>CAKOHB010000040.1:850939-1450939 GCA_934046635.1 Buathra laborator
CGAAACATCTTGTCGCGACGACGAGGACCGCGCTAGCCGCGCACTATCGTCTCCGTCGAGTTTGTTATGTTTATTGAAAATACAAAAATACAATATGATGTATTTTTGTGCGTGGACCGCACATTGCGGTCCACGGATGCAATTCCCGGACCACGGCTGGCTGAGGGTCGTTTACGTACAATAAACTGCTCATTGCGAGCGAAAAGTGTTAAACGCTCGTCGACGCTTGTGCATTTCGTATGCGCATATGTCGGCGTCGTTTGAAATAAGTTGTCGGCCCAAAAGCCTCGCGCGTGCGCGCTCAAACGCACACGGTACGTGTCGTTATTGCCGATTTCTTGGCGCACACAGAGTTGTACACTTCGAGAAGTGAGTGATACATATGGAGAGAGATGCAAGTCAGACTCGACGCGAGTTAGCGTAGTGTTGTTGTCACGTCGAAGAAGAAGCTAAGCTCTCGACTCTCGCTCTTATTATAAAAATAACGTATTCACATTTTTGTCGATCGATGCGCGCCACGGTGTAGCGTCACACAAAAGAGTGTCTACCGTTGTTTTTTCATTTGTAATGAGCGACGACGTTTGAGATAACTTTGGAGGCGTGTCTTATATACTAACGCGCTCTGTCGTTTTTCTGCTTGTGTGTACTCTCTTGTTCTCTCACATTCTTTCTTGTTGTTTGTCACTCGTGTCCGAGATTGCAACGGCTTTATAACGTCGTCGTTCGTGGTTTGCGCCGCGCGCGGGTACGCTTGATAAATTGCGCCGAGAGCGGTGCAAAATTTATTTTTCATCGCTTCTCAATGCGAGAAATACGATCGAGTTACGTTGACGGAAAGTCATCAAGAGCCAGAGTAAGTGTGAGTCTCGCGCGTGTTGTGTGCACGCGCTCCAGACCATCTGCGTTATGGCCGGTCGATCGAGTCCCGGAGGCTACTTGTAGTTTGAAGGACCGATAACAGACCGCGAAACCATTCGCGATAACATTGGAGCGCATCACATGGAATAAATCACGTCGCTTGTGACACTATGAATTATATATGTCGAAAGATGTATATAATATAAGCGCTTCACTCTATGGCTCTCATCCGTTGCTACTCGTACAAAAGTCGTATTATATATCTCGCGCAATACAATCGACGACCTCAGAGCAGGCGAGACTACCCGCTGAATTTAAGCATATTACTAAGCGGAGGAAAAGAAACTAACCAAGATTTCCTTAGTAGCGGCGAGCGAACAGAAATAAGCCCAGCACTGAATCCCGCGGTTTTGCCGCTGGGAAATGTAGTGTTCGGGAGGAACCACTTATCCCGAGGCGTACGCTCGAGTCCAAGTCCATCTTGAATGGGGCCAATTACCCGTAGAGGGTGCCAGGCCTGTAGTGACCGAGACGCGCTTCGGGAGGATCTCTCCTCAGAGCCGGGTTGCTTGAGAGGCAGCTCTAAGTGGGTGGTAAACTCCATCTAAGGCTAAATATGACCACGAGACCGATAGCGAACAAGTACCGTGAGGGAAAGTTGAAAAGAACTTTGAAGAGAGAGTTCAAGAGTACGTGAAACCGTTCAGGGGTAAACCTGAGAAACCCAAAAGATCGAATGGGGAGATTCATCGTCAGCGATTTTGGTACGTGTGCGACTCGCGATGCCGGAGACTTCGGTCTCCAGACACGCGTCCGCATGTTTTTTATTGCTTTAGTCGTCGGCATGCACTTCTCCCCTAGTAGGACGTCGCGACCCGTTGGGTGTCGGTCTACGGCCCGGGTGGTAGCCTGTCTCGTGTACGCTTCGCGGCGTTACGCGGTTCAGACCCCCGGTTGCCCGACCGGCTGCCCGGCGGTACTCGCACGGTATCTGGCCGCAAATATTCGAACTGCGTCCGGCCCGTCGCAAGCGAGGCAAGTGTTTCCCGGTTGTACGGATCTAATGACGTCACCGGGCCTTGCCAGCTGTTGGTTGACCGTGTCCTAGGACTGGCTAATAAAATTATGATACCGGTCGGCGACGCTACTGCTTTGGGTACTTTCAGGACCCGTCTTGAAACACGGACCAAGGAGTCTAACATGTGCGCGAGTCATTGGGAACTATTGTTACGTCCAGCGTAACGCTCTGTTTATTTTCCCTTTTACCACCAATAAAAGTTGAACCTCAAACCCTACAAAAAAGGAAAAAGGGAATCAGGCTAAAACTCCTGTGTAACGATATTCATTATTGCCTACTGCGAGATCAGAATCAAGTTAGCTCCAATTCTAACAACCTCAGAGTCCTACCTTAACGAATCGACGCCGACGAATCTAGATAAAGTAGATCCGGTCCCCACAGGCGGAGGCCGAGAAAGGCGGTCTCTGACCTCTCTTCCGAGCGCTCCCCGACAGTTCCAAAAAAGAAACTAAAAGGAACAAGGCCCACTTACCGTAGGGATCTACTACTATCAATATCGACTACCGCCTCATAGATCTTTAACTCAGTAAAAACTACCTTACCGTGACCAAAAACCATTTAAAGAGGAACCTACGGTCAGTCGTTTAGAGCCTTCGGGCCCTAAATACATAGAGTCGGGTCGACAAATTATCTTCGTTGAAGGAAAAGCTTTAAAACGTTGTTCTAGTTGAGCTTAATTCCACAGGCTAAACGAAGGGAGAAGGGCTCTTGATCATGATCTTAGCAGGGGGAAAAAGGGATTATTTTTGGACAAAAAGCACAGACCTCCCGACTATTCGCAATAAAGAATTTAAAGAAATAACAATGGCAGTTTTTTAACAAGGAATTAGAATACAGATAATGGCAGATAGAGAAATGAAGCTGGGAATATACTTCGTTAAGAAAAGAAGCAGAAGACACAATTCATATACAGGATTTGCTCTCTGGAACGCCTGTGTTTATCCTTACAGTAGTAATTAAATATACATCGTTAAGTCAGGATAAAAAGACTGACGTCACCGTAAAGGCAAAAAGAGCTTCACCTCAATAAAACTGTATGAACGATCTACGTTCGATGGTTTCAGGGGCAAAGAATCTGGTAGAAGAAAGCGCCATGCACTCTCCGACTATAAGCATAATACTACAAATGAAATACTCGAATAGTTCACTTCAGCCCTCGAGAAATTCTTAACAGTAACGAACTTGAACACCATTTTGTTTAAACAAAATAACTAAAGGAATAAACTGTAAGGAATTTGCCGAGGAATTTCTTTTCCATGGCACGACGCTAGACGTATTAATGTGGAAAAGAAATAAAAGTAAAATTTAATATTTTTGTTATACATTTACGCCATACACGCCACGACCAGTTCACGTTAAATTACGTCTTATTTTAAGAATAATTACATTAATTTCTTTTTATAGAATTAACGATACCCGGTTCGGAAATCCTTATAAGGAGATACAATTTTATATTTCACGCAATACGTATAAAATCTAGAGGAGATAGGAGAGCGTAATTTCATTCCACGATACCGGTTCTCTTTGTCTAGACACCTGATGAAATTCATTCCATAGTCAGATTGGAACGCAACTCTGTCGATCTTTGACATATAAAGTATTCAGCTATAAAGTGGCATACCACCAAGAGTCTTTCTGATAACGACTTCCAGGAAAGCGGAAACGAGAAAAAGAGGGGACCGATGTATACGTAATCTCGTCCCAGTGATGCCAGACTCGCGGGCGAAAAAGTCCCGCACGCTCGCCGAGCTCCCCCCACCACGTGACACGGGCTGGCTGCAGGGCGGGGCTTCGCGCGCCAGAGTCACCGTGTGACGTCACTCATGCCCCGAGCGACAGAGCCAGCGCGGATCGTGATGTCACGCGTAAAGATTGAGGCTTGATTTGAATTCAAGCATAATTGTTGTTTAAATTTATAAAAAAAAAATAAAAAAATGTTTAATCGGTTGCAAAAAAATAAAAAAATGTTTAATTGGCTCAAAAAATTGAAATTCGTATTTGATTCGTTTCAACAACCGAAATTGACGTATAATTCGGGTAAAAATCAATCAAAACAAAATTCATTGGTTTAAAAAATCGCAATTCTTGTTTAAATTGTTTAAAAACCAACGGCATGTTTAATTTGTTCATAAACTCAAAATTAACGCTTGATTTGTTCAAAACTCGAAAATTTGTATTAAATTTGTATTAAATATTTTATAAAGTTTACAAAATTTTATTTTTTCCTGACTGCGCTAACAAGACCAAATTTCATACCTGCAACGCGGGTTTAACGTTAGATATTCTTGACCAGCGGGAGTAAAAGTAAAAATAGCTGTGAATAAAATAAATAAATAAATAATTTTTTTTTTTAGATTTTTTTTTCAAATTTCATTTTTTTTCGAAGTTTTTTTTCAAATTTTGTTTCTTTCGAATTTTTTTTTGTTTTTAATTTTTTTTTCCAAATTCATTTATTAACAAATAAATAGAAATTACAAGGGAGACAAGTGCGTGATTTTCACCGAGTGTGAGGTTTGCTGGCCCGAGCGCAGCACTCACTTGAGGTGAAAATCCGCTCCTCCCTTGCAGCATACGATACTTTTTTTCCGACCGTGCTAAAAAACGACCGTATTTTTATGCCGTAACGACTTGGCGGCACAAATTAGCGATAAGAGGAACCGGGGCCCCGACTCAGGAGCGGTCAATTGATGCGTATTTTTTATTTATTGTAGCGTAAATTCCTTTCACCGAATTTACCTACTCGCGAGAACTCTCAACCTCGAGCCACAAACGTCACAATAATTTCCTCTTTTTTTTAATTTTCCCTTACGGGATGGGTGCCAGGCGCGTAACGCGCCAGAGAAAATTCGACGAGGTTGATTGGCTAACGACTAGCTGCAGCTTTTCGAGAACCGGAGAGGGGCTGGGTATTTTAACGTCGGCATTCGGACTGCACAACAAAAAAAAAACAAAATAAAGTGTAACCCAAACTCGAAACATCCGGGAATCAAAATTCACTAGTTTTATTTGAATTATTAACTCAACTAAGAGAGGGAAAACCGAAGATCTCGGAGGAAACCTCTCGTCCCGGGAACAAATGAAATTTACAATAAATTTTTCCTTCGACAATTTTCCCGAAGCTCGGGATCTCGCTGTCGCTCTCATCCGCTCGCACACTCACACACACACATTACCGCGTCGCGCAAAGCTCTCGTTCTCGCGTTTCACTGTTTCTCTCTCACACGATAACAATTTAATTTTTCGGGGAAAACCAAGAAAACGAATCGAATATCCAAAAAAAACCGGTTGTTAAAAAATACAAGAATAATAAATACGATATAAAATTAATCCGATTATTCCCCGATCCACTCACTCACACACTCTGGCGCCCACGATAGCCTCGCGCGCACGACGGTAACGGAAAGGCGACTTCCCGTGGGATTTATCCCCAAGGCACGTTCACGGAAACAAATTATAAAAAAACTAAATTCGGAAAATATTGTCGCGGCCACGATTTACACACGATTAACAGTAAGACGAGCACGTCTCGCGGCTCTGCACACGCGATTAAAGCAATTTTCCCGCCGACCTCAAAGAAGCGGCCACGTTTCCTCGAGAACCGTCGAACTCGTTAGCACGCCGACAAAATATAATTTTTTTACTGTCGCGCCGAGAACTCGAACGCGAAAAATAAATGACACGAAACGATAAGACACACACAATACGCGAACTACCGATCTTAATTTGTCCCTCGGACGAAAAAGCTCACCGATGTCTCTCGATATTCCGACGTGAGCGATTCAGGTGTTCGGCTCACCAAAATTCTCCTCCGCGCGGTATCCAAAATATCGATCAACGATCCAGCTCGCTCCGAAACTCAACGGGAAGTGCCCCGAGTAACGCGTCTTTCACGCTCTCGTTAGCGACACCCCTACCCCCTACCTAATCGCGACGATTTTCAAAATTCGCGAACGCTCGGCCCTTTTCGGGATTCAAATATTTCGCAAGCTCTCTCTCAACGTCGTAGCGCTGATAGACGCGCGAGGGCGAGACCGAAGATGTGGTCTCCGCGGTACTCAGTCCTCGCGTTCGAGAACCAATGCGACGATTTTCCTTCGCTCACTCGAGATAACTCGAGAGCTACAATTTTGAAGGCGGCGACGCTGGGAAAAAGCGGTGTTCTTTTCCCTCGATGTTCTTATCGTCTAAACAACGATAGGCTTCGGGGGTAGAGGCTCCTCGCGAATAATTTCCGTGAGGCGAGAGAACCTCTGCCTCCGCTGACTCGTCGACGGTAGCGATGGCCGAAGATTTCCGACGAAAACCGATGTTTTCTCTCCCTCGCTGTCCGGTCGCGGCTCGCTCTCTCGCCCGAGACGCGGGAACATGAAATATTTTTTATATAAAAAAAATAATTAAAAATAATTCTAATTTCCTAATTGGCCCTGAGGAATCGACTTGTGAGTGCCGGAGCGAGCTGAAAATAACGGGCTGAATTTTGCCACGTTACATTATCAATAAATAAATTTTAAAAAATAAAATTTCAAACAAAATTTAAAAAAAAAATCCAAAAAGATTTTTCAAAAAAAAAAATAAAATTTCAAAAAAAAAATTAAATAACGAATTATATAATTTTATTCGCGGCTTCTTTTACTTTTACTCCCGCTCAGCTACTGTTACTCCCGCTGGTTAAGCATAGCTAACTTTAGACCCGCATTGCAGGCATGAAATATGGTCTTTTTAGCGCAGTCGGGAAAAAATAATTATTTTTTTTTAACTGACGAAACGTTAATTTATATATTCTAAACAAATTCGGCGAAAACTTTGAATTTTTAAACAAATAAAACGCCAATTTCTGCTTCTTAACTAATTGGAACGCAAATTTTGATTTTTTTAAACAATTGAAAGTGAAGTGCGATTTTTATAAGAGTTGATACGTGAATTTCGATTATTTAAACAATTTAAACGTGAATAGCTATTGTCTGAACAATTGAAACGTGAAGTTCGATTTTTACGACAGATAAAAAGTTCATTTCGAGTTTTATAACAATTTGAATGTGAATTTCTAATGTTTAAACAATTGAAACGCACATTTGGATTTTTTATACAATTAAAAGAAAAATTTGGATTTTTTAAACAAATTGAACGCAATTTTCGATTTTTTAAACGACTGGAACCCAAACTTCCATTCTTACAACAATTTAAAAGCCGATTGTAATTTTTGTATCAATTGTATAGAAAATTTCAATTTTTTAAACAAATTTAGCGTCAATTTCGATTGTTTAAACAATTAAAAGAAAAATGTCTATTTTTTGAATTTTTTGATTGTTTAACAATTGACCCGATTTATTATTGTACACTCTGAGTAATCGTTATATTATATTCTTTTATTGGTTAATAAAGACATTAATTTACGCGAAGCCAACGTGTGGCGTCGTCTTGTGACGTCACGCAGTCGAGCGCGTCGAGACATGTTCCGTGACGTCACGCTCACGGTAGGCGGGTGCGGGGTGAGTGAGTGATGGGGGCGTGGCTTACGCGCGCTCGAGCGAATAGGACGAGAGCAGCCGGCGGGATATTTTTGTCCCGCCAGAGTCGTAGAGGGGGTAAAAATATCCCGCATGCGGGACTTCTCCCGCCAGTCTGGCATCACTGTCTCGTCCGCGCTCTTTTACTTTTCAATACCCTACCCCGTCACCTACGGAGCGGGCCCAATAAATGGATTTATGCCTAAAAGAAGGACTCAAGATCATGGGCCAATCACGGAGGAGATCCGGGACATCACCTCATCTTCTCGTTACTGTACCAAAATTTTATACGGAATAGACATAAAAAGACACTCCCATAGCAACATCCCCTCTACATGCCACCTACAACAATGGTATAAAAACCCCGGAAATTGTGAGCTCAGGAGCCACTTTAGAAAGACCAGATAGACAGACCACTTACCACTTAGAAATATCATTTAAAGAAACTGTATAGACCATATAAAACGACAAACAAACCACAGACTTCTTAGTTTGAAGTTTAGATAGATATTCAAAAGAGCGAAAATCGCGTAATAAAGAATTTTATTTTATTCCGATCGAAACCGAACTATTTGACATATAACAATTTTCATTGTTCAACTCAATCTAAAGAAAGACATTCGGGGCTCGCATTGTTCAGTAAATTGAACTCTTTACCAATTGTATCACCCATATCATTTTTCCGGTATTAAAGACAGTGTTAATCTTACTCATATTCCCGTGAGACATTTTATTTTCCTAACAACTCATTTACGAACACAATCCACGAGAACGAACTCAACGGAGACCGGCAATTCATCGTTTACAACCGTAAGTACATTTCTACCAAATTATTAATCACGCATGATTTTATTTCCGTTCTCGCGGCCCAGTGATTTTTAAAGTCTCTTCGAGATTCTCCTTCTACCGTGCCTCGCGTTCCGACACCTGGCCAAAAACCGGGAGGTAGTCGCCATCCCACCGAAGATTTCCTCTCTATCTTTCTCTTTGTCACAAAGACGTCGAAACCACTACCAATTAGTTGACACCCTAAGACACAGATACGACAAGCATTCTTAAGGGCTCCATCCCAAGCAATTTTCCGCAAGGTTAGGCTTTAAAAAGGAGCAACGTTGTTCTCTTTATCGACACCAGGTGTGGTAAAGGTCGGTTCAACACTCTCCTGACCAGCGCGTGCGATAGTAACAAGAGGCAACTGTTACAACGCAAACTAGGATAATTAAAAGAACGCTAGTTTGGACATAACACTATTAAGCCTAAAGGCGCAATGAAAGTGAAGGTCGGCCTTGCGCCGATCGAGGGAGGATGGGCCGCGTCACGATGCGGTCCCGCACTCCCGGGGCGTCTCGTTCTCATTGCGAGAAGAGGCGCACCCAGAGCGTACACGTTGGGACCCGAAAGATGGTGAACTATGCCTGGTCAGGACGAAATCAGGGGAAACCCTGATGGAGGTCGGTAGCGATTCTGACGTGCAAATCGATCGTCGGAACTGGGTATAGGGGCGAAAGACTAATCGAACCATCTAGTAGCTGGTTCCCTCCGAAGTTTCCCTCAGGATAGCTGGCACTCGTGTGTTCTTATTGAACTTATGCGAGTCTCATCTGGTAAAGCGAATGATTAGAGGCCTTGGGGTCGAAACGACCTCAACCTATTCTCAAACTTTAAATGGGTGAGATCTCTGGCTTGCTTGAACGTTGAAGCCACGAGATTTCGGATCAGAGTGCCAAGTGGGCCAATTTTGGTAAGCCGAACTGGCGCTGTGGGATGAACCAAACGCAGAGTTAAGGCGCCTAAGTCGACGCTTATGGGATACCATGAAAGGCGTTGGTTGCTTAAGACAGCAGGACCGATGCCATGGAAGTCGGAATCCGCTAAGGAGTGTGTAACAACTCACCTGCCGAAGCAACTAGCCCTGAAAATGGATGGCGCTGAAGCGTCGCGCCTATACTCTGCCGTCAGTGGCAAGTGAGGCGGAAAATTTATTTTCCGTCATGAAGCCCTGACGAGTAGGAGGGTCGCGACGGTGTGCGCAGAAGGGTCTGGGCGTGAGCCTGCCTGGAGCCGCCGTCGGTGCAGATCTTGGTGGTAGTAGCAAATACTCCAGCGAGGCCCTGGAGGACTGACGTGGAGAAGGGTTTCGTGTGAACAGCCGTTGCACACGAGTCAGTCGATCCTAAGCCCTAGGAGAAATCCTATGTTGATGACGGTGTTTGAGCCACGAATGTAATATCTAATTACGACACACACCCGTCGGGCGAAAGGGAATCCGGTTCCTGTTCCGGAACCCGGCAGCGGAACCGTATACAATTCGGGCCCTCGCAAGAGAGTTCGTCGGGGTAACCCAAAATGACCTGGAGACGCCGTCGGGAGATCCGGGAAGAGTTTTCTTTTCTGTATAAGTGTTCGAGTTCCCTGGAAACCTCTAGCAGGGAGATAGGGTTTGGAACGCGAAGAGCACCGCAGTTGCGGCGGTGTCCGGATCTTCCCCTCGGACCTTGAAAATCCAGGAGAGGGCCACGTGGAGATGTCGCGCCGGTTCGTACCCATATCCGCAGCAGGTCTCCAAGGTAAAGAGCCTCTAGTTGATAGACTAATGTAGGTAAGGGAAGTCGGCAAATTGGATCCGTAACTTCGGAATAAGGATTGGCTCTGAGGAGCGGGGCGCGTCGGGCTTGTTAGGGAAGCGGGTTTGGCTAACGTGCCGGGCCAGGGCGAGGTGAACAGCGATTTTCTCTTCACGGAGATTTTCGTTGCAGATCCGAGCTCGGTCCCGTGCCTTGGCCTCCCGCGGATCTTCCTTGCTGCGAGGCTTCCTTGGCGGTTCGCGCCGTCTTGGTCGTCCTCTTCGGCCGCCTTTCAAGGCTCAGCTCAGAACTGGCACGGACTAGGGGAATCCGACTGTCTAATTAAAACAAAGCATTGCGATGGCCCTCGCGGGTGTTGACGCAATGTGATTTCTGCCCAGTGCTCTGAATGTCAACGTGAATAAATTCAAGCAAGCGCGGGTAAACGGCGGGAGTAACTATGACTCTCTTAAAACGGGGCGTGGAGTCCACTGCCAGAGGACTCATAAGGACTGGTACGATGAGAGACAGAACGTGACGTATGTTAAGGCGCGATGGTCCGCCGAGGAATCCGCTATACTCGCAAGGCAAGAAGCCCGGCTGACAATGCAAGGTGTCAGGTTTATAAACCAAGCTCTTCTAGCGACTCTGCCGCAAAGAACGCTTGAGTCCATAAAAGGACAGCGTAGGAGGGCGGATTATAAGGCCATGGTGGCTCAGGCGCTCGAGTCTATGCGCTTACCGGAAGCCGAGGGCGCCCCTCCTGTCCCCGATCCCGCTGACGAACATCAACCACCGCACAGCCAGACAGCGCAAGATGAGGATGTCCCCTACGTGACAGCCAGGGCGCGTGTCTTACAACACCTGCAAAGTCTACCGGCCGCCGCGAGTCACGAGTTCAACAGCCAGCGTCTCGATACCATCGTAGAGTCGCTAAACGGATGGAGCCGCGCGCACGTTTTCGAGGAGTTGTCGCTATACCTCCGAGAGACGTTCCATAGACAGCAAGGAGCGCGCGGTGCTCGGCGTCCAGCCGACACTGTAGCCAATCAATCCCGTCGGAAAACTCGGCGTGCGAACTACGCGAGAGTTCAAAGCACGGAACCGGAACAGAACGACATGCATTAGAGATATTCTTAAGGACAAACGGACGGAGTATGCACCACCTGAGGAGGTGATGGTTTCCTTCTGGGAACGCATTATAACGTCTGGCGGCACCACTACACCTGGTGTTGCAACGGCCGGCGATGTTATAGGGGAACTTTGGGACCCTGTTACGATCAGCGAAGTTAAAGATGCTCTACCTCCAACCGGAACGGCCCCCGGGCCTGACGCTCTCACGGTGGAGGAGTTTAGGCGTGTTCCGTTGGGTATGTGGACGCGGATATTTAATATCATCATGCTATGTGGTAAACTCGCATAGCATCTCTTGGAGTCCAGGACCATCCTAATACCCAAGAAAAACGGAGCCGCCAAACCAGGCGAATTCAGACCCATCACGGTATCTTCCGCGATCGTAAGAACATTCCACAAGGTCTTGGCCAACCGAATGTCCAAACACATCCGGTTCGACCCGCGCCAGAAGGCCTTCCAAGCGTTCCAACCGATCGATGGTTGCTCTGAGAACATCTTTCTAACAGACTTCGTCCTGAAGTACGCCAGACAGAATCACCATCCACTGTTTATGGCGTCCCTCGAAGTTGCGAAAGCATTCGACTCAGTTACACACGATACGTTACTAGACATACTCCGGTCTTCCGGAGTCCCTGTGCCGATGATCGAGTACGTCGCGGAGGTGTACAAGGGTTCTTCGACTAAGCTCCAGTGCGGGGGGTGGTCGTCTCATGGTATACACCCCACCTGTGGAGTGAAGCAGGGAGACCCCCTCTCGCCGGCGCTGTTCAACATGGTGATCGATCGCCACTTCTCCATGCTCCCTAGCGAGACCGGATTTCGAGTCGGCGGTACGGTGTTGAACGCCATGGGCTATGCCGATGACCTTGTCCTCCTCGCAACGACGGCAGTCGGGCTTCAACAGCTGCTCGACATAACTGCCGAATACCTGCGGAAGTGTGGCCTGAAGGCAAATGCGTCGAAATGCTTTACCGTGGCCCTTAAAACTGTGCCTAAAGAAAAGAAAACTGTAGTAGATGCGAAACAGAGGTTTCAATGCCTCGGCCGTCCGATCCCGGCACTTAAACGATCGGGCGACTGGAAATATCTGGGTGTGCCGGTCACTCGAGAAGGGCGACTAACGGGTAATCCGTTGGAGCGACTCCGGACGGAAATCGAACAGCTAAAAGCGGCACCGTTGAAGCCCCAGCAGCGTCTATTCGCATTGCGGACTGTGGTGATTCCCGGTCTGTATCACCTGCTAGTATTGGGATCGACGAACATCAGTCTCCTGAACAAACTAGACGTTACCATCAGAAGTACGGTTCGCAAATGGCTCGATCTACCGCACGATGTTCCGAACGCGTATTTTCACGCTGATGTAAAGGACGGTGGCCTCTCGATACCATCGTTTCGTTGGACCGCTCCACTATAACGATATCATCGGCTGAAGGGACTCGCTGTCGCAAGTGGTGGCGAGGCTCCGGAGGCGATGAAGCGCTTCGTGGAATTGGAGATCAAACGAGCCCATCTTCGTTTGAAAGACCGTGGGGTGAGCATCACAAGTCGAGCTGCGTACAAAGCTCGCTTCGCAGAGATTCTGTACGCCTCCAACGACGGCCGGCCTCTTAAAACATCGCGGAAAATTGAACAACAGCATACTTGGCTGACTGACGGAAACCTCTTTTTATCCGGGCGCGATTTCATTCATATGAATAAGCTCAGGATAAATGCCGTCCCACTAAGATGTCGGATGGCGAGAGGGAGGGTTAGAGACAGGCAATGTCACGCCGGATGCAACGACTCCGAGACACTACATCACGTCCTGCAGCAATGTCACAGAACTCATAACGCTCGCATCCAACTTCATGATGCGCGTCTGAAGCACCTACTGGATCGACAGCGGACGCATGCAACTGTCGACGTGGAGCCGCACTTTCGAACCGCGCGCGGACTCCTCAAGCCGGACGCTGTGATTGTGAGGGACACTGACGCTATTGTCGTCGATGCCGTGATCGCAGGCGAGAGGGCGAATCTGGACAGAGAACATCAGGCCAAAATCGACAAGTATGCAGGTCTCGCAGAACTAGTCAAAGCGAGATACTCCGTCAGAGCAGTGATCTTTACATCTCTCACACTGTCATCCCGTGGGGTATGGAGTAAAAAGTCGTTCCAACATCTTACCAGCCTCAAGCTGCTGAAAACAGCCGACGCTAAGATCATGTCAACGAGAGTGCTGGTGGGTGGGCTCCACGAAATTAATATCTTTCACCGCCGAACGAACGTGGAACGGCGTGCGAGGGTCTAAGGGCCCGGACTGTCGCTCATCATTCGAAGAATAGTGCCACCTTCTACCTAAGGTGTAATGCAGAGGGTTTTTAGTGGGTAAACACAGCAATGTGGAGCCCCACACTAGTCAAGTCCACCTGCCTGTAAGTGCGTAATGCATTTTTGCTCTATAAAAAAAAAATAAAAAAAAAATAGCCAAATGTCTCGTCATCTAATTAGTGACGCGCATGAATGGATTAACGAGATTCCCACTGTCCCTATCTACTGGCTCTCGAAAGCCAAGGTACACCTCCTCGTGGTGAGAGCCGGGAAACGCGCGGCAGCAATGCTGCGTAGGCCAAGTTACCCTCTGGTCCGTGGCAGGAGTTTACTCCTCCACGGTCGCATCCCTCGATTAAGTTGTACCTACGTGGCGATGGTCTCATGGCAGGAAAGGGATTAATAAATTTGTCCTGTCTCAAGCGTGGCGGCTAGGGCGGTTGGCGGCCCCCGAAAGCGTATTCAATTCGCCCGGGGGGGACAAGGCGGCTCTGGACCCCCGTGTGATCAGTACTTCCGACCATACTCGTGGGAACAAAAATGGAAATTAACAAAAATACAAAACAACAAAAATCGAAAAAGACAAGCTTGGGAGCTATCCCAAAAGAACAAAGCGGCAAAGGCGGTGATGGCCAACCAAGGCCTGGAACTCCAATAGTCGTGGACATGACAGTTGCGCCAACAACGAGCCGAAAGTCTGGGAGTAGCTCACTGCCGGTAACTCCACAGGGAACGCCGATCCTTCCTAGAAGGACCATTGAACAAGCGGAACATATACGCCAGGCACTGCAACTGCAGTCGCAGGTGAACCTGGGTTCTCGGACACACGACGGAAACTCGTCAACTCGGACTTCAATATCCGAAGCCCTCATTATGGAGCTAGAAGAATCGGGAACTTCAACGCCCCGTAAAAGAGTAAGATCGCCGTCGGCTGAAAGCGACGACGAAGGCGCAGAGTCAAACTGCAAACGGCTCACTGAGAAGAAGAAAACGCCAAATAAGATCGATAGCCTGTCGGCTAGTGGACAAGCGGCTCAATGGGTCCACGGACTGACAGGATACTGTCTAAGTTCCAAGAACAAAATCAATTCGGAGCAGGCGAATTTTGTGCTCAACAAAGTGTTGGGCCTCAAGGAAATCATCGATACGTTGCTTCTGGCGAACGCGACAATGGCGGGCAGGCTAAAGGAGCGCGAGATCCAGCATCCGTGCCAACAGCCTCAAGGACAGCCAACGTATGCACAAAAGGCTGCGCAAAAATCAGCCGAGAGCACAAAAAATCCGCAGGCGATACAGTCGGTTCAACCGACACCGCCAGTTGTCAACAATAAGAACAAGCGTCCAATAAAACTGACATCGAAGCCTACGGTGGTTGTCCGCCCCGTTGAGCTGAATGAAAAATCGAGTTGCGACGAAACGAAGGCTCTCCTTATGCGGACCTTCGACCCGCGCAAAGAGAATGTACGCATTAGAAATGTTCGCAAAACAAGAGATAACGGCGTGGTAGTGGAAGCTGCCACCAAAGAGGATCTGGATAAGATCCTGAAAAACGCAAAGATCGCAGAATGTGGCCTAAAGGTAGAAACACCAGGCAAACGAGGACCTCGAGTAATCCTCTACGACGTGCCTATGGACATCCTCGAAGGGGACAATTTTGCCGATCGGGTGTACGAGCAAAACCCGGAGTACTCGGAGGCGGCAATATCCCGCGATGAGTTCCGTAAGAACTTCGTCGTGCGCTTCTACACAGGAAAGCGTAGGGAAAGCGAAACGAACTTTGTTATCGAGACTAATGCGCAAATCAGAGGTATCATGCGCACCAAGAACGGTCGCACGTACTTGGGCTGAGCGTCGTGCAGGGTCCAGGACTTCTTGGGCCTAAGAAGATGTTTCAAGTGCCAGGGAATCGGGCACATTGCAAAATATTGCAAACAAGAGGCGGATACATGCTCGCACTGTGGCGAGAATGGCCACAAGTTCGCGGACTGCGATAAGAAGGATCAACCGAAAAAATGCGTTATTTGCATGAAAGCGAAAAAACCAAGTGATCACTCGGTTAATAGCAAATCGTGCCCATCGTTTAAGGTGGCTGCCGAACGAATAACCAACGAAACCGATTATGGTCAATAACGATCAATACGGTCAATACCGGCTAATTCAGCATAATGCTAGAAGAGCCAAAAAGGTAACTGAAGAGCTCCGAGACGTGGCAGTAGAGGGAGGATTCGATTTCCTACTCCTACAAGAACCTTATTTTCACCAAGGAAAAGTAACCGGTTGGAGTCGCAACCAGGTCATCACTGGGAATAAAGTCGATGAAAACCCTGGGGCTGCTATCATAGTCCATAATCCGAACTACACGGTGTTAAAATTATCACAATTTTGCACTGCTAATTGTGTATGCATAGAAGTTACGAGTCCTTTGGGACGTATCTTTTTATTAAGCGCCTATTTCAAATTCTCACACGAGATAGAACCGTATCTCAGGCAGCTTCGGCTGATCCTGACAAGCCTAGGTCACGAAAAAGTGCTCATACCCGCGGATGTTAATGCCAAGTCCGCAATGTGGTACTCGGAGATAACCGATGCGCGAGGCGAAGCGCTAGAAACATTGATTAACGAACACAATCTTGTTCTAATGAACGAGCCGGGAAATCTCCATACATTTGCTACGGCGAATGGCTGCTCGAATATTGACATCACAATTGTGACACTGCAGACGATTTCCGCAACGGACCAATGGAAGGTTCATGACGGCTGGACAACAAGCGACCACCGAGTAATTGAGATCAGACTAGCAGGACCTGTGGACCAAGCAAACGTGGTCCGGTTAAGAAGATTTGCTCCGCATAAAGCGGACTGGGAGCGATTCAAAGCCCTAATAACAATTGGGAGCATGCATCTAACGGACGATTGTGAAGTAAACGAAAGGAGTGACGATGTTGAAATTCTAGCTACTAGGATACAGGACTTAATAATGCAAACATGCCGCAAGACGATACCTCGAACAAGGCCTTGTATCAAGCCGGTACCATGGTGGACTCCGCAGTTGACCTTTATGAACAAGAGAGTCAACTATCTCAGGCGACGCTATCAGAAAGCAATGAATGCAGAACAGCTGGCGGAACGCAAAACACTGTTCAGGAGGAGCCTAAGAGGATATCGGAAAGCCACGGAAAAGGCTAAGAAAGAAAGCTGGGAACAATTTGTTACTGCTGAAGGGAATAAAGATCCCTTGGGAATCATATACAAGCTCGCGAGGAGAAAATACTCACCTGCTGCAGTCATGAGTACGATAAAGCTGGGCGAAGCAGCGGTTACGACCACATGGTCCGATACCGCTAGAGCTCTTCTGGACGTACTAATACCGGACGATCAAGAAGACAACGAGGAACAACGAAGGATCAGGGACGAGTGCCAACTAGCACCTGACTCCCCAGATGCCGAGCCGTTTACGAGACAAGAAGTGCGGCATGCAATCATGTCGCTGAATAATGGTAAGGCCCCCGGCCTGGACTAGAGGACATGGAGGTAGAGGTACTAAAGCGTTCTGCTTTGCTACTTCTTAACGAGCTCACGCTTTTATTTAACGGATGTTTAAAATGGGGTAAATTCCTCTGAAATTGGAAAATTGGATCCGTATGTGTCCTACTTAAAGGACCGGACAAAGACGAGACCGACCCGCGGTCATACCGTCCTATCTGTTTGCTGCCAATACTCGGCAAAGCACTAGAGAAACTAATAATGAAACGTCTTCGAGCGATTTCAGATCATGAGGCACACGCCTCGAAAATGCAATTCGGGTTCAAACCGGGGAAATCGACGGAAGATGCACTGTCTCACTTACGTGAATTGGTGTCATCTAACAAAGAAAAGTATACAATGGCAATGCTATTTGACATATCGGGCGCATTCGATAACGTGTGGTGGCCTAGTATACTAACGGCACTCCGGAGAAGAGAGTGTCCGAATAACGTATACAAACTGATGCAGAACTATTTCGATGACCGGGAGGTCAGAATCATTGCAAACAATAATAGCGTGACTAAGATGGTCAACAGAGGCTGTCCACAGGGTTCGATTCTGGGGCCAACTTGTTGGAACCTAGTATTCGACGATTCAGTTCGATGGAACTGAAAAACATGCGGGTGAAACACATAGCATACGCGGATGATTTAATTGTTCTCATACACGGCAGAAGCCGCTTTCAGCTAGAGCGTGCTGGACAAGAAATAGCTGATGCAGTAAACGGATGGTGTACCAGACAGAAACTGAAACTGTCTGAGAAGAAGAGCGAAATGATAATGCTCAAAGGAAAACTCGACATAAGGAGACCGCCAACAGTCCGGATTGCAGGAAAACAAATCCCGCTTAAAGGACAGGTACGATACCTAGGCGTCCACTTTGGACAAGGACTCACCATCAAAGGACACGTAAACATCTTACGCGATAAAACGAAGCAATCATTCAATGCATTTGCCAAAGTGGCAAAAGCGAAATGGGGACTCAAACACAAATGTCTGCAAACACTGTATAAAGGTCTGTTCATACCCACTGTTGCATACGCGGCAAGTGGGTGGAGCGACCTACTGAAAGAAAACACGAAGACGGCGCTTCTCAGAGCACAGAGACACGCTCTGTTGAAGATCACCAAAGCATATAAGACTACATCGACTGATGCACTAGCGGTCATCGCGGGAGCTATCTCAATTGATCTGATACTAATAAAGTACACCTGTGCATACAAAATCCGGAAGGGTATACCTTTCGAAATTGACGACGTTCGGTTCACACCCGAGGACCGACAAAGGTACATCAAGAAGAGGGTCGAGCAGGCCCTTGTACAACGCTGGCAACAACGAATGGACGACTAGCTGAAAAGGCAGAAGAACTTTCGAGTTTTTCCCTAACATCAGCGAGAGAATGAAAATGATGTGGTGTTACATGCGAGCGAGGCAGGTTTCCTTGCTCGCCGTAGACCAATCCCCGCGCGAGAGCGCAGAGTATTCTTTTTTCTCGTGGGTGCTTTGCTCCGTCCCTGAAACGGGCCCGGTCCGCTGTTCCGCTGAAATAAGTGGAATGAAGGTTCTACCGAATAACGAATGCGGTTTTTAAGGGAAACAAAAGATAGTCTTTTATATATATATTGTGAGGAGTTTTTCCGACCTCCTTCACTCGGTGGCCCCGACAACCCCACCCTCATCGCCGGGAGGCTCGAACTCGAACCCACGACGAGATCTTACTGAACTCGCCCCTCGGGATGCCTGGGCGCCAGGTACTACGTACCGCCGATCGTAGATCGACTTTTGTTTGCACCCCGAGGAGCGGCAAAAAGGGGGGGTCCCCGACGATGAGGCAAAGCGCACGGCCAATGAGAGGCGACTAGCCCAGCCCGCTTGATAGAATGGTAGAGGGGAGTGGATGGGGAGAGTAACGAAACCTCAGACGCATTTCCACTGTCTAATTTATTGTAACCGTGGATAAAGACATTAATTAAGTAATAAATGAACAAAGATAATTAGATAACCGAGTGCAATGATTATACGGTACCCCGCATCCGGGTAGGTAGCCCAACAACTGGGTAGATAATATTTGAGGTGTCTGTGTTCTTGTAAATCCCGAAAACCGGGTAGGTAGGCGCAAAAGATAACGGAAGATAAATAGATGACGTCGTGAAAATACATTATAAGACCCCGTAACCGGGTAGGTATTCCAACAAGGTGGTGGAGAATATTTGAAATTGAAGAAATTGAGAATATTTGAATTTGAAGAATATTTGAATATTTGAAGATTTGAATATTGTAAGGTAAACCCCGAAAACCGGGTAGGTACGTGCAAAAGATACAAAAAGATAATCAGATAATCTCTTGAAAAATGTTGTATGAGACCCCGCAACCGGGTAGGTATTCCGCTACATTGGTAGATAATTTTGAGAGGACTATTGTAAGGTAAACCCCGAAAACCGGGTAGGTAAGCGCAAAAGATACAAAAAGATAATCAGATCATTTCGTGAAAAATATAGTATGAGATCCCGCAACCGGGTAGGTATTCCGATACATCGGTAGATAATGTTGGAGAAAACTATTGTAAGGTAAACCCCGAAAACCGGGTAGGTACGCGCAAAAGATACAAAAAAAAAAAGATAATCAGATAATTTCGTGAAAAATGTAATATGAATTCTCGCAAAATCGTTGTTTCGGCCGGGACGACTCGACGACCAGAATAAGGCCGGTCAAAGACAAGAAAAAAAAAACAATCAAACAGAAATAAAATCAACAGAATAGTGTGAAATAATTACTAACACACAAATATTGCGACTGCCAGGAAAAACAAAAGAACCAGAAATAATTTCTGTAATAATAAATCGGAAGAACGGAACGTACTCACAGGAATATTCACCAATACCCTACACTCGTCAAACACGAATAACACGGAACCAATGATAGGAATTTTCGACTAGCGTTGAGTCGACCGGATCTCGCGCGTACGGCACTTACGGCAACTGCATGCTGAGAAATACGAAATTTGTGCGAACCGATTCGCTAAGAAACAAAACTAAAACCAGCACTAAAGAATTAACACGGGTTAATCCCCTTTCGCGGCGGAAGAACGACATCGCGGATGCCACGCGAGAATACAGCCGACCCCAACGAGACACACGGGAAGCCTCGAGCTCACCTGTTACACAGCGCGTAGAAAAGCACGTGTTACGCTATCGCCGGTGCGTCCAGAACTGATTGTCCGAAACTCTCCAGCGACAGACGCGACCCGTTGTCTCTCTCCCCCAATTCTCACGCGACACCTTTGGGCGCCGTGTGCAAAGGAATTCTCAGAATTCGGCGATGACGCACGACTCGTCTAATGTATCGATATCCCTTGTTGTCGTCGTTTCGCACGTAGGCAAAGGTACATGGGGAAAGCAACGTAGAAAAACAATGCTAGGGTATCGATGCCGAACGAACACGGGTTCGCGCGTGAAGTACAGTCGGAGCTCCAAATACAACGAAATATGTTAAAGATATTTCGAGAATCTTTCTCGAAGGACTCGACAATGGTTGATTACAGCGGGGGGAGACCTCCCTCGCGAGGAATGAAGCGTCCCTCCTCCTCGCGGTGGGCCCACGCGATACTGAATTAAACTGCACCCCGCGGCATCCTTCCCACTCGAGCCCCATTAGCGAGACGCCACTTATCGCGGACCGCGATACTCGGAAGTCTTTTAGGGATGGTTCAGCGCGAGGCTGATAAGTCGGGGGTGAATTGGCGACTCAGTATTTTGGTCATTTTACCGTAATCACCCCGCATCCATTTCCACGAATACTGATGTTCGTAATTCGCTTGCAATAACTTTGAAACGTCCTTTCGAATTCACGCGAATTAGCGGTAACGGTAACGCGCGCGAAACGTGCCGTTACTCGGCATCGAACCCTTGCGCTAATATCTTTGTAACGGATTATCCCTCGATAATTTTCGGCCGAGATTACGGTGAATATTCCTTTGAGTTTTAAGTTCCGAGAATTCGCTGAAGGCGTAAGAAAATAATAGAAGTAAATAAAGATCGCCCGACACGAAACAACAACATTGCGAGATAGGTAAATGCCCGTCGCGATATAATATACTGCGAGTAGAGTTAAACTAAAAGTGGCGAGAAGAATGTCACGTCACAATATATATACATTTAGAAAGGTTACAGGGGGAAAAGAAAAGTCAAGCCGCTAACAATAAGGCTCGTACTGGCTAATCCGGCTAACCCTATGGTTCACTCACATCCGTTTCACGCATACCACACACGCATCTATCGTACTTACAGAACGTTGTCCAGCGGCGGAGCTCTTACACTTAGCTACTTCACTAAAATGCTCGAACACGAGCCGTCGAACTTCGATTCTTTAATGTCTCTATAGAGTCTTTCTTTCACTATCGCACTAAGTCTTTATTAAGATTAAGAAATTACACTTTATGAGTGGCACGATTGGTTTACAATGCGGCGGAACACACTCGCGAGGTTACTTGCCCGATTGTATGACTACTATCTTTGTAGCAGGAATCGAGATTGACGATTTGGAGATTTATTGATCTAATGCAATACAATCGAGGAGATCTCGAGACCGAACCTTGTTCGCTGCTGTCAGGAGATTGTTTCTTCTCGATCTTGCGAGAATCTTCGTGATCGTCGAAAGGGGCGAGAGAGGAGACAGTCCCGCATGATCAGCATCTGCAATTCCGCAGTTTTGAGGTACGAAGTCCACGGCACGCGCAGGGATCTTGTGATCGCTGAGCGTGCCGGAAACTTCATACCTCGCGAATCTTCGGTAATTCAAGTAAAGTATATGGAGGGATATAATTCTGCAACGCATCGCATAAGCGCAGCTGCGGTGTGAAATCACACCCCAGATGAGTTCAGCGATGCGCTGTTGCTAAGAAGAGTTGCGTCTCGCTTCGTTTCGGGAATTTTCCATCGGAAAATTCGCGAAAAGATACGGGACGTAACACCCCTCCCCCCTTATTATAGTCGACGTCCTCGTCGACTTCATTCTTGTACATTTTTACACATTCACCTCGTTCACACTCCGTTCCCATTCCTGCAGCTGGATTTCCATTCTTATTCCTTGCCACACTGTGTTACTCACTATCGTAGCACCGGAGATATGGGGAGTCGGGGCGGGGGGTCGGCACTTCTGGAGTCTTCATGCCGCTGTTACGTCCTGACGTAACGCTCTCTATTTCTTTTTATTAATAATAGTATTCGCAACTTATATTTCTGCCTATTTTTTCATACTATTTGCAAACCTGTTCCTTCCAAAATAATTCCTACATTTCACAAAATTCAAACATTATGCATTATCATTAAACTCATAAAAGGAGTGATATTTCTTATCAATCGCTGAACGATATTTCAGGAATGGATCTCCTCTGGAAAATATTCCCAATGAGATTTCAAATACTCGTCGTGTGAATTAAAATTTACATGGGTAAAAGATGGAAATAGAATTATTTACCACACGAGATAGATGCGGACAGAGGTTTGAATCCCCCTCGACACACGCACTACCCTCGGTGAAACAGCGAACTCCGCTGCCGACGTCGATGTTACGTCCTGACGTAACGCTCTCTATTTCTTTTACTAATAATAATTTTCACAACTTATATTTCTGCTTATTTTTCCATACTATTTGCAAACCTGTTCCTTCCAAAATAA
The DNA here is from genome assembly GCA_934046635.1 of Buathra laborator. Classification (NCBI taxonomy): domain Eukaryota; kingdom Metazoa; phylum Arthropoda; class Insecta; order Hymenoptera; family Ichneumonidae; genus Buathra; species Buathra laborator. The sequence goes on from CAKOHB010000040.1 coordinate 873,587, forward strand.
TTCCTACATTTCACAAAATTCAAACATTATTCATTATCATTAAACTCATAAAAGGAGTGATATTTCTTATCGATCGCTGAACGATATTCCAGGAATGGATCTCCTCTGGAAAATATTTCCAATGAGATCTCAAATACTCGTCGTGTGAATTAAAATTTACATGGGAAAAAGCTGGAAATAGAATTATTTACCACACGAGATAGATGCGGACAGAGGTTTGAATCCCCCTCGACACACGCACTACCCTCGGTAACACAACGAACTCCGCTGCCGACGTCGATACGATCGACCGCAGCATCGACCCAAGGAGCATAGATTCAAGCTTTTACCCTGCGGCTCGACCGTTGGAGTCTTCCTAGCCGAATACCCTAATGGGCTTCCATCGTAAAAAAGGGAATCTACATTACCTTATGTATGGAAGTTAACCCTGCCCATCGACATAGTTTCGGTATTTTCACACCGAACAACGTCGCGTAATATTCCTGAATATGTGGGTCACGCGATTGAGAGTCAGAACATCCCTCGTACCATTTAATCATTCATCATCATAAAGAAATAATTTCTCCATCAACAATTCTAAAATACGTTTCATACTCCCACACGCTTTTTAACATTTAACGAAAAACGATAAAATGATCGATCAAATTTCGGCAGGTACTTAATATAAAAACTATAGTATGAATTGAATCAAAATTATCCAGGATATTAGGGAAATTAATCAATACGATTTGTCGACAAACGCGATTAATAAATTCGAAATCGACAATATTCAAAATCATAGGAATAATATTCGGTATAGCTTAGTCATAAAATACAGTCAATACACCAAAAATAAATTATAACTAAACAGAGACCAGATCGTAAATTTGTGCGAAGCCATGGAATTTGATACGAATAAAGGGGCCACTAACTTCGTAAAGTGCGCTCTAGTTGCAGCTAATATAATATACGACTGTTGAAGAAAAATAAAAAATTGCCCGAAATTCAAAAGATAACAAACTAGTAAGACCGAAAAATCACGTTGCTAGGCTAAACATTTAAGGAAAGACGGTCGTAAAAATTTTACGACCCACCGAAACTGAACTGCGGTAGGACGTAGAATACATGACAAGTGTGCCTCAACGGTGATACATGAGGGGCGAGCGGTTCGACCCCCCCGAAAGAGAAGATGCAGTCCACTTTAAAATACTAATGCACCGCGCGCAAAGAAATGGCTCCCTACGATAGGGAGAATAAAAAAATAACATTTTAATTACATCAACATTTTAAGGAACATTTTCTCTATAAAGTATCATTATTATTTTTTCGATTATGCTTACCGTTAAAGCGGAAATTAAGAACAAAAATTTATTCCATGGATTGCTTTTTCTCGATTTATGGTAGGAAAATTACGAACTGATAATTATATCAAATTAATCAGGAATATTCCACTAATCTAACGCTGTTATTATTTTTCCGAAATTATATGCCGTTTGTGGGAAATTTATAAAACAAGTAGCACCAAAATATTTGGAGCGAAAAACGTACACCGCGTAAAGGAATTCGGTTTCCCCTCGATTTATAATGCAAAAAATCAAACCGCGGTTTATACCAAAATGTTCGAGAATAATCCACCTTTAACATGGAATTATTACTTTTCCGATATCACTTAACGTATGATCAGGACACGCCGCGAAAGACAGAAATTAAGCTAGAAAAGGCAGGCGGTAAAGATAAAGGGGCCCGTGCAAAGGAACGAGTTGCGTAAGCCAAGACGCATAATCTCAAGGCTAGTTCACGACGATAGGGGAAGAGCATCAGGTACACCGAAAGAGGGGAATTTTACAGCTCGCCCGGGCAAACGGAACATTAGTTCCGGAATATCCATATACGGAAATAGGATGATCGGACGGCACTGTTACCAGGCACTTGCAATAGCTGGTGCACGGCTCCCAAAGGGGGGGGGGGGCAAAGCCCCAAGAAATCGGCCCGGTTATGCTACCAATACCTCGAAATATTATGAAACGTTTTGCCAAATAATAAAATAATTTGTACAAGAGCCGAGATATATTTTCAACTTTCAGGCATATAATATTTTGACACCCAATACTTGAATTATTATAATATTATAAAATGATGGCCGATAAAATGATACACATTTCTCGACTCTTATCATCAGTTTACGGATACGTATACGTATAAGAGAAATTTACGAACAGTAACAATATATCTTCTCCTATACGTTAACAATATCGAATATCAATTATATTAAATATTTAGATATGAATCATTAATATTAAGTTTTACAAATAAGTCAGGCAAATAATTATGTATAAGGAAAACTGAAATTCAGTGGAAAATGGATAAATCCACAATTATTTAACAATAAGAGAAATCGGCAAAATCCAAGAAGTTCGAACAGGCCGAGAGGAGAGTAATGAGGAGCGAGATTACTCATCAGGGCAAGTACGCTCCAGGCAAGGATTAGGGAGGGATTTCCTTCCCCCTCTGGATTCATTTCCTAGCATATAAGAAGCCGCGGAAAAGGGCGTGAGCAGTGCAAAGCAGACCAGAAGTAGATTTTTAGTAGTCCGGCCCGTAAGCAACTAGACCAAGTAGAGAGGGACGGCGGCGCGTAAGAGCGAGCGCGGGATCGGTAAATCCAACAAGTAGGCTGGTACTCCGGCTAGGCGACGAGAGAGATAGAGTCAGAGACCGCGTTGTTCGTTATTCACCATACTAGAAAAAGATCGCGAGTCCGTTGTGCGACCACAAAGAAATAGAGGAACTCTCCTATTGGAGGATTTTGTCGATAACCCTTTCCATCTCCAAAAATTGTATTCATTTTTTCATGCAACCAGAGTTTTCTTGGGTTGATTCAGTTCACCGAATTACCATTCTCAAGTCATCTCGTGGAACGAAACCATCCTTCGTTTCACTATCGAATTTTCTTTTACTCGATAGTTAAAAGACAATTTTGTACGAATATTTATTCCAACGAATCATTTGTACTCTCCGAAAATCACATTCTTGTACTTTCGAATTTGCCTGAATTATTTTTCTTTGAATAAATCTCGAATATCACGGCATATCGCGTGAAATTTGTGTTCAACCAAACCACTACATCGTAAGCAGCATCATCTCGACAAATAACGTAAGTACAATTTAATTCTATTTCCGTGATAAATCTATAAGTGAAAAGTGTGCAATATCCTCTATTATTCAAACTCCTCGTTAATTCGCCCAGCCGTCGCCAGACATCACCAACACTACTCACCGAATATAATTCAATTATAAAATCATTTCTATAACGCAGTGAAATAAATTCAGTTAATTCAAATCATTTCTATATCGGGGTGAAACAAATCCGTTTAAATCAAATCATCAACGATCATTATTTTAATTACGCAACAGATAAAGAAATTTCATAATACCTCTAAGACAAGTCAACGAATAGCATTCCAAGCCCTATCTTTAGTAAATTTCCTCACGGTTAGACTAAAAAATGGGCAGTTGCGCCGATAATCGATGCCACGAGTGGTAAAGGAGTGAGAAATCTCTCTTGACCAGCGTGTATTCAATCGTACTCGACGCAACCTCGCGTTAAAATTCAGGTGAAAGAGAAACACCCGCATTTTTGACGTGACAAATTTTTGGGGGCTCGTCCGGGATCAATGGAATGCTTCCTTGTTAAACTGAATTTTATAACAATCTACGGATAAAATATTAAGCAATTTTTCTGAAACAACAACACACATACTGTAACGGTACGTTTTTGGAGGCTTACAGCTCTTTGCTCCGGAACGTTCGCTATTGTGAGTTTTTGGCTCACGGAGATGTGAGGGCAGGTGCTGTAAATTAGAAATCTGTTTGTTGATTCGAATTGTCAACAATAATTGTGATTTTATTGAGACAATGGCGTAAATACAAAATAAATGATGGATTTTGTCCAGTAATTTAATTGAATTTTTAGCTCTCAAGTATTTAAATTGCGACACAGATTGAAAGGTTTTTTTTATTGCGGATGCAGGAATTTGACTCTACGTTAACCGCCTCTTATTAGATCATGTTCCACGAAAGCAGTCGTCGAGGTCCCCCAAGAAAGTCGCCGGCATAGGCACAAAGTAATAAGTTGCGCCAAATTAGGCTTCTACGTTAAACGATTCTCTACCAATTGTTGTCCACGAAAGCGGTCGCCGAGGTCCCCCAAGGCAGTTGCCGGCGCTTCTTACAAATTGGTGAGTCGTTGCAAAACAAATGACTCGATCAATTTAATTGGAAAGATGGAAAACTTCACGAAAGCGGTCGCCGAGGTCCCCCAAGGCAGTTGCCGGCGCTAGGTTTTTGAGGATAGGGTAACACAGAAGAAAGCGGTTGCCGAGGTCCCCCAGGCGGTTGCCGGCATCTGTGTGCGGATAGGAAATTTTAAACCAAAAGAAATCTTTTCGCTGAAAGAATATTGATTTAATTAATTGTTAAAGATGAGTGGCCGACGTTGATTTCTTCCTTCAATGATTGGTTCGTCGTCGTGAAATTTGTCCCTTGCTTCTTCTTAGCGACGGGACTCTGTCGAGTAAAGCAACGCTTTACTCGAAAATGAAAAGTATTGGAATCTGGCTATCGAGAATTATCGACAATCAAGATGGAGGACTCAAGATCAAACGAGCCGTAGCCGCGCATGAGTTCCTCTCGGTTCGAGTTTTAGGATCGAAGTGAAGTGTCTCTGTGCTCGCGATCGGGTCTTATATACCCGAGCGCGAGGCCCTTTTTTGTGTCGATTGACGCACGAAGTACGTCAAACTTCGGTGTCCTTTATTATCGCTGCCCGGGGTCTGCCGCAACAGCCTATCGAATTCGTGTGCAAAATGTGATGCAACACTACCGGGCAGCTCCAGCTAACGACCGTAGCTATTGATCGACTGTACGGTCGGTAATTCGTATGATAATTTCTTCGCAAAATATGATAAATGACCGATAATCGGTCTGGTATTTATCGCATGAATTTTTCGCTCTAAATTATTAATTTTATTCTATAGGTACAGGGGTCGAAGGTTTAATACCGTCTCAATACACGCACACTCGCATACACGAAAAAAAAAAATGTGGAAAAGAAGAAACGATTGTTATTGCAAATGAGAATTAATTCTATAGAGAGAATTCATACAATTATATTCTTGTATTATCGAATTGCTGCGCTAGTACGAACCGTAACCTCTTATAACCTTGACTGGAAACTGGGATTTACGCGGCTCGCCACGTAATCTCACTCAAAAAACCCTTTCCTTACGTCGCCGCGCAGTTCGCTGCAACGCCACATTTTCCTATCTAAACCCCGGTTCGTGGAGCGTTGACTCTACCTTGCAGCAGATAAGCTCAAGGGTCGATATTTGTTAATAATTTATATAAATATGAACAATTACATTTTTTTTTAAATCATTGTACCATTGCGTTAATGTGAGCCGTAACGTTCAATAACCTTTACTGGAAACTGGGACTCGCGCGGCTCGCCACGTAGTCTCACTCAAAAACCCCTTTCCTCTGTCGCTGAGCAGTTCGCTGCGAAGCCACACACTCCTGTCTAAACCCCGGCTCATACAACGACAATTGGGAATTATTGCATTCGAATATTATTGTACGGCTACGTTAATACAAACTGTAACCTTATATAACCTTGACTGGAAACTGGGATCTGCGCGGTTCGCCACGCAATCTCACTCAAACAAACCTTTCCTTACGTCGCCGCGCAGTACACTGCAAAGCCACGCTCCTACCTGAACCCCAGTTTGTATAACGATAGTTTGGAATTCAGTATTTAAAAAAAAAAAAAAATTCGAATTCGCGTCGCTTAAATTTTGTTTTTTATAATCCTATGATAGTCGTTTCTTATGGATACACAAGGATTGCAAGCAAGAAATAATAATTCACAAAGACTACACGAACAACACGTAACTCTAGGAGAAGCTCGACGAAGCGAACAGGCTTCAGAGAACAATAAAGAAAATATTACACCCCAAATCATTTACATATTGAAACCAATCGAATACACTACTACGCCTGTAGACACTGAAAACATTAATTGGTACGATCCGCGACGGGAATTTTACGAAAACCAGAATAATCTCAGAGTAGAAAGAGAACAAAGACGTTAATTCTCTAAGCTCAAAAAATAATAACAGGATAATCGAATAAATAACGCACATATAAAGAAAAACAAGCGCCTCAGCGCCCTGCGGGCGCAGAGGCCCTTGTTGGTGGGCTCCGCCCCCCAAACCCCCCGAAAAATGTCCCGGGGGGACATTTTTTAAGGCACTCACGGGGGTACACGTCGCGCTACGCGCTCCGTACCAAGTGTGATTACACTTCGCGTTATGCGCTACGTATCGAATATGTTTATACGTCGCGCTGCGCGTTTCACCTGAACCTCCTGTGTGTTTTAAGATCGGAATATTGAAACAATTGAAAAGAAAGTAGAAGAGTGGTTGGAAAAATTCGAGATAAAATTTGAATTTTTTTTTTGTTTCGAAAAAATTTTAAAGAAATTTGAAAAAATTAAATTGCAGTTTCCCAATATTTAAAGTAATTTACATTAAAAACGAAAAAAAAAAGCTGAGATTTTTTTTTTTCATTTTAAATCATCCCGCCACAGAATATCAATGTCGCGGCGTGTGCGAACTTTATCACGTCTGCTATGGAATTGTCGTCGGCTTCCCAAGTTTGACAGATAGAATGAACGGAAAAAAAATAAATAGTCGCGATTGTTTTAAATTTTATTTGGCAAATTGCAATAATTTTGGATATTCGATGATTCTTCTTTGTGAAATTATAACCAAGTTTTTCAGTGCACCCGTGAAATTTATGATTTTTATTACGAATGTGAATGATGTATTGTAAAATATTGTGAATGGTTTCGTTCAAAATATATTATTTTCGAAATAAAAAGGGCTAATATTTGTAAATCAATGTGTGATATTTCGTGTTTTATTTTTCGCAACCAAATTTTCTTTTCTGACATGATGAAAAATTGTTTTTTGGAAAATTAAAGTAACATAACCTTTAAAATAATTCCTCACTAGAAATGATTGTAGAATAAAAATATTAAGAAATGTTAGAATGTCTTCAAATTTGCTGTGCATAGTGTTTTCGATGCAATGAAATATTGCTGAAAATTAGAAAAAAAATCGTTCGTAGGTTTCAAAATTGCAGCGCCGTACGGATCTTTGACAGGAGAAAATGGATTTTTAAATGGAAAATGCCTGGAAAAAATGTTCAGAGACGTCGGAATGTCTTCAAATTTGCTGTGCATAGTGCTTTCGATAAAATAAAATAATGCTGCGAAAAAGAAAAAATTTGGTTCGTAGACTTCATAATTGGAGCACTGTACGGACATTTAGCGGAACAAAAATGAATTTTTATTTTGGAACAACTCATTAAAGGCTTCGCAGTAGTTTCAAAATGTTTGTGCACAATAGTCATGATGTGATAAAACACTCCTGCGAAGGCGAACAAAATTGGTTCGCACCATCCAAAGTTACACTATGATACGGACGTCCGAGAAGATAAATTCAGTGAAAAAGCTATTTTTATTCAACCGCAGGCTAAAAAAAATATTTCCAGTCATCGGAGTCACTTCAAATTAACTGTGCATGAAGTTGGAGGTACACCGAAGTAAATTCTGAAAAACTAATTTTTTTGGAGCATACGATGCGGGGAATCCCCATCGAAAGCTGTGTGAAGAAGCCTTGATGGTCATTTTAATAGGCACTCTTTGCCTATTGTTATAGTGAGTGCCTAAAAAGGAGAACAGAAATAAAATGAAAATAATAATTACCCAGTTACATAAATTATATTAACGGGAAAGGGGTCATCAAACATCCGTTCATAAAAACCGTTTGCAAAAAAAAAAATAAAAAAAAAAGCACCAAATTACGAACAAATTAAAGCACCAGTTGAAACGAGAATTATAAAAAACCAACGACTCCAGGGAAACGAGGAAAACATTTTAGCCGCAAGGAATTTCTCGAGAGCCAATGACCCTGCCATAAAATATAATACGGAGACGCACAACAGCTCCTGTGGTCCTTCCACGGTAAAGATTTTAAACTCTGAATCCCTACGCGGACTATACCACCAAGCAAAAAGGAAATATACACCTTCAGGAGAAACTGGCGAAAGGGCAGGGAAATTAATTCAAATCATCGAACTCAACGACGAATATCAACTTGAAATTCTTGAAATCCAAATACACCAAAGAATGTACTAATATGAAAAAAAGGGGGAAAAGGAGAGTAGACGAATACATAATACGAGGGAATAAAAATTGTAATGTTACATTACTGGATCGTATTAATTTTCATAATCTTATTGAGCCGGTACAATAATAAAGGAACTAAGAAATACGTATATAAGAAAAACAGTAATAAATCCAAGAAAGACAAACACATTTATCCCAGGCGTCGCAAACCACTCGTACACCGTCATTAAATTTGTCCTGTACTGGCAGTTAATGCAATTACTCTTGAGATCAATATTCCATAGGGTCATAACGGAACAAATATAAAAAAAATATATAAACAAAGAAAACAACAACAAGGAAACGTCGACAAGGAAAACGTAAATTCCGTTACTTTCGATATTCCCAGAAAAATAGATTTTTGTAAAAACAAAGCAAGATAGAGGAATAAAAGCATATATAACTACGGTAATAAAAACAAGGAACGGGTTAAGAAGCGGCGAATTCAAAATAATGAAAATAGTCGCGAAATAAATGCCGGCGACTCGGTCTCAATTAAAAATCAAAGGAGACGACGTTCTCAGAGAATACCCAGACGAACGAAAGAAAAGGACAAAGCCGAAAGCAGAAATTAAGAAAGTGAGTGAGCCACAGGAAATTAGCGAACCCCGTACTGAATCAATTGAAAGTTTAAATTTCGAAAAACGATATCCTCTCGTACATTACCACTCGTGTCCTGCGTTAATAAAATTCGATGTAGTAAAGTTAGAGTCCAACTGGGAGTATAGTAAGGAAGCAAAAGTCCATTACGGGTCGTCCCCCGCGTTGATAAGTTCCGAGATAACAAAATCACCTTCTCCCATAACATTCGATACCGTCCTTAATATCGAGGCAAAGATCCGCGAACTTGAGGAAAAATTTAACGTAAAGATCACCAAAGTACAAGCGGTTTCGAACAAAGAAATCAAGGAATTACAGGATAAAGCGGAACATATTTTTACCGAACTCGAAACAATAGAAGCGAATATCTTTCGTGCTGCCGACGAAGTAGCTCAGCTAACGGAGGCGGAGGAAAAAACAGGTAAATTTCCTGTCATAGTCAAAATCGCTGCAACAACCGAACAAATTCCGACGCCTGCAGGGAAATCTCCCGTAACCTCTCGTGTAAAAGTTCCTTTGAAAACCCCTGTCGATTTTCCAGCGATATCCCCTCGCAAAAAGATCATATTCTCACCTAAATATACGCCAAAAACTTCCCCCGGTGGGATCTCAAATACAGGAACTATTACTATTTCGCCGAAAGCACGTCCGAAAAATTCGCCGGTATCAATTTTAAACGCAGAAACCGTAACGCCGTCGAAGAAAAGCCCCTCGGCAATCCTCGAACAAATCAATCAGGTAGAGAAAGACACTGACCCGACGGAAGAATTTAAAGAAACCCTCGAAGAGTGCGCAGAGATTAAAGAAAGAATAAAAATTACCAAGACACCTATAGGATCTCCGCACGGTTCCAACAAATCAGACGTTTCTAGTCTGAAATATATTCTACACCGCAGGGAACGATTTTTGATCAGCCCGCGGAAAACAATCGCTCTTTGAGACGCAAATTATTTGGAACTTTAAGAACGACACGGGGAAAACGCATTAAAAACATTAACTTAAAAGGAAGTAAAGCGATAACACGCAAAATTGTAAAAATTACTTCGTCAGGATTAAACAGAAAAAAAGGCATATTAAGTCTCCTCAGGACAAAGGAGGGAAATTTTGATAAAAAGGTTCTAATCAACGGTGCGAGAGATAGTGATGAAAATTCAACGACAACCAAAATTGTTAATTTAACCCCGATAAAAAACGTTGAAGAAAATACACCGGGTAAAGATAGATAAAAACCGGATAAAAACAGATAGATAAAAACCGGGTAAAGATAAAAACCCTCTCGACAATAAGGCTATTTCTACAACCATGGTCAACCACAGTCAAGTCGTATCCCTTCGAGACGCGCTCGCGGTAATACCAGAGTACGATGGGAAAACCACGTCACTCGGCGCGTTTATACAAGGATGTGAGGAGGCAGCCGAAATGTTAGAACCCGAGAACGAGAAAAATCTAGTAAAAGCGCTCAGAGTAAAAATTAAAGGCGAACCTCGACGAACAATTCATCTAAACACCTTCGAAACGGTCGAAGAATTAACAGACTTTTTGAAAAGCATTTACTCTCCCGCTCGCAATATTTATCAATTACAAGGAGAACTAGGAGCTATTTATCAGAAACCAAACGAAACGGTGATTACTTTTTCAAATCGACTTCGCGATATTGGGTACCAAATATTAGACGCGTATGAATTCGGGAAAAACAGCGCTGCTGACGAGATTTTTAAGAAAAATACTACCGAGAGCCTTCCGCCGTGTTTTATAAACGGATTAAAACCCGAAATCGAACAAAGAATGAAACCATGCGACACGATCGACGAAGCCGTTAAAATGGCAGTAAAAATAGAGAGAGAATTACCCGGCCGTGCAGCGCTCCGACGTGAAAGCGTTAACCCGCCCGAAACAAAGGGAAATAAATCCGACAACAAGCGTGACGTTCATGTAGTAACCGGAGATCAAGTAAATTGGCAACTTTGCAAAAAGACGGGACATACTGCTGCGACATGTGCTTTAAACAAAACTGGTAACACAGTCGCAAGAATCAAAGGAAATCGAAGTTGAAAAGAAAAACGTCCCTGTGTGTCAAGCATGCAGTAAAATCGGTCACACCGCGGAGAAGTGTTTCAAACTTTTTCCCCCTAGAAATAACAGCAATCAGGCAACTCAAATCACCGCGCCAATGATAACTTTATGCCAAGTGTGCGATAAACGCGGCCATACGGCCGATCGATGCTATAAAATTTTTCCGCCGGAAAGGAAAAATCAAGGGCAATCCTCCGCAGTATGTCAACTATGTAAGAAGACAGGACACATAGCTGTGAGCTGTCCTCAACTGCCGCGGTCAGGTCAAGCGCCAACCGGCGGGCGAGACGCACAAGTGCCCCAGGGCCTTAGATACGGGCCGCAACCCTCCATAAATTGTCAGATCTGTAAGAAAGACGGCCACGGGGCCTATATATGCCCATATCGAAGTAATAATTCGCAGCCTCCGAATCAAAACCAGTCCGCACCGCAAAAATCATACGCAAAGACGACTAACGATTTTGTATGTCATTATTGTAAAGCACCGGGTCATTTCATTAGAGAGTGTCCCAAGAAACTAGCAAACGAGGTTAAATCGCAGAATGCGTCGGGAAACGCGAGTGGCCTCCCGAGCTCGGGTGCGATGAGAGAGGCCACGACGAGTTCGCACCCCGTTCGAGTCATCAGAGCAGTAGAATTCGCGAACCCAGAATTTTAGAAATCTTTACGATAAAATTGCATAACGAGAGTTCCGTTCCCTCTGTCTTACTACATAGCGAAGGAATCAAATCTCCCATAACCCTCATGGTTGACACTGGGTCCGGTCCTAATATCATAAAAGAACGTTGCTTGTACCCCGAGACCCTTGTGAACCGGCAGGAAATTTTACAAATCAACGGTATTACGGAATCATCGATCTATACTCGGGGTCACGTTAAAATTCTGGCATTCGGGCGGTACGCTACTGTCCACGTGGTGAGAGACGATTTTCCTATCACGGAGGAAGGAAAACTGGGTTCGGAATATCTCGACGGCTGTTTGGATAGCGATGAGTGAGGATCGAGGCAGGAAATTAAAAAATGTTTCACTCGATAAATTTTATTTCACAAGGCCTTAGTCGCTAGTTTATTTACACTGTTTATACACGTTGTTAGTGTGCGAGAATCGTTACCGCCCGTAGGAGATTCGTCGTGAACCGCGTTAGAAATGACACGATTGTATTGAATAGCCCGTGCGTGAGAGCGAAGCAGTGAGTGTCTCCGGTAGAGTGAGAGAGAACGATATAGCGAGTTAGTCCGTTAGAGTGAGAGAAGCCGATAGAGGGTTTACAGCGTGAGAGTTAACGTTTTCTATGAGCGCACTAATATTATGAGATTACACCGTTTCTGCCCGTTGAGATGACACGAATGTATACTGAGTAGTTGCAGAACACTGATAGTAACCGAGTTCACCGTTAATGAGATGACACCAAGAGAATAGAGTCGTGAAATTAGGTAGAAAACACCTGTTGCGTTAGCCGCGTGTGTCGGGTCGAGACGAACATGGCTGCCTCCCGCGAATCCTCGTGGTCGAGCGAAAAGAACAGGGCCGTGCCTCGAGGGGGTCCCGTGGGGCCCCTCGCGGCAGGGTCGTGTCAAGAGTTTTATTCCTGAGCCTCAAATACATCGCGAGAGGAAATGATTGAAATTGAGTCATTCCTCGAGCAAAGCTTCGATGATAATCGAACAACGGCAATCGCGTCAAAATAGATTACGAAAAACGTCAATTAAAAATGCAAGACACAAAAATACCGTTCTCGGCACAGGAAAGAATGATTATTCCGGCCGATACAAAGAAACTATGTTTCATACGCATTAAAAATTTATATATCAGAGAAGGATATTTACCGCCTCTCGACGCTGGCGAAGGACTAACGCTCGAGAGTGGGTTCGTGGAGAATAATAATGGAAAGGCTTACATTTTTATTACCAACAGTAACAACTACAATGTAGAGGTAGAAGTACCAGTAATGGCGCTTAGACCCGCTCAAACGCCAGGAAACCCTAGGTATCAAAAGGAAAAATTAATACCATGCAATGACTCAAGGATAACGATTGAAAACAAGACAAGGGAAAATGAAAATTCAGAGAATCCGGTCGGAAATTTTGATAAAGATCGTACGAATAGCGATGCTGGACCCGCCGCAGGGCCAGTCGTTATCGACAATAATAATTCAGGAAATTCAGTTAAAGTTGTGCAAAATTCGTGTTTGATAATCGAATCGCAACCCATTGAAGGGCCGAGCGTTATGAACGATTCGGTTTCAAGTTATCGTACGACGAGCGACGCTGTGCCCTGTGAGAGGCCAGGCGCTCTAGACGATTCAGTTTCGAGTTACCGTATGACGAGCGACTCGGCGCCCTGTGAGAGGCCCGGCGCTCTATACGATTCAGTTTCAAGTTATTGTTCTGTAAGCGACTCTGGGCCCCGTAAAAGGCCAAGCGTTATAAACAAAGTCATTTCGGAAAATCCTGGTAAAGTTATTCATAACTCATGTTCGAGTAACGATCATATACTCACGAAAGGGGCGAACGTTCTTGACAATTCAGTGTCGGTAAATTCAGTATGTAATTCGAGTTCGGTGAGCGAGTATTCGCCCAGTAAAAAGCCGAACGCATTCGATGAATCTCGTTTAACAATTTCAGTCGAAAAGGTTAAAAATTCAGAGGGAAATTTGTCCCTAGTCGAAATAAATACGGGAAAAATTTATAATGATATAGAGGAAACAAAATTGTGTATTACGGAAATATTTGAGGAAAATTCAAGCGTTACCAAAGAACAAAAAATTCAAGAGTCATTGCAAGGAAATTCGGTAGGAAAGGAAATAAGTATTACAGAAAAACACGTGAATAATGAAAAGAATGAACAAACGTATGAAATTAAAGACATCGCGTTAGTAAGGATGCTCGGAGCTATTCCCATCTCTCGCGAAATTTATCCTTTATTTCGGAAAGAACATTGTCATGTAATTAACGAGGCAGCTACAACCCCTCGGTTCGAGAAAATAAAAGAATTATTAAGGTTCGACGGTTTAAACGACAAAGAAAGAAAAAGTATAGAAAGCCTTTTGAGAGAAAGCGCTTTTCTATACCATTTACCCGGCGAAAGTTTGAGCTGTACAACGCTTGTGCAGCATCGGATACCCACTACGGATGATCTACCTATCAATACAAGAGGGTATCGATGGCCAGAGTGTACGCGAAAAGAAATCGAAAGACAGGTCGAGGATATGTTAAAAAATGGGATTATAGTACCCTCTACCCCTCCGTATAATTGTCCCGTATGGGTCGTTCCGAAAAAACTTGACTCCAAAGGAAATAAGAAATGGCGAGTAGTATTTGATTATCGCGCGCTCAATGAAAAAACAATTGCCGATGCGTATCCTATACCCAATATCATTGAAATACTTGATCAATTGGGAGGAGCGCAATACTTCTCAGTCTTCGACTTGGCCTCTGGCTTTCATCAAATCGAGGTATACGCCGCAGACCGTCATAAAACCGCCTTCACAACACCGCACGGCCACTTCGAATTCGTTCGCATGCCTTTCGGTTTACGAAACGCCCCTCCGACGTTTCAACCCACGATGGATTTAACGCTGGGAAGTATCTTAGGAAAGGGGGTATTTGTTTACCTCGACGACATCGTTATATATGCAAGAAGCCTTGAGGAACACGAAAACACTTACAGAGAATTAATGAAGCGATTGGAAATTGCTAATTTAAAACTTCAACCTGATAAATGCGAATTCTTAAAAAGGGAAGTAGCGTATTTAGGCCACGTGATAGGAAAGGACGGAGTGAGACCCGATCCAAGGAAACTCGAAGCCGTACGCGAATTCCCACAACCGAAGAACGTTAAAAATATTCGCCAATTTCTTGGATTAACGGGTTACAACCGGAGATTCATAGAAAGTTATGCAAAAATATCTAAACCACTCACGGGACTTCTTCGAAAAGAAATATCCTTCGAATGGCATCCAGAACAAAATGAAGCTTTCGAAATATTGAAAGAAAAGTTATGCACGGCACCGGTTTTGCGATATCCAGATTTTTCAAAACCATTTATCTTGACAACAGATGCATCCGGAGTTGCTATTGGCTCCATATTATCACAAGGAGTAATTAATCACGATCATCCTTGCGCATACGCTTCTCGAGGATTAAGTAAGACCGAAGAAAGATACGATACGTACGAAAAAGAAGCATTGGCTATTGTATATTCGATACTTCATTTTCGGCCCTACCTGTACGGACGACAGTTTACGGTGGTAACGGATCATAAACCTTTATTGTGGTTCCGTCGCGCTACCGATGGAAATGCTAAAATACTACGTTGGCGTTTAAAACTCGCCGAATACGAATACAATGTTGTGTATAAAGCTGGAAAGACAAATGTTAACGCGGATGCATTGTCAAGAAATCCAGTACAGGAACCTGACGGGAGCGACGGCATTTTCATAATTCGCGTCAACAAGGATACGGAAACGAGAACGAAAAAGAGAAGACGATTGACGGAAGAAGATATCAGCGAATTACTCGAACACGATACGGACGACGAAGAAGCTGATTTAGTGGAGAGCGAAGAAGAAGATAACTATGCATTGGTATATGATGAATTCGAGGAATGCGATTGGGATCGCGAATTACCCAATGAAACTGTTAAATATTCAGCAGGTTGTGCGGATGGTGAGGAGATTGGAGGGATACAGTCGAATAAAAGAACGAAGTAAGACTTTATGTGTATTTATTTCTCTTTAGCCTGTGGCTTCGACGAGACGACGAGTAATACTGAATGCCTCGTGCTCGCACGCGAGAGTGCGTAGCCCGAGGACCGATGATGCCCGAGCGCAGTTCGGCTGTGTTCGGATCTTCACAGGCCGACAACTGTTCCGGCCGTTAACAACGAAATGTTACAAACTCGTTCTTATCACTACCGCCGTTTGTACATATCGTTTCTACAGATTTCATATTTATTATTCTTTTTAGTTTTCCGAGACGATCTCGAGGTACAGGTTTTGTAAGCATGTCAGCGCGCTGATCTTCGAATGGAATATATTCTAATTTTACGATTTTTTCGGCGAGCTTTTCTCGAATGAAATGATAGTAGATATCAATATGTTTGGTGCGCTTGTGGAAGATCGGATTTTTCACTAATTTGATCGCGCTTTGATTGTCTATGTACAGAATCGTTTCACTCTCGCAAGGACTTCCGATATCTGTAAGGAGTTTTCGTAACCAGATTAGTTCTCTTGTGGCGGTCGATGCTGCCACGTATTCCGCCTCGGTCGTGCTTAGCGTCACCATTTTCTGTCTTTTAGAATTCCACGTGATCGCTCCGTTCGCGAGACAGAAAATAAACCCGGTCGTCGATCTTCTCGTTTCAAGATCGCCCGCAAAATCCGCGTCCGAAAACCCTATCAGTTCCGACTCGCTACCGCCGCTTCGGTACTCGATTCCGTGACCGACGGTGCCCTTGAGATAAGCAAAGATTCGCTTCACAGCGTTCCAATGCTCTGCTGTGTGATCGTTTGTGTGTCTGCTGACCATATTTACCGCACAAGCAATATCTGGCCTCGTTATCGAGGCAAGAAAGATTAGTGAGCCTATTGCCTCGCGATATGGCACATTCGTTACCCGTTCGTCTTCCGCTTCGCACGGCGACAGTTTTACATTCGGGTCAGCAGGCACACACAACGGTTTCGCATCAGCCATTCCGAATTTTGTTATTATTTTTTCTGTGTACGCTGACTGGTGAATCAACATCGATTTTTTCGTACGATCGCATTTAATCTGTATCCCTACGAATACGCTTGAATTACCGATCGTTATCTCGAATGTTTCACTTAATTTGACCAGTATATATCTTATTGTCTCTATGTTTCTTGATGCGACGAGCCCATCGTCGACAAATATATCTAGGTACACTTTTTCACTCCCGAATTTTCCTACAAAAATACACTCCTCTGACTCGCACTCTGTGAACTCGAACTCTCTTAGAAAACCCGAGAACTTTTGGTTCCAGCAGCGTGGCGCTTGCTTGAGACCATACAATGACTTTTCGAGTTTACACACACTGTTCTTCATTTTTCCTCGCGCGTCGAGTCCCTCAGGGATTTCCATGTAGACTTCCTCTTGGAGCTGCCCGTAGAGAAATGCGGTTTTTATGTCGAACTGCATGAGCTCGAGATCCTGTTGGGTTGTTATCGCCAGAAATACCCTCAGTGAATCGTAGCGAATCACCGGTGCGAATGTTTCGGTGTAATCGATGCCTTCTCGTTGCTGAAAGCCCCGTGCGCATAATCTGGCCTTGAACCGGTGGGATTTTCCGCTTCCGTCCGTTTTTACGCGAAAAACCCATTTCGAGTCGATTGTTTTTATGTTAGCTGTTCTTGGCACGATGGACCACGTTTGGTTTTTATCGTGCGCTGCAAGCTCTTCTTTCACAACTTCTGCCCACTGCGCGGCTTCTTCGCTGTTCGTTGCCTCTTCGAGATTGTTGGGGAGTACGTACCCCGCATAATCGAGTTCGTATCGTACCACTTACATACTGAGTAGGAAATAATCGCGCTATCGATAGGACCCGTGTATTTGATAAATTAAGACGAAACTCATTCAATAAATCATTTCATGAATTAAACTTAGCAATACAAATAAAAAAAAAAAACACAAAAACTGTATGAACGAATATCAACGCCTTCACATATACATATATGCGGTAAAATTCATAAGTAACGTTTCAAAAACAGGAACGTGTGGAACAATGGCTGTCCATCACTGCTACTGTACGGAGTTCAGTTGGTGTCGACCACTTATGAACGACACCCACGAGGACACACTCTGGATATGTCTTAATCGAATAAGACCCCGGGTCATTGTCCCCGGAACAGAAGCATTGTTCTGTTATTGGAAAATCGCTTTCTATTTGGAGATTCCGAAAAGAAGAGTAGATTTTTATGTACCACCCGAGTGGCGAACGATCCAACCAGCGGTGTTGGACGAATGGGTCGGTAAATTACGCGATAATCCATACGAAGACATAGTTCTCGGAGCTACTCTGTACAAATGGTTACCCGATGCACTCGTGCCGCTGGGACAAAGATTATCGGACATCCCGATGGCTGGGCGCAATGGATGGCCAGAATCTCGGGAGGAAACTCCTTTTTGGGGCAAACCTAGGCTTCAGTACTCCGACGGAACAGACCTACCCGTAAGAATAAACCGACAGGTACCACACGACATCGTAAATGGAATGGAAAAAATATTTTGTTATTGGAAAATCGAATTGCCCGACAACCACGGACGCAAGTTCGAGCTGTGGGTACCCCCCGAGTGGAGACGGCTCAATAAAGAGGGACGAGCGCGTTACACCTCGCTGTTATGTAAGAATATGTATCAACCCATCACCCTCGGAGGAGTGAGATACACATGGACAGGCGATTCTCTTCTTCCAGAGGGACAATTAATGGAAACAATGGAAAGCCAAGGGTACGGACTGTTCAATTACCACCTGCCAGAGGATACCGATGAAGACGAGGACGAGAATACAATAGTACCAACGACCACGTACGAAACGGCCCCGGGCTCCGGAGACGAGGAAGACGGAGCTAGCGATAATAACACCGCACAAAACAAACCCCAACAAACAAGCGAGAAAGAAGTTTACGAAGAATTATGCAGAAAACTATTCACTCACATCGAAGAGGAAGATGAAACCCTCGAACACAGAAATCTATTAGAAACTTTGGTATAAAAAAAAAAAAAAAAAAAATGACCCCTATATACAACCGAAAGAACTTCACATTTTAAACAACTAAATGGTTAAAATATACATGAATAAGGAAAAGAAGGAACCAAAACATAGGAAAATACAAGTAAGAGAATTAAATAGAGATACGATAAATAAATTTAAGTACATGAAATACGCATACTCATAATGAATACATAGAATTAGGGAAAAATATTTTATAACCTATATGTAGGAAAAATATCGCATTATTGATAACGTTAATAAAAAAAAAAAGGATTTGTTACATAAAACGAATAAATCGGTGTAGGGACGGGAATAATTGTACTACCTATATAAAAGAAAGGATAGGAATAAGAAAAGAGATGGGAACTCAGGGAAATATAAAAGAAAAGGGGGCTAACGAATAGAATATAGGGACGATAAAAGAAAGTAGAGGCAATAGGAAAAATAACGTTTATTATATACGATAGGAAAATTTTATATAATAATGTATAAGAATTTAGAGGGGATCTAACACGCTTTGGAAAGAATTAAATTGAATAAGCCAATTAAGAAAGAAAAAAAAAACATAACGGAAAAAAAACATAGGTAATAACAATAATGACAATAACCATCAGAATAAGGAAAAACATATCTACAATAAGGGATAATAAAACCTACATATAAAAAAAAAAGGAGAGAAAATATCATGAAATCTTCATATAATTATGAGGATCAACGATAAAAAAAAAGGAAAGAAGGAATTTTTTTTGAAAATAATAATAAATAAAGGAAAACTTAACAAGGAAAAATATATATATATATGGAGTTCGTATCAAACTCAATTTGAAATAAAAATTAAATAAATAAATAAATATAATGCTGAAGTAGGAAAATATCAGGAGTCCATAGGGGACTCAATAGGGAAAAACAGTAATAGGGGAAAATAATATACCAGGAGTTCGTGAGGAACTCGACCGAAAAGATATATAGAATCAAGTAAATGTCAAGAAAAAAATAAAAATAAAATATTATAGTAAGGGAAAAATATCAGGAGCTCATAAGGAACTCAATAAAAAAAATATATTAGGCAAAAAAAAAAAATCGGAATTCTTGGAGGAATTCCAACGAAAATACAAAAAAAATATTGTAACGAAGTAAAATAGCATTAAATCTCTCGATCGAGCTCCACCCACCACGGAGCCAAATCAACGCGGATTTATTTTATATTATTCAACCCCCGCCCCGCCCTCCCACGACCCCCGCGATAGGCAAAGTACGCTCCCCGCCAAGAGATCCCGAGACAACGCACGAGAGTAAGAGAGAGGTAGGAAAAGCCGAGGAAGAATATCGCTCGACAGCAACCAGCCGTCGCCGAATTACGCCGTTGCCGTTAACCACGGCGCGAGAGCCGACAACACCGCCGCCGCCCACCGCTAGCCATCGTCGTTCGAGGCCATCGAACGACGATCAATCAATACCGCTGCCGCCACCTGCCGCCTCGCCGTCGATCGAGCGATGTATCGACCGACGCCGAGTACTATCTTCTCTCTCCCACCGTCGACATCCGCAGCGCTGATCTACGAGAAGACTTCCGAGAAGACGAGCGTACCTCAGCCTCGATCGAGATCCGAAAGCGAACAGACGTGTGTAGCGACCCGAGCGAACAGATATTGTACGAAGCGTGTTGTAAGAGGAAATTATCGATATCCGGCGTAAGAAAGATTGTACGAGTGAGTGAGAATATTATTTTCCAATTATTATAAATCCCGTGATTGCTCTCCTCCGAATCCCAGCCCCTTAATTTTCGCGAATTCCCGTGAGACTCGACCGCGTGTCTCACGTGCCAGTCGCCGGCATCGCCATTTTCCGGCATCGCGCTCGTGCACGTGGTGGGTGCCGTTATCGCGCAGTTCGTCGAATAAATCTCCCGAGGGTTCGCCCCGTGAGTCCCATCACCCCAAAAATAATAATTAGTCGTCCCGTAAAAGCCGAAGGATTGAATTCAGAGCCGACAGATCAGTTAACCCTCCCGCGAGATAAGTAGTCCCATCGAGTAGTCGGCACTTGGACAATTCGAGTCAACCCCCCCCGAGTTTTGAACGGTTTTACCCCGTGTAATGGTAACTGGCGCCCAAATAATTAATTATTGTTTATTGCTCGAGCCCTCCCCCCTTCATTCCAGCGTAATTACCATTTTTATTCTTTTTTTTATTTGGCACCGAATAATAGCGTTTTTTCTTTTTTGCATTTCCAACAAATTTGCGGTCCCGTAAATTACCGGAAGTTTCCGGTCATTTATCCGCATTCGTGAGCGCATATCCCTTGTAGTCCCCGTCGTCCCTTTTGTCGTACCACGAGAGCATACGCGCAGAGGCTTGCCTCGTGGTCACCGCCGTATCGAATTTCTATCGACCCTCCCCTCGCCCACCCCTATTGCAACCCCTAAGTACGATTTATTCCGTACTATCCGACGTATTATCTTGCGTGCGATTATTCATTATTATTTCGAATTTTTCTTTTTTTTATTAATTCCTTTATTTTCTTTTCATTGATTTAGTTTGTATTCTGTAGTTTTCGTCGATTTATATTTTTTGTGTATCGGTTACTTGCGACTTACCAAATAAATTGAGATTTCTTTGTTAATTTGCCCTTTATCTCCGGTAGCTGTTTACTCCCCCCCCCCCCCCCCCCCCCCCCCCCCCCCGTCGCCCCGTCCGAACTCAGTCCCATCAAGATCCCCGTTACAATATATAAAAAGGGAAGAGAAAATTTAAACAAATTGTTGGGAGTCTTGAGGACTCAACCGACGGTAAAGGAATGCTAATAATAATAATAAAAAATAATATGAATAAAAAAAAAAGAAGAACTAGAATTAAACAAAATTGTTGGGAGTCTTGAGGACTCAACCAAGAATAAATAAAAAAAAAAACATGAAAAAAAAAAACGTGAAAATTTAAATATTTGTCGGGAGTCGCGAAGGACTCGACCGAAAAAGAAAGAGAAAGAAAAGAAATAGGGTATCGGGAGTCGCGGAAGACTCGACCGAAAAGGAAAGAGAAAGAGAGAGAAACAAACTATTGGGAGTCCCGAGGACTCGACCGAAAAGGAAAGAGAAAGAGAGCGAAACAAACTATTGGGAGTCCCGAGGACTCGACCGAAAAGGAAAGAGAAAGAGAGCGAAACAATCTATTGGGAGTCCCGAGGACTCGACCGAACTAAAGAAAGAGCGCCTGAAGGAAAACAGAGAACACATACTGACCCGTGACCCATGATGACCCATGACGAGAAGAACGAAGGACTGTCGACGGAACGACAGACCTAGGGAACGATCGAAAAAAAAAACAACAAGAACCGTTGACAGAACAACGGATGAAACGCAGCCGCAAATAAATAAAAAAAAAAATAATAATAAATAATGAAAACGAGGTAAAACCTCCGCATAAAAAAAAAGAGAAAGAAAGAAAAAGGAAAAACTAAGGAAAAAATAATTTAAAAAAAAAAAATAATAATAATAATAATAATAAAAGGGGAAAAATAAATATAATAATAAAGAAAAATAAATAAATAAACGTAAAATTGTATTTTTAAGCCTTTTCCAGGCATTTATTAATAAAAAAAAAAGGAAGCCCCTCCCAAGAAGAAAAGAAAATATAATAATAATTATAAAAAAAAAATACTTATAAATAAAACGAAAAAACAGGGGGAACACAAAATTGTATTTTTACGCCTTTTCAGGCATTTATTGAATAAAATAAAGTACATAAAGTACATAAACATTTTTTTTTTTCCTTATCATAATAATAATAAAAACTATAACTACAATTTAAAATTTATACTTAAAATTAATAATGAAAAAAAAAATATAATAATACGAGAAAAAAATACACATAACCTTAAAACCCTAGCTATAACTAAAATCTATTAAAATAATAGGAAAAAAAAAGAAGAAACAACACACTCTTACAATAACCTATACTATATGTAAGGGCTAAAACCTAATCCCCCCGGAACCCTAATAGGGCCAGTACCGATAGCGGAAACAAAAAAAATACATAAACATTAGTCCAAAAAAAAAAAAGAGAGAATATGAATATCTCTCTATATATATAAAGTTACCGCCGCTGTCGCCGCCGCCGCCGTGTCAGGAATCGAGGGGAGGGCAAAAATATTCTAAGTCCCTCTAAGGGGATTCCCCCTTGGGCACCCCATCGACCAAAAATATTCTAAGTCCCCCTTAGAGGGACTTAGAATATTTTTCTCTCCCCTTGGCCCCCTTAGAGGGACTTAGAATATATACCTATACCCCAATATACGAAATACCCCAATATTAAAGTTTATTTTCGAATGCAGTCTCTAACGTTTTCGGTGGCTATTAATTTTCCGTTAATTTCCGTTGTAATTCTTCATTCCCTCTCAATTCAAAACACTTTTCCTTCGGTATTTCCGGCATGGTAATTTTAACGAAATGTCACGAATCTATGAATTGATTTTCACCAATACTACGTGCGTATATGTAAAAAAAAAACGAACGCGATAATGGTGAAAATCAATTCATAGATTTGTGACATTTAGTTAAAATTACCATGCCGGAAATACCGAAGGAAGAGTGTTTTGAAGTGACAATGAATGAAGAATTACAACAGCAGCAGCCACCGGGGACGTTAGAGACTGCATTCGAAACTGAGGGAACGATGGAATACGCCATTCTTTACGACGGTTTCGATGACAATATTTTGGAGGCGGTGGCGCGGTATGAAGAAGAAGCGGAGCGGCGACGCGAAATTAATGAAAGGGCGTATGATTGTGGGTATATGACCGGAGTCGTACACAACATCATCGATAGAGCGTTGCGGAAAGCAGAAAGCATTGCGCAAGAAAAAGAGCGGACAGAACGGTAATTTCAATCATTTTTTTTTATTGGTTATTTTCGTTTTCTATCTGCGGATTCTTTCATCGCGTAAATACCATTCTTTCTAGATTCTTTCGGGTCATCATCGGAAGGATTTTAAATCACATTTTGGCATTGAACCATATCGGCGAAGCATCCGCAGATAGAAAACGGAATGCGCCAATCAAAAATGATGAAGAAATCCCGGAAAAAAAATCAAAATTATAATTAATAACGAAACAATTTTTTGATATATTTTTTATTTTTTGATTTTTTTATTTTTTGATATATAACAACATTTTTTGATATACAACAAAATAACGAAATTTATAATACTTTATTTAAACAATTTATAATAAACGAAAAAAGAACTGACAAAACGAACGAAAAAATTAACGGGGATTCGCCATGGACCAAATCAACGCCAACAGCAACAATTGTTGATTGGATGATTGTTGATGATTACTGAATTGTTGCTGTTGGCGTTGATGTTGGGGCCACGGCTGCCATCTCCGTTGCCATTGTGGCCGAAATTGGCGTGGCTGCCACTGGCGAGACTGCCACTGGCGTGGCTGCCACTGGCGTGGTTGCTGCTGTTGCTGCTGTTGCTGTTGCTGCTGTTGCTGCTGTTGCTGTTGCTGCTGTTGTCGCTGTTGTAGTTGATGCTGCTGTCGCTGTTGCTGTTGATGCTGCTGTCGCGTCTGTTGCTCGAGTCGGTGCAATCGTCGTTGTAGTTGTTGAATTTGCTGAAAAATTAAATTATTGAATTAAAAACCGAGCAGCGAAATAGAATAAACAGTGATTTATTCTATTTATGTTATTATTTTGTTACCATTTCTTTATTGTATTTAAATTGTTTATTGAACTTTAATTTGGTCATGCCGCCGGCAGTGTTCGCCGTTGCGTCGAGCGATTGATACCGATTGGCAATACCCATCGATAACAACGAACACCGCCGGCGGCACGATCAAATTAAAATTCAATAAACAATTTAAAAAAAAAACAAATAAATTAAGAAAATAATAACATAAATAGAATAAATCACTGTTTATTCTATTTCGCTATATAGGAAAAAACTAATTAGATTACTTACGCGGTGTGGTTCGGGTGGTCCGGGCTGTTGTCGTCCTTGTGCGTCGTCCTGTGGTTGCTGTTGCTGTTGCTGTTGCTGTTGCTGTTGCTGTTGCTGTTGCTGTTGCTGTTGCTGTTGCTGTTGCTGTTGCTGTTGCTGTTGCTGTTGCTGTTGCTGTTGCTGTTGCTGTTGCTGTTGCTGTTGCTGTTGCTGTTGCTGTTGCTGTTGCTGTTGCTGTTGCTGTTGCTGTTGCTGTTGCTGTTGCTGTTGCTGTTGCTGTTGCTGTTGCTGTTGCTGTTGCTGTTGCTGTTGCTGTTGCTGTTGCTGTTGCTGTTGCTGTTGCTGTTGCTGTTGCTGTTGCTGTTGCTGTTGCTGTTGCTGTTGCTGTTGCTGTTGCTGTTGCTGTTGCTGTTGCTGTTGCTGTTGCTGTTGCTGTTGCTGTTGCTGTTGCTGTTGCTGTTGCTGTTGCTGTTGCTGTTGCTGTTGCTGTTGCTGTTGCTGTTGCTGTTGCTGTTGCTGTTGCTGTTGCTGTTGCTGTTGCTGTTGCTGTTGCTGTTGCTGTTGCTGTTGCTGTTGCTGTTGCTGTTGCTGTTGCTGTTGCTGTTGCTGTTGCTGTTGCTGTTGCTGTTGCTGTTGCTGTTGCTGTTGCTGTTGCTGTTGCTGTTGCTGTTGCTGTTGCTGTTGCTGTTGCTGTTGCTGTTGCTGTTGCTGTTGCTGTTGCTGTTGCTGTTGCTGTTGCTGTTGCTGTTGCTGTTGCTGTTGCTGTTGCTGTTGCTGTTGCTGTTGCTGTTGCTGTTGCTGTTGCTGTTGCTGTTGCTGTTGCTGTTGCTGTTGCTGTTGCTGTTGCTGTTGCTGTTGCTGTTGCTGTTGCTGTTGCTGTTGCTGTTGCTGTTGCTGTTGCTGTTGCTGTTGCTGTTGCTGTTGCTGTTGCTGTTGCTGTTGCTGTTGCTGTTGCTGTTGCTGTTGCTGTTGCTGTTGCTGTTGCTGTTGCTGTTGCTGTTGCTGTTGCTGTTGCTGTTGCTGTTGCTGTTGCTGTTGCTGTTGCTGTTGCTGTTGCTGTTGCTGTTGCTGTTGCTGTTGCTGTTGCTGTTGCTGTTGCTGTTGCTGTTGCTGTTGCTGTTGCTGTTGCTGTTGCTGTTGCTGTTGCTGTTGCTGTTGCTGTTGCTGTTGCTGTTGCTGTTGCTGTTGCTGTTGCTGTTGCTGTTGCTGTTGCTGTTGCTGTTGCTGTTGCTGTTGCTGTTGCTGTTGCTGTTGCTGTTGCTGTTGCTGTTGCTGTTGCTGTTGCTGTTGCTGTTGCTGTTGCTGTTGCTGTTGCTGTTGCTGTTGCTGTTGCTGTTGCTGTTGCTGTTGCTGTTGCTGTTGCTGTTGCTGTTGCTGTTGCTGTTGCTGTTGCTGTTGCTGTTGCTGTTGCTGTTGCTGTTGCTGTTGCTGTTGCTGTTGCTGTTGCTGTTGCTGTTGCTGTTGCTGTTGCTGAATTAAAATTCAATAAACAATTTAAAAAAAAAACAAATAAATTAAGAAAATAATAACATAAATAGAATAAATCACTGTTTATTCTATTTCGCTATATAGGAAAAAACTAATTAGATTACTTACGCGGTGTGGTTCGGGTGGTCCGGGCTGTTGTCGTCGTTGTGCGTCGTCCTGTGGTTGCTGTTGCTGCTGCTGCTGCTGCCTCTAATATATTAATCTGTAATAAGAGTACATTTTTTAATATTTATACAATTCATATAAAAAAGGTTAAGATTATAACTCACCTCCATTCGGTTTGCCATAATTTCGAAGATTGACGTTGCATTCAAATCACCAATTTCATCGAGTTTCATTAAAGTGTCGCTGTATTCACTTTTCGATAATCGCGTCGTCTGCCAGAAAGGTTTATTTCTGACAGATGTTTTTATTTCGCCGTTGCGTTGTACCCAACGATCAGTGAACTGAGAGTGAACTGAGAGTGATTTTTAGAGAGACAGAGTGTAAAAAGTGTTAGAAAAGGAGTGTACGGGAGTGTAAATTGTAAATTAAAAAAAAGGCGAAATCGCAAGAAACGGATATCCGACGGGATAAGGTCCCGAGGATTTTTCAAACGGTTAGGTTCGTAATTTAGTTAATTTATTAAATTTATTTTATGTTGATTTGATTTACATGTGTTTTTATTTTTTTATTCGTTTTATTTTTTTTTATTCGTATTTTTTTATTATCTACGTCGCGCTGTATTCAATAAAAACTATTATAAAAAAAAAATAAAAACACATGGAAATTCATCCTCGACATAAAAGAGTTGTAGTGATGATATGAAATAAGAAAAGACGTTACAGCGAGAAAACTTTTTTTTTTTTTATTTTTTTTTTTTTTACAGCTCGACATTCAGCTGTAGTTTCTTATTTCCTATCATCACAAAAAGCTTTTATACGTCAAGGATGAATTATTATAGGTTTTTATACGGACATATGTATATATTGTATTGTGTATTGTAAAAAATGAAAAAAAAAATTGTTGAATTTAATTTAATTCACGTGTTTTTTTATTTTTTACGATACAGAATACAATTACACTCAATTTTTTAAAACATATAAAATCATCCTGGATATATAAGAACTTTAGGTGATAATAGAAAAAAAGAAAAGACGTTACAGCGTCGGTTCTTTGGTGTCGGATTGCCACGCGGTCGTCCTGGGTTCAATTCCCGAGAAAACTTTTTTATTTTTTTTTTTATATTTTTTTTTTTACATCTCGACATTCAGCTGTAGTTTCTTATTTCCTATCATCACAAAAGGCTTTTATACGTCAAGGATGAATTATTATAGATTTTTATACGGACTTATGTATATATTGTATTGTGTATTGTAAAAAATGAAAAAAAAAAATTGTTGAATTTAATTTAATTCACGTGTTTTTTTATTTTTTACAATATAGAATACAATTACACTCAATTTTTTAAAACATATAAAATCATCCTGGATGTATAAGAACTTTAGGTGATAATAGAAAATAAGAAAAGACGTTACAGCGTCGGTTCTTCGGTGTCGGATTGCCACGCGGTCGTCCTGGGTTCAATTCCCGAGAAAACTTTTTTTTTTTTTTTTTGAGACACCGAGTACACCCGTTTTTTTCGTCTTTATTGTATGTAGGACAATCCAATTGAAAATCGACAATCGGATTGAAAAAGCTGAAATTGAATTGAAAGGCTGAAAAAACGACTGACTAAAGACGAAATTATTCCCTTGAACAACTATTCGTCGACTATTTTCGGGTAATTATTCCCATCAAAATCATTCAAGTAAGTGTTCCGAAAATTCATTCATTTTCAGAAGTTTCAGTGCATTTTTTTAATAAAAGGAATGAATATCGAAGAACGAATCAAACCTGATGGTAATTGTTTATTCAGGTCATTTGCTCATTTTTTATATAATGACCAAGAAAAACATAGACATGTAAGATTAAAAATCGTTTCAAACGTAATACAGAATTGGTCATTATACGAAGATTTTATAGTAGGCGACGAATCATACGGTACGAATATAACAGATCAAAAATCTTACAAATTGCATATGTCACGTGACACTGTTTACGGAGGAGAGGTTGAAATTCAATCGTTCATACAAATATATAATGTACGGGTATTGGTTTGTAGAAGCGATAATTCAGTTCCAAATGAATTCGGACAATGTCCTAGCAATGGAACATTAACCGTGTTATTATCGGGTACAATCGATGCAGGTCATTACGATGTTATAGAAACATCGAATCTTCTTTTTTGGCAAAATTATAAAAAGCAATCCAATCGTATTTATTACGAAAAAAATAAAGATTTGATCAATGAGAAAAGACAAGTAATTCATTTATCTGAAGCATCATTGGCTAAGAAAAGAGAATCAGATAAAGTTGAAAGTATGAATGACGAGCGTTTGAGAAAAAAACACAACAAGGATGTTGTACATAATATGAATGACGAGCGTTTGAGAAAAAAACACAACAAGGATGTTGTACAAAATATGAATGAGGAGCGATTGAAAAAAAAACACGACAAGGACGTTGTGAAAAATATGAATGAGGAGCGTTTGAGAAAGAAACAAAACAAGGATGTTGTAAAAAATATGAATATGGACCGTTTGAGAAAAAAACAAGACAAAGATGTTGTAAAAAATATGAATGAGGAACGTTTAAAAAAAAAAGAAACAAAGATATTGTGAACATTATGAATGAGGAACGTTTGAAGAAAAAACGAGGCCAAGCCGTTGTCGAAAATTTAAATGAAGAGCGATTGAGGAAAAAAAGAAAAGATAATATTGTAAAAAATTTAAATGAAACACGTTTGAGAAATAAACGGAAAAAAGATATTGCAGAAAATTTAAATGCAACACGCTTGCACAAAAAAAGACAGAAAGATATTATCCAAAATTTGAATGAGGAACGTTTGAAAAAAAAAAGAGAAAAAGATTTAATACAAAATTTGAATGAGGAGCGTTTGAAAAAGAAAAAGAGAATGACTTAGCGCGAAATTTGAATGAGGATCGTATGAAAAAGAAAAAAGAAAATAACTTAACAAAAAATTTGAATGAGAATCGTTTGAAACGAAAAAGAGAGAATGATATGATAGAGAATATGTCGAATGATCGTGTTAAAAAGAGAAATGGGAAACAAATTGATACACCGTGGCTTGTTAAGATATCGTATTTGGATTTCGGAGATATAACTTATAGTTGCCCATATTGCTCTGCAGTTTTCTGGGATCTTGAATTTTCGAAAAAAAGCTGTTGTCATTACGGAAAAGTACAACTTTCACGTTTGAGTGATTATGATGAAAATTTGAAACAATTGTTATTGCACGATCGGCAATACAGACAATTAATTCGTTATTATAACAGCCGGTTTTCGTTTGCAACTTTCAATGCTAACGTGGTCAATGAATTTGGAAAAGGTGTTTATAATTTGAAGATTCAAGGACAAGTTTGCCATGTTACACCGAATACTCTTTACACAAAAACCGGTGAAGCACCAATCGGTGGCCAAATTTATATTTATGATGATTACGCAGCATCTGAACAAATATTGAAAGAAAGTAAACATTTATCGAAAAAACATGTGGAGATAATATCACAAGTATTAAATAATATCAATCCGTACGCTAAAAAATATAAACATTTACATGTGTTATGTAAAAATGAAGAATTACCAGAGTATAATTTATATTTTGTCCGAAACATCAATTTGGATAAACATCGGTACAATTTGCCATGTACCGCAGAATGTGCCGCATTAATAGTTTCAAAAGACGGTAACATTCCAGTATTTGATTTATGTATTTATCCAAGAAATCTTCCCAATGGCGTAAATCCCGAAACATATTTGAATAAATTATCATTTCATGTCGATCCAATGACTTTTCCGATAATGTTTCCTTCTGGGGATTTGGGATGGAGTCCATTATTAATGCAGACTGCAAATAATACTAAAAGACTTTCGACCTTGCAATATTATTCGTATCGCTTGGCTTACAGACCAAATTGTAGTTTCAATCCAATATTATTTTGTGGTAGACTAACTCAACAATACGTTATTCAAGCATACATTATGATTGAAAGCAATAGATTGAATTTTTTTAGATACAATAAAAAAAAATTACGCGTTGAGTGTTACCAAGGAATAGTCGATCATGTAGCACGAAGTGTTTTAAACGATTCAAACAATTTCAAATCAGAACGTTTAGGTAATGTTTTTATTTTGCCATCAACGTATTTGGGTAGTCCAAGAAACATGCATCAAAATTATCAAGATGCAATGGCGATTGTAAGAACGATTGGTAGACCGGATTTATTTATAACAATGACCTGCAACCCTAATTGGCCAGAACTACAGAGAATATTAAATCACTTTCCAGTGGGCACAACGTGCAACGATATTCCAAACATCACGGTGCGGTTGTTTTATTCCAAATTACGCGCGCTTTTGTCCGATGTTCTAAGTGGAATGTTGTTTGGAAAAATTTTAGCGTGGGTTTACACCATTGAGTTTCAAAAACGTGGGTTACCGCACGCGCATATGTTGTTCGTGTTAAATTATAAAAATAAATTAACTACTCCAGAAGCTATTGATAAATATATCAGTGCCGAAATTCCTAATATAAATGATGAATTACAGGAATTAGTTATCAAGCATATGTTACATGGACCTCATACTGATTACTCTCCATGCTACGATAAAGAAAAAAATACATGCTCAAAAAAATTCCCGAAAGAGTTTCGCGATTTTACAGAATTTGAAAAAAATGGGTTTCCCAAATATAAACGTAAAGATAACCGTAATGTCGGACATGTATATAATAGAAAAATAAATGGTGACTTAGTATCAGTTGATAATTCGATGGTAGTCCCATACAATCCAGAAATTCTTCAAAAATATAAATGTCACGTAAATGTTGAATATTGTGCTTCCATAATGAGCGTTAAATATATATATAAATACCTGCACAAGGGACATGATCGAGCGTATTTGAAAGTGAAAAGAAACAATGAAAACGTTAACTCAGAAAATTACGATGAAATTTCAGATTATATTGATAGTCGTTACGTTAGTCCCATGGAAGCAGCTTGGCGTATAGAAGAATTACCCCTTTCGGATAGATCGCATCCTATTGTTCGTTTAGCAGTACATTTAGAAAGTCAACAGCACATAATTTTTGAAGAAAATACTGAAAAAGATGCTCTGGTAAAAAGCGAGACAACATTAACAGCGTGGTTCAAACTTAATAAAAAAAATGAGAGTGCAAGACAATTCCTTTACATTAATATTCCAAAAAATTATTCATTTGATTTGAAGAAAAAAATTTGGGTAAAACGTCGTGCATTTTCTAAAGCAATTGGTCGAATCGTAAGTGTAAGTCCAAAGGACGTTGAACGATTTCATTTAAAATTAATATTAAATCGTGTAAAAGAAGCGACGAGTTTCAATGATTTGAAAAAGTATGAAAATGAAACTTACAATACTTTCAAAGAAGTAGCAATTGCAATGGGATTGGTTGAATGTGACACTGAAATTTTCAAGATTTTCGAAGAAGCATGTACAATTATGATGCCAAACGAGTTGCGTAAATTCTTCGCGTGGTTTATTATTTCTGATAATTTTGTATTTTCGCGACAAATTTGGGATAAATTTAAAGAATATTTTTGTGAAGGATTTCTCGATAATAATGAAAATAGAACATTACAAGAAATAAATAAAATTTTTAAATTAGAAAACAGGCAATGTTCAGATTTTGGGTTACCCGAACCAGATGAAAATCTAATTGACTTAAATGTTGAAAAAGAAATTATGAGGTTTCATAAAGATGAATCTAAAAAAAATTATTGCTCAATTAAACGAAGATCAAAGATTTATTTTCGATTATATAATCAAAGAAGATAATAAAAAAATGATTTAGATTGATGGTCCTGGAGGTACAGGAAAAACATTTTTATACACAGCTCTAATTCATTATTTCTTAGGAATCGGAAATAAAGTATTATCAATGGCATGGACGGGTATTGCATCGATATTATTGCCAAGAGGAATGACGAGTCATAGAACTTTTAGACTACCATTGGACTTAACGAGTATAGAAACTTCATTTTTGAAGTTAAATTCAGATAAAAAAAGATTGAGGGAATGTGATGTCATTATTTGGGACGAGGCATCAATGATACCAAAAAAAGCGTTAGAAATTGTCGATAAAACTCTCCGTGATTGTTGTAACGTTGAACATCTTCCATTTGCAGGCAAATTGATTATATTGGGTGGAGATTTTCGACAAATTCTGCCAGTTGTAAAAAATGCAACAAAATATGCTATCGTCAACGAAACAATAAAATTTTCTAACATGTGGCATCAGTTTAAAATTATGAAATTAGAAAAAAACATGCGAACATGTGATAATTGTTTTTCGACATTTTTATTGGAAATTGGCAGCGGTCTTATAAAATCATTACAAATATCCGAAAATTGGAAAACGAATGATATTTGTACGACGATATACGGAACTATAATTAACCAAAGTGATGATTTATCAAATCGTGCTATATTGTCTTGCCATAACGAGGATGTTTATCAATTAAATGATAAAATATTTTAAAAAATAAACAATACAGAAAAAATATATTACAGTATTGACTATGCAAAACATAAAGGAGTCGATCAAGCCGATAGTGACGTCGATCTAAATTATCCAATAGAATATTTGAATTCTTTGAAATTTCCGGGACTACCAATTCATAAATTAAGATTAAAAGTTGGTGCAATTGTTATGCTCATCAGAAATTTAAGTATAAATGATGGATTATGTAACGGAACAAGAATGAAAGTCATTGGGTTATTCAAATTTAATATTAAAGTAGAAATAATAACTGGAACCCAAAAAGGTAAATGTGCATTTATTCCAAGAATCATATTAGATACTGGAGAATTTTCTTCCTTACCATTCATTTTATATCGCAGACAATTCCCGATCATTCTAGCATTTGCAATAACCATTAATAAATGTCAAGGTCAAAGTTTTGAAAAAGTTGGTATATATTTCCGAAGACCTTTATTCGCTCATGGGCAATTATATGTAGCATTGTCGAGATGTAAAGACCCGAATCAATTATTCATTGAAAACGATTCGGAAGATATTAATGAAATCAACAATGTTGTGTGGAATGAAGTTTTTAATTAACAATTCTTTCCTCAATAAAAACTAAATAATATTCGTGCTAATAATAAATTATTATTATCACGCATATTTTACAAGTTGATTAGGCCTACTGGGGACACAACTTGCATTTGATTAATCAACAATTCGGTTATAATTTAAATTCGAAATATCGTTTGAACGATAAATAAATTCTTCAACCAAATGTCAAAATAATCAAATGAAAAAAAAAACGCGCCGTTTTATCTACTTCAAAGTGGTGTGGAAATGATAATCTAAAGAGTTTGTGTATCTACAAGATATGGACGTTTAAATTCATAAAACGGCCATTCTTATTTATATGCAAAATTCTCTTATGATTTTCATGTAGTTAAAGATTTACCCAATTTATCAGACGAATATTTATATAATTCTAAATATTGAATTGAACAGCGAGCGCGCGTAGCGCGCGAGCCCGGGGAACGTCTAGTATATATATACAAAAAGAAAAATATATATACCCGCGGTAAAAGAACGCCGGGTGAACGGGGCCACCTTCATCTTCCGATGCCTCATCTTCCCCCGGATCGGTCGAATGACCCGATCCCCCATTGTCCCCCTCGACTTCCATCTCATCGAGCCCCCGAGGCTCTGCCGAAGGGAGCGCGACGTACTCCTCCGGATCGAAATCCGAAAGAGGATCGTCCCGGTGGGAAAAGCCTCCCTCGTCGAGGTCCATCAGCCCAGGCAGGAGGTCCGGGAAATTAGAGGAGGAAGTGGGAGGATAAACCCCCTCTCCCGCAGGACCTCCAGATAACTGGGACCCGACTCCTCGGCATCCCAGTCCTCCTCCTGACCCTCCGTGGTCAGATTCCGCAGCTCGGTAATCTGGAAAAAGATTTTAAAAAATAAAATAAATACATAAATAAAAAGAAAGAAAAAAAAGAAGAACATAAATACTATAAAATAAATGATTTACACTTACCCTTCTATTAAACTCCTCCTGCGATCCGCCACGGACCAAACCACAATACGCCGCCATATAGGCCGCGTTCATTTCCTCGACAGTCAAAAAGAAGCGCGACATAGTGCAATGAGTTTCGAGTTCGAGGACTTGAATGATTTTCTTTTTCCACGACCTCGGTTTAAATACACAAATCCCCACTCTCGAGGTTCACGAAAACTCGGCGCGATAATCCTCGTACCACTTGTCGAGTTCCCTCCGCAAGGGAAGGAAATTTTTCTATTGGTCAGGCCATAAAAAAACCCCCGTCTTCTCGCGTTCACAAAATACAGAGGAGAAACAAATATCGAAAAAAAAAATATATATGAATTATTGAATACTCGGTATCTCACGAATGATAATATTACAGACAATGAAGCTTGGAATTCTACTCGCATGGAGTTCACTGATCTACTTAAATTCACAAATCTCGGTGACTCATGGATTGATTGGGTACGATTGCGCCGGTGTTACGTCAAACATCACCAGCGTATCATTACTAGGAGTGGGAGAATGCAACATCCCCCAGCAGGAAGTTAATGTCACTCGCACCTATATTCAACTTATATAAATCAATGAATATTCATCTATAAAAGTAAGGCAATGTAAAGTGGAAATTTATCGAACGATCAAAAGATGTGGAATGCATTCCCATACGTTGGATGTAACCAACGGAGAATACGGATATATAGATAGCGTCAACCGAGAATCTTGCCTCGACATGTATCGATACGGTAACGTTAAGATAGGACAAACCACAGTCACGGGGATTACGACAAACGGAACAATTACGCGATCAATACATATAGCAGGGTCAATTAATAACGACGGGTCTTGCGAAGGAGGTACTTATTCCGATCCTTACGGTACATGGGATAAAGTAATAGTACATGGAAGTGTGAAAATATCATTGAGAGATTACAACGCTCGGGTAAACGTAGATACTAATAAAATACATTTACGATCCGGAACGAACTGCGAGTTGAGCGACAGACAGTTGTAAAACCGGCAGATACGGACTCTTGTACGAAGGGATTGCCGATAGAATTGCGGATTACGATGTTGGCAACGAACAAACAGTGTACACTCTCACTGAAGGAGATGTAACATTCGGACTTTCAAGCAAAAACACAATTAAAGTCTGCGGGTATATTTTAACTAAGACCGAGCATCCTAAGCTGCTTATTGTAGAGACTACACGAGGAAACCCCTTCATTGCAAAAAGACCCATCGAGGTAAATAATCTGGATATTTTCACATACATGAATTCCAAATTCGTATTTGTAGAAAAACATATCCGTACGCAAATTAAAGACATGTATCGTGATATATTAATGCAACGATACAACCTCGAACGATAACTGTTGCAAACTACGCTGACAATAGCGAGAATTTCTCCCGACGAATTTGCTTACGATTTAATGAAGGGGCCGGGATACATGGCTGTGATAGCCGGAGAAGTGGCACACATCGCTCAATGTATTCCCGTCGAAGTAAAAATTGACCGAACCACCGAATGTTACAACGAATTACCTGTAACAATGGGAAATTTCTCTTTCCATCTGGCACCGCGAACTCACATACTACTAAAACCCGGCACCGAAGTCTCCTGTAATCGACTACTCGCTCCTATGTATCTGTTAGACGGAGACTGGTATTCTTTCGGACCAACACCTATGCAAACTCAAACTCCTACTGTTCTCAAGCCTCTCACTAAACCCACGTGGAAGTACGTTAGCCCTTACGCATTAGCAACAAGCGGAATATATACACAGAAAGAATTGGAAGAACTTCGCGATCATTTAATGTTTCCCGCGGAAAGACCGGCGATATTAAATTCATTAGCCCGAGGAATCACCGGACACTCCACTATTGTTCAAGGGGGTTCGCTATCAAATCTCCTCGACGAAGAGGCGTTAAATAAAATCGTTGAATCCGCTGTAACGCGGTTTTTTTGGCGCGTTACAAGAATTGCGTCATCGGCGGATTTTGGTCCCGTCGAGCACACGTTTTCCCCACCGACAGAGTCCCCAAGCGATCTCAAGGGTTCCGAATTACGAAAACGAACAAAATTATTAATTTCTTTGTTTTTATTTATTCTTTTTCACGATTATAACGAGGCGATCTTTATCGGCGAGCGATCTACGTTTATCGTCATTATTTTCGGGACGAAATGAGCAAAAGTATCGTTTTGGCTAACGGTACCGCTATGAGGTCATCGCATCTTCTCTCATCCTTCAATAGCACCGAAAATCATCGCTCTGGGCGCACCGACAACGGAGAAGTCGCAGCTTAGCGATGTCAGCATCGGATCATCGATGACTGCACCCCGGGACCAACGTCTACGAAGATTCTTCGAGCGAAACGTCGTGCGATAGTCCGAGCGAGGCGTCAGCGCCGTCTTCGTTCGAATATTAAATTCGCGCGAGCGATAGTTCGCGATAATCGTAGGGCGTCGCCAGGTACCGGGGTACCGAAAATATTAGTAAAGGGAGGGGAGAGCGAGACCGCGAGACGAATTAGCGTAGATTACTCGAGGACTCTCGTCGTATCTTTTGTGGTGTGAAGACGTGTGCTCGAGTGATCGAGATGGCCAAAGGGATAGCTCCGCGCGAAAGGGTGTATCACCTCGGTACCGGACCGATCGCGGCTCTGGAATTATCGACGGGCCGGTGGGATTGGGCACAATTCCGATAATTCCACGTCGAACATCAGACTCTCGCCGGTAAGGCTGCCGTTCTTTTTCCTCGGACGCGTCATTTTTGTATTTTGTCGTCGTTTTATTATTTTTGAGTGTCCGCGCGCACTCTTCGCGATGACGGTTCTCGTCCCAGACGTAGTGGAATAGCTTCCCTCTGGGACGCGTGGGACTCGTTAAGGGGGAAGTTGGCCTGCAATAGTTGGACGGCCCGTCTCGTATTTTTCGTGTATCGTTCGAGTTTATTTTATTGTTTGGTTGTAATTTATTTTCGAGTCTTGAGATCGTTTGGTAGAATAACGTAGCTTGTAGAAATTTGATTTACGCGAGAGATCCGTTCAGATAAGTGTGGCGAGCGATTCGCAGGGACTCGGACGTGCGGGAGTTAATCGCAGGCGGGCTTCGACGGCTTTGGCTGTTCGATCTCGCGATGCGAACTCGAAAAATTAAACGAGTCACCTGTCCGCTTCGCGCCGAGTGATCACGCGGCATAGTGGGGTTTA
Organism: Buathra laborator; assembly: GCA_934046635.1. Taxonomy (NCBI): domain Eukaryota; kingdom Metazoa; phylum Arthropoda; class Insecta; order Hymenoptera; family Ichneumonidae; genus Buathra; species Buathra laborator. Next base: position 911,044 of record CAKOHB010000040.1, read on the forward strand.
GCTTTTTTCCGACACGTCTTTCGGTACCGTCGGATGCGCGATGTACGTCGAGCCGCGAATTAGTAGGGACTATTATTTCTGTAATTGTCATTAATTTTTCATCGAGAAAATTCGAACCGGTGAACTGAGTAGCCGGAGAGAATTCTATTAGGGAAATTCTTATTCTTGTGTCGAGTCACCCCGGGTACCGTCCCGGATAAAAGTAACGTGTGATTTTATAATTTCTTGGAATAAATTTATTTATTGGATTTTCCCTAAATACTGTCGATTGTTAATTGCTTTATTCATTGGAAATGTACCCCATTGTTAAATCGCCAAGTCAACGAACCGCCCCTCTACCCTTGTGAGCTGCAGCTAGTCGGCTGTCATCCGTTCCGTTGATTCGTGAACTCTGAAAATCCGATCGCGTCGAGCTCGAGGCTCGGCTGGCGCCCTCAAAAATAAAGAAGCGATCGAAACGAATTTTTGTGGCCAACGGGGTACCGGTTTTATTTTATTAATATTTTTCTTGAAATTTTATTTTCGGAGTGTGAGGGCACTCGCTGGAACTTTCGGTCACACCGCATGGGACAAAACATGGGGTTATCTCATCAGATTTGGGAACGTGAGTGCAGGATTAATTGGAGTAATGATCATCATCAGGGGAATTAAACTCATCATCGATACGATAATACATGGTTACGCTCTACACACTGTATACGGATGGTCCATGCATTTGTTAAGCGCTATTTGGGACTCTGTTACGAGCTTGTTATTGCACCTGAGTAATAAACCACCTAAGCCGAATAATAAGAAAGAGGATGGTACGAATATCGACGCAGAGGCATCCGAACCATTGCAACCACCGGCATACCAGCCTTGCGGAGCCCCCGATGGAGATCTATCTCTTATCCCACCCATAACATATGAATTCGATCCGAGAATTCGCGAATTCAATGCAATCATGAGACACTCTGGATCTAATTTTCGTACACTACCACACCCAAACCGAAAAGAAGAAACATACCCTACACAAGTATTAGCTGGTACATAAACAGACGGGGCCGGGGAGACAATAGCTATTCACACCCGCCCGGTTTATGACACGCTGCCCAGAGCAAGAGCCGTGCCGCCAAGGAATACTATCGCCTCCACTTCAACCACTTATACAGATGGTGCAGAGGAGCTTGACGAACCCAACACTTTATATCCCGAACTCAAAATCGATGCACAAGAGTCAGGCGAGGGATCAAACGCAAAGAATAAACAACAATATTTCCTATTACAAAGACCGAAGAAGGATGATAAGCAATAACCCGGAAAAAAAAACAACGGCAAAATAAGGAAAGGAAGAGCGAAGGAAAAAGAACGGATTACGAAAAATCCATAATAAAATATTCATATCAATAACAACTGCCAGATAATAAAAAGGAAAAAAAGAGGCGAGAAATGAACGAAAAAAATAATAATAAACAAGCGCCTCAGCAGAGGCCCTTGTTGGTGGGCTCTGCCCCCCAAACCCCCCGAAAAATGTCCCGAGGGGACATTTTTTAAGGCACTCACGGGGGTACACGTCGCGCTACGCGCTCCGTACCAAATGTAATTACACTTCGCGTTATGCGCTACGTATCGAATATGTTTATACGTCGCGCTGCGCGTTTCACCTGAACCTCCTGTGTGTTTTAAGATCGGAATATTGAAACAATTGAAAAGAAAGTAGAAGGGTGGTTGGAAAAATTCGAGATAAAATTTGAATTTTTTTTTTGTTTCGAAAAAATTTTAAAGAGATTTGAAAAAATTAAATTGGGGTGGAGTCCGACTCTACACCTCCCAAGTCGACACGAAGTCAACTCTACACCAAATGTGTACACCGACTGACTGTACACGCGTAGAACTCTACACCAAATAACTCCACACTGCAATTTTTACACTGCATATCTGTATACGCCGGCGGTCTGCTCAAAAAGTATGCACCGATCGACGCTACACGAGAGCAAGTCTTCACCGAATAACTCCACACTGAAATTCTAACACTGCATAACTGTACACGCCGACGATCTGCATAAAAAGTATGCACCGATCAACTCTACACGCGAGCAAGTCTGCACCGAATAACTCCACACTGAAAATCGTACACAACGTTACTGTGCACGTCGACGGGTTAACACATTTAGTCTGCACTGAATGACGGTACACGCGGATAGGTCTACACCAAAGAACTCTGCGCTGAAAACTCTACACATCCTACCGTTAAAAACTCTACACAAACATCTGTACACAATTATAAAAAACACGACACGGTGAAATGTCGACACCGAAAACTCGACACGCCGAAAAGTCGACACCAAAAACTCGACACGCCGAAAGGTCTACACCGGAAACTCAACACCCCCCATTGAGAATAATAATTCCGCGATTTCTGAACCGTATTCAGAATGTTCCAAAAGAATTCACCAATTTCTCACTGCGATAGGTCTTTGATGACTCGACTCGATTCAAAGTGCCGCACGGATTTTAAGGGACAAGTTTCCAATATAAAAATTTTCATCGCTGCACATTCGATTTTTCTACCTTCGCTGGCGTTTCGAAAAATCCACCAATTTCTCACTGCGATAGGTCTTCGATGGTGAAAACTCTATCGGTGAATGGATTTTCAAGTCAATTACGATTTCTCCACTGCGAATGACTAGTTGAGCAAGAAAATCTTGTTTGGAAGAGCGGCGCAATGAAATTTGAACAAATAAATGCAAATATTCAATCCATTTTTGCGATTTTATTCGATTTTCCCCGATACATTAATCGCACATGAAAAAATTCATATTTTTGTTGTTAAACGACGTATCGACTCGATTCAAAGTGCCGCACGGATTTTAAGGACCAAGTTTCGAATATAAAAATTTTCGTCGTTGCACATTCGATTTTACTACCCAATTTTGTCGGGTTTAAAAGTACCGCCGCGATCGCGTCCCGCCGATGATCTGCTGATACCTGAAAAATGGAAAAACATATATTAGTATTCGGTTATTATTTTCTGAATTTTCTGAAACCCGAGTTATCCAGCGTTTTTAAGTTATTAAAAAAAGAAATTCAAAAATTGTGATTTCTTTATTACCTTTTTTTTTTAATGTGTACACTCTGTATAAGAAAATATCGTCTTTAACTGCGCTCCTTCTCGTGGTTGCGAACATCAGACAATCGACATGATTTTCATTACGTGACATATCGTGGCAAGAGAAGGATCTCCATTCACGAATATAACGCGTCGAGAGAAGAATTATTATTCAGAATAATCGTTATTTACGGAAGAACGTTTGTGAAGTGTGTGTGAAGAGTGTGTGAAGACTTTTCCGGATAATCCCGCATCTTCGAGTTCACGAACGGCGCCAAAAAGAAAAAAAAACATCGGGTCTCGGTGTCCTCGAAGCAGCCTTCCTGGTATGTAGCGATCTCTCTATTATTATTCTTTTTATTTGATTTTCATAATTTAATTTTTTTCAATTTTTTATCGTATGTCGCGAGTGATTTTCCGTTCCGGTTGTGTTTCCGGTTCCGTTTCTCGTCAGGCGATAGTGCGTGGGTGTGTTTTTTCTCTGGCGTCATCGCGAAAAAAGCGTCGCGCGTATTCAATCGTGTTCTCGTTTCGCGGAAACTCTTGGAAGAGTTTCTGGGGAATAGGAACACGGTGAACCCTGTTCGACGATGAAAGAGAAGGGTCAAGAAAAACATCGAGAACGCGACGAACGATAACGGAAAAAACCGAAGTATCGTCGCATTATTTGAAGTGTCGCGAGCGCGAAGGGTTAAGTGGCCGAGATGCGCGAAGTGTTAAATTAAAAAATTTAATTAAAAATTGTGTGTTCGTGCGCAACGTGCGTCGGTAAAGTGACGACGGGCAAAAAAAAAATAATGCGAATGAAGTGAGTGAAGTTAATGAGTGAGTGAGGTTAATGAGTGAGTGAAGGGAAGTGAAAGTGAAGTTTTTAAATCGTTTAACGAAAAACGAGTCGCGGGGCGCGGTTCACGGGTGGTTGCGTCGGTGATTTGAATATTACTTTTTTTTTCCCCGAAAAAATTCGTCGCTTCCGGTCAACTCAATATTTTTCTCGAATAAAAAGTAATATTCGCGATTGACACGTGAATCGCATCGACGCAATGTAAAATTATTCTTTTTTTTTTCCGAAAATTGTTAATAAAACACTAAAAAAACATAAATTTACTGTTATCGGTAATTCTCTTTATTTTCATTGCATGATATCGTGACTCGTGGCATTTCGCTGAATCTGTTTGGAAGTCTTCATCCGCATGTCGTGGTCTGCGCCAACGGATCCATCGATACCTGAAAACAAGAAAAACTCATATTACCATTCGATTACATAATTGTGTGAATTGAAATCTTCCTTACCTGTCGATTTGTTTGGCTGATTCATTGCGCCGCAGGATTGAATCCCTCGTCGTGCCGCAGCGATTGCGTTCCATTGATGATTCACCGATATCTGAAAAAGAGAAAAACACATATTCAGTTATACGCAGAGATAACAGATTTGTTGCGATAACTAGAATTGAGTTACAGTAACCAAAAATTTAGTTATGGTAACGAAATTTTTGTTATCGCAAAAAATCTTTTTTCTGGGTATATAATTAATGAATTTTGGAATCTTTCTTACCTGTTGAGTTCTTTCGTAGATCGATTGTATCGCAGGATCGTATCCATCGTTGTGCCGCAGCAATCGCGTTCCATCAATTATCCGCCGATTACTGAAAAAAAAAAAGAAAAACACATATAGCCTGATAGACAAACGGCACAAAATGCAGCAGATACCGCAATAATTACGACACGTGCCGCACGTGCCGCAAGTATTGCGGTATCTGCTACGCTTCGCGGCGCTCTGTCTATTAGGGATAATTCCATTCGATTATATAATTAAATGAATTTTTGAATCATTCTTACTTGACGAGTTGTTTCGCTGATCGATTGCATCGCAGAATCGTATTTCTCATCGAGTCACAGCGATGGCGTTCCGTCGATGATTTGCCGATACCTGAAAAGTGGAACAACACATATTAGTATTTGGTTATTATATCCGTTTATGCATCCAATTATATTTTATCGTTGTTGTCGCCTTAACACCTTTGTCGAAACACGATTATTGATTAACTATAGCTAAATCTTGACCGACAATGACGCGATTCCGTATCGACAGATCTCCGTCACGACTTGCAATTTATTTTGCGCCCATAGTATCTCCGCCTCTTTCTCCGCTAATCGCGTGATCTTTTCGTCGCGTTGGGCGGTTATTCGCTGAAGGGAAACTGACTGTTCGCTCGAAAGCTGCGCAAGTCTCTGAATCTCAGCGTAATCCTGCAAACTCGTTTTATGCTTTTCTTGAACCAATCTCACGAGTTCCTCGCGTTCGGCTTTCAACGTCGCGATCGCACTTTCGTCATCAAACTGTTTTTTTCCGCTCCAGCGGGAGCCGCGTTTTTGTAATTCGCGATTTCTTGATCCTTCTCTTTTACCAGTCGCGACAAACTTTCTATGGGTTCTCGCGCCATTGACGCATTTTCTTTCGCACTTTCCAGCGATCTTTCGTGTTCCGCTCGACTCTCCGTCAGCTCGGCGATGAAGTTGGGGTTTTCGTTTTTTGAAGCTTTTTCGGGGCTCAGCTCTGACCGTTTCGTTCAGCTTATCGCGCATAATCTGCGCTTCTCGTAATTGGTCCTCGAGCGCGCGGCACTTCGACTCCGTTTCCTCCATCTTAACTTTCGCGCTCTGCGACTCTCGCAAGTCTAGTTCGAGCGAATTACATTTTTTCCGAAGTAACTTCGATTCTTCTTCGACTTCGCGTAAATTCATCAATTCGATTACGAATTTTTCGCATTTTTCGTTCGGGAGTTGCAACTGATTTTGAAGGATTTTCAACTGATTATCAAATTCGACTATTGTCGCCTCGCGTGACTGTAGCTTTTCGCGATCGCCGCTCAGCGTCTCGAGCTCCGCGCGAACTCTTGAGAGTTCCGTTCTTTCAGTCCCCGACTCTTGTTTGAGGACGGAATATTCTTGTGCCAAAACAAACACTTCGGTCTGAAAAAGTTCGATTCTGTCGCGGACTCGTCCTGAGCACTGGCCAATTGATCGAGTCATTCGTTGTTTTCCTTTGCTGATCTTTCGTTTTCGACGGTGAGTTTTTCCGACCGATTTTCCACCGTGTCAAGCTACTCCAGCGCCTCATTCTTTCTTATTTTTTTCCCTTTATCCTCCGAATTAAAATCGAGTCAATGCAACTACTATCAGATTCTACGGACAAGAAAAAGTCTGAATATCGGACGAGCGATTTCTGGCTTTCGCCTAATCGTCTCGTTTTCACGACGAACACATTTATTTACGTGCGATCGTTGATTTAAAAAAAAGTGTTAATTTCACATGTATTCTCTGTATCATTCGAATGTATTGCCGATGATTCTTCATGTGCGCCAGTTGACGTAACGTTTATACTTTGATTCCAGCTACATCTTGACTTCTTCTGAGAGATCGACGATCTCCTTGTCTTTGTTGTGGCACGGATGGTCCTTATTCGCCTTTTTATTTTCTTCCTCGTCGTCGTTCTTCTCGCTGGTATCTTCATTATCCTCGTCGTCATCCTCGGCCTCATCGTCATTCGGGACTCGTGGAACGGACTACGCCGTTGGTACGATCGTCAGTCGTCCCGACGCTTCTTCCCTTCCCGATAACTTCCATCATGTCGGCGAAGCTTTTCTCATCTTCAATAACGTTTTTGAACGCCGTTTCGTTGATGATTCGCGATGTTTCCTCGACTGTGAAAATTTCTTTGTTGGTTTTGCTCGCCGAGTAACTCCCAATCTCGTCGTCGATAGTTAAATAGGCGTTTGTCGCTTTTCCCGGATCTCTGGCGCGTTCCTTTTGGACATCGGCTCCAACGTTGTCTATTTTATACCGGAGTCTTGACTGTTCGTGTGAACCTTGCGCGATTTCAACGATTGTCCGAGTTCAAAAAAAGCGTCCACCAAACTTGCTGAATTTCCGCATTCCTCGATCGTTGCCACGATGCCGCTCGTCATGATTTCGCCGACATTCGGCAAAACATCTGTATTGATATCGGTAATTTTGAACAACAAATCGTCCGCCGCTTCGCTATTTTTAATATCCGAACTTGCGGCTCTTGTCGCTTCGGTTATGCGAAGTATCGAAGTTAAAACTGTCTCAACAGCAACGCGAACGAAACAACGACGCTCCGTGGTCTCCGATTCTATCGTTTTCCCGCGAAATCGCCGTCAAATCGTCGATTCTTACGTCGTCGATCGATAGTTCGATCGAATAATCGGAATCTTCGAAAAGCGAGATAGAAATTTGTTCGATCGGAGTCGTGAGAAGAATTTTATCCTTGTACGACGAAAAATCATTGCTCGGAGAATTTGCGATTGGTAGCGCAATGCGATCGGTGATCGTTACTATTTCCTTGATGAGGCTTCGATCGGCAATGGAAATATTCCCTGTTAAAATTATGGCCGCTGTATGTAATTGGTGTGTAACTTAATATTACGGAATTTTTCTCACTTGTCGAGTTCTTTCGTTGATCAATTGCATCGCAGGATCGTATCCCTCGTCGTGACGCAGCGATCGCGTTCCGTCTATGATCCGCCGATACCTGAAAAATGGAAGAACACTTATTAGTATTCGATTATGTAATTTAATGTATTTGCATTTTTCTTACCTGTGGCGTTGTTTGGTTGATCGATTGCGTCGCAGGATCGTATCCCTCGTCGGGCTGCAGCGATTCTGTTCCATCGATGATCTGCTGATATCTGAAAAAAAAAAAAAAACACATATTGCCATTCAGTTATATAATTAAATCATTTTTGGAAGTTTTCTTACCTGTCCGGTTGTTTTGCTGATCCATTGCGCCGCAGGATGACATCTATCGTCATGCTGCAATCATCATGTACCATCGATGATTTGCTAATACCTGAAACAAAAAAACAGACCCCTATTAATATCCTATTTATATTTTCCTTTCTTACCTGTCGAGGGGCAATTTTTCCGTGGCGACGATGTCTCACGTCGTCGCACCCGCTCTCTCACCTGTTGTCGAACTCCGTCGTTGGCCCATGGCATCTGAAACAAATAAAAAACGTCAAATGAATTATTAAAATAATAATTTTTATAAACAGAATACTTACCGGTTTCCTGTATTTTTTCTCTGCATCGGGAAAAATAAATACGCCGAAGTGTTGCATATGCGAACGGTCACGCGCGAAATTACTTCGATTTTTAAGACGTGTCAAAGATGTGATACGCTCCCACCCACGCACTAAAAAACGCTGTTTTATTTATGAACTCGGGAAAAACACTCGTACATTATAAAAATTCGCGAATAAACTACTTTTCCGGTGTTACAAACGAAGCGAGTTGACGTCGCAACGACGCGAGGTTATGTATCGTGTTGTCGACTCGACCCGGCTTTATGGATTTCATGGAGATAGAGAAGTATAACAGTTTAAATTAAATAACAAAATAAAAAATAAATCAAAATTAGTAGAACTTAAGCGAATTTAAAAAAAAACCGTCGCTACTTCTTTCGTCATATTAAAAATAATTATCATTATCGTAAATTAATCTTTAATTATTCTAGGATGGAGGAACTTCCAGGGAAGCGACCGGGTTCGCGAATATATTTTTACCGCCGCGAACCGTACCACCTCGACTCGCGGTATATCGATACGGAATATAAATATTATCGATGCGTACATCGGTCGACGGACACGCAGTGCGCTGCATCGATATATTTATCCGAACGAGGCGACGTCACGCCGATTGGGGTTCATAATCACCCGTTTGACCGCAATGCGAGAGATGACTGCGTCTTTCGTGAAGAAGTTCGGCGATTGGCACGGGACATACTCCTCGAGCCGGATGAAGTCCTTCGACAAGCTTGTCGACAGTTCGTGAACATTTTTTCCTAAAATTTCGTCCTAAACGCCCTGATTTACGCTACCCTGAAAATGCAAAACGGGCCTAAAGAAGTTTCACTTCAAACTCAAATTAAATTTCTACAACTTGTTTAAAAAATTGTAATTTCCCTATTTTAAATCTTGATGCACGCCGCATCGCGCGCGTTTTTTTCTAGCTCATTCGTCTTGCATACCTTAAACACAAAATGTATTGATAAACTCTAAATATTAGAATGACTACCCTGATAGACAAACGGCACAAAATGCAGTACATGACGCAATAATTACGACACGTGCGGCACGTGCCGCAAATATTGCGGTATCTGTTGCATTTCGTGTCGCTCTGTCTATTAGGGTACTTTTCTATCAAATAACAGTTACAGTTACAACCGCGTTTACTTACATAAATACATCGCTGTGCAGGAATCCGAGGGCAGGCGAACGGTGTTTGGTTCCAGCGATAATTAGTTTTATCAAACGCGTCCGAAGAGACATACAGCCGCCAATACCGCACACTCTTGTCGAGCTCGCAAACGTGCTGGTAGATTACGGTCCGACACGCGAAATATATCGCGGCGTCGTAACTCCCGCTGATGGCTCGTCGGCACTTGTATTTGCTAGGATAGACATGCTCGAGTTTTTGTCACGCGCTCGCTGGCTGCACATCGATGGGACGTTTTCGGTTAGTCTTTATTATTTACATGTGCTATCAAAGTTCATACTTACCGTAATATGGCTATTTCTACGTCTTTTTCATTCACCGTTTTATTGAGTACATTTTGGAGACTAATATTGGTACTTCGTATTTCCTGACTATTCACGAGCACACCTTTTTTCTTGCCCTTTGAAGTGCATATTAATATGAATTATTATTCTCCGCTTTGGGAATTTTATATTGTGACGCTTCTCTTTTTCACCAAGTGCGTCACACTCGGTTACTTCGGTAATGTTAAAGTTTGGGGTGAGCGAAAAATCAAAAGGGACGGTCGATTAGGTGAAACCAATGATTGATTAATGGAAACAAGTAAAAAATGTAATAAACCGTAATAATTCCTACTTTACCGACGCTTACTCCATTTACAATCTCTTTGGAGTAGTAATTATGATCTATAAAACACACTCGAGTTGTTTTTCCAATCGGAAACCTGAAAAATCAAATTTCTAAAGGAAAGAGTATTAACTCTTGGATGTTCCGCCTATAGCGTTGGAAACACTCGAGTTGATAATGAACAATCCTAATTTACCGTTACATTTTATTAAAACAAGTGTTTTACATTCATTTTTACTCGAAAAGTTTGAAAAATGTCCGAGAAACGAATTTTCGCACTTTGAAAAGCGCGCATTTTGCCGTAATTTCGGAAAAAATGCTCTAAAAAAATAGGTGACGCTTATACATTTTTCAACTTTACAGGTTGTTATAAAAGCTAGTAGGGCAGGGTGCTTAGACCAATGTAGGGATTTTTTTTTCCATGTACAAAGGACACCGTCCCATTTTTTCATTTTTTCCCCCAAACAATACTCCAGTTACGAGGTCTTTGCGAAAAGCGCATAGCATCATTCACTCGATAATTATAAAATGAATATCAATGAGGAGCAAAAGAGAAGCGAAGCATGTCAGTTACGTAATGCCATTGTTATATTCTTTTCGTAACTTGTGCATGAATCGCGGCACTTTCCATGGCAGTCTTGCAAGCCGAAAGTGGCCCATAGCATGACAGTCGCGAACCCGTGGTGAAATGATAGTCGCGCATGCGCAATTTGTATTTTATTCACTTTCGACCCTTGGGAGTTTACTTTCCACGTTTTCGCCCCTAGAGACATAACCTCACTTTTCAGTGTTCGTCTCGCGCGACTGCCATTCCAAATGCCGCAGATTCATGCACTCTTTACGAAAAGTATGATGTGCAACGCGGGTCGAATTGGCGATTGCGACTCGCATGATTGCAGCCCTCGCTTCGCTCGGGCAGCAAACCGTACACTCGTTGCAATCGCCAACTTTCGCCCCTTGTTGCACAATATACTATTAAAAGCATTTTTTTATGATACATGAATGTTTTTTTACCGAAATCAGTGTGTCTTCTTAATCCTCAATATTTATTGATACTTTCAAATAGGTCGTTCCGTCAAATCCGCCAGCTACCCAGCTTTGGATTGTCTTTATTCGAGAGGGTGATAAGGTTAGCATTTATTTTCTAATTCATTAATCATTATACTGTTTCCCGCGACAGTCTAAATATCTCTGTTAGTCCATATCGTGTTGAATGCTCCTTTGAAAGTCATGTACCCGACTTTTTGTCCAGAAAATTAAATCTCGGGCAAAAATATCCCAGTCCCATAATCCCGCAACTGTAAAAACAAGACATATCTCATGCTAATATCTCCCCTCATACTAAAAAATTATCGACCCCTAATGGGGGCTGCGCCCCCTCCACCACCGCCCCGAGCATGAAGGAGTGTGCATTGGATGTGCTTCCTTTTTGCAAAGCGGAAAAGCTCATCCACTCCGACATCCTCTAAGTCAACTTACTGGACTCGAATTGACTCGGAGGCAGGGGCTCCACTGTAAGTGATGACCCACTCTGCCTGATTCATCCGCGGCCAATCACACTGGTCCCCAAGCCTGCTTCTTAGCCCTTCCTGAAAGGCCGCCAGTTTTCTGTCACTTGACCCACCTTGGGGGAAACCAGCGTCATGTCTATTACTTTTTGTCTGCGGGGGAAATATGCGTTAGCTTCGACCCTTTGTTCAGGATCCCTAGATCGGTTGTAGATAGATACTCTAAAAGAGTATCTCTCTCGTTTATATTCAATCTACCCCATACGGTGTAGAGCAAGTTAGCGCCGCACTCCACTACTATGATTAGCTATTTGTTCTTGCAGTAGTCGATCAGCTTCATGAGTTTTCTTGTAGGGGGCGGGTCCTCGGAGTCGTATGGGAAGTATGCCGATGGTATTACTAGCTGCGTTAACAATGTAAAAATAGCGTCTAAAGTTCCGAGTAACGCTTGCGCAACCAGTTTGATCTCCTTCTGGCTGAGGGTCGTACCGCGGCAGACAGATAGTACTATAGCTATCCTCTTATCCGCCGTTACCGTATCCCCGCAATCTGTCGGTTGTGGTGGCACCCGGGCTTTCTTGGAGTCCTTGTCAACCTCGGGTGAGTGGAATCGGATGGCTGGCCTTCTTTGGGCCTCGGACTGACCTTTACTCAATGAGTCCCTTCCGACGATGGCAGGTTTGCCATTGGCCGCTTTCCCTGTTCCAATGTCAAGCATAACAATCTCGGAGATACCGATGCTGGGCAATTGCAAAGGTGAACGTTGCGCTGCCAGTCTAGCTTTGTGCTCTCCTCCTTGGCGCCCGCAGCATCTCTTCTTCGGCTTAGTTGCCGGAGGGGGGGGGGGGGGTGATTGGCTTCCGATGATCCCTCATAATCTCTAGGGTCTACATGCAATCCACTGTTCTTCCTCAGCATAAGCGTGTTACTTTTCTTTTTCTTGCCAGAACCGTAACGAAGCAACAAAAGGCTGAATAGAATTTCTGTCTCTGAACCGAGGGCCCCTTATCTGCATTTATTTCAATAGTTTATTTATAAGAGCATCTTGGAACTGACCGTTTAGGTTAACATATCCTGTGTAACGCGATTTTTCCCGTCGTCTCTAAAAATTATCAGAATGCTGCTTATTTAAGTCTTTGATTGCGAAGCTCAATATTTTAAAAGAACGTTTTCCTCTCGGGAATTTTATGCTGTAAGGGCTGCCCGTGAGGTGTTGAACCCATTGGCGGAGATTCGAAGCACTAAAATCGGCGGGCCGAATGCATAGTGGTTGAGGAGGAAACCATCGGTATTGATGCTCGAGATGCGGCTCTTTTAGCTCTGAAGTTACCGCGCGCTCGTATATGTGAGTCCGATGCTTTGAGGTATGGGTGGGTCTCGCTAAGGCTATAGCAATCAAATGCCCTTGGAAATTGGCTCGCTCCAAGTACGTGAGACGGCATTCTTCTGTCGTAGTGATGCATAACATAATATTAGTGCTACACGTTCATTCTGCATGATCCAGATAACGTTCTCAAATCGATCACAAATAACGTTCTTTGGAATGCTCAAGTAACTGAAGCCCTTTGGAGATATTGATTTTATCGAACTATCGGTTAATGACAGCTTACTTTATAGATCCCCCTTGGCGAAGTCGCTGTCGAGATTTGTTAAACAGTTCTCGCCCACCAATTCATCGATTAACTAGCAGGCTATTGTTGCTCGCGCGCTTCGCGCACTCGTATTGCGTTTTCAACTATTTTAATGAATGGTTAACGGTTAATCATGACAAATATTCCTGGGCAGGTCTTATTTTCGGGATCCAGAGGCACTAATCTGAGTAATCTGAGTCTGTCGAATGGAGTGTTTCTGTCTGTCGAGTGTTTGAGTCTGTCGAATGGAGTGTTAGTCTAAGGGACTTAGATTAAATGAGTGAGTGTCCGTGAGCGTCTGTGTGTGTCTGGGAGTGTCCGTGAGTGTCTATGAGAGCGTCTGTGAGTGTATATGAGTATCTGTTAGTGTCTATGTGAGTGTGTGTGAGTGTCTATGAGTCACTGTGAGTGCTATGAGCGTCGGTGAGAGTGTCTGTGAGTGCGAAGACAGACATATTTTTTCAGGGACTCTTGTTTATATGTATAGAGATATTCCCTCACAGCTTGACTTTCTCCGTCTCCCGCCCCGCATGCATACACATGCAGCTATACTCCTCTCTCGGTTCAGTCGAGGAGCAGCGCAAGTTCGCGAAAAGAAGTATGTACCGATAGTCACGGGAGGTAACATTAGTGATTTTGGATCAGAAGGTTGGAGATATTTTCACGGAAAATGTTTGCATGTGGGATATTTTTGCATATGGGATATTTTTCCAAATAGCATATTTTGGCATATGAAATATTTTAGTATCCAATATTTTGTAAACGGGAGTTTTTTGGGTGGGAGTATTTCATCGAGGGATCAGAAACACATAGAATATTTTCATGAAATATTATGTCATGTGGTCAAAAGTCGGGTCACCCGTAACAGTACATTCTTAATCATTACAATTCTAAAATATTGTTGTAGGGATACGCGGCAGTATTCGTACTGTGCCAGAGGCGAACGAAAATGCTATATGATGCCATATGGCATCATATACTCGAGCTGTGTCCACAGCTTCGGGAAAATTTGCGCACCGTATGGACCGATTTCGAACGGGCCGCGGTTGCGAGTCTTCGGACTAATTTCCCGCGGATCCGGATCCGGGGCTGTTGGTTCCATTTTTGTCGTGTGAGTTTTAAGTTTCTATATAATCTATGGTAAAATATGTCACTCTCTCTATAGCCATGCTACATGTTGTCTATCAATTGATATTGAAAGCAAAAGTTTTTGTGGGTTTCAAATCGTGTACCTGCACACAAAATCCATCGCCATAAAGAAACAAGCGAAGACAATGAAACTCTGTCGCTTTCTTCTTTATGGCAATTCATTAGAAAATTTTATCCGTACCATATTGTCACCTGTATACAGGTTACGTTATGATGGGTCTAAATCTTTGTGAGAATGATTCAAATTTTGTTCTGTGTAGCAAAATGTAATCATTTTTGTTGGAGCAATTTGATGCGCGTTCGCCTACATGCCGCGTTGCTCCGAAAACTCGGGAATTGTCATTAGCGTTCGGCCGACGCTCGAGCGCTAGACCAATCGAAATGTCCGAAGTGTGCGAGGGTGAGCGGTATGTGTGTGTGAGAAAATAAGCGCGATCGGTCAGTGGTTCGATATCGTTGCTGTCGCGAGGCAAACGCCTATTCTATCGTCATTAAAAATAAAGATTATTACTAGCTGTGTACGAACCGAAGGTGCTTTATTTTTCTTCTCCTGTTCCTATCCTCACAATCGTCTGATACAATAATTTTGCTACACAGAGAGCTATAGGTATACCAGAAATTGCAATTAATCGATTATTTCTTTTTGGTAACCAAGAAATGAATAAGTCATTGCAGCCAAACTCCCTCCTCAAATGTTTTATATGGTGATTGCCATTCGACGGTTAGTGAAACTTAATGTTTAGTAATAGACTTCATTTGACATAGGCCGTTTACCGAAAATGGAAGTCGCTGCGAATGATCGACCCACCGACAGAAATTTTATATCTGTCGTGGGGTCTTCCTCTGCTGCCTGCGGATCAGTTTGCCGAGGGTTGTCGCGTGATAACCGCGCTTGCCGATCCGCACGCTGTGGAACCCCATGAATCGCTCAATGCGTTTACGCATTATCTCCGACAGCAATGGGCACCCCTCGCGAATGTTACGTCCGTTCACGGAACGCCGATACGGACAAATAACGTTGCGGAGGCTTTTAATCGCCACTCGACGAAAAAAATGGGAGGAGTCCATCCGAGACTTTGGGTTTTTTTGGGTATGCCCTTATGGTCAACATAGAATTCCGTTTCTATACATACGATATGAAGCATAGTGCATCAACATTAGTATGATCTGCAGAAAAATTGAAGGAAACTATCGGCGACGAGTTGATGAAATTCAACCGATGGCGAACGACGGGACAAACCGGACAAAAGCCCCAACATAAAGCGTGGGTGAGGGCCGACGAAAGGCTGGCGGAAAACCAGCGTTTACTGAGGACGGGAAGGTGATTTTGAGTCGTACTGCATAATTACGTAGTGTCGTAAATTGTGCATAAAAGTACAAAATACAGGGTGTCCCCGAATACCCGTATGATTTGGGATTTTCGGATGTGGAATTTTCGTCGGAGTAGATCACTGTTTGCAGAAGTAAAAAATTCGCAATACAGTTTAATTGCGAGGCGATTGAAATTCCGCCAATCAGGGAACTCCGATAGACCATGTAATTCACGCCCGAAAATATGTTCTATAGATATAGTCTGTGCGTGACAAACGAAAGCGATCGGCAAAAATAATCGACTCGCGGCATGTTTTGAACGACTCGCGGCTTCACGGCGAACGGTCGAACATAATGTGGGTTATGTCGTGAAATAAATTCATGCGGATGGCCTAAACCTGTTTTCGATGAATTTATTTATTGATAATATGATTTCATGTATGCTTGCTATTTTATCGCCTCTCTTAGCAATAAGAAGAATCGGACAAGTCGCACGTGTCCAACAACGAATCAGGTAAGTACTTGATGTGCAGGTAAGATGTTCGTCATCTCTCGAAGCGGTTTGGTAATGCATTATCAATATGATCGATGTTTTTATCGGTGCCGCTTCTTGAGATTGATTCGAACGTTAGTTTGAATCATCGATCGTACCGGAAGCAAAATGTTGGAAAGGTTGAGCGATAGAGACGACTCGACGGTGTGTCTAATATTTCTACTCGCTATCCGGTATCGTATTATCATTCTGATTGTATCGTAATAATAATACGATACCGAACAGCGAGTAAAAACGTTACACACACCGTCGAGCCATCTCTATCGCTCGCCCTTTCCAAGATTGTACTTCCGGTACGATCGATGATTTAAACTGAGGCTCGAATCAATCTCGAGACGCGATACCGAATACATAATTGATCGTGTTGATGATAGGATACCAAATCTCGAACAAAGGGACGATACGCACTGACGGTTTCATCTCTATCGGATCATCGTTTTCAAAGTCGATATTCCGCTGCGTTCGATAAGAAAAATTGCAATCGATTCAATCGAACGAAGCGTAACTGAATACGCCACCGATACTATTGATAAGACGATGATACACAAGTCGTGAAAACGACAATACCTCTGGCGGTTTTACCTCTATTCGCTCGCACCGGAAGTAAGACTTCTGTAATAGCGAGCGAATAGCGGTAAAACCGCCTGAGCTTTTGCTCTTTTCATGACTTCCGGGACGATTGATGACTTAAATTGACGTTCGAACCAATCTCAAGAAGCGAGACCGAACAAAACATCGATCGTGATGGTAATGAATTACCAAACCGCTTCGAGCGATCACAAAAACCGTAAAATTATCGTTCCAATGAGGCATCTCATTGGATCTTACCTGCGCATCAAGTACTTACCTACCTACCTAGTTCCTAGTACCTAGTACTTGGTTGTCGGACCCGTGCGACTTGTGCATCAATGAAATCATAATTATCAATAAATGAATTCATTGAAAAGAGCTTTGTGCTATTCGCATGAATTTGTTTCGCGACATAACCAACGTTGTGTTCGACCGTTCGGCGTGAAGCCGCGAGTCGTTCAAAGTATGCCGCGAGTCGAGTATTTTTGTCGATCGCTTTCGTTTGTCATGCACAGACTATATCTATAGAACATATTTCCGGGCGTGAATTACATGGTCTATCGGAGTTCCCTGATTGGCGGTATTTCAATCGCCTCGCAATTAAACTGTATTGCGAATTTTTTAGTTCTGCAAACGGCGATCAACTCCGACGAAAATCCCACATCATACGGATATTCTGTGACACCCTGTATGGTGGAAACGAAATTTAGTATGCATTTATCATTTTTAACAGATACGACATTGAAGCGTTTTTGCGAGCGGCAACCACGCCTTACCAGCGGTTGGATTTACACCATGCGGCGCGAACGCTTCGAGCTGGTAAGTTTTAACATATATAACATTGAAAATGTTCACGATGCAGTATTGTACATTCGTCCATTCGCCCATTCGTTAACCATTCGTTAAAATGGTTGAAAACGCAATGCAAGCACGTGAAGCGCGCGAGCCACAATAACCTGCTCGTCTTTAATAAGAACTAATCTTTTTTTCAGATGGGGAAGTGCAACACGAGCTACCCGTTCCTCAGCATATGCTTAATCCACAAGATGTGTTCCCAGGTAAATATGGATCAAATTAGCAATCCGTATCAAACAATTCATAAAAAAAGACCGCATCTATAGAAGTCGGTTGTTAATTGAATGTCTTTAACGGTTTTATAGTTAAATATTCATACAGTACTCTCGACAGTAACGTAATGTCTTTATAGACGATTCTGCCCAAGAGGAGCAAGTCGTCCGTCGCCGAAGGGGACCGAGACCTCGCCTTAATGCGAGGAGAGGTCGGGCTGATGGTACGTGTATTTTTTCCAACAAAATAACTGTCAATAATGAGCGATGAAACGATATAAATGGATTTTTTTTTAAATTTCATATGCTGATGTTGGCTGCTGTAAACATAAATCATCAAATAGACGAATCAGACAGTGCTGGTAATTTAATATTATCGATCGATTTAATAAGTGCCATATTTATAATAAGACATGTGAGAAGGCCATTTTTTAAATTTAAGCCGATTTGGTGGACCTTCAAATAGATCCCCCACCTTCGCGAGGGAACAGCACCGAACGCGACGACGGTCAATCAGACAGTGGCGGTAAACTTTCAAAATTTAAATTGTACATATAAACAAACGATCTAATAACTGAAAACGATTTTTTGTTTTTCAAAATAAAGAAAATGACGAGAATCCGCAATCGTCGGCGGATGAGAACCGGGCTCAAGAAACCGACGAGTCTGAAACTGACGGTAAAATATCAGTGAGAAGTCAATACGAACTGCTTTTAAAATTTCACGGGCACTTTCGACTGAGATTATTGCGCATTACCGTCTTCTGTGAATTAGAAAAAGACAAATGCATATAATGTTTATGGTAGCAAAGTATCACCGATTTTAAAATGTCACGGCGATTATATCCTAAATCGGATTAAATATTAAGATTTTTCTCACGGGGTAAAGAGGTCCGTAGACCTCGCGCGCTACCCGCGCATGCGGCCGTTCGATAAAACCAATCAACTCCACTAAACCGTAGTCGTGGAATTCGTTGCTGTAGCAATGTGAAATGAACAGCTATATAACGTTAGCAACGGCCTGAAGTTAGTTACGGTTTGAAGTTAGCCAGTTCGCGATTATCCTACATTTTTTCTCCATATTATAAAAATAACTCGCCGCGGCATCCGTCGTTGTGCAGGAACTGGCAGACAATATACTAAAGTCATCAAGTAAAGTACCAAAGTGGCTAACATCGCGGTCAAAATCACGGAGTAGCTAATGTCACAGCTGTTGCAATTAAAAAGCTTGCCATAGCAACGGTTTCTATTGTAGCGGATTTTTTCGTTCAACTGGTTTTGCCAGGCGGTGGCGGGCGCGCGGAGCGTGCGAGCCGTACAAAACCCTATTTATAGTATAGAGAAATTAAATTACTAGATGAATAGTGTAAAATTTGAGATTGCCGAAGTGCCGGTCTTTGTCGAACGTTGCGTTGTACATGAAAGATTAAAAGTGGGTACGAAAAATCGAATGCATAATTACACTCGGAACTATGTTGAAATAGCTGAATCTGAAGACAATCGTCCGCGTCGGGGGCGTGCCGTCCAACGCGGTAGGGTTGGCAGGCCCGTATGCGCAGGAAATAATAATGGTGAGTAGCTAAATAACAACAAATTGTTGATGGGACGGAAGACTTTCTAATTCAATATTTCTCTAAGAATATTGTCATTCCGCACCCACACGGATTCTTTTATATACAATTAAAACATAAAAATAATTTATGCATGAGGGTACCTGTAGATTTTGTTAACAATCTAAACGTATATTCCATCCCGTCAACCTGTTGCCTATTTATCCAATTGCTATTCTTCGCTCTTTAGAATTACATAATACTGAGTAATAATGTCAAACCTTTTCGAAATAGCTGAACGTCAGCGAAGCCCGATGCGTCGAGGCCAGAGGGGTCGAGGCGGGAGAGCCGGAAGATTCGATGGACGACACGGGGTTAGCGACGATAGTGAGTTAAACTTTAAATTCAATTCTGTTGAAATGTATGAAATTCTAATAAAAATAAAAATTATCCAATATACTGGCGCAGTGTGTCAGTTTATAAGGAACAATTTTTTTTCGCTTAAACCTTCTCATAAACGAGTTTTAATATTATTTTTTGTAATTCGTGCATGGAAAGCGGTGTATTTCATGGCAGTTTTGCGGGACGAAAGTCAATTTCGTGACAGTAGTGAAAAGATAGGTACCCGCATGTGCAGTTCGCGATTGTGTCACTTTCGTCCCTTGGGAGCTTACTGTCGTCGCTTGGGGTGAAAAATGATAACCTCACATTTCACGGTCCGTCCCGCAAAACTGCAATGAAATGCGCTGGATTCCCTGCGCTCATTCCAAAAAGCATAGCTCGCAACTCGGGCCGAATTGACGATTGCAACTCGTGGGATCGCAGCCCTCGCTTCGCTGGGGCCGCAAACCTTACACTCGCGGCAATCACCAACTTTCGGCCCTTGTTACACAATATACTATTGTATCCTGCATATACCACCTTTGCATTCTTTTGTCAATTTACATGACATTCCCAGATAAAAACTTCCTGATAAAACATTAACTCCCTCATAACATACTCCCTCGATAAAATAGATGAACCGGCCCAGAATCGAGGTGGTCCCGGTCGCGGTCGCGGTCGCGGACGTGGACGCGGACGCGGACGTGGACGTGGTCGCGGCGCGAGAGGCGCTATCCGTGGAAGACCGGCAGGCCAACGCGTAATTGTAGACGATTGTGAGTTATACTTCAAATATTATCACTTGAGGCTTTTACGAAAACGGTAGAACCTCGATCATCCGAACCATTTCTCTGTTAACCGAACGCTCGGTTATCCGAATGTTACCGCGAATATATATTGTTGACCACCGTGGCAAAGGGTACGCGTACCTTCAAGCGTGTTGAAGCGCACTTTTCCTTCCTCAACATTAGTCCGCACATTGTCTTTCCAGAGCAGTTTCACGAGCAAAATCGGACACCACGCAGCGACTATTTTCTTCACTTTGAATCGAATTACGCAAATCACATGTACCATGGCGTGAACTCCGAGTCCGATAATACTATTATTTTAGTGATGTATGTTTTATTGGTATACGTGTTATGATCTCGTATCGACGTGTCTTATAAAAACGGAATCGCGTTTTGATTATTCAAACTAGACCCGGTCCCGACGGGTTCGGATAATCAAGGTTTCACTGTAGAGGTCCACAACGTAATGATAGTCTACCGTTAATGCTACATGGTATTGCCGAAACTATTACAATGGTTGAGAATTTGATTATAACGTCAATCTTTTTAAGACATTACAAATCTTTTACCATTAAAATTATTGCATGAAGCTGAGAGTAGCGACGGTGAAAATGTCCCCCGAACGCCCCCCCAACGGGTTATTATATCGGAGAGTTCCGACGAAGATGAACCGGTCAACATTGTCGTGGAACGTCGCCGAAACGTCGTTCCGATAATCGAATCCGATTTGGATAGCGGCGAAAATAGCGCCAGCGTCGAAATGGCCGAGGTTTTTGACAATCCTGCGAGGGTGTATTACGTCGATCCCGAGATTCCGGAACTCGAAGGCGACATTAACAACGGTACGAAGTTTATTTATGGAATCTCGACCGATTAAGGAGGTTCGATTATCAGACGAAATAGTCTGATGACGAAATAGAAATAGTAGAACAGTCGTTCTAGATGCTATAAGAGTTTCCATGTTTGCGCGATACAGTAAATATTTCAAAGAATTTTTGATTTTTCTATTGTATGAAATAGCAAAAATTTTAATTTACTTTTTCAACAAAATTTACACGGACATGTTCTTATAATGTTTGTATGAAGGATAACTTTATTAATGAATTTCATTTGATCGTAATATTTTGTTGAACTGAAGACGATGTCCCTATGAACGCGGAGCGGGATGTACCGGAGGAAGAACCGGTTGCGCCGATTCCGCCGGTTGCCCCGATTCCGTTCGTTGCCCCGATTCCGCTCGTTGCCCCGATTCCGCCGGTTGCCCCAATTCCGCCGGTTGCCCCGATTCCGCCGATTGTGCCGATTCCGCGGGTTGCGCCGGTTGAGCCGGTTGTCATAGTGGACAGTACCGATGAGACCACCGACAGTGGTTAGTAGCCTCCTCTATCACTGATTATATCCCATCATAATAAGAGTGTATGAGCAGATTTTGCCAGTAGATAAATTGAATTCCGTATTATCCTAAAGAGAAATCCTTCTTCAGGATAAGCGTGAGGCAAAAAATCAATAATTTAACCATATTCATCAATCTCTCTAGACGAGATTCAAGAAATTGCTGTGGACCGACGGCCCGGGGATATTGCGAATGCAAATAACGGTAAAGTTAACCTTATTTATAAATAGTGAAACCTCTCTATTTTTACCATGGTTTAACTCAACCGCTCGCTCATTTGAACTCGTTACCATGGCAATGATTTCGGGCAATGAATCTCGGAATGTACACTGCGCACGCGCCGAGTCATGCAGTTGCTGGCTCTGCGGTGGAGGGGCGCGTATACCCCTTGTGGCAGTAACTGACCGAGAGTGCGGACTGTAGGTAAAATACAGAATAGCGAAAGGGTCCGGTCCCGTCAAGTTAAGAAAAGAGGGGTTGTACTGTAATATAAAATTCCGTGAAATAAAGCAGTTTTTTAACCAGACGGTTACGGGAGCCGCAGTTATCAGACGGTTTTAATCTTTCTACAGACGTGGTTGCCGTGGCAGCTGGGGCAGGTCCGGGACCAAATGCGAACGGTAATGCGATCGGTTTTTTTGTTGTTCACATATTTTTGTAAGAATTAATCGAGCGCTCTAAGTTACGAACACATAACGTTCATTTACAGCGTCTCGATCCAGAAAAAAAAATCAGCGAAAAAAGAGGCGGAAGCAGCAGCGGCGACAAGCCCAAAGCGGCGGCGAGGAGCGTCGACCGCATGGCCATAAGCTCCGACGAAAGAAAACTCAAAAAGGTAACATTACACATGTCCTATGGATGGAAAGTAGATTTACTATATCTCTTCGCGTGATTTAATTACATCATTACATTACAACTGCGGATAGTACAGCTGTATCCTTCAATAATGTCAATCCTACATCATTGTGGTGTTGGAATAACTTTATACTTTTTCATCCCATACGAAGTTTGGAATAAGAGAAAGTACTGTAATTGCTAGAAAAAATAACGTCAAATTTATAGACTAAATAACTCTTTTCAACATGACAAAATGAAAAAAAAAATCTTTTCTCACTTTTGTCCTCATAATTGTAACCCAATCTATTATATTTCATGACCCGAATAGTTTTTTTTTGCTTAAAAGTAGTCAAAAAAGGGATTTTCCTCAGATGTTTGTCCGTCTGTACGTACGTATCAAATTTTCTGACGTGAACACAATAACTTTACGCAGACATTAGTAAAAACTATGAAATTTGATACGCATATTCTACATATAAAAACTGAGTTTGGAAGTGAAAACCAGATCAAAAGTTCGACTTGCCACCTATTGTTTGTAACGTGATGTTCAAACTTTTCAGTGGTAAACGCAGATTGCAAGCGATCAACAAAATTTTAACAAAATTTGAGTTACAATTATGAGGACAAAAATCGGTGTGTTCGAAAACTAAACTCCTCCACTAAAAACATACATATCAACACAATCACTAACTAACTTCACGCAAGCAACAATTGGGATGAGAAAGTCACGAGTTGCAACACGCCAGTAGCATCTGCCACGTGACCATATTTTTTGTTTTAAATATGGTAAATCTACTTTGCATCTTCTGTAATGTTACCAGTGTATGTTAAAACAGGAATAGGTTTAGTATAATGTGTAGAAATTATGCAATGTCAATTTGCACATTGCTTCCTTATTTATTGAAATTCGCTCTATGAGAAAGCTCTACGAATTTTTTTTACCAAATTTGGCTTCCACATAGAAAATGCAATGTTTTCGAAAAAGAAAAAATCACGTTTTCATTAGCAACGTTCTTAAAATCCACCTCTAAAAAGTTGGTTCGTCACGATATATCGCATGCGAGTTTCGATTTATCGAAAGTTCGATATATGTATTGTTGTCGGTTTATCCGTGCCGTGATTGGTCGAAAATTGACAGCAGATTTCGGGCCGCGCTCAGAACGCAAGCGTAACCTCCTAGTCCCTTTTCAAAAAATCCGTGGCTAAAATAACTCGCATTTTCAATATATGTATTGTTGTCTCTTTATTCGTTTTCTTATTGGCTGTCGCACGAGCCTGAAATTGGAATCGTTCGATGGAGTCGTTCATGCTGCATTTTGACAGTTCTTTGACAAACTTTGACAGTTCCATATATAACATTTAATCTACTAAAGTCGAAAAAAAAACTTAATTAAGTTAAGTTAAGGAAGGTAAGGGTACGCATGCGGCATACAAACGAAAAATGACTCGAACTTTTTGTTCACTGGGAAAGTTGCAACAAATGAATAAATAATCGACAATTTTCCTCGCATATGTACAGCAATTTGTCTGATAAAAACGAGAAATTGTATCAAAATTTTTCATAATAGACTAGTCACGGAAGATATGGAAGTATAGTAATGGGATAGTAATGGAAGAGATATTAAGGGAAGACAACGATCGCGGGTGATTTTAGACACTGCTCCATTGTTTACGCAATATCGAGTAAAGGAATTGTCCGGATCCGGACCATCACATTACAGCAATAATTATTGATCGAAGTACAGACATGAATATATCGCCACTTAGAGTACATAAATTAATTGGCCATATGAAACGTGACTTTTCCAAATTACCACAATGCGATAGAAGAAAACTTCGGATTATTTTCTTTTGGTCAGTTAATCGTTTTTGGATGTGTCGTACGCATGCAGTAATGCAGCCGAGAGCACGCGTCTGCTATGCTTTGAGTGTAGTAGAATTGTATGCTCTTGCCCGCGTTCTTCGGAACGTGGTTGTGGACGATTGTGTTCAAGATACGATTATATTGATCAAAGGATTATTTCCGAAGTATAATTTAGCGTTCTTATAACAAAAATATACCAAATTCCATGTCAATTCGGTGAGAAATGTTATATTGCTGCTCCAAGGATGCGATTTTCTCTGTGTGTCGAAACTGATCACAAGTAATTAGGAAAATTATTGTTCCTAGTATGTTTTTTGCAAATGAAGAATTTGTTTGACTTTTGTTGAAAGAGATTCTATGTCAGGGTAACAGTACGGAGAGTTTAATATAAAAAAATCATACAATTATTAACCACATGGGACAAAAAACCGGTTATACATGGTTAGTGTAATAAAAACATGACTCGAATATTTTTCTTAAGTGGGAAAGTGGTAATAAACGAATAAATAATCGAATATTTTCCTCACATACGTAGTCTGCTTTTGACTGATTAAAGCAAGAACCTGTATCAAAGTTATTCATAATAGAGTAGACATAATCATGGAAGAGATATTAAGGGAAGACAACGATCGCGGGTGATTTTAGACACTGCTCCATTGTTTACGCAATATCGAGTAAAGGAATTGTCCGGATCCGGACCATCACATTACAGCAATAATTATTGATCGAAGTACAGACATGAATATATCGCCACTTAGAGTACATAAATTAATTGGCCATATGAAACGTGACTTTTCCAAATTACCACAATGCGATAGAAGAGAACTTCGGATTATTTTCTTTTGGTCCGTTAATCGTTTTTGGATATGTCGTACGCATGCAGTAATGCAGCCGAGAGCACGCGTCTGCTATGCTTTGAGTGTAGTAGAATTGTATGCTCTTGCCCGCGTTCTTCGGAACGTGGATGTGGACGATTGTGTTCAAGATACGATTATATTGATCAAAGGATTATTTCCGAAGTATAATTTAGCGTTCTTATAACAAAAATATACCAAATTCCATGTCAATTCTATGAGAAATGTTATATTGCTGCTCCAAGGATGCGATTTTCTCTGCGTGTCGAAACTGATCACAAGTAATCAGGAAAATTATTGTTCCTAATATGTTTTTTGCAAATGAAGAATTTGTTTGACTTTTGATGAAAGAGATTCTATGTCAGGGTAACAGTACGGAGAATTTAATTTAAAAAAATCATGAAATTATTAACCTCGCGAGATAACAAACCGGCTATACATGGTTAGTGTAATAAAAACATGACTCGAATATTTTTCTTAAGTGGGAAAGTGATAATAAACGAATAAATAATCCAATATTTTCCTCATATACGTAGTCTGCTTTTGACTGATTAAAGCAAGAACTTGTATCAAAGTCATTCATAATAGACTAGACATAATAATGGAAGAGATATTAAGGAGAGACAATGATCGCTGCCGATTTTAAGCCTTGCTGCATTGTTCACTTTACATTGTTGCCTTTTCTAAAGTAAGGAAGCGATGTAAATATTGAATTTGCATTATTTAAAAATTTGAAACTGATTAAATACTCATGATAAAAATGATAAATTTCAATTAATGTAACAATTCTCGACGAAAAAGAAGTACAGTAAGCGTATTGTAGTAACAATCAAGATTGGACTTATCAATCACTATTCGCATTTATGTATTATATTCAGGAGATTCATTCGTCATTGAGTGTGGACTTCTCCCGACTATAATTGACGTATTCATTTTCAATTCAAGTGTTTTTGATGGTACAATTCGTTTACTGTAGTCGGTATACCTCTTTCAGTCGGGAATGTTTACATTTCGCGAATACATTTATATAACATCATTTTTTATCATGCTCTGACGATGTTTTAAACTTTTTCAGTTCCGAATACATGTCGGGTGTGTTTGACGGCGCCGATCACCCACATTATCAATCCGTGTGGCCATTATTGTATTTGCGAGGTGTGTGTGCGGACTATCTTCGACAGTCAAAACAAACGATGTCCGGTATGTCGGCTACCGATCGAAACATTCAACCGAGTTTATGCGGTCAATGATTGATGCCGCGCTACCGAAAAGAAATGTTTTATATTTTTTTTATATTGTATTGTCGTTGACATTGTTGTTATTTTATTGCATTGTTGTATGCCACACTTTGCAGCGTGATTCGTCTCGATTGTCGGCTTTTCTCTTATGAAAAAAAAAATTAATACAAGGAAAAGAGAAAGAAGTAGTCATGTTGTCCGCCCATTCGATCGCGAACATCGGAAAAATAAAGAAAAAGCAAATTAATGAAAATAGAAGTATAATTTATATATAGGGTAATTGCGATACATACTTACCTTGTCAATCCTACGGCGTCGTCCCACGATGTCGATCCTCCGGCGATGACAGGCTGCGGCGTCGTCCCTCGGTGTCAAAGCTGCGGCGTCGTCCCTCGATGGCGATCCCTCGGTGTCGTCGCCCCTTTTCACTGACAATTTATTTTACACTCGCGATTGTTTACCGTCTGTCACTTACGATTAATTCCAGCCGGCACTCGCGATTCTCAGCACCACGCGTACCGGTGTCACTGCGCATGTGCAGTGTAGATAGTTCGATCCTCCACCGCTAGGTGGCTAAAGCGACACAATTTTCTCGTAAGCGAAAGGCTCCAAACACTTCCATAAGAAGTCGAGACCAACACAGAATCAGCACGTACCCCGTACCGTCTCCGGTGGCATCGGGGATCTCTGCCCTCAGGAGAGCGCAAGGTGCCGATCACGGATCGAACCGCGTATAATTTCGAGATTAGCTCCGCGAGCAAAATAAACTCCACCGTCTCTGGTGGAATGAAAATTCACCGTCCCTAGTGAGAAAAACACCACCGTCCCTAGTGAGAAAAACATGACTTGTGCGAAAATAAACTGTTTTACCTTACCCGTATTTTACTTGTCTTATTCTTTTCTTTAATCGGTCTATCTCGACTCGCGAATCACAAAAAATCGGAACCTGTCCGCAACAGCGGGACTCGCATTATCTAAAGATACAGACAGCAGAAGTCGACTGCAGACCGTCGATTTTAATCGACCGCCTGCAGTTCCGCGATTAAAAAACTTTAATTTTCAACTCTTTCCCCTCGGGAAAGATAAACTCGTCCGAGAAATTGGAGCCAACGTAACGGCGTTGGTAAAAGACAATATTCGTAATATATATTATATAAATTATAATATATATTGGCGTGGACTCTGGTTTCAAGCTCTCGTCGTCCCTCAATGTGCATCCTCGTCGTCGATCCTGCGGCAAACGTCCATCGTCATCGATCCGCATTCATATGGAAGCGATCCGAAAATTGTTCTCACTTTACCAGATCAAAAAATTGAGATGACTTACCTCCTCCTCCTGTGCTCCTTAATCGATAAAATGTTATTTACTACGCTTCACTACGATTTTGTTCAGTACTACTGTTTGATACCGTAATACATCAACCGTAAACACATGCGTACTCTACACACTATCCTACGCAGTACTAACGCTAGGCTCAAAAAAATATCATTATTTATTTATGCGATTTATGTTTCGAAGGTTCTGTATAATATCTATAAGTCCCCTATAAACGTCGCAACGATGACATGAATACAGTAAAAACTCTTGTATTTGACGCAATTCGGACACATCGTCAAATGCGGGAGTGACCAATCAGGTGCACGTAACAACGGCGGCCAGCGTATCGTTCTAGTCGAGAAAACAATACTTCGTACTGAATGTGCAGCGATGGAAATTTTTATATTGGAAACTTGTCCCTTAAAATCCGTGCGGCACTTTGAATCGAGTCGATACGTCGTTTAACAACAAAGATATGAATTTTTTCATGCGCGGTTAATTTATCGGGAAAAATCGAATAAAATCGCAAAAATGGATTGAATATTTGCATTTATTTGTTCAAATTTCATTGCGCCGCTCTTCCAAACATGATTTTCTTGCTCAACTAGTCATTCGCAGTGGAGAAATCGTAATTGACTTGAAAATCCATTCACCGATAGAGTTTTCACCATCGAAGACCTATCGCAGTGAGAAATTGGTGGATTTTTCGAAACGCCAGCGAAGGTAGAAAAATCGAATGTGCAGCGATGAAAATTTTTATATTGGAAACTTGTCCCTTAAAATCCGTGCGGCACTTTGAATCGAGT
Source organism: Buathra laborator (assembly GCA_934046635.1). Classification (NCBI taxonomy): domain Eukaryota; kingdom Metazoa; phylum Arthropoda; class Insecta; order Hymenoptera; family Ichneumonidae; genus Buathra; species Buathra laborator. Next base: position 939,855 of record CAKOHB010000040.1, read on the forward strand.
CGAGTCATCAAAGACCTATCGCAGTGAGAAATTGGTGAATTCTTTTGGAACATTCTGAATACGGTTCAGAAATCGCGGAATTATTATTCTCAATGGGGGGTGTTGAGTTTCCGGTGTAGACCTTTCGGCGTGTCGAGTTTTTGGTGTCGACTTTTCGGCGTGTCGAGTTTTCGGTGTCGACATTTCACCGTGTCGTGTTTTTTATAATTGTGTACAGATGTTTGTGTAGAGTTTTTAACGGTAGGATGTGTAGAGTTTTCAGCGCAGAGTTCTTTGGTGTAGACCTATCCGCGTGTACCGTCATTCAGTGCAGACTAAATGTGTTAACCCGTCGACGTGCACAGTAACGTTGTGTACGATTTTCAGTGTGGAGTTATTCGGTGCAGACTTGCTCGCGTGTAGAGTTGATCGGTGCATAGTTTTTATGCAGATCGTCGGCGTGTACAGTTATGCAGTGTTAGAATTTCAGTGTGGAGTTATTCGGTGAAGACTTGCTCTCGTGTAGAGTCGATCGGTGCATATTTTTTGAGCAGACCGCCGGCGTATACAGATATGCAGTGTAAAAATTGCAGTGTGGAGTTATTTGGTGTAGAGTTCTACGCGTGTACAGTCAGTCGGTGTACACATTTGGTGTAGAGTTGACTTCGTATCGACTTGGGAGGTGTAGAGTCGGACTCCACCCACTGAATTGGGTGGAGTCCGACTCTACAGTGTAAAAATTGCAGTGTGGAGTTATTTGGTGTAGAGTTCTACGCGTGTACAGTCAGTCGGTGTACACATTTGGTGTAGAGTTGACTTCGTGTCGACTTGGGAGGTGTAGAGTCGGACTCCACCCAATTCAGTTGGGTGGATAAATAACTCCACACTGCAATTTTTACACTGCATATCTGTATACGCCGGCGGTCTGCTCAAAAAGTATGCACCGATCGACTCTACACGAGAGCAAGTCTTCACCGAATAACTCCACACTGAAATTCTAACACTGCATAATTGTACACGCCGACGATCTGCATAAAAAGTATGCACTGATCAACTCTACACGCGAGCAAGTCTGCACCGAATAACTCCACACTGAAAATCGTACACAACGTTACTGTGCACGTCGACGGGTTAACACATTTAGTCTGCACTGAATGACGGTACACGCGGATAGGTCTACACCAAAGAACTCTGCGCTGAAAACTCTACACATTCTACCGTTAAAAACTCTACACAAACATCTGTACACAATTATAAAAAACACGACACGGTGAAATGTCGACACCGAAAACTCGACACGCCGAAAAGTCGACACCAAAAACTCGACACGCCGAAAGGTCTACACCGGAAACTCAACACCCCCCATTGAGAATAATAATTCCGCGATTTCTGAACCGTATTCAGAATGTTCCAAAAGAATTCACCAATTTCTCACTGCGATAGGTCTTTGATGACTCGACTCGATTCAAAGTGCCGCACGGATTTTAAGGGACAAGTTTCCAATATAAAAATTTTCATCGCTGCACATTCGATTTTTCTACCTTCGCTGGCGTTTCGAAAAATCCACCAATTTCTCACTGCGATAGGTCTTCGATGGTGAAAACTCTATCGGTGAATGGATTTTCAAGTCAATTACGATTTCTCCACTGCGAATGACTAGTTGAGCAAGAAAATCATGTTTGGAAGAGCGGCGCGATGAAATTTGAACAAATAAATGCAAATATTCAATCCATTTTTGCGATTTTATTCGATTTTTCCCGATAAATTAACCGCGCATGAAAAAATGCATATCTTTATTGTTAAACGACGTATCGACTCGATTCAAAGTGCCGCACGGATTTTAAGGGACAAGTTTCCAATATAAAAATTTTCATCGCTGCACATTCGATTTTTCTACCTTCGCTGGCGTTTCGAAAAATCCACCAATTTCTCACTGCGATAGGTCTTCGATGGCGAAAACTCTATCGGTGAATGGATTTTCAAGTCAATTACGATTTCTCCACTGCGAATGACTAGTTGAGCAAGAAAATCATGTTTGGAAGAGCGGCGCGATGAAATTTGAACAAATAAATGCAAATATTCAATCCATTTTTGCGATTTTATTCGATTTTTCCCGATAAATTAACCGCGCATGAAAAAATGCATATCTTTGTTGTTAAACGACGTATCGACTCGATTCAAAGTGCCGCACGGATTTTAAGGGACAAGTTTCCAATATAAAAATTTTCATCGCTGCACATTCGATTTTTCTACCTTCGCTGGCGTTTCGAAAAATCCACCAATTTCTCACTGCGATAGGTCTTCGATGGCGAAAACTCTATCGGTGAATGGATTTTCAAGTCAATTACGATTTCTCCACTGCGAATGACTAGTTGAGCAAGAAAATCATGTTTGGAAGAGCGGCGCGATGAAATTTGAACAAATAAATGCAAATATTCAATCCATTTTTGCGATTTTATTCGATTTTTCCCGATAAATTAACCGCGCATGAAAAAATGCATATCTTTATTGTTAAACGACGTATCGACTCGATTCAAAGTGCCGCACGGATTTTAAGGGACAAGTTTCCAATATAAAAATTTTCATCGCTGCACATTCGATTTTTCTACCTTCGCTGGCGTTTCGAAAAATCCACCAATTTCTCACTGCGATAGGTCTTCGATGGTGAAAACTCTATCGGTGAATGGATTTTCAAGTCAATTACGATTTCTCCACTGCGAATGACTAGTTGAGCAAGAAAATCATGTTTGGAAGAGCGGCGCAATGAAATTTGAACAAATAAATGCAAATATTCAATCCATTTTTGCGATTTTATTCGATTTTTCCCGATAAATTAACCGCGCATGAAAAAATTCATATCTTTGTTGTTAAACGACGTATCGACTCGATTCAAAGTGCCGCACGGATTTTAAGGGACAAGTTTCCAATATAAAAATTTTCATCGCTGCACATTCGATTTTTCTACCTTCGCTGGCGTTTCGAAAAATCCACCAATTTCTCACTGCGATAGGTCTTCGATGGTGAAAACTCTATCGGTGAATGGATTTTCAAGTCAATTACGATTTCTCCACTGCGAATGACTAGTTGAGCAAGAAAATCATGTTTGGAAGAGCGGCGCGATGAAATTTGAACAAATAAATGCAAATATTCAATCCATTTTTGCGATTTTATTCGATTTTTCCCGATAAATTAACCGCGCATGAAAAAATGCATATCTTTATTGTTAAACGGCGTATCGACTCGATTCAAAGTGCCGCACGGATTTTAAGGGACAAGTTTCCAATATAAAAATTTTCATCGCTGCACATTCGATTTTTCTACCTTCGCTGGCGTTTCGAAAAATCCACCAATTTCTCACTGCGATAGGTCTTCGATGGTGAAAACTCTATCGGTGAATGGATTTTCAAGTCAATTACGATTTCTCCACTGCGAATGACTAGTTGAGCAAGAAAATCATGTTTGGAAGAGCGGCGCAATGAAATTTGAACAAATAAATGCAAATATTCAATCCATTTTTGCGATTTTATTCGATTTTTCCCGATAAATTAACCGCGCATGAAAAAATTCATATCTTTGTTGTTAAACGACGTATCGACTCGATTCAAAGTGCCGCACGGATTTTAAGGGACAAGTTTCCAATATAAAAATTAATTTTCATCGCTGCACATTCGATTTTTCTACCTTCGCTGGCGTTTCGAAAAATCCACCAATTTCTCACTGCGATAGGTCTTCGATGGTGAAAACTCTATCGGTGAATGGATTTTCAAGTCAATTACGATTTCTCCACTGCGAATGACTAGTTGAGCAAGAAAATCATGTTTGGAAGAGCGGCGCAATGAAATTTGAACAAATAAATGCAAATATTCAATCCATTTTTGCGATTTTATTCGATTTTTCCCGATAAATTAACCGCGCATGAAAAAATTCATATCTTTGTTGTTAAACGACGTACGGATTTTAAGGGACAAGTTTCCAATATAAAAATTTCCATCGCTGCACATTCAGTACGAAGTATTGTTTTCTCGACTAGAACGATACGCTGGCCGCCGTTGTTACGTGCACCTGATTGGTCACTCCCGCATTTGACGATGTGTCCGAATTGCGTCAAATACAAGAGTTTTTACTGTATTCATGTCTTCGTTGCGACGTTTATAGGGGACTTATAGATATTATACAGAACCTTCGAAACATAAATCGCATAAATAAATAATGATATTTTTTTGAGCCTAGCGTTAGTACTGCGTAGGATAGTGTGTAGAGTACGCATGTGTTTACGGTTGATGTATTACGGTATCAAACAGTAGTACTGAACAAAATCGTAGTGAAGCGTAGTAAATAACATTTTATCGATTAAGGAGCACAGGAGGAGGAGGTAAGTCATCTCAATTTTTTGATCTGGTAAAGTGAGAACAATTTTCGGATCGCTTCCATATGAATGCGGATCGATGACGATGGACGTTTGCCGCAGGATCGACGACGAGGATGCACATTGAGGGACGACGAGAGCTTGAAACCAGAGTCCACGCCAATATATATTATAATTTATATAATATATATTACGAATATTGACTGTTACCAACGCCGTTACGTTGGCTCCAATTTCTCGGACGAGTTTATCTTTCCCGAGGGGAAAGAGTTGAAAATTAAAGTTTTTTAATCGCGGAACTGCAGGCGGTCGATTAAAATCGACGGTCTGCAGTCGACTTCTGCTGTCTGTATCTTTAGATAATGCGAGTCCCGCTGTTGCGGACAGGTTCCGATTTTTTGTGATTCGCGAGTCGAGATAGACCGATTAAAGAAAAGAATAAGACAAGTAAAATACGGGTAAGGTAAAACAGTTTATTTTCACACAAGTAATGTTTTTGCCACCCGGGACGATGGTGTTTTTCTCACTAGGGACGGTGAATTTTCATTCCACCAGAGACGGTGGAGTTTATTTTGCTCGCGGAGCTAATCTCGAAATTATACGCGGTTCGATCCGTGATCGGCACCTTGCGCTCTCCTGAGGGCAGAGATCCCCGATGCCACCGGAGACGGTACGGGGTACGTGCTGATTCTGTGTTGGTCTCGACTTCTTATGGAAGTGTTTGGAGCCTTTCGCTTACGAGCAAATTGTGGCGCTTTAGCCACCTAGCGGTGGAGGATCGAACTATCTACACTGCACATGCGCAGTGACACCGGTACGCGTGGTGCTGAGAATCGCGAGTGCCGGCTGGAATTAATCGTAAGTGACAGCCGGTAAACAATCGCGAGTGTAAAATAAATTGTCAGTGAAAAGGGGCGACGACACCGAGGGATCGCCATCGAGGGACGACGCCGCAGCTTTGACATCGAGGGACGACGCCGCAGCCTGACATCTGATTATCAACTGATTTTAAAGCATTTTCAACTGATTATCAAATTCGACTATTGTCGCCTCGCGTGACTGTAGCTTTTCGCGATCGCCGCTCAGCGTCTCGAGCTCCGCGCGAACTCTTGAGAGTTCCGTTCTTTCAGTCCCCGACTCTTGTTTGAGGACGGAATATTCTTGTGCCAAAACAAACACTTCGGTCTGAAAAAGTTCGATTCTGTCGCGGACTCGTCCTGAGCACTGGCCAATTGATCGAGTCATTCGTTGTTTTCCTTTGCTGATCTTTCGTTTTCGACGGTGAGTTTTTCCGACCGATTTTCCACCGTGTCAAGCTGCTCCAGCGCCTCATTCTTTCTTATTTTTTTCCCTTTATCCTCCGAATTAAAATCGAGTCAATGCAACTACTATCAGATTCTACGGACAAGAAAAAGTCTGAATATCGGACGCGCGATTTCTGGCTTTCGCCTAATCGTCTCGTTTTCACGACGAACACATTTATTTACGCGCGATCGTTGATTTAAAAAAAAGTGTTAATTTCACATGTATTCTCTGTATCATTCGAATGTATTGCCGATGATTCTTCATGTGCGCCAGTTGACGTAACGTTTATACTTTGATTCCAGCTACATCTTGACTTCTACTGCGAGATCGACGATCTCCTTGTTTTTGTTGTGGCGCGGATGGTCCTTATTCGCCTTTTTATTTTCTTCCTCGTCGTCGTTCTTCTCGCTGGTATCTTCATTATCCTCGTCGTCATCCTCGGCCTCATCGTCATTCGGGACTCGTGGAACGGACTACGCCGTTGGTACGATCGTCAGTCGTCCCGACGCTTCTTCCCTTCCCGATAACTTCCATCATGTCGGCGAAGCTTTTCTCATCATCAATAACGTTTTTGAACGCCGTTTCGTTGATGATTCGCGATGTTTCCTCGACCGTGAAAATTTCTTTGTTGGTTTTGCTCGCCGAGTAACTCCCAATCTCGTCGTCGATAGTTAAATAGGCGTTTGTCGCTTTTCCCGGATCTCTGGCGCGTTCCTTTTGGACATCGGCTCCAACGTTGTCTATTTTATACCGGAGTCTTGACTGTTCGTGTGAACCTTGCGCGATTTCAACGATTGTCCGAGTTCAAAAAAAGCGTCCACCAAACTTGCAGAATTTCCGCATTCCTCGATCGTTGCCACGATGCCGCTCGTCATGATTTCGCCGACATTCGGCAAAACATCTGTATTGATATCGGTAATTTTGAACAACAAATCGTCCGCCGCTTCGCTATTTTTAATCTCCGAACTTGCGGCTCTTGTCGCTTCGGTTATGCGAAGTATCGAAGTTAAAACTGTCTCAACAGCAACGCGAACGAAACAACGACGCTCCGTGGTCTCCGATTCTATCGTTTTCCGGCGAAATCGTCGTCAAATCGCCGATTCTTACGTCGTCGATCGATAGTTCGATCGAATAATCGGAATCTTCGAAAAGCGAGATAGAAATTTGTTCGATCGGAGTCGTGAGAAGAATTTTATCCTTGTACGACGAAAAATCATTGCTCGGAGAATTTGCGATTGGTAGCGCAATGCGATCGGTGATCGTTACTATTTCCTTGACGAGGCTTCGATCGGCAATGGAAATATTCCCTGTTAAAATTATGGCCGCTGTATGTAATTGGTGTGTAACTTAATATTACGGAATTTTTCTCACTTGTCGAGTTCTTTCGTTGATCAATTGCATCGCAGGATCGTATCCCTCGTCGTGACGCAGCGATCGCGTTCCGTCTATGATCCGCCGATACCTGAAAAATGGAAGAATACTTATTAGTATTCGATTATGTAATTTAATGTATTTGCATTTTTCTTACCTGTGGCGTTGTTTGGTTGATCGATTGCGTCGCAGGATCGTATCCCTCGTCGGGCCGCAGCGATTCTGTTCCATCGATGATCTGCTGATATCTGAAAAAAAAAAAAACACATATTGCCATTCAGTTATATAATTAAATCATTTTTGGAAGTTTTCTTACCTGTCCGGTTGTTTTGCTGATCCATTGCGCCGCAGGATGACATCTATCGTCATGCTGCAATCATCATGTTCCATCGATGATTTGCTAATACCTGAAACAAAAAAACAGACCCCTATTAATATCCTATTTATATTTTCCTTTCTTACCTGTCGAGGGGCAATTTTTCCGTGGCGACGATGTCTCACATCGTCGCACCCGCTCTCTCACCTGTTGTCGAACTCCGTCGTTGGCCCATGGCATCTGAAACAAATAAAAAACGTCAAATGAATTATTAAAATAATAATTTTTATAAACAGAATACTTACCGGTTTCCTGTATTTTTTCTCTGCATCGGGAAAAATAAATACGCCGAAGTGTTGCATATGCGAACGGTCACGCGCGAAATTACTTCGATTTTTAAGACGTGTCAAAGATGTGATACGCTCCCACCCACGCACTAAAAAACGCTGTTTTATTTATGAACTCGGGAAAAACACTCGTACATTATAAAAATTCGCGAATAAACTACTTTTCCGGTGTTACAAACGAAGCGAGTTGACGTCGCAACGACGCGAGGTTATGTATCGTGTTGTCGACTCGACCCGGCTTTATGGATTTCATGGAGATAGAGAAGTATAACAGTTTAAATTAAATAACAAAATAAAAAATAAATCAAAATTAGTAGAACTTAAGCGAATTTAAAAAAAAACCGTCGCTACTTCTTTCGTCATATTAAAAATAATTATCATTATCGTAAATTAATCTTTAATTATTCTAGGATGGAGGAACTTCCAGGGCAGCGACCGGGTTCGCGAATATATTTTTACCGCCGCGAACCGTACCACCTCGACTCGCGGTATATCGATACGGAATATAAATATTATCGATGCGTACATCGGTCGACGGACACGCAGTGCGCTGCATCGATATATTTATCCGAACGAGGCGACGTCACGCCGATTGGGGTTCATAATCACCCGTTTGACCGCAATGCGAGAGATGACTGCGTCTTTCGTGAAGAAGTTCGGCGATTGGCACGGGACATACTCCTCGAGCCGGATGAAGTCCTTCGACAAGCTTGTCGACAGTTCGTGAACATTTTTTCCTAAAATTTCGTCCTAAACGCCCTGATTTACGCTACCCTGAAAATGCAAAACGGGCCTAAAGAAGTTTCACTTCAAAATCAAATTAAATTTCTACAACTTGTTTAAAAAATTGTAATTTCCCTATTTTAAATCTTGATGCACGCCGTATCGCGCGCGTTTTTTTCTAGCTCATTCGTCTTGCATACCTTAAACACAAAATGTATTGATAAACTCTAAATATTAGAATGACTACCCTGATAGACAAACGGCACAAAATGCAGTACATGACGCAATAATTACGACACGTGCGGCACGTGCCGCAAATATTGCGGTATCTGCTGCATTTCGTGTCGCTCTGTCTATTAGGGTACTTTTCTATCAAATAACAGTTACAGTTACAACTGCGTTTACTTACATAAATACATCGCTGTGCAGGAATCCGAGGGCAGGCGAACGGTGTTCGGTTCCAGCGATAATTAGTTTTATCAAACGCGTCCGAAGAGACATACAGCCGCCAATACTGCACACTCTTGTGGAGCTCGCAAACGTGCTGGTAGATTACGGTCCGACACGCGAAATATATCGCGGTGTCGTAACTCCCGCTGATGGCTCGTCGGCACTTGTATTTGCTAGGATAGACATGCTCGAGTTTTTGTCACGCGCTCGCTGGCTGCACATCGATGGGACGTTTTCGGTTAGTCTTTATTATTTACATGTGCTATCAAAGTTCATACTTACCGTAATATGGCTATTTCTACGTCTTTTTCATTCACCGTTTTATTGAGTACATTTTGGAGACTAATATTGGTACTTCGTATTTCCTGACTATTCACGAGCACACCTTTTTTCTTGCCCTTTGAAGTGCATATTAATATGAATTATTATTCTCCGCTTTGGGAATTTTATATTGTGACGCTTCTCTTTTTCACCAAGTGCGTCACACTCGGTTACTTCGGTAATGTTAAAGTTTGGGGTGAGCGAAAAATCAAAAGGGACGGTCGATTAGGTGAAACCAATGATTGATTAATGGAAACAAGTAAAAAATGTAATAAACCGTAATAATTCCTACTTTACCGACGCTTACTCCATTTACAATCTCTTTGGAGTAGTAATTATGATCTATAAAACACACTCGAGTTGTTTTTCCAATCGGAAACCTGAAAAATCAAATTTCTAAAGGAAAGAGTATTAACTCTTGGATGTTCCGCCTATAGCGTTGGAAACACTCGAATTGATAATGAACAATCCTAATTTACCGTTACATTTTATTAAATCAAGTGTTTTACATTCATTTTTACTCGAAAAGTTTGAAAAATGTCCGAGAAACGAATTTTCGCACTTTGAAAAGCGCGCATTTTGCCGTAATTTCCGAAAAAATGCTCTAAAAAAATAGGTGACGCTTATACATTTTTCAACTTTACAGGTTGTTATAAAAGCTAGTAGGGCAGGGTGCTTAGACCAATGTAGGGATTTTTTTTCCATGTACAAAGGACACCGTCCCATTTTTTCCCCCAAACAATACTCCAGTTACGAGGTCTTTGCGAAAAGCGCATAGCATCATTCACTCGATAATTATAAAATGAATATCAATGAGGAGCAAAAGAGAAGCGAAGCATATCAGTTACGTAATGCCATTGTTATATTCTTTTCGTAACTTGTGCATGAATCGCGGCACTTTCCATGGCAGTCTTGCAAGCCGAAAGTGGCCGATAGCATGACAGTCGCGAACCCGTGGTGAAATGATAGTCGCGCATGCGCAATTTGTATTTTATTCACTTTCGACCCTTGGGAGTTTACTTTCCACGTTTTTGCCCCTAGAGACATAACCTCACTTTTCAGTGTTCGTCTCGCGCGACTGCCATTCCAAATGCCGCAGATTCATGCACTCTTTACGAAAAGTATGATGTGCAACGCGGGTCGAATTGGCGATTGCGACTCGCGTGATTGCAGCCCTCGCTTCGCTCGGGCAGCAAACCGTACACTCGTTGCAATCGCCAACTTTCGCCCCTTGTTGCACAATATACTATTAAAAGCATTTTTTTATGATACATGAATGTTTTTTTACTGAAATCAGTGTGTCTTCTTAATCCACAATTTTTATTGATACTTTCAAATAGGTCGTTCCGTCAAATCCGCCAGCTACCCAGCTTTGGATTGTCTTTATTCGAGAGGGTGATAAGGTTAGCATTTATTTTCTAATTCATTAATCATTATACTTTTTCCCGCGACAGTCTAAATATCTCTGTTAGTCCATATCGTGTTGAATGCTCCTTTGAAAGTCATGTACCCGACTTTTCGTCCAGAAAATTAAATCTCGGGCAAAAATATCCCAGTCCCATAATCCCGCAACTGTAAAAACAAGACATATCTCATGCTAATATCTCCCCTCATACTAAAAAATTATCGACCCCTAATGGGGGCTGCGCCCCCTCCACCACCGCCCCGAGCATGAAGGAGTGTGCATTGGATGTGCTTCCTTTTTGCAAAGCGGAAAAGCTCATCCACTCCGACATCCTCTAAGTCAACTTACTGGACTCGAATTGACTCGGAGGCAGGGGCTCCACTGTAAGTGATGACCCACTCTGCCTGATTCATCCGCGGCCAATCACACTGGTCCCCAAGCCTGCTTCTTAGCCCTTCCTGAAAGGCCGCCAGTTTTCTGTCACTTGACCCACCTTGGGGGAAACCAGCGTCATGTCTATTACCTTTTGTCTGCGGGGGAAATATGCGTTAGCTTCGACCCTTTGTTCAGGATCCCTAGATCGGTTGTAGATAGATACTCTAAAAGAGTATCTCTCTCGTTTATATTCAATCTACCCCATACGGTGTAGAGCAAGTTAGCGCCGCACTCCACTACTATGATTAGCTATTTGTTCTTGCAGTAGTCGATCAGCTTCATGAGTTTTCTTGTAGGGGGCGGGTCCTCGGAGTCGTATGGGAAGTATGCCGATGGTATTACTAGCTGCGTTAACAATGTAAAAATAGCGTCTAAAGTTCCGAGTAACGCTTGCGCAACCAGTTTGATCTCCTTCTGGCTGAGGGTCGTACCGCGGCAGACAGATAGTACTATAGCTATCCTCTTATCCGCCGTTACCGTATCCCCGCAATCTGTCGGTTGTGGTGGCACCCGGGCTTTCTTGGAGTCCTTGTCAACCTCGGGTGAGTGGAATCGGATGGCTGGCCTTCTTTGGGCCTCGGACTGACCTTTACTCAATGAGTCCCTTCCGACGATGGCAGGTTTGCCATTGGCCGCTTTCCCTGTTCCAATGTCAAGCATAACAATCTCGGAGATACCGATGCTGGGCAATTGCAAAGGTGAACGTTGCGCTGCCAGTCTAGCTTTGTGCTCTCCTCCTTGGCGCCCGCAGCATCTCTTCTTCGGCTTAGTTGCCGGAGGGGGGGGGGTGATTGGCTTCCGATGATCCCTCATAATCTCTAGGGTCTACATGCAATCCACTGTTCTTCCTCAGCATAAGCGTGTTACTTTTCTTTTTCTTGCCAGAACCGTAACGAAGCAACAAAAGGCTGAATAGAATTTCTGTCTCTGAACCGAGGGCCCCTTATCTGCATTTATTTCAATAGTTTATTTATAAGAGCATCTTGGAACTGACCGTTTAGGTTAACATATCCTGTGTAACGCGATTTTTCCCGTCGTCTCTAAAAATTATCAGAATGCTGCTTATTTAAGTCTTTGATTGCGAAGCTCAATATTTTAAAAGAACGTTTTCCTCTCGGGAATTTTATGCTGTAAGGGCTGCCCGTGAGGTGTTGAACCCATTGGCGGAGATTCGAAGCACTAAAATCGGCGGGCCGAATGCATAGTGGTTGAGGAGGAAACCATCGGTATTGATGCTCGAGATGCGGCTCTTTTAGCTCTGAAGTTACCGCGCGCTCGTATATGTGAGTCCGATGCTTTGAGGTATGGGTGGGTCTCGCTAAGGCTATAGCAATCAAATGCCCTTGGAAATTGGCTCGCTCCAAGTACGTGAGACGGCATTCTTCTGTCGTAGTGATGCATAACATAATATTAGTGCTACACGTTCATTCTGCATGATCCAGATAACGTTCTCAAATCGATCACAAATAACGTTCTTTGGAATGCTCAAGTAACTGAAGCCCTTTGGAGATATTGATTTTATCGAACTATCGGTTAATGACAGCTTACTTTATAGATCCCCCTTGGCGAAGTCGCTGTCGAGATTTGTTAAACAGTTCTCGCACACCAATTCATCGATTAACTAGCAGGCTATTGTTGCTCGCGCGCTTCGCGCACTCGTATTGCGTTTTCAACTATTTTAATGAATGGTTAACGGTTAATCATGACAAATATTCCTGGGCAGGTCTTATTTTCGGGATCCAGAGGCACTAATCTGAGTAATCTGAGTCTGTCGAATGGAGTGTTTCTGTCTGTCGAGTGTTTGAGTCTGTCGAATGGAGTGTTAGTCTAAGGGACTTAGATTAAATGAGTGAGTGTCCGTGAGCGTCTGTGTGTGTCTGGGAGTGTCCGTGAGTGTCTATGAGAGCGTCTGTGAGTGTATATGAGTATCTGTTAGTGTCTATGTGAGTGTGTGTGAGTGTCTATGAGTCACTGTGAGTGCTATGAGCGTCGGTGAGAGTGTCTGTGAGTGCGAAGACAGACATATTTTTTCAGGGACTCTTGTTTATATGTATAGAGATATTCCCTCACAGCTTGACTTTCTCCGTCTCCCGCCCCGCATGCATACACATGCAGCTATACTCCTCTCTCGGTTCAGTCGAGGAGCAGCGCAAGTTCGCGAAAAGAAGTATGTACCGATAGTCACGGGAGGTAACATTAGTGATTTTGGATCAGAAGGTTGGAGATATTTTCACGGAAAATGTTTGCATGTGGGATATTTTTGCATATGGGATATTTTTCCAAATAGCATATTTTGGCATATGAAATATTTTAGTATCCAATATTTTGTAAACGGGAGTTTTTTGGGTGGGAGTATTTCATCGAGGGATCAGAAACACATAGAATATTTTCATGAAATATTATGTCATGTGGTCAAAAGTCGGGTCACCCGTAACAGTACATTCTTAATCATTACAATTCTAAAATATTGTTGTAGGGATACGCGGCAGTATTCGTACTGTGCCAGAGGCGAACGAAAATGCTATATGATGCCATATGGCATCATATACTCGAGCTGTGTCCACAGCTTCGGGAAAATTTGCGCACCGTATGGACCGATTTCGAACGGGCCGCGGTTGCGAGTCTTCGGACTAATTTCCCGCGTATCCGGATCCGGGGCTGTTGGTTCCATTTTTGTCGTGTGAGTTTTAAGTTTCTATATAATCTATGGTAAAATATGTCACTCTCTCTATAGCCATGCTACATGTTGTCTATCAATTGATATTGAAAGCAAAAGTTTTTGTGGGTTTCAAATCATGTACCTGCACACAAAATCCATCGCCATAAAGAAACAAGCGAAGACAATGAAACTCTGTCGCTTTCTTCTTTATGGCAATTCATTAGAAAATTTTATCCGTACCATATTGTCACCTGTATACAGGTTACGATATGATGGGTCTAAATCTTTGTGAGAATGATTCAAATTTTGTTCTGTGTAGCAAAATGTAATCATTTTTGTTGGAGCAATTTGATGCGCGTTCGCCTACATGCCGCGTTGCTCCGAAAACTCGGGAATTGTCATTAGCGTTCGGCCGACGCTCGAGCGCTAGACCAATCGAAATGTCCGAAGTGTGCGAGGGTGAGCGGTATGTGTGTGTGAGAAAATAAGCGCGATCGGTCAGTGGTTCGATATCGTTGCTGTCGCGAGGCAAACGCCTATTCTATCGTCATTAAAAATAAAGATTATTACTAGCTGTGTACGAACCGAAGGTGCTTTATTTTTCTTCTCCTGTTCCTATCCTCACAATCGTCTGATACAATAATTTTGCTACACAGAGAGCTATAGGTATACCAGAAATTGCAATTAATCGATTATTTCTTTTTGGTAACCAAGAAATGAATAAGTCATTGCAGCCAAACTCCCTCCTCAAATGTTTTATATGGTGATTGCCATTCGACGGTTAGTGAAACTTAATGTTTAGTAATAGACTTCATTTGACATAGGCCGTTTACCGAAAATGGAAGTCGCTGCGAATGATCGACCCACCGACAGAAATTTTATATCTGTCGTGGGGTCTTCCTCTGCTGCCTGCGGATCAGTTTGCCGAGGGTTGTCGCGTGATAACCGCGCTTGCCGATCCGCACGCTGTGGAACCCCACGAATCGCTCAATGCGTTTACGCATTATCTCCGACAGCAATGGGCACCCCTCGCGAATGTTACGTCCGTTCACGGAACGCCGATACGGACAAATAACGTTGCGGAGGCTTTTAATCGCCACTCGACGAAAAAAATGGGAGGAGTCCATCCGAGACTTTGGGTTTTTTTGGGTATGCCCTTATGGTCAACATAGAATTCCGTTTCTATACATACGATATGAAGCATAGTGCATCAACATTAGTATGATCTGCAGAAAAATTGAAGGAAACTATCGGCGACGAGTTGATGAAATTCAACCGATGGCGAACGACGGGACAAACCGGACAAAAGCCCCAACATAAAGCGTGGGTGAGGGCCGACGAAAGGCTGGCGGAAAACCAGCGTTTACTGAGGACGGGAAGGTGATTTTGAGTCGTACTGCATAATTACGTAGTATCGTAAATTGTGCATAAAAGTACAAAATACAGGGTGTCCCCGAATACCCGTATGATTTGGGATTTTCGGATGTGGAATTTTCGTCGGAGTAGATCACTGTTTGCAGAAGTAAAAAATTCGCAATACAGTTTAATTGCGAGGCGATTGAAATTCCGCCAATCAGGGAACTCCGATAGACCATGTAATTCACGCCCGAAAATATGTTCTATAGATATAGTCTGTGCGTGACAAACGAAAGCGATCGGCAATAATAATCGACTCGCGGCATGTTTTGAACGACTCGCGGCTTCACGGCGAACGGTCGAACATAATGTGGGTTATGTCGTGAAATAAATTCATGCGGATGGCCTAAACCTGTTTTCGATGAATTTATTTATTGATAATATGATTTCATGTATGCTTGCTATTTTATCGCCTCTCTTAGCAATAAGAAGAATCGGACAAGTCGCACGTGTCCAACAACGAATCAGGTAAGTACTTGATGTGCAGGTAAGATGTTCGTCATCTCTCGAAGCGGTTTGGTAATGCATTATCAATATGATCGATGTTTTTATTGGTGCCGCTTCTTGAGATTGATTCGAACGTTAGTTTGAATCATCGATCGTACCGGAAGCAAAATGTTGGAAAGGTTGAGCGATAGAGACGACTCGACGGTGTGTCTAATATTTCTACTCGCTATCCGGTATCGTATTATCATTCTGATTGTATCGTAATAATAATACGATACCGAACAGCGAGTAAAAACGTTACACACACCGTCGAGCCATCTCTATCGCTCGCCCTTTCCAAGATTGTACTTCCGGTACGATCGATGATTTAAACTGAGGCTCGAATCAATCTCGAGACGCGATACCGAATACATAATTGATCGTGTTGATGATAGGATACCAAATCTCGAACAAAGGGACGATACGCACTGACGGTTTCATCTCTATCGGATCATCGTTTTCAAAGTCGATATTCCGCTGCGTTCGATAAGAAAAATTGCAATCGATTCAATCGAACGAAGCGTAACTGAATACGCCACCGATACTATTGATAAGACGATGATACACAAGTCGTGAAAACGACAATACCTCTGGCGGTTTTACCTCTATTCGCTCGCACCGGAAGTAAGACTTCTGTAATAGCGAGCGAATAGCGGTAAAACCGCCTGAGCTTTTGCTCTTTTCATGACTTCCGGGACGATTGATGACTTAAATTGACGTTCGAACCAATCTCAAGAAGCGAGACCGAACAAAACATCGATCGTGATGGTAATGAATTACCAAACCGCTTCGAGCGATCACAAAAACCGTAAAATTATCGTTCCAATGAGGCATCTCATTGGATCTTACCTGCGCATCAAGTACTTACCTACCTACCTAGTTCCTAGTACCTAGTACTTGGTTGTCGGACCCGTGCGACTTGTGCATCAATGAAATCATAATTATCAATAAATGAATTCATTGAAAAGAGCTTTGTGCTATTCGCATGAATTTGTTTCGCGACATAACCAACGTTGTGTTCGACCGTTCGGTGTGAAAGTATTGCAAAGTATGCCGCGAGTCGAGTATTTTTGTCGATCGCTTTCGTTTGTCATGCACAGACTATATCTATAGAACATATTTCCGGGCGTGAATTACATGGTCTATCGGAGTTCCCTGATTGGCGGAATTTCAATCGCCTCGCAATTAAACTGTATTGCGAATTTTTTAGTTCTGCAAACGGCGATCAACTCCGACGAAAATCCCACATCATACGGATATTCTGTGACACCCTGTATGGTGGAAACGAAATTTAGTATGCATTTATCATTTTTAACAGATACGACATTGAAGCGTTTTTGCGAGCGGCAACCACGCCTTACCAGCGGTTGGATTTACACCATGCGGCGCGAACGCTTCGAGCTGGTAAGTTTTAACATATATAACATTGAAAATGTTCACGATGCAGTATTGTACATTCGTCCATTCGCCCATTCGTTAACCATTCGTTAAAATGGTTGAAAACGCAATGCAAGCACGTGAAGCGCGCGAGCCACAATAACCTGCTCGTCTTTAATAAGAACTAATCTTTTTTTCAGATGGGGAAGTGCAACACGAGCTACCCGTTCCTCAGCATATGCTTAATCCACAAGATGTGTTCCCAGGTAAATATGGATCAAATTAGCAATCCGTATCAAACAATTCATAAAAAAAGACCGCATCTATAGAAGTCGGTTGTTAATTGAATGTCTTTAACGGTTTTATAGTTAAATATTGATACAGTACTCTCGACAGTAACGTAATGTCTTTATTGACGATTCTGCCCAAGAGGAGCAAGTCGTCCGTCGCCGAAGGGGACCGAGACCTCGCCTTAATGCGAGGAGAGGTCGGGCTGATGGTACGTGTATTTTTTCCAACAAAATAACTGTCAATAATGAGCGATGAAACGATATAAATGGATTTTTTTTTAAATTTCATATGCTGATGTTGGCTGCTGTAAACATAAATCATCAAATAGACGAATCAGACAGTGCTGGTAATTTAATATTATCGATCGATTTAATAAGTGCCATATTTATAATAAGACATGTGAGAAGGCCATTTTTTAAATTTAAGCCGATTTGGTGGACCTTCAAATAGATCCCCCACCTTCGCGAGGGAACAGCACCGAACGCGACGACGGTCAATCAGACAGTGGCGGTAAACTTTCAAAATTTAAATTGTACATATAAACAAACGATCTAATAACTGAAAACGATTTTTTGTTTTTCAAAATAAAGAAAATGACGAGAATCCGCAATCGTCGGCGGATGAGAACCGGGCTCAAGAAACCGACGAGTCTGAAACTGACGGTAAAATATCAGTGAGAAGTCAATACGAACTGCTTTTAAAATTTCACGGGCACTTTCGACTGAGATTATTGCGCATTACCGTCTTCTGTGAATTAGAAAAAGACAAATGCATATAATGTTTATGGTAGCAAAGTATCACCGATTTTAAAATGTCACGGCGATTATATCCTAAATCGGATTAAATATTAAGATTTTTCTCACGGGGTAAAGAGGTCCGTAGACCTCGCGCGCTACCCGCGCATGCGGCCGTTCGATAAAACCAATCAACTCCACTAAACCGTAGTCGTGGAATTCGTTGCTGTAGCAATGTGAAATGAACAGCTATATAACGTTAGCAATGGCCTGAAGTTAGTTACGGTTTGAAGTTAGCCAGTTCGCGATTATCCTACATTTTTTCTCCATATTATAAAAATAACTCGCCGCGGCATCCGTCGTTGTGCAGGAACTGGCAGACAATATACTAAAGTCATCAAGTAAAGTACCAAAGTGGCTAACATCGCGGTCAAAATCACGGAGTAGCTAATGTCACAGCTGTTGCAATTAAAAAGCTTGCCATAGCAACGGTTTCTATTGTAGCGGATTTTTTCGTTCAACTGGTTTTGCCAGGCGGTGGCGGGCGCGCGAAGCGTGCGAGCCGTACAAAACCCTATTTATAGTATAGAGAAATTAAATTACTAGATGAATAGTGTAAAATTTGAGATTGCCGAAGTGCCGGTCTTTGTCGAACGTTGCGTTGTACATGAAAGATTAAAAGTGGGTACGAAAAATCGAATGCATAATTACACTCGGAACTATGTTGAAATAGCTGAATCTGAAGACAATCGTCCGCGTCGGGGGCGTGCTGTCCAACGCGGTAGGGTTGGCAGGCCCGTATGCGCAGGAAATAATAATGGTGAGTAGCTAAATAACAACAAATTGTTGATGGGACGGAAGACTTTCTAATTCAATATTTCTCTAAGAATATTGTCATTCCGCACCCACACGGATTCTTTTATATACAATTAAAACATAAAAATAATTTATGCATGAGGGTACCTGTAGATTTTGTTAACAATCTAAACGTATATTCCATCCCGTCAACCTGTTGCCTATTTATCCAATTGCTATTCTTCGCTCTTTAGAATTACATAATACTGAGTAATAATGTCAAACCTTTTCGAAATAGCTGAACGTCAGCGAAGCCCGATGCGTCGAGGCCAGAGGGGTCGAGGCGGGAGAGCCGGAAGATTCGATGGACGACACAGGGTTAGCGACGATAGTGAGTTAAACTTTAAATTCAATTCTGTTGAAATGTATGAAATTCTAATAAAAATAAAAATTATCCAATATACTGGCGCAGTGTGTCAGTTTATAAGGAACAATTTTTTTTCCCTTAAACCTTCTCATAAACGAGTTTTAATATTATTTTTTGTAATTCGTGCATGGAAAGCGGTGTATTTCATGGCAGTTTTGCGGGACGAAAGTCAATTTCGTGACAGTAGTGAAAAGATAGGTACCCGCATGTGCAGTTCGCGATTGTGTCACTTTCGTCCCTTGGGAGCTTACTGTCGTCGCTTGGGGTGAAAAATGATAACCTCACATTTCACTGTCCGTCCCGCAAAACTGCAATGAAATGCGCTGGATTCCCTGCGCTCATTCCAAAAAGCATAGCTCGCAACTCGGGCCGAATTGACGATTGCAACTCGTGGGATCGCAGCCCTCGCTTCGCTGGGGCCGCAAACCTTACACTCGCGGCAATCACCAACTTTCGGCCCTTGTTACACAATATACTATTGTATCCTGCACATACCACCTTTGCATTCTTTTGTCAAGTTACATGACATTCCCAGATAAAAACTTCCTGATAAAACATTAACTCCCTCATAACATACTCCCTCGATAAAATAGATGAACCGGCCCAGAATCGAGGTGGTCCCGGTCGCGGTCGCGGACGCGGACGTGGACGTGGTCGCGGCGCGATAGGCGCTATCCGTGGAAGACCGGCAGGCCAACGCGTAATTGTAGACGATTGTGAGTTATACTTCAAATATTATCACTTGAGGCTTTTACGAAAACGGTAGAACCTCGATCATCCGAACCATTTCTCTGTTAACCGAACGCTCGGTTATCCGAATGTTACCGCGAATATATATTGTTGACCACCGTGGCAAACGGTACGCGTACCTTCAACCGTGTTGAAGCGCACTTTTCCTTTCTCAACATTAGTCCGCACATTGTCTTTCCAGAGCAGTTTCACGAGCAAAATCGGACACCACGCAGCGACTATTTTCTTCACTTTGAATCGAATTACGCAAATCACATGTACCATGGCGTGAACTCCGAGTCCGATAATACTATTATTTTAGTGATGTATGTTTTATTGATATACGTGTTATGATCTCGTATCGACGTGTCTTATAAAAACGGAATCGCGTTTTGATTATTCAAACTAGACCCGGTCCCGATGGGTTCGGATAATCAAGGTTTCACTGTAGAGGTCCACAACGTAACGATAGTCTACCGTTAATGCTACATGGTATTGCCGAAACTATTACAATGGTTGAGAATTTGATTATAACGTCAATCTTTTTAAGACATTACAAATCTTTTACCATTAAAATTATTGCATGAAGCTGAGAGTAGCGACGGTGAAAATGTCCCCCGAACGCCCCCCCAACGGGTTATTATATCGGAGAGTTCCGACGAAGATGAACCGGTCAACATTGTCGTGGAACGTCGCCGAAACGTCGTTACGATAATCGAATCCGATTTGGATAGCGGCGAAAATAGCGCCAGCGTCGAAATGGCCGAGGTTTTTGACAATCCTGCGAGGGTGTATTACGTCGATCCCGAGATTCCGGAACTCGAAGGCGACATTAACAACGGTACGAAGTTTATTTATGGAATCTCGACCGATTAAGGAGGTTCGATTATCAGACGAAATAGTCTGATGACGAAATAGAAATAGTAGAACAGTCGTTCTAGATGCTATAAGAGTTTCCATGTTTGCGCGATACAGTAAATATTTCAAAGAATTTTTGATTTTTCTATTGTATGAAATAGCAAAAATTTTAATTTACTTTTTCAACAAAATTTACACGGACATGTTCTTATAATGTTTGTATGAAGGATAACTTTATTAATGAATTTCATTTGATCGTAATATTTTGTTGAACTGAAGACGATGTCCCTATGAACGCGGAGCGGGATGTACCGGAGGAAGAACCGGTTGCGCCGATTCCGCCGGTTGCCCCGATTCCGTTCGTTGCCCCGATTCCGCTCGTTGCCCCGATTCCGCCGGTTGCCCCAATTCCGCCGGTTGCCCCGATTCCGCCGATTGTGCCGATTCCGCGGGTTGCGCCGGTTGAGCCGGTTGTCATAGTGGACAGTACCGATGAGACCACCGACAGTGGTTAGTAGCCTCCTCTATCACTGATTATATCCCATCATAATAAGAGTGTATGAGCAGATTTTGCCAGTAGATAAATTGAATTCCGTATTATCCTAAAGAGAAATCCTTCTTCAGGATAAGCGTGAGGCAAAAAATCAATAATTTAACCATATTCATCAATCTCTCTAGACGAGATTCAAGAAATTGCTGTGGACCGACGGCCCGGGGATATTGCGAATGCAAATAACGGTAAAGTTAACCTTATTTATAAATAGTGAAACCTCTCTATTTTTACCATGGTTTAACTCAACCGCTCGCTCATTTGAACTCGTTACCATGGCAATGATTTCGGGCAATGAATCTTGGAATGTACACTGCGCACGCGCCGAGTCACGCAGTTGCTGGCTCTGCGGGGGAGGGGCGCGTATACCCCTTGTGGCAGTAACTGACCGAGAGTGCGGACTGTAGGTAAAATACAGAATAGCGAAAGGGTCCGGTCCCGTCAAGTTAAGAAAAGAGGGGTTGTACTGTAATATAAAATTCCGTGAAATACAGCGGTTTTTTAACCAGACGGTTACGGGAGCCGCAGTTATCAGACGGTTTTAATCTTTCTACAGACGTGGTTGCCGTGGCAGCTGGGGCAGGTCCGGGACCAAATGCGAACGGTAATGCGATCGGTTTTTTTGTTGTTCACATATTTTTGTAAGAATTAATCGAGCGCTCTAAGTTACGAACACATAACGTTCATTTACAGCGTCTCGATCCAGAAAAAAAAATCAGCGAAAAAAGAGGCGGAAGCAGCAGCGGCGACAAGCCCAAAGCGGCGGCGAGGAGCGTCGACCGCATGGCCATAAGCGCCGACGAAAGAAAACTCAAAAAGGTAACATTACACATGTCCTATGGATGGAAAGTAGATTTACTATATCTCTTCGCGTGATTTAATTACATCATTACATTACAACTGCGGATAGTACAGCTGTATCCTTCAATAATGTCAATCCTACATCATTGTGGTGTTGGAATAACTTTATACTTTTTCATCCCATACGAAGTTTGGAATAAGAGAAAGTACTGTAATTGCTAGAAAAAATAACGTCAAATTTATAGACTAAATAACTCTTTTCAACATGACAAAATAAAAAAAAAAATCTTTTCTCACTTTTGTCCTCATAATTGTAACCCAATCTATTATATTTCATGACCCGAATAGTTTTTTTTTGCTTAAAAGTAGTCAAAAAAGGGATTTTCCTCAGATGTTTGTCCGTCTGTACGTACGTATCAAATTTTCTGACGTGAACACAATAACTTTACGCAGACATTAGTAAAAACTATGAAACTTGATACGCATATTCTACATATAAAAACTGAGTTTGGAAGTGAAAACCAGATCAAAAGTTCGACTTGCCACCTATTGTTTGTAACGTGATGTTCAAACTTTTCAGTGGTAAACGCAGATTGCAAGCGATCAACAAAATTTTAACAAAATTTGAGTTACAATTATGAGGACAAAAATCGGTGTGTTCGAAAACTAAACTCCTCCACTAAAAACATACATATCAACACAATCACTAACTAACTTCACGCAAGCAACAATTGGGATGAGAAAGTCACGAGTTGCAACACGCCAGTAGCATCTGCCACGTGACCATATTTTTTGTTTTAAATATGGTAAATCTACTTTGCATCTTCTGTAATGTTACCAGTGTATGTTAAAACAGGAATAGGTTTAGTATAATGTGTAGAAATTATGCAATGTCAATTTGCACATTGCTTCCTTATTTATTGAAATTCGCTCTATGAGAAAGCTCTACGAATTTTTTTTACCAAATTTGGCTTCCACATAGAAAATGCAATGTTTTCGAAAAAGAAAAAATCACGTTTTCATTAGCAACGTTCTTAAAATCCACCTCTAAAAAGTTGGTTCGTCACGATATATCGCATGCGAGTTTCGATTTATCGAAAGTTCGATATATGTATTGTTGTCGGTTTATCCGTGCCGTGATTGGTCGAAAATTGACAGCAGATTTCGGGCCGCGCTCAGAACGCAAGCGTAACCTCCTAGTCCCTTTTCAAAAAATCCGTGGCTAAAATAACTCGCATTTTCAATATATGTATTGTTGTCTCTTTATTCGTTTTCTTATTGGCTGTCGCACGAGCCTGAAATTGGAATCGTTCGATGGAGTCGTTCATGCTGCATTTTGACAGTTCTTTGACAAACTTTGACAGTTCCATATATAACATTTAATCTACTAAAGTCGAAAAAAAAACTTAATTAAGTTAAGTTAAGGAAGGTAAGGGTACGCATGCGGCATACAAACGAAAAATGACTCGAACTTTTTGTTCACTGGGAAAGTTGCAACAAATGAATAAATAATCGACAATTTTCCTCGCATATGTACAGCAATTTGTCTGATAAAAACGAGAAATTGTATCAAAATTTTTCATAATAGACTAGTCACGGAAGATATGGAAGTATAGTAATGGGATAGTAATGGAAGAGATATTAAGGGAAGACAACGATCGCGGGTGATTTTAGACACTGCTCCATTGTTTACGCAATATCGAGTAAAGGAATTGTCCGGATCCGGACCATCACATTACAGCAATAATTATTGATCGAAGGACAGATATGAATATATCGCCACTTAGAGTACATAAATTAATTGGCCATATGAAACGTGACTTTTCCAAATTACCACAATGCGATAGAAGAAAACTTCGGATTATTTTCTTTTGGTCCGTTAATCGTTTTTGGATGTGTCGTACGCATGCAGTAATGCAGCCGAGAGCACGCGTCTGCTATGCTTTGAGTGTAGTAGAATTGTATGCTCTTGCCCGCGTTCTTCGGAACGTGGATGTGGACGATTGTGTTCAAGATACGATTATATTGATCAAAGGATTATTTCCGAAGTATAATTTAGCGTTCTTATAACAAAAATATACCAAATTCCATGTCAATTCTATGAGAAATGTTATATTGCTGCTCCAAGGATGCGATTTTCTCTGCGTGTCGAAACTGATCACAAGTAATTAGGAAAATTATTGTTCCTAGTATGTTTTTTGCAAATGAAGAATTTGTTTGACTTTTGTTGAAAGAGATTCTATGTCAGGGTAACAGTACGGAGAATTTAATATAAAAAAATCATACAATTATTAACCACGTGGGATAAAAAACCGGCTATACATGGTTAGTGTAATAAAAACATGACTCGAATATTTTTCTTAAGTGGGAAAGTGGTAATAAACGAATAAATAATCGAATATTTTCCTCACATACGTAGTCTGCTTTTGACTGATTAAAGCAAGAACCTGTATCAAAGTTATTCATAATAGAGTAGACATAATCATGGAAGAGATATTAAGGGAAGACAACGATCGCGGGTGATTTTAGACACTGCTCCATTATTTACGCAATATCGAGTAAAGGAATTGTCCGGATCCGGACCATCACATTACAGCAATAATTATTGATCGAAGTACAGACATGAATATATCGCCACTTAGAGTACATAAATTAATTGGCCATATGAAACGTGACTTTTCCAAATTACCACAATGCGATAGAAGAAAACTTCGGATTATTTTCTTTTGGTCCGTTAATCGTTTTTGGATGTGTCGTACGCATGCAGTAATGCAGCCGAGAGCACGCGTCTGCTATGCTTTGAGTGTAGTAGAATTGTATGCTCTTGCCCGCGTTCTTCGGAACGTGGATGTGGACGATTGTGTTCAAGATACGATTATATTGATCAAAGGATTATTTCCGAAGTATAATTTAGCGTTCTTATAACAAAAATATACCAAATTCCATGTCAATTCTATGAGAAATGTTATATTGCTGCTCCAAGGATGCGATTTTCTCTGCGTGTCGAAACTGATCACAAGTAATTAGGAAAATTATTGTTCCTAGTATGTTTTTTGCAAATGAAGAATTTGTTTGACTTTTGTTGAAAGAGATTCTATGTCAGGGTAACAGTACGGAGAATTTAATATAAAAAAATCATACAATTATTAACCACGTGGGATAAAAAACCGGCTATACATGGTTAGTGTAATAAAAACATGACTCGAATATTTTTCTTAAGTGGGAAAGTGGTAATAAACGAATAAATAATCGAATATTTTCCTCACATACGTAGTCTGCTTTTGACTGATTAAAGCAAGAACCTGTATCAAAGTTATTCATAATAGAGTAGACATAATCATGGAAGAGATATTAAGGGAAGACAGCGATCGCGGGTGATTTTAGACACTGCTCCATTGTTTACGCAATATCGAGTAAAGGAATTGTCCGGATCCGGACCATCACATTACAGCAATAATTATTGATCGAAGTACAGACATGAATATATCGCCACTTAGAGTACATAAATTAATTGGCCATATGAAACGTGACTTTTCCAAATTACCACAATGCGATAGAAGAGAACTTCGGATTATTTTCTTTCGGTCCGTTAATCGTTTTTGGATATGTCGTACGCATGCAGTAATGCAGCCGAGAGCACGCGTCTGCTATGCTTTGAGTGTAGTAGAATTGTATGCTCTTGCCCGCGTTCTTCGGAACGTGGATGTGGACGATTGTGTTCAAGATACGATTATATTGATCAAAGGATTATTTCCGAAGTATAATTTAGCGTTCTTATAACAAAAATATACCAAATTCCATGTCAATTCTATGAGAAATGTTATATTGCTGCTCCAAGGATGCGATTTTCTCTGCGTGTCGAAACTGATCACAAGTAATTAGGAAAATTATTGTTCCTAGTATGTTTTTTGCAAATGAAGAATTTGTTTGACTTTTGTTGAAAGAGATTCTATGTCAGGGTAACAGTACGGAGAATTTAATATAAAAAAATCATACAATTATTAACCACGTGGGATAAAAAACCGGCTATACATGGTTAGTGTAATAAAAACACGACTCGAATATTTTTCTTAAGGGGGAAAGTGGTAATAAACGAATAAATAATCGAATATTTTCCTCACATACGTAGTCTGCTTTTGACTGATTAAAGCAAGAACCTGTATCAAAGTAATTCATAATAGAGTAGACATAATCATGGAAGAGATATTAAGGGAAGACAACGATCGCGGGTGATTTTAGACACTGCTCCATTGTTTACGCAATATCGAGTAAAGGAATTGTCCGGATCCGGACCATCACATTACAGCAATAATTATTGATCGAAGTACAGACATGAATATATCACCACTTAGAGTACATAAATTAATTGGCCATATGAAACGTGACTTTTCCAAATTACCACAATGCGATAGAAGAGAACTTCGGATTATTTTCTTTTGGTCCGTTAATCGTTTTTGGATATGTCGTACGCATGCAGTAATGCAGCCGAGAGCACGCGTCTGCTATGCTTTGAGTGTAGTAGAATTGTATGCTCTTGCCCGCGTTCTTCGGAACGTGGATGTGGACGATTGTGTTCAAGATACGATTATATTGATCAAAGGATTATTTCCGAAGTATAATTTAGCGTTCTTATAACAAAAATATACCAAATTCCATGTCAATTCTATGAGAAATGCTATATTGCTGCTCCAAGGATGCGATTTTCTCTGCGTGTCGAAACTGATCACAAGTAATTAGGAAAATTATTGTTCCTAGTATGTTTTTTGCAAATGAAGAATTTGTTTGACTTTTGTTGAAAGAGATTCTATGTCAGGGTAACAGTACGGAGAATTTAATATAAAAAAATCATACAATTATTAACCACGTGGGATAAAAAACCGGCTATACATGGTTAGTGTAATAAAAACATGACTCGAATATTTTTCTTAAGTGGGAAAGTGGTAATAAACGAATAAATAATCGAATATTTTCCTCACATACGTAGTCTGCTTTTGACTGATTAAAGCAAGAACCTGTATCAAAGTTATTCATAATAGAGTAGACATAATCATGGAAGAGATATTAAGGGAAGACAGCGATCGCGGGTGATTTTAGACACTGCTCCATTGTTTACGCAATATCGAGTAAAGGAATTGTCCGGATCCGGACCATCACATTACAGCAATAATTATTGATCGAAGTACAGACATGAATATATCGCCACTTAGAGTACATAAATTAATTGGCCATATGAAACGTGACTTTTCCAAATTACCACAATGCGATAGAAGAGAACTTCGGATTATTTTCTTTCGGTCCGTTAATCGTTTTTGGATATGTCGTACGCATGCAGTAATGCAGCCGAGAGCACGCGTCTGCTATGCTTTGAGTGTAGTAGAATTGTATGCTCTTGCCCGCGTTCTTCGGAACGTGGATGTGGACGATTGTGTTCAAGATACGATTATATTGATCAAAGGATTATTTCCGAAGTATAATTTAGCGTTCTTATAACAAAAATATACCAAATTCCATGTCAATTCTATGAGAAATGTTATATTGCTGCTCCAAGGATGCGATTTTCTCTGCGTGTCGAAACTGATCACAAGTAATTAGGAAAATTATTGTTCCTAGTATGTTTTTTGCAAATGAAGAATTTGTTTGACTTTTGTTGAAAGAGATTCTATGTCAGGGTAACAGTACGGAGAATTTAATATAAAAAAATCATACAATTATTAACCACGTGGGATAAAAAACCGGCTATACATGGTTAGTGTAATAAAAACACGACTCGAATATTTTTCTTAAGGGGGAAAGTGGTAATAAACGAATAAATAATCGAATATTTTCCTCACATACGTAGTCTGCTTTTGACTGATTAAAGCAAGAACCTGTATCAAAGTTATTCATAATAGAGTAGACATAATCATGGAAGAGATATTAAGGGAAGACAACGATCGCGGGTGATTTTAGACACTGCTCCATTGTTTACGCAATATCGAGTAAAGGAATTGTCCGGATCCGGACCATCACATTACAGCAATAATTATTGATCGAAGTACAGACATGAATATATCACCACTTAGAGTACATAAATTAATTGGCCATATGAAACGTGACTTTTCCAAATTACCACAATGCGATAGAAGAGAACTTCGGATTATTTTCTTTTGGTCCGTTAATCGTTTTTGGATATGTCGTACGCATGCAGTAATGCAGCCGAGAGCACGCGTCTGCTATGCTTTGAGTGTAGTAGAATTGTATGCTCTTGCCCGCGTTCTTCGGAACGTGGATGTGGACGATTGTGTTCAAGATACGATTATATTGATCAAAGGATTATTTCCGAAGTATAATTTAGCGTTCTTATAACAAAAATATACCAAATTCCATGTCAATTCTATGAGAAATGCTATATTGCTGCTCCAAGGATGCGATTTTCTCTGCGTGTCGAAACTGATCACAAGTAATTAGGAAAATTATTGTTCCTAGTATGTTTTTTGCAAATGAAGAATTTGTTTGACTTTTGTTGAAAGAGATTCTATGTCAGGGTAACAGTACGGAGAATTTAATATAAAAAAATCATACAATTATTAACCACGTGGGATAAAAAAGCGGTTATACATGGTGTGAACAATGAGAACATGACTCGGACTTTTTTTGTTCAGTGGGAAAGTTGTAACGAATAAATAATCGAAAATTTTCCTCACATACGTAGTCTGCTTTTGACTGATTAAAGCAAGAACCTGTATCAAAGTTATTCATAATAGACTAGACATAATCATGGAAGAGATATTAAGGGAAGACAACGATCGCGGGTGATTTTAGACACTGCTCCATTGTTTACGCAATATCGAGTAAAGGAATTGTCCGGATCCGGACCATCACATTACAGCAATAATTATTGATCAAAGTACAGACATGAATATATCGTCACTTAAAGTAGATAAATTAATTGGTAATATGAAACGTGACTTTTCCAAATTACCACAATGCGATAGAAGAGAACTTCGTATTATTTTCTTTTGGTCCGTTAATCGTTTTTGGATGTGTCGTACGCATGCAGTAATGCAGCCGAGAGCACGCGTCTGCTATGCTTTGAGTGTAGTAGAATTGTATGCTCTTGCCCGCGTTCTTCGGAACGTGGATGTGGACGATTGTGTTCAAGATACGATTATATTGATCAAAGGATTATTTCCGAAGTATAATTTAGCGTTTTTCTAACAACAATATACCAAATTCCATGTCAATTCCATGAGAAATGTTATATTGCTGTTCCAAGGATGCGATTTTCTCTGGGTGTCGAAACTGATCACAAGTAATCAGGGAAATTATTGTTCCTAATATGTTTTTTGCAAATGAAGAATTTGTTTGACTTTTGATGAAAGAGATTCTATGTCAGGGTAACAGTACGGAGAATTTAATTTAAAAAAATCATGAAATTATTAACCACGCGAGATAACAAACCGGCTATACATGGTTAGTGTAATAAAAACATGACTCGAATATTTTTCTTAAGTGGGAAAGTGATAATAAACGAATAAATAATCCAATATTTTCCTCATATACGTAGTCTGCTTTTGACTGATTAAAGCAAGAACTTGTATCAAAGTCATTCATAATAGACTAGACATAATAATGGAAGAGATATTAAGGAGAGACAATGATCGCTGCCGATTTTAAGCCTTGCTGCATTGTTCACTTTACATTGTTGCCTTTTCTAAAGTAAGGAAGCGATGTGAATATTGAATTTGCATTATTTAAAAATTTGAAACTGATTAAATACTCATGATAAAAATGATAAATTTCAATTAATGTAACAATTCTCGACGAAAAAGAAGTACAGTAAGCGTATTGTAGTAACAATCAAGATTGGACTTATCAATCACTATTCGTATTTATGTATTATATTCAGGAGATTCATTCGTCATTGAGTGTGGACTTCTCCCGACTATAATTGACGTATTCATTTTCAATTCAAGTGTTTTTGATGGTACAATTCGTTTACTGTAGTATACCTCTTTCAGTCGGGAATGTTTACATTTCGCGAATACATTTATATAACATCATTTTTTATCATGCTCTGACGATGTTTTAAACTTTTTCAGTTCCGAATACATGTCGGGTGTGTTTGACGGCGCCGATCACCCACATTATCAATCCGTGTGGCCATTATTGTATTTGCGAGGTGTGTGTGCGGACTATCTTCGACAGTCAAAACAAACGATGTCCGCTATGTCGGCTACCGATCGAAACATTCAACCGAGTTTACGCGGTCAATGATTGATGCCGCGCTACCGAAAAGAAATGTTTTATATTTTTTTTATATTGTATTGTCGTTGACATTGTTGTTATTTTATTGCATTGTTGTATGCCACACTTTGCAGCGTGATTCGTCTCGATTGTCGGCTTTTCTCTTATGAAAAAAAAAATTAATACAAGGAAAAGAGAAAGAAGTAGTCATGTTGTCCGCCCATTCGATCGCGAACATCGGAAAAATAAAGAAAAAGCAAATTAATGAAAATAGAAGTATAATTTATATATAGGGTAATTGCGATACATACTTACCTTGTCAATCCTTCGGCGTCGTCCCACGATGTCGATCCTCCGGCGATGTCAGGCTGCGGCGTCGTCCCTCGATGTCAAAGCTGCGGCGTCGTCCCTCGATGGCGATCCCTCGGTGTCGTCGCCCCTTTTCACTGACTATTTATTTTACACTCGCGATTGTTTACCGGCTGTCACTTACGATTAATTCCAGCCGGCACTCGCGATTCTCAGCACCACGCGTACCGGTGTCACTGCGCATGTGCAGTGTAGATAGTTCGATCCTCCACCGCTAGGTGGCTAAAGCGCCACAATTTTCTCGTAAGCGAAAGGCTCCAAACACTTCCATAAGAAGTCGAGACCAACACAGAATCAGCACGTACCCCGTACCGTCTCCGGTGGCATCGGGGATCTCTGCCCTCAGGAGAGCGCAAGGTGCCGATCACGGATCGAACCGCGTATAATTTCGAGATTAGCTCCGCGAGCAAAATAAACTCCACCGTCTCTGGTGGAATGAAAATTCACCGTCCCTAGTGAGAAAAACACCACCGTCCCGGGTGGCAAAAACATCACTTGTGTGAAAATAAACTGTTTTACCTTACCCGTATTTTACTTGTCTTATTCTTTTCTTTAATCGGTCTATCTCGACTCGCGAATCACAAAAAATCGGAACCTGTCCGCAACAGCGGGACTCGCATTATCTAAAGATACAGACAGCAGAAGTCGACTGCAGACCGTCGATTTTAATCGACCGCCTGCAGTTCCGCGATTAAAAAACTTTAATTTTCAACTCTTTCCCCTCGGGAAAGATAAACTCGTCCGAGAAATTGGAGCCAACGTAACGGCGTTGGTAACAGTCAATATTCGTAATATATATTATATAAATTATAATATATATTGGCGTGGACTCTGGTTTCAAGCTCTCGTCGTCCCTCAATGTGCATCCTCGTCGTCGATCCTGCGGCAAACGTCCATCGTCATCGATCCGCATTCATATGGAAGCGATCCGAAAATTGTTCTCACTTTACCAGATCAAAAAATTGAGATGACTTACCTCCTCCTCCTGTGCTCCTTAATCGATAAAATGTTATTTACTACGCTTCACTACGATTTTGTTCAGTACTACTGTTTGATACCGTAATACATCAACCGTAAACACATGCGTACTCTACACACTATCCTACGCAGTACTAACGCTAGGCTCAAAAAAATATCATTATTTATTTATGCGATTTATGTTTCGAAGGTTCTGTATAATATCTATAAGTCCCCTATAAACGTCGCAACGAAGACATGAATACAGTAAAAACTCTTGTATTTGACGCAATTCGGACACATCGTCAAATGCGGGAGTGACCAATCAGGTGCACGTAACAACGGCGGCCAGCGTATCGTTCTAGTCGAGAAAACAATACTTCGTACTGAATGTGCAGCGATGGAAATTTTTATATTGGAAACTTGTCCCTTAAAATCCGTACGTCGTTTAACAACAAAGATATGAATTTTTTCATGCGCGGTTAATTTATCGGGAAAAATCGAATAAAATCGCAAAAATGGATTGAATATTTGCATTTATTTGTTCAAATTTCATTGCGCCGCTCTTCCAAACATGATTTTCTTGCTCAACTAGTCATTCGCAGTGGAGAAATCGTAATTGACTTGAAAATCCATTCACCGATAGAGTTTTCACCATCGAAGACCTATCGCAGTGAGAAATTGGTGGATTTTTCGAAACGCCAGCGAAGGTAGAAAAATCGAATGTGCAGCGATGAAAATTTTTATATTGGAAACTTGTCCCCTAAAATCCGTGCGGCACTTTGAATCGAGTCGATACGTCGTTTAACAACAAAGATATGAATTTTTTCATGCGCGGTTAATTTATCGGGAAAAATCGAATAAAATCGCAAAAATGGATTGAATATTTGCATTTATTTGTTCAAATTTCATCGCGCCGCTCTTCCAAACATGATTTTCTTGCTCAACTAGTCATTCGCAGTGGAGAAATCGTAATTGACTTGAAAATCCATTCACCGATAGAGTTTTCGCCATCGAAGACCTATCGCAGTGAGAAATTGGTGGATTTTTCGAAACGCCAGCGAAGGTAGAAAAATCGAATGTGCAGCGATGAAAATTTTTATATTGGAAACTTGTCCCTTAAAATCCGTGCGGCACTTTGAATCGAGTCGATACGTCGTTTAACAACAAAGATATGCATTTTTTCATGCGCGGTTAATTTATCGGGAAAAATCGAATAAAATCGCAAAAATGGATTGAATATTTGCATTTATTTGTTCAAATTTCATCGCGCCGCTCTTCCAAACATGATTTTCTTGCTCAACTAGTCATTCGCAGTGGAGAAATCGTAATTGACTTGAAAATCCATTCACCGATAGAGTTTTCACCATCGAAGACCTATCGCAGTGAGAAATTGGTGGATTTTTCGAAACGCCAGCGAAGGTAGAAAAATCGAATGTGCAGCGATGAAAATTTTTATATTGGAAACTTGTCCCTTAAAATCCGTGCGGCACTTTGAATCGAGTCGATACGCCGTTTAACAATAAAGATATGCATTTTTTCATGCGCGGTTAATTTATCGGGAAAAATCGAATAAAATCGCAAAAATGGATTGAATATTTGCATTTATTTGTTCAAATTTCATCGCGCCGCTCTTCCAAACATGATTTTCTTGCTCAACTAGTCATTCGCAGTGGAGAAATCGTAATTGACTTGAAAATCCATTCACCGATAGAGTTTTCACCATCGAAGACCTATCGCAGTGAGAAATTGGTGGATTTTTCGAAACGCCAGCGAAGGTAGAAAAATCGAATGTGCAGCGATGAAAATTTTTATATTGGAAACTTGTCCCTTAAAATCCGTGCGGCACTTTGAATCGAGTCGATACGTCGTTTAACAACAAAGATATGAATTTTTTCATGCGCGGTTAATTTATCGGGAAAAATCGAATAAAATCGCAAAAATGGATTGAATATTTGCATTTATTTGTTCAAATTTCATTGCGCCGCTCTTCCAAACATGATTTTCTTGCTCAACTAGTCATTCGCAGTGGAGAAATCGTAATTGACTTGAAAATCCATTCACCGATAGAGTTTTCACCATCGAAGACCTATCGCAGTGAGAAATTGGTGGATTTTTCGAAACGCCAGCGAAGGTAGAAAAATCGAATGTGCAGCGATGAAAATTTTTATATTGGAAACTTGTCCCTTAAAATCCGTGCGGCACTTTGAATCGAGTCGATACGTCGTTTAACAATAAAGATATGCATTTTTTCATGCGCGGTTAATTTATCGGGAAAAATCGAATAAAATCGCAAAAATGGATTGAATATTTGCATTTATTTGTTCAAATTTCATCGCGCCGCTCTTCCAAACATGATTTTCTTGCTCAACTAGTCATTCGCAGTGGAGAAATCGTAATTGACTTGAAAATCCATTCACCGATAGAGTTTTCGCCATCGAAGACCTATCGCAGTGAGAAATTGGTGGATTTTTCGAAACGCCAGCGAAGGTAGAAAAATCGAATGTGCAGCGATGAAAATTTTTATATTGGAAACTTGTCCCTTAAAATCCGTGCGGCACTTTGAATCGAGTCGATACGTCGTTTAACAACAAAGATATGCATTTTTTCATGCGCGGTTAATTTATCGGGAAAAATCGAATAAAATCGCAAAAATGGATTGAATATTTGCATTTATTTGTTCAAATTTCATCGCGCCGCTCTTCCAAACATGATTTTCTTGCTCAACTAGTCATTCGCAGTGGAGAAATCGTAATTGACTTGAAAATCCATTCACCGATAGAGTTTTCGCCATCGAAGACCTATCGCAGTGAGAAATTGGTGGATTTTTCGAAACGCCAGCGAAGGTAGAAAAATCGAATGTGCAGCGATGAAAATTTTTATATTGGAAACTTGTCCCTTAAAATCCGTGCGGCACTTTGAATCGAGTCGATACGTCGTTTAACAACAAAGATATGAATTTTTTCATGCGCGGTTAATTTATCGGGAAAAATCGAATAAAATCGCAAAAATGGATTGAATATTTGCATTTATTTGTTCAAATTTCATTGCGCCGCTCTTCCAAACATGATTTTCTTGCTCAACTAGTCATTCGCAGTGGAGAAATCGTAATTGACTTGAAAATCCATTCACCGATAGAGTTTTCACCATCGAAGACCTATCGCAGTGAGAAATTGGTGGATTTTTCGAAACGCCAGCGAAGGTAGAAAAATCGAATGTGCAGCGATGAAAATTTTTATATTGGAAACTTGTCCCTTAAAATCCGTGCGGCACTTTGAATCGAGTCGATACGTCGTTTAACAATAAAGATATGCATTTTTTCATGCGCGGTTAATTTATCGGGAAAAATCGAATAAAATCGCAAAAATGGATTGAATATTTGCATTTATTTGTTCAAATTTCATCGCGCCGCTCTTCCAAACATGATTTTCTTGCTCAACTAGTCATTCGCAGTGGAGAAATCGTAATTGACTTGAAAATCCATTCACCGATAGAGTTTTCGCCATCGAAGACCTATCGCAGTGAGAAATTGGTGGATTTTTCGAAACGCCAGCGAAGGTAGAAAAATCGAATGTGCAGCGATGAAAATTTTTATATTGGAAACTTGTCCCTTAAAATCCGTGCGGCACTTTGAATCGAGTCGATACGTCGTTTAACAACAAAGATATGAATTTTTTCATGCGCGGTTAATTTATCGGGAAAAATCGAATAAAATCGCAAAAATGGATTGAATATTTGCATTTATTTGTTCAAATTTCATTGCGCCGCTCTTCCAAACATGATTTTCTTGCTCAACTAGTCATTCGCAGTGGAGAAATCGTAATTGACTTGAAAATCCATTCACCGATAGAGTTTTCACCATCGAAGACCTATCGCAGTGAGAAATTGGTGGATTTTTCGAAACGCCAGCGAAGGTAGAAAAATCGAATGTGCAGCGATGAAAATTTTTATATTGGAAACTTGTCCCTTAAAATCCGTGCGGCACTTTGAATCGAGTCGAGTCATCAAAGACCTATCGCAGTGAGAAATTGGTGAATTCTTTTGGAACATTCTGAATACGGTTCAGAAATCGCGGAATTATTATTCTCAATGGGGGGTGTTGAGTTTCCGGTGTAGACCTTTCGGCGTGTCGAGTTTTTGGTGTCGACTTTTCGGCGTGTCGAGTTTTCGGTGTCGACATTTCACCGTGTCGTGTTTTTTATAATTGTGTACAGATGTTTGTGTAGAGTTTTTAACGGTAGAATGTGTAGAGTTTTCAGCGCAGAGTTCTTTGGTGTAGACCTATCCGCGTGTACCGTCATTCAGTGCAGACTAAATGTGTTAACCCGTCGACGTGCACAGTAACGTTGTGTACGATTTTCAGTGTGGAGTTATTCGGTGCAGACTTGCTCGCGTGTAGAGTTGATCGGTGCATACTTTTTATGCAGATCGTCGGCGTGTACAATTATGCAGTGTTAGAATTTCAGTGTGGAGTTATTCGGTGAAGACTTGCTCTCGTGTAGAGTCGATCGGTGCATACTTTTTGAGCAGACCGCCGGCGTATACAGATATGCAGTGTAAAAATTGCAGTGTGGAGTTATTTGGTGTAGAGTTCTACGCGTGTACAGTCAGTCGGTGTACACATTTGGTGTAGAGTTGACTTCGTGTCGACTTGGGAGGTGTAGAGTCGGACTCCACCCAATTCAGTTAATTCAAATCATTTCTATATCGCGGTGAAACAAATCCGTTTAAATCAAATTATCAACGATCATTATTTTAATTACGCAACGGATAAAGAAATTTTATAATACCTCTAAGACAAGTCAACGAATAGCATTCCAAGCCCTATCCTTAGTAAATTTCCTCACGATTAGACTAAAAAATGGGCAGTTGTGCCGATAATTGATGCCAGGAGTGGTAAAGCAGTGAGAAATCTCTCTTGACCAGCGCGTATTCAATCGTATTCGAAGCAACCTCGCGTTAAAATTCAAGTGAAAGAGAAACACCCGCATTTTTGACGTGACACAAAGGACCTCGGGCAGAGGTAGGAAAAGGCGGTCTCTGACCCCTCCTCCGAACTCTCCCCCCTGGAGTGCCAGCACGAAACTAAAGACCTGAGAACCCACTAGCTGTCAACATGGAGCTCTACTATTACCCTGTATCGACACAGGCCCTATAGATCCATAGACCGACAAATCTACTTTACCACGGCCAAAGACCAGTTGGAAAGGGAGGAGTTTGCGGTCAGCTGAGTTAAGTTCAGGCCCGGGGGGTCAGTCAAAAACGGTCGACAAATTATCCTCGAGAAAGATCACACGTTTAAAACGGTGCTATAGTTGAACCAAAGCCCCACTGCTTAGAGGGAAGAAAAGGGGGCTTCGACCGATGATCTCGGTGGAAATGGAAACAACTTTTTCTTCCTTTTATATAGATAACCAGATTATATAGATAGATTATATAAAATCCAGCAGGAAAATAAATAATTACGGAATAATAACCGGCGTTCGATAGCATTACAAAACAAATAACGAAAACAAAATCACCACACCATTGATAGATTAAACGTTAACGACATAATTGATATCTCTATATCAATTATTGAAAAGTATTCTTAAAAATTGGATTTGTTCTTTTAAACGCTTGTGTCTATCCTTAAATAAGAAATATATATACCTAGATAATAAGTTTAGTATAGTAAAAGGGTTGACATAACTATAGATACTAGAAGAGGGCCCGACTCCCCAATAACAGCCAAAGGATAAGTCATACGACGAAACGAGCCGCATTGAGTCTCGAAAAGTAAAAAGCCCTCCGAACATAATTCAAAGGCAATCTATATAGAGCGTATACACTCCTAGCGATAACCGTAAAACTCGGAACAGTATACATATTCTTTCTCACATATACCATATAAAATTATTAAAACCCCGAGAAATCTCCCACGAAAGGTTGAAACCGCAATTTGTTGGAGATTTGTCGAGTTTTTCGAAACCAATACTCAATTAAAGTCCAGGTACAATGAGGAAAAGACAATTATTCTTTAATAGGATAAGTGAGAACCATTCAAAGGACTCTACACTTACAGAGAAATTGTTACAGTTAAAAGAAACCTTTTTTGCGTATACTTACCGAACGTTTTATTTAGTTTAAGAGATTGATACTTTTATATGAATTCCATATCCAAATAACATCACATGGAGTATATGACTCAGCGCATCTCCGAATCATAAGGACAGTTTTCTTTGTTGAGAGCATTGATGAGATCCATTCTATAAATAGTCTCCCTTATAGCGCTCTCTACCAAGAAATATCCTGTCTCGAAGTCATTGCATTCCGCCGAAACCTATAAACGAATTCTCAGAATACAGAATGCGAGAAGAGGGGAAATGGTGCGTACGTGATTTGCTTCGCGCCCTTTACATCGATACCCCACTCCGTCATCCACGGCGTGGGCCTGATTCACGCGAGTTCGACTAGAAGAAGGGCCTAAAAAGATCCCAGGTCCAATCAAAAGATGAGATTCAATGCACATCCCTCATCTTCTCGGTGATTGTATCCAAATTATAAGGAAAATAGATATACGAAAGGACACTCCCATAGTTATGTTCAATCCCCACCATATATCGCTAAGAAAAAAAGGTATAAAACCCCTCGAAATTGAGGACTCGGGACACACAGTTACACTGACATTCAGACCCAAAAATCCGAGTAATAAGTAGTCTTTACTTTTTTACACGAATTCTGTCCGTTTCGAACGTTATATTGACCAATTTGTGGCTCAGTTATAACGCAATCTTACACCATCCACGAAATATTTCTTTACTTTTAACAATTTACGAAATTACATCAACCGTTCTTTGACAATTTGTAAAGGGATCACATCCCGAATCCATTTTGTATATTTTCATGGAGTTCATCATTAAAAAGTGTTCAATCTCCTTGCATCCGCGAACCATTTCTTTATCACCTTCGAAATAACAAACTGAGACGAAGTTCGCGACGAGAAATGTCACCATCTCTAAACACAGTCAGCAAAACATTATCAACCACCGTAAGTACATCTTTACAAGTGTTTATTGCACCTAATTCTATGTTTTCTTTGAAACCCAGAGATTCGTAAAGGTCTCCTAGGGTTCTCCGTACACCTGGGCCTCGCGCTGCCACCTTGTTCGAAAGGACGGCAGGTACCCGTAGGCGCGTCAAAGAATTCCTCTCCATTTCTCTTTTCAAGAAAACTCAAAACCGCAACTACTTAGCTAACTTCTAAACACATAAACACGGCCAGCATTCTTAAGGGCTCCATCCTAAGCAATTTTCCGAAAGGTTAAGGCTTTAAAAAGGAGCAAACGTTGTACCCGGTATCGACACCAGGTGTGGTAAAGGTAGGCGCAATGCTCTCCTGACCAGCGCGTGCGATAATAACGGCGGCAACAGTTACCGTGCAAACTAGAGTAATTAAAAGAGCGCTAGTTTGGACGTAACAGAAGCGTCAGCGTTAACGTTCCGTACTCAAATGTGATTGGCCGTCCCAACTTGTCTCTTATATCTATTTCGATCGTACGAAAGCAATTATTAAGCAGGGGTAAGTAATTTGCCGGCGAAAAATATTTCACCTGTGTCGAGCCATACTTGTACTTTGCTGTATTCAGATTTACTAGCCGCAACAGAGCGGCCTGTGTGTCACCAACTGTGTGGGGTACGCACAAATCCGTATAGACAAAGATTTCTTCGGGTAGAGCGCGGGCAATGCAGGCGGGCATCTGACTTTCGCGTTGTATACCGCGGGTAAAGCTGACGTACGAATTCCCGGCGCTTTCCCAATCTTTACTCGGTGTTAACTCGAAGCCAAACACGTGACGAAGCTTGTCGCTCATTTGCAAGAAATTCAGCGATTCCTCAATTTCTTTGCCGCACTTTTTTCCCTCAATCGCCACGTAACTGCTTGCATTTTTTGCATTAACTAGTCGTATACCGGCCTCGCTTATACCGGGCAGACTATTTATACTTTTCATTAAAGCCTCATGATTGTCGTATACGCCGTACGGTATATGGCTGATTTTTAGGTCTTTTCGGCCCCACGGTGTCCACTGAATTTCAGTCTCATCACGCTGGATATGTATCATCGTGCAAGGTATGTGAACTTCCGTTAAACCCACAACCCAATGACCGTTGAGGGTTATTTCACGTGAAAGGTGTGTGGTGAAATTTGTCGTAGTGTTGTTCGGAAAATACTTCATGCTGCTGTTGCTCGGCAGGACGAGAAAAAAATGTTCATCATTGTACATGTTGGCTGAGCGTATTCACTACGCTAGCCTTCAAGGTCGTGAGCGTTAGACGCCGGTATCCACGAGTTGAATTTCGACGGGTAACCGACCCAGCTGACAAAAAGCTGTTTCTTCGCGCCGCGACCTTTTGTTCGTATTACACGGTCGATTTTGAATTCTTTATTTTCCGCAACACGTTTCTCGTGTACAGGCGTGATTTCTTCCGTATAAAAAAATCCGTCGATTAACTCTCCCTCGAGATCGTTTAATTCGTAAATCCGGATACCCTGACGGAGCGTAACTTTTTTGATTCGGAAAATTTATTCACTCCAATTCCGCTCGTAACCCTTCTCGAAGGTGCCTTTTGTTCGACTAATCCTAACGTAATCGCCGCACTTGTATTTAACGTCGGTGAAACGCCTTTTTCTGCGTTGCCTCAACGATGCTCTCGTCATATTCTCGTACGCCACATCAGCATTGTGTAAAGTCACAGCGGCCGGTTGCATCTTAATTGACGAGTGTTTGGCATGGTTGTACGCGTCGACGAGTTGTTGTAGAATGTCAATGTATCGATGAGTATTTCGGTATGTGAAGTACCGCCTCATTCGCTCTTTCAGCGTACGATTGAAGCGCTCGACAACTGTTGCTTTTATATCAGGGTTACGCGTAACTCTAAACACAATATTGTTCTCCTTATGAAAGACTTGCAACTCTTTTCCGACAAACTCCTTGCCTTTATCGGTCTGTAGACAGGTGGGTGACCGTCCGGTACTTCGTTCAAAAATTCTTTTAAAGGCTTGCGTCACAGACGTGCACTGTTTTGTCTTGTAGCGGTTCGACCCATGCATACTTGCTCAATACATCAATGACTGTGAGCAGGTAGCAAGGATTATCGTTGTAACTCTTTAACGAGCGTAAATCGACGAGATCAGCCTCCCAAACGTCGTCTATGTTGTCAACACTGTAGCGAAGTCTTGGGAAAATTCGCTTGACGGGCTTGTGAATGGTGTATGCGTCCTGTTGGGTCAACCAGTCATAAACAGCGGCTACTTCATTTTTTTATCTGTGAGTCGTCTTGCACCGGCGTAACCAGCGGGGTGCGAAGGGTCATAATACACTTTTCCGTACGGCATCTCTCTCTCTCTCTCTCTGACGGTTATGCTACAGCAGACATTGGACTGTTCATAGTTTTAGCCAGTGTGCAAACCCTCGAGGTATTTGAACGGCCCCGTCTGAACGTGGTGTCGTCGTAATGTCACCAATGCTCGACCGCTCGGCAGCCTCCGTATCCGCGGCCATACTATCCTTCTTGTTCGTCTTCTTTGACTCGTCCTATTCACTCTGTTTCAGCGAATAGTCGGAATTTAGCCCACGACGATTGTTGAACGTCTCTTCACGACTATTTCTAGTCCTACCTGCCGCACTTTTACCATCAGACCGTTTTAATTTCGCAGCTATAGCATTGTCAACGGTTTCTTCTTCTTTTTCTTCCTCGCTGCTGTAATAGGGGCTTTCGTCGTTATCCACGCCCGTATTATTTTGTGTGCGCTTAACACCGAATCGCTCCTCTCCCAGTGTCCATAATACGGTGTTTCCGATAAATTCACGTGGTATAGAGATATCTCGGAGACTCTGAATAAAGTCACGTCGACCCACGGCTTTAAACTTCTTTCTCGATCGTACAGCGTCGTTAATATGATTGACAATATTTGAATTTGGTAAAAGCTTGCCGTCTATAGTCACGCGCCCCTCTTGGTCCCATCTGATGCGTTGTACTGCTCCCGGTGAATTGCGGAGATAAGACACGAGAGCTTTAGCTTTATGTCGAAACTTTTGCGGCACGCTGTCTATGATTATCGTATCATCGAACGTCCCATGTGCCTGTGGTGGCGCCTGCTGTTCACGAGACATGGCAAAGTTCGCTCCAGGAACCGCCGGATCTATTGGGCCTTTTCGTACTTCGAGCAAAAATAAATACCTCTGCAACACCTGTAGATATTGTTTCCACTTTTCCGAGTCATCGCGATACTTTCTTGAGTGTAAAATTCCCGAAAGCTCCTCGTCGAGTCGCGATATAGGATCACCCGGCGTCTGTATACTTAGTGGACCGACAGGCGGTGCACGAGTTCCTCCGCCGCCGTCGCCGCCGCCGCCTCCGATTATCGGGTCTTTCCATATCCCCACCTCTTCAGCCGGTACTAAAATCATTTTCTTCGCGTATTCCATTAGATTTCGCACGTTTGAATTAAGAGTCAGTACTTCCGCCATCGCTGCCGGTAAACAGTCTACTGACCAAACTCATGATAATCGGTGCCAATAAAAGCGGCAAAAATGCTCCACAGCCTTTCTGCATTATGAGACGTTTTTTCGCTCTCCAGTTGAATTTTCGTCGTTTACGAGCGGTGCCGCTGGCTCTACTCCGGCCGCCACCGCCGCTCTGTCTTACTGCGGACCACGGCGCTAGTTGTCGCAACACCTTTTTATATCTTTTAAGACGATTTTTCACACCGTTTTTAAGCGTTGCTACGCCGTGTAAGACGTTCAGTGCGCATTCGCATATACACTTGACCAGCGATTCATCGGCCGTGCGTAGCAGCGCTCTTTGCTGCTCTTTACTAGCATGACAGAGGGCGTTCAGAAAAGCGGCGTGCCGTTTATCGATCGGTGATCGCACAGAACACGCTGTTCTCTTCCTCTTCTTCTTTACCGTCATCTTCCCCATTGTCGCCCTCCGCCGAGATGTTTGCGTAACCGACACTCGAGCGTTACTGATGTCTTTGCTGTTCCGCCATTTGACTAAATACGCCCGGTCGATTCAATTGACGAAAGCCGCGCTTGTTTTTCGGTATATATACATGCATTTGTGGATCGTCGGGAAATATATTGGTGCGGCATCGACACATATCAGGCGTGGATTGCTTTAGATCCAACAGTAGATATCCATGCGGCTGCGCAGTCGCGTCGTGACAGGCTTCCGTTAAAAAGCGCGGATCCTCGGGATAAACTTGTCTCGCAAGATGCTGAATTTGCGCCCGATCTCGGGGATTTTTAAAAATAACAATATAATTCGCATTCAGCGAAATATCGCGTTGTTCGTGTCCCTGATGAAAAATATTTTGCGTTATAAAAATAACGCTGATATTTTTATGATGACTGCCTCTCGTGAAGAGATCTACTATCGTATTGTTTGACGATTCCCTCATCAAATCGTCGATAATAACCAATTTCTTACAGTCGTTATCTTGTGAATAATCCTATGGCTGCGGTAGTCTTTCGTGAAATTCGATTTTAATATTAGCGCTCGTTGAATCCTCATGCGCTGAAGTCTTGAACAGCGCTGCAGTATCGGCATCGAGATTATCGCCGTAGTAAAATATAATACGGCTGAACGTCGCGTTGCTCATGGCCGCTAGATGGCGCAAGAATCTTCGCACGAAAACTGTCTTACCACAGCCTGTTGGCCCACAAATCAGTGAAGTCCACGGATGTTTCCATCGTACGTCCATTTTACGTTTTTTTCTTTTACTCACGTTTCGTCGACGTAGTCAAAACTCGCACTGAAAACACTTATAAATATATTCGTTTTTACGCGACTATAAGCTTAACACGGCGGCGGCGCGGAGGACACACGTCGCGACAAGCTAACTCGACGTGTGCGCGGCGGTGGTTCAGCTAACACAGGCGGTCCGCGCGCTCGCAACAGTAGCTTATGAGCGGGCGAGCGAGCGTGCCGATCAGCTCTTATACCGCGCCCACATGTGGACTATAAGCGCATATTGCGCATGTGGCGCCGCCTAGCTTATAATAAAAGAAAAATTGTCAACAACGGGCAGGAATACGTTTGAATGTTTTTTTATTTTTTAAACTAACAAGGATGTCGTGAAATCGTGTAAAGCATAAACATATCTTATTATATAATGTGACGGTACCACCTTACCCCCCGAGCAATTGCGAAACAGGCTGGGCGAGACATCTAGCGCGATCGCGAGAGAAACTAATCAATAACGGTCAAGCGATAAGCTACGCGCGCACTCGCTTGACCAGAGGCGCGCGCAGACGGATCACCCGGGCGGAAGGTGACGACAGCGCGAGAATACACGAGAACATTCCCGAAAGTTCTGCCGCAAGAGTAGGGAGGAGGGTATAAAAGACAGTGCGAGCCACGGCTCGCTCTCTTATACCTCATCGACACCGGTAAGTACCTTCGAGTCGGCACACGAGCTACGCTCAGAGCCTCCGAACTAGAGGAGTCCTCGGCACTGTGCCGACGCTCTCACGCAGAATAGTAGGCGAATTTAAAGCCCCGACACGGTGTCGGCCTTTGAAACAAAGGAACTCGCGATACGGTATTGCCAGCTCTGTACATCGATAACAATTGTAAACCTATCCCTCATTACCGCTGTTCAACGCACTCCCACGTTGATCACCGGGTTACGCATTTAGAAAAACCCTCCTTTCCCAAATCGTGCCCTCGACAAAGTGTCGACGCAACGATTCATCTGCTAGGGGTCTTTATTTGGTCTGAGCATACGAGGCTCCACGTGACGGTATCACACCCTCTCACGTGAATTTAACTTCATATAAAAGCAACTTACTATTTCGTTACATTCTTCCCCACGAAGCATTGCACGAGGGCGTCCGCAGGCCGTAAACTGCGAGCGCCGTCGTGCGATAAACCCCGCCTTAAGCGAAAACAAACTTTGAGCGAAACGCCGATGATGATGATATCGCCGATCTAATTTTATAATAGAGAGGTACGATACCACTGAGGCACTCATGCAAAAATCCCGTCCCGAACACGAACTCGAGGATCCTGCCACTTGGGCAGCATCCGCGAAATTACAATAAATGTATAGAGATATGTGTG
The DNA here is from genome assembly GCA_934046635.1 of Buathra laborator. Taxonomy (NCBI): domain Eukaryota; kingdom Metazoa; phylum Arthropoda; class Insecta; order Hymenoptera; family Ichneumonidae; genus Buathra; species Buathra laborator. Next base: position 984,658 of record CAKOHB010000040.1, read on the forward strand.
TTTGTATATATGTATTCTTATTTTAAAATCACATATATTTACGAAATCTTTTTCTTAAAGATATACTCAGTTTTATAAACATTTTAAGCTTCATTAACAATATTATGTACATTCATGCTATTTATGTCGTATACACACACACGCATGCACCTGTAGCACCAGTCTTATTTCTAGTTTACATACAAATTTACAATCTAAAACTATTTGTATTAATATCTAAATTATGCAATGACAAGGACGACAACGATGCAAATTAACGTTATACGGCTACCGAGGGTTAATTTTTGTATCCGAACGGTAGTGACAGTGTGTGAGTCACATGACGTCGTTTATGGCAAACGAAACGGCAGGTTTTCGACATTGCGCGAGTTACGACATCATGGAGGGCCGTCCGCTGAATCGACGAATAATTCAGTTGAATCGACTCTACATTCTGTCTCGGCAAATCAGCTCTAATTATTTCGCGTATCGAGTCAAAATTTATTTTTTGGGAATTTTGATAATTTAGACTTAACCCTTTCACCTTACACTCTGTTTTAGTAACCGTTTCGGGGCGCACGGTATTCACCACCTGATAACCGTAAAATTTGGGGCCTCCCGAGACAAATGACTTTATATAGTCTGTCGATTTCTTGAACTCACTGGTCATGTCCCCAAGGAAGTTACCGAGCGGCGGTACCCATTCACCCGGTTGACCTGTGGTAACATAACTCACCGAGTCGGTGTCATAGTATAGCACGCGTCGCTCTAGTCTCTCCAGATAGCTATATAATTTCAAGCGCGCTTGAGCTGTTGTGTACGCAGCTATTACGACGCTCGTTTGCGAGGAGGGTATTATTGCCTCGTCTATTGACACCCAGTTTGCGTACAAACCATCGTCATTTACCGGTAGTAAGCGTTGCACATCTTTGTCATTATCCCCCAAAAGCAGCAACAGCTGCTCGCGAGTATTAATGACGGACGTTTGCGTTAAATTATCTCGCTGACCGAATTTTCCCCAAAACGAATTTAGACAAAGTTTCGCAACGGAACGCAAACCCGAGTTTTTGTTAATTTTTTCCGGCGTTAATCGAATACCTTCGGCGCTCTCATAGTCGGTAATGTATTTTGTCTGTGAGTCTGCATCGACACATTTCGCCGGCCAACCGCTAGCCTCTTGCTTAATCTTCAAAAAGGTGTTTATGTAATCGACAAACAGCCCACCCTCGCGTGTTTCCGGATCATATTGAGTAATTTCATAGTCCCAAATAACGGATATTTCAACGATTCTATAGCCGACCTCAAGTGCTTTGCAAACTTGATGACCCTTCGGAAAACGACCCGTTTTAGAAATATAAGGGTAGAGCGAACAGATGTCGATATAACCGATTTTTTTCGCCCTCCGCAACATCGTACGAGGTCACAGTGTTACCTGTTCGGCCGCCAAAGAATGCGTCGCGAGGATTCAGACGCTCAGACTTTAGTCGCGGATGCTCACGCAAAAACGCGCATTCCCACATGACCTCTAACACGTAACCCTGTTCGCGAATTGTAGTGTCGGTTGCCAGAGTACGTTCATAACGATGTTCGTACGATTCATCGTTGGCGCGTGACCGTGCTGTACAGTTCTCGGAGAAACAACGGGGGCAGCCGTGCCAATAACAGCCGTGAAATTGGTAGACAAATCGATCTTCGCCTCTCTGAGCGTACCCATCGACAAGTATCCCTTCAGGTAGCCGAAACTCACGACCGCGCGTAGCATGAGTTATCTTATGACCTACGCAATGCTCGACCCATAAAAGCCACTCATTGGCTTGCTTCGAGTGGCTGTCTGCGAGTCTGTACCCACCGCTTGGTATGAGGCCGATAGTCTGTGGTAGGAGGAAGTTACGTCTAAATACTTTTGAACAAGCCGACGCGATTGTTGCTGCCTCTGTAAATGGGCAAACATCCCCGACTTCATGAAATATCTTTCGGAATTCATTGCAGGCCCGTCGCAAAATATCCACGTCCATCACGCAATATTTTTCGATCTCGGTTTGAAAATCCCAAATCTCGTGCATAGCTGCTGTTTCAGCATACCATTCATAGAAAGCCGTATACCCCTCGGGACTCATAGTTTCCGGCGAATAGAACCCGGCGGCAGGTAGTTTACCTATATAGGTCTGATTCTCTAGCGTATGGAACAAATGCGGAAAGTATTCTTTGCCCATTTTATCTTTGAAGCCGAAGGCCTCTGGGAGTGCACTGAGACGCATATGAAAATAATTCATACTGTCGATGAAAACAGTACGACCTATACGCATCGAGATTATCGAATTCCCCGTAAGAATGAGTTTCGGCACACCGATATCCTTACAGTGTTCGACGACGTAACGCAAAATAAACTGCGCGTCGAACGCCTTTGCGTTGTGAGCGATGCAGATAATTTTACTAAAAGATGTGGAAAGGCGCACCGCGAGTTCGACTAATTCCGCGACGGGCTATCTGCGAAAAATGTGGTTTTGTACACCGCACCAACAGCATGCTGCACCGGCGCTTACATCATCAACGTGTTGTACGCGCCCTTACGGCGCATACTTTTCCTAAACGAACTCCTCTTGCGAAATCTGAAACAGAAAAAAAATAGATTAAAACACAGAAAAAATGTAAATATTAGTCAAGCTTATAATTAAGTAGCTTACCTTTACCTGTACCCTCTGAACTTTCCTTTTGTCCCTCGGTGGCTCCAGCGTCGCATCGTCCCTCGTCGTCGCTGCGTCGTCCCTCGTCGTCGCCCCGTCGTCGATTCCACCGTGGAATCCTCGAACCTGAAACAAAAAGAAAACATATTAGAAATATCATCCGCACTCGAAAAAACTTACCGGAGACAAAACTTACCTGCCGTCGCATTGTCCCGTCGAAGTCCCTCCACCAAAACGAATCCCTCTCCGGGAAATTCCCCAAATCTCCCTTCCTTCTCCTGAGAATTCCCCTCCCAGGAACGACGAGGAGTTCGAGGAGCTCTTTAATTCTTTAGCAGCGGCCATCGAAGCACCGACGTCATCACCGCCGGAGTACATCCCGACGCGGATTGCGACTCGACCGCTACGTCCGACCAACGGGACAAAACGGAACATCCTCGAGAGTCCACCGAAGAAGAACCCTAGAATAGGGTAAACCGGGCAAAACACCGCCCTCCAACCCCGGCCCTTTTCAGAGCCAACCAAACACCGAGAATAACTCCTTTTCCGCAAACAAAGAAAGGACGCGCGCTTATACGCGCATGCGCTATTGCGCACACTGCCCTCTTTGTTATTGGCAGCCGTCGATAACAAACGGAAGATAAACATCTTTCGCACAGCTGCTGTGCTACGCAAAGTGTGACAATATGCTCGCGAGTATCGTCACCCGGTGTTTTGGTGTAAAACGTGTCTTGACGGGTCTCAAAATCATAAAAAATAAAGAGCGCTCGCGGATGTTTTTTCTCGTCAGATAGAATACGCGGCGCCACCGGTTGCATGTAACAATACTCATTGTACCCGTGTACGCTTCGGCATAGTTGGCAAAAAGTTTTACCACAGTTGTGTGGTTTTAGAGTGGCATCGAACAGTTTTAAGCATTTTTTACAAAAACGGACTGTCTCACAAACCGATTTTCGCGTGCTTTGAGATGATTGTCAAAACAGGACGATGACGAGATGACGAGATGACGAGATGACGAGATGACGATGACGATGACGATGACGATGACGATGACGATGATTGTCAAACCTCTGGTTTAACAAATAAAGTTAAACCAATTTTGAAAGGGCTCTACGCGTTAGAGGATATGCGTATATATATATATAAACCAGCGTTTCCCAGGGCTCGCGCGCTACGCGCGCTCTCTCGTCAATTGTAAACTATTTTGAGTTAAGACCCATTTGGGGAATATTTTTGCTTCTTTCTCCGCCGCCGACCACCGCTGCTGCCTCCTTCGAAATCCCCTTAGAGGAACTTAGAATATTTTTGCCCTTCCCTCGATTTCTGACACGGCGGCGGCGGCGACAGCGGCAGTAACTTTATATACAGTGAGGTTTTCTTGAAACTAGACAGGGCTCGAGCGCGCGAGCTACAGCCTTCGAATCTGATTAGCTGCCGCCGTCCGCTGACAGTGCGTCTCAACCCGACGGTTACGACAAGTTAACGGGGCATCGGAGGGAGTAAGGGAGAGAGTAAGGGAGGTTGGAGGGGGGGAGGTTTCGCCATGGTAGGGGCGAGGGACGCTACGAAGACGCGTACTGCTAGATAGACCGCGTGTAAACGGTTTGGAGTAAATTTAATTTGACGTCCAATTACGCTTCAAGTAATTGTGAGTTTCAAAACTGAAATTAAAAACGTTTGCGATTAATTCATTGACAATACATCAGAATATTCAGTGTGAGTGAACCCACCAAATTTTCGCGTCGTGTAATGAAGCCTCGTAATAGAATTAAAATTAATGGTAATTGGTTGAATTTGTGATAATGACAGGCAATGCAAAAAAATGCATCCTTTCAATATTAACGTAGCTTTTTATTCAACTTAGCCTAACAATAAAAAACGGTAAGTGAATAAAAAATATAATGTTTGATTTAATTTGTTATTTTACGTAACTATTGACGAGATTAATTTTTTTTTATAATAATTTATTTATTTTGGTTTAGGTTTACAACGCATGACTAGATTTTTTCTTTTTTTTGACAGTATTGTCTAAACTTAAAGGAACATTTCAAAATGTCCTCCTTCCGCTGCCGAACAATAACCCAAACGGTTGTAAAATTCGTTGACGGAATTCCGGAGTTGTTGCAGTGTGATGTCACCGAGAATGCGGGAGATACGCCTCTTCAAGTCTGCTGCATCCGCGACGAGGGTGGTGTACAGCTGGCTTTTCATGTGTCCCCACAGGAAAAAGTCCAAGGGAGTTAGATCCGGCGAGCGTGGAGGCCATAACATTGGGCCGTACCGTCCGATCCAGCGGCCACGAAACTCCTCGTTCAGCAGTTGTCGAACAGCGAGAGTTATATGTGGAGGTGCTCCATTGTGTTGATACCACATATCGTCCTGAAAATTGGAAATTATTCTGACATGTAAGTACTGTTAGAGCCAAATATTGATCTACGACGAAGATTTATCCTTGCAAAGAAAAAGATCTTTCAAATATTGTTTTACTTCAGCAGTGTAATTATCTTTGCAAAGTCATTCGAAGTCATAATTCAAACTGCTCCACAGCATTTTTTGCAGAGTATCTTTAGAAGCTATCAACTATGTTATGTGAAATTTTGAAAGGTAGCTTTTTGAAATCGAAGTTTTAACTGTGAAAAAGATTTTTCCTCGCACAGAAGAAGATTTTTCAAATATTGATTTACGTACGCCGTATAATTGTCTTTACAAAGTTATTGAAATCAAAATTTCCACTGCGGAGGAAGTTTTTCTTTGCAAACAAAAACATTTTTCAAACATTGTATTACCTACGCAGTGTAGTTGTCTTTACAAAGTCAAAGACAAGTCAAGTTATTTCAAATCGTAAGTCAAACTGCTCTGAACTATTCTTTTGCGGAGTATCTTTAGAAGCTAGAGGGCCAACTGCGTTATGCTGCGACCTGCGCAGTATAATGGTCTCTACAAAGTTATTAAAAACAAAGTTTAAACTGCGGAGGAAGTTTTTCGAATATTGTATTACCTACGCAGTGTAGTTGTCTTTACAAAGTCAAAGACAAGTCAAGATATTTAAAGACATAAGTCAAACTGCTTTGAATTATTCTTTTGCGGAGTATCTTTAGAAGCTAGAGGGCCAACTGCATTATGTGGAATTTAGAACCAAACCCAATCCATTTTGAAACCAAAGTTTGAACTGCGGAGGTTTTTCTTTGCAAAGAAAAAGAATTTTCAAGTATTGTTTTACCTGCACAGTACAGTGCACGGTTTTTACAAAGTTATTAAAAACAAAGTTTAAACTGCGGAGGAAGTTTTCCTTGCAAAAAAACATTTTTGAATCATTTGAAACATTTTTGTATCACCTGCGGAATGTAATTCTCATTCCAAAAGTCTTTGGAGGGCATAGTTTAATCTGTGGAGGGGCTATATTATTCCAAAATGTTTCCAAGGATTTTGTAGCAATAATTAAATCATAAACGATCAAGATTTAGTTACAATATAAAATGCACTTACGATTGGCATAACTTCTTTTAACGCAGGTATCACACGGTCTTCAAGAAGTACGCGATACGTTGCACCGTTCAAATTCCCATCGATAAAAAATGGGCCAATGTCTCGATCACCAATGATCCCAGCCCAAACATTGATTTTAACTCTGTACTGAGTCTTTTCATCGACGGTGTAGTGTGGATTCGATCTGGACCATATTCGAAAATTCTGCTTGGTTGGACGTCCTGAGATTTCCACAGTAGCTTCGTCGGTGAATAGGATCCGGGAGAGCAAGTCTTCTTCGTTGTTAATAATATTCATAATTTCTTCGCAGAACACCATGCGCGGCTCATAATCACCGCCGTAAAGTTTTTGCACACTGAACGCCTTGTAGGCAAAGTATTTTTCCGCGTGAAGAATTTTGTTGACCGACGATTTGGAGATGTCCACCATCTGCGCTATCTGCGATGTTGAATATCGGTCCATCTCCATCAACGCACACACTTGTATTTTTTTTCCTTCTGGGACTTGTCGATTTGGTTGAATCACTTTGCGGTGGGTCAGTTGGAGGCAGCCGCTGTCATCAAATCGTTTGATGATGGCACGAATGGTCTGCACACAGGGGACAGAACGGTTCGGGCGCAAGGCCATAAAGGAGGCTCGAATTTCTCTCAAACTGAGACCTGCGTGATGCAATCGCACCATCTCCTGAGACTCCGCTACCGAATATTTAATATTCGGCATAGTGTCACCGACCACGACTCACAACGACAACAAGGAGTTTGTACGACAAAAGACGCGTAGCAATAATTTAAAAATGAATAACAAAAATCTCACTACAAAAATAAATAACAATAAAAGAAAGAAGAAACTATTCATAAAAAAACGTAATTAATTGCTAACACTAAAGACTAACGTTAATGAATAAACTTAAGAAAAAATTTTAAAAACTACAAATGAAAAGAAAAAACGAAAAAACTATGAATAATAATATGAAAATATTAGAAAAAAAAAACTTTTTGCAATTCGCTCTCTAAATGTCGCTACTGTCTCTGTGCACGCACTCTTTACAATGGCTGTCATTACCGCAAGTACGGAAAATCGAGCAAGAAAGGGTAACTACGAAAATCGTTAAAAATCTACTTTTTTTTATATCAATGAAATTCTGTCGATGAAACCATTGTAAAATAGCAAATTTGAAAAATAAACATTATAAATTTAATATTGCTTTATTTTATTTGCATATTTTTAGTGTTTTTTTCAATTAAAAACAATTGAAATATTAGGCCAGACACCAAAGGCGCCGGTCAACGCCGTCAACATCGGGAAAATCCGAGCCTCACGCCGCACCGGCAATGTTCACCACACCGCACGGCGGGAGGTGGTTAATCCGCGAGAAATAGTTCGAGGCGAAACTCACCTGTCACAATACAGAAAAATTTGAATAATTCGTACTTTGCGGTATTCATAAAGAAAACTATGAAAATAAGTAGATGCAAAAAAGATCCCCATCTATGAAGGAGCAAAAAGTGGCTTCCGATCATTGTTGTCTCCAGTTATAACTTCTGTAGCTTTGATATTTCGAATATTTAGCTGAAAGTAACTCTTTCGGTAATAAACCTGTTGAGTAGGTGAAAATAACATTTTCTTTAGAGATTACGTTGAAAATATCGCACGTACGAGGCAATTGTTAAGCGCCAATTTGATGATTACATCAATAAAAAATCATTATTTTTATCAGCGATTAATTTTTCTGTATTATCTTGAATAGTTTGAGCAAAGATGGTCTCTTAGTACTTTCCGATCGCAACTCGCGATTCGTTGGTCATAAGAGCATCGAGTGGGTGGCTGTGTGCTCCCATAGATTAAACTGAAGATATTACACTAACGAGAACATTGAAATAACATTTTTTTCTCGAGCACATGAAAGCATCCAAGTTCAATGTTCCCAACTTGTTAGCTGTATTCATTAAGCAACAATCCGTTGGTTGATTTGCACAACAATAAATCAATCGAATTGCGTTTGATTTCATTTAATTATTTGCAATTTTTTAGCAAAGAGGTGCTTTCCAACATCCTTGTAGAAGCAATACTTTCAGTATAATCTAGGAGTAATCGTCTCGCTGATAAACGCGTTGCGTAGGCGGTCGTAAAACTATCCGACGGATTTCGACGAAAGTATTGATTCTCCGATAACGTAATAATTTCACAATAATTTATGGGTTATTTTCAACAACAATAATGTAATCGAATCATAATGCGTTTTCTGTATTATTTGCACCGTTTTAATAGGTGGAAGTCCTTTATTACATTTCGCTGGAGGTGATACTCCTGTTGATAAACACATTGCGTGTGTGGTAACTTCCATACAGATTACGCTGGAAGTATTGCTTGTAAGAAAAGTTGGACGGGACTTTGTACTTAAAAACTTACAAGTAGTTTAATGAGACTAAACCAATTTCATTGCTCCTAACAGCCCATAATTTGTTATTTATTGTTGTTCTAAACAGTACACAAATTGTTGCTTTCTAAATGCAATTAACAAGTGGCGGACGGCTTACTCATCGAGTCCGATTTCTTAGATAGTGTAAATAAAAAAGATCCGCAGTATTTTCGTAGAAGCGATACTTTCAGCATAATCTGTTTCGAAGTTCCGCGGTCGCCCACGTAAAACTTTTATCAGCACATTAATTACTCCTAGCGAGATGTACCACAAGCCTTTCACCTATTAACACGGGGCAAATACAGAAAAACTAATTACGATTCGATTGCATTATCGTTATCCAAAATAACCAACAATTGCTTGCTTAATAAATGTGACTAACAATTTTAAAATATAACTTCATTTTTCTTGTCAGAGCAATACTTACAATGTAGCCTGTGCGAGAGTTTTACAGCCACCCACGCGACGTGTTTATCGGCAAGAGCGTTGCGTTACTCTCAGCGAAATGTAACAAAGAACTTTCAACTACTGAAACGGTGCAAATAATACAGAAAACTCATTACGATTTGATTACATTATTGATGTTCAAAATAACCCATAAAGTATTGTCAAATAATTACGTATCAATACTGTCAGCGTAATCCGTGTAATAGTTTTACGGCCGCCCACGCAACGCGTTTATCAGCGAGATGGTTACTTCTAGCGAAAAGTATCAAAAGACTTTCAACTACTAAAACGGTGCAAATAATACAGGATTATTTGGTCAAAGTTAGTGGAAATGGGAAATTGTTATTTTTTAAATGTTTAAATATTTTTCCAAATTTTTAATCAATAAAATTAATTTTTTCATTCGCAATTATTGTTTCCGAATTAAGTACAACAATTTGAACAATAAAGGTTCTATGACACTTTTTATTTGCTTCAATCCCCTTATCAGTACGCACTGTGTTAAGCTGGCAATGCATTGTCGGTACGCGTATCTGACAAAGTTTTGCTACTACAAGAAAAGCGAATAGAATCTTTTCTATTCGAATCGGTGAACTGTATTCGGAAAAAAGGTAAAAATTCGAAATTGTTATTTTTTAAATGTTTAAATATTTTTCCAAATTATTAATTGAAAAAATTAATTTTTTCATTCGCAATTATTTTTTCCGAATTAAGTACAACAGTTTGAAACATAAAGGTTCTATGACACTTTTCATTTGATGCAATCCTCTTATCAGTACGCGCTGTGATAAGGTCGTAATCCCTGTTCACTAAGCATATCTGATAAAGTTTTACTTTTAGAAGAAAATTGAATAGAACCTTTTCTATTCGAATTCATGAATTATATTCGGAAAAAGTAGTTTCGAATGAAAAAATTAATTTTTGCCATAAGAAAATTATAACAATATTTAAACAATTAAAAAATAACTATTTCGATTTCTTACTATTTTTTCTGAATATAGTTCATCGATTCGAATAGAAAAGGTTCTATTGAATTTTCACCTAAAAGTAAAACTTCGTTAGATACGCGTAGTGAACGTCCCTTGCGACCTTATCACAGCGCGTACTGATAAGGGGATTGCATAAAATGGAAAGTGTCATAGAACCTTTATCATTCAAATTGTTGTACTTAATTCGGAAAAAAAAATTGCGAATGAAAAAATTAATTTCTTCAATAAAAAATTTGGAAAAATATTTAAACATTTAAAAAATATCAATTCCGAATTTTTACCTTTTTTTCGAATACAGTTCATCGATTCGAATAGAAAAGGTTCTATTCAATTTTCTCCTAAAAGTAAAACTTTGTCAGATATGCGTAGTAAACAGGCATTACGACCTTATCACAGCGCGTACTAACAAGGGGATTGCATCAAATGGAAAGTGACATAGAACCTTTATTGTTCAAATTCTTGTACTTAATTCGGAAAAAATAATGGCGAATGAAAAGATTAATTTCTTTGATAAAAAATTTGGAAAAATATTGAAACAATTACTTTTTCAAAATAATTATGTTATTTGCATCATTTTTACAGGTAAAAGTTCTTTGGCACTTTTCGCTAGGAGTAATCGTCTCGCTGATAAGCACATTACACGGATGGCCGCGGAACTCGCCACACCGATTACTCTAAAAGTATTCATTCTATGAAAATGCTGAATAGGACCTTTTATGTTTATAAAAAAGCACGGAAGCGAAGCATATGAGTTACAAATTTGTAATTTGGTAATTGCATTTATTAAGCAACAATTTGTTGGTTATTTCGAACAACAATAATGCAATCGAATTGCAATTAGTTTCAATGTGTTATTTACACCATTTCAACAGGTAAAAGTTCTTTGACACTTTTCGCTAGGAGTAATCGTCTCGCTGATAAGCGCATTACGCGGGTGGCCGCGGAACTCGCCATACCGATTACTCTAAAAGTATTCGTTCTATGAAAATGCTGAATAGGACCTTTTATGTTTATAAAAAAGCACGGAAGCGAAGCATACGAGTTACAAATTTGTAATTTATTAATTGCATTTATTAAGCAACAATTTGTTTGTTATTTCGAACAACAATAATGCAATCGAATTGGAATTAGTTTCAATGTGTTATTTACACCATTTCAACAGGTAAAAGTTCTTTGGCACTTTTCGCTAGGAGTAATCGTCTCGCTGATAAGCGCATTACGCGAGTGGCCGCGGAACTCTCCACATCGATTACTCTGAAAATATTGCTTTTATGCGAATGTTGAACAGGACCTTTTATGTGTGTAAAAATGCACGGAAGCGAAGCATACGAGTTACAAATTTGTAATTTGGTAATTGCATTTATTAAGCAACAATTTGTTGGTTATTTCGAACAACAATAATGCAATCGAATTGCAATTAGTTTTTCTGTGTATTTGCATAATTTTAACAGGTAAAAGTCCTTTGGCACTTTTCGCTAGGAGCAACCGTCTCGCTGATAAGCGCATTGCACGGGTGAACGCGGACCTCGCCACATCGTAATGTAATTAACAAATTACAAATTTGTAAATCGTATGCTTCGCTTCCGTGCATTTTTACAAACATAAAAAGTCCTATTGACCATTTTGATAGAATGAATATTTTCAGAGTAATTGGTGTGGAGAATTCCGCGGCCACCCTCGCAACGCGCTTATCAGCGAGTCGGTTGCTCCTAGCTAAAAGTACCAAACGACTTTTACCTGTTGAAACGGTGCAAATAACACATTGAAACTAATTGCAATTCGATTGTATTATTGGTGTTCGAAATAACCAACAAATTGTTGCTTAATAAATGGAATTAACAAATTAGACATTTGTACCCCATATGCTTGGTTTCCGTGCATTTTTGCACACATAAAAGGTCCTATTCAGCATTTTCATAGAATGTATACTTTCAGAGTAATCGGCGTGGAGAGTTCCGCCGCCACCCTCGCAACGCGCTTATCAGCGAGACGGTTACTCCTAACGAAAAGTGCCAAAGGACTTTTACCTGTTGAAACGGTGCCAATAACACATTGAAACTAATTGCAATCCGATTGCATTATTATTGTTCGAAATAACCAACAAATTGTTCCTTAATAAATGGAATTAATAAATTACAAATTTGTAACTCGTATTCGCTTCCTTGCATTCTTACGCGCAAAAAAAGTCGTTCTCAGCATTCTCGTTTAAGCAATACTTTTAGAGTAATTGGTGTAGAGAGTTCCGAGGCCGTAAGCGCAACACGTTCATCATCGAGACAGTTACTTCTCACGAAAAGTACCAAAGAACTTTAAGCTATTAAAACAGTACAAATAGTACAGAAAAATTAATTTTGTCTCGATTGCATTATTGTTGTTCAAAATAAACAACAAATTGTTGCTTAATAAATGCGACTAACAAGTTTAAAACATAACTTTATTTTTCTTGTAAGAGCAATACTTACAATGTAACCTGTGCGAGAGTTTTATAGCCACCCACGCGACGTGTTTCTTAGCAAGATGGATGTTCCTAATGATGGTTGCTCTGAGGATTTCAGCAACTCACAATACCACAGGAAACCTACTCGCGATCCGATTAATAAATCGCTCTCAAAGTACTTATCACATTGTTGCTTAACAAATTCAACCAAAATTACTAAACAATATTACTGCTTTAAATGGTGTTAATAGTGCACCACCCACACGTTCTGAACAAGATTGTTTTCAGAATTGAGAAACGGTTCATTTGTTACTGTTATTACTAAACTTACAACTGATTACCTTTCAATGCCTTTATTTAATTATTGGATATTTTTACGAGTAAAGAAGGTTCAACTCTCTCGCAAATGAAAGACTTTTTTGCATAATCTGTGTGTCAAAAGTTATGATTCTAAACTTGATTAGTGTCGAATTGCATTGCAACCGCTATCGAAGCGTAACTCAATGATACTTGCTATTCATCTGAAATATCAAGTGATAATTTTCTAATGTTAAACATGCAAGAAAAAAGAAAAATAATTACGCGTTAATTAAATGAATTAAAAAACTAATCGATCTTCCGATGGAGCTAGTAATTATTTATTTCATGATCATTGTTCTTGCTTTTGTTCATTTGGACCTTCAATTAAAGAAGGCATCAGTCTGCATGATAGAGCATGACAAATTTACCGAATAATCTTAAATGCATTAATTACGACGCTTGGCCTATCGCGGTCAATTTGACGAATTTTGCGGTACGATCGAAGGTACGCGATCGAGACTTCGAACTTGTTCGGTCCCCCCTGGTCCCCTCCTCCCCACTCCGTCCTCACCCGAGCCGGGCTACCTGCTCTCGCCGGTGGGCAATACCACGGAGAGTCACTGCTTTGACGCGCACGCGCCTGAGCCCTGTCTAGTTTCAAGAAAACCTCACTGTATATAGAGAGACAATGTAAGTATATCTGCATATATATATATATATATGTGTACGTTTATATGCACATATGTATATACAGGGTGATTCAGGAAGTTTTCGATACCTTTTGCCAAATAGTAGTTTGTCGTGTCCTGAGCAAAGTTACTTAGCCGTTTGTCGAAATTCGCAATATTTATTTAATTATAAGCATTGTAAATTTGAATAAATCGACCAATCAGGAGTAGCCATTTTGGCGCGTTGGACAGTTCCATATTGCCATGCGGAGAGCTGGCAACGTTCAATTCACCACTACATCGTTACACAGACAGAGTCTCCGTTCACGGCGGATTGAGACGGTCGGTTTGCCACGTCCTGTCATTGTGCAGTGCTGTTAAGTGCAATCGTACGAAAGAGAAGATGCAAAGGTTATGTCCATGTTTTACGTTCGTGCGGGGTTCGCACGTACGTGCGGGGTTCGCGGATCGTACAATGCGACGAAACGAATAATTTCAGGTTAGAGATGCGACGAATAATAATCGGGTTTTCTGTCAGGTCAATAAGATCGGAAATCGTAAAGGATATGCACATAGGATATGCCAAACGGTGTTGGCATAATAAGGGAAAAATTTTATACCAAAAAAAATATCCTCCGATAGGTACTAATTCAAGAATGAATTAGAACCCATTGGAGGGTATTTTTTTTTTGTCAATGGACCATTATTGTAAACGAAGCGAAGTCAAATTACACGCTCCCCGGTAAGTGAACGATTTTCTTCAATCGTATGCTTCACACAACATTGCTTCAATTAAGAAAAACACAAATTCTTAATATCGTCGAACAGCTGTTTGTCGGGTGCAACCGAACTCCACTTATTGACTGTTGAAACACAAAATGTTGAATCAATCACAAGTAGCCGTTGCAATACTGAGCCTGCAGTCACTCGAGCCTGTTGCAAATCGAAAAAAGATGCATTAACCAAAAAAAAATACCCTTGTTACGTCACGTCCTTTCTGAGAACTCTTATTCGCGAACTTGCGCTGCTCTTCGATCGCACCGAGAGAAGCTGCACGCGTACACTCGCGAGGAAACGGAAAGACTGAGGAAAATAAAGGAAAAAGGGAGAGGATTGCTGTGCGTGGGAATCGCAGACAGAGAACCGTTGACCAGAAACTATTTAACAAACTTTCGAAAGCGATTTCGTCGAGACGAAGTCGTAAAATATTCCTGTCATCGGAGACACGAAAAAAAAATCAACATCTTCAATGGGACTTGAGTTACTCGAGAATTCCAAAGGCATAACTCCATGGCTCGATCACCCAAGATGAGCACGTGGCCCCCGACAGCACGCTGTGACGAAAAGTCACTAACACCAGCAAGAAACGCCGGCTCATGTACCTGGGCCAGCCGCCATCGAAGGGATTTGCCTGTTGCTAAGCCGGCAGGTCTCTGTTTGCCGAAACCTACCAACACCACTAAGCATCGAGGCTCATAGACACAAGCGTTCGATGTAGCCGAAATACACTAACGCCATGACGCATCGAGACTCACGGATACAAGCTCTCGGTGACTCCGAACCTCACCAACACTACAACGCAGCGAGGCTCACAGACACGAGTGCTCTGTGACTCTGAAGTCGACCAAAACCTCGAGCGATGATACCGACAGCTTCCTTCTAACCACTATGCATAGGGCCCAGTGGGTTAGAAAAACTTCCGATTTCCTCCAACGAGTGCAGCACCTCTCGGGCATCGTTCACAGCCACCCCCGCGAACAATTAGAGATTCCCGAGGGTCGCGAATTTAATAATTAGCCGATTTCCAGTAGAATCACGCATGCATATGAATATTGGGTCAGGTCGTCATCAATATTAAAGTTTTGTAATAACATATTTTTTATGTATTTTTCACGTATTTCCCCGGCTATACTTTATAGCTAGGGGTAGGTCAGGTATTTGCGCGTTACTCAGGTAACCATCATAAACCCTTTTGGTCTTTTCCCATCATAAAAAGTAAATCCGTAAAAATAACGAGTTAAAATATTTTTGCCTCTAGCAATATTCTCATTACTCAGAGACTAAACATTTAAGCGAAAAATATCTTGCAAACTGATATTGTTTCAAAGATAAACAGTTCAATTTACGATCTTTACCAGCGACGAAAGAAGAATATTGGGTTACATAGGAAATGTTTTTTTTTCAACAACTACCTCCAAACAGTTTCTTCTAAACATTTGGTTGAAATAAATAAACATAAGTGGTGCTCGTTCGAAGAAGCAATTCTATTCAGCTCGCCGATTTGTCACGGTTCCTAGAAAGAAAAACAAGCGCCTCAGCGCCCTGCGGGCGCAGAGACCCTTGTTGGTGGGCTCCGCCCCCCAAACCCCCCGAAAAATGTCCCGGGGGGACATTTTTTAAGGCACTCACGGGGGTACACGTCGCGCTACGCGCTCCGTACCAAGTGTGATTACACTTCGCGTTATACGCTACGTATCGAATATGTTTATACGTCGCGCTGCGCGTTTCACCTGAACCTACTGTGTGTTTTAAGATCGGAATATTGAAACAATTGAAAAGAAAGTAGAAGAGTGGTTGGAAAAATTCGAGATAAAATTTGAATTTTTTTTTTGTTTCGAAAAAATTTTAAAGAGACTTGAAAAAATTAAATTGCAGTTTCCCAATATTTAAAGTAATTTACATGAAAAACGAAAAAAAAGCTGAGATTTTTTTTTTCATTTCAAATCATCCCGCCACAGAATATCAATGTCGCGGCGTGTGCGAACTTTATCACGTCTGCTATGGAATTGTCGTCGGCTTCCAAAGTTTGACAGATAGAATGAACGGAAAAAAAATAAATAGTCGCGATTGTTTTACATTTTATTTGGCAAATTGCAATAATTTTGGATATTCGATGATTCTTCTTTGTGAAATTATAACCAAGTTTTTCAGTGCACCCGTGAAATTTATGATTTTTATTACGAATGTGAATGATGTATTGTAAAATATTGTGAATGGTTTCGTTCAAAATATATTATTTTCGAAATAAAAAGGGCTAATATTTGTAAATCAATGTGTGATATTTCGTGTTTTATTTTTCGCAACCAAATTTTCTTTTCTGACATGATGAAAAATTGTTTTTTGGAAAATTAAAGTAACATAACCTTTAAAATAATTCCTCACTAGAAATAATTGTAGAATAAAAATATTAAGAAATGTTAGAATGTCTTCAAATTTGCTGAGCATAGTGTTTTCGATGCAATGAAATATTGCTGAAAATTAGAAAAAAATTCGTTCGTAGGTTTCAAAATTGCAGCGCCGTACGGACCTTTGACAGGAGAAAATGGATTTTTAAATGGAAAATGCCTGGAAAAAATGTTCAGAGACGTCGGAATGTCTTCAAATTTGCTGTGCATAGTGCTTTCGATAAAATAAAATAATGCTGCGAAAAAGAAAAAATTTGTTTCGTAGACTTCATAATTGGAGCGCCGTACGGACATTTAGCGGAACAAAATTGAATTTTTATTTTGGAACAACTCATTAAAGGCTTCGCAGTAGTTTCAAAATGTTTGTGCACAATAGTCATGATGTGATAAAACACTCCTGCGAAGGAGAACAAAATTGGTTCGCACGATCCAAAGTGACACTGTGATACGGACGTCCGAGAAGATAAATTCAGTGAAAAAGCTATTTTTATTCAACCGCAGGCTAAAAAAAATATTTCCAGTCATCGGAGTCACTTCAAATTAACTGCGCATGAAGTTGGAGGTACACCGAAGTAAATTCTGAAAAACTAATTTTTTTGGAGCATACGCTGCGGGGAATCCCCATCGAAAGCTGTGTGAAGAAGCCTCGATGGTCATTTTAATAGGCACTCTTTGCCTATTGTTATAGTGAGTGCCTAACAAACATTCAAAACTATAATGAACCGGTAAAAACCTATTTAGCGCGCACCCGCAAAATTGCGAAACGGATACACGATCGATTAGGTGAGGTCTATAAGACCCCTGCACAACAACAGTATTTAACAAATAGGATCAGTGAAGTCGACAAAGCGGTTATCAAGGCGTACATCCGCGGACTTTCAGATCAAATCGGTAATTTATTAATGCATAAATCGTGGCAAACGGTAGAAGAAGCGATTACAGCAGCAGAGGCAATCGAGATGGAACTGCTTCGTAGGCAGGAAATCCATCAAGGAAAGAAAATCGATATAAAAACACAGGCTAATGTTAGATTCGCGTCAATATCCGACGAGATCGAAGATATTATCGAAAACAAAACAAATAACAAAAAATATTGCGAGGTTCACGGAGAAAACCGTACTCACGGGACCTGAGATTGCAACGCAATAAAACGCACTCGCGAATATATTCAAGGCCGCCGAAACAACGGTTGGTCGAGAGATAATTCGCGAAACCGAAACTCGAGAGGACGTGATCGTTCAAACTCTCGTAACAACCAAAACAATCAACGCGATAGACGCAGTTACGATAATTCTAGAAATCGCAATTACAGGAGCGATTCGCGAGACTCGCGAGACAACTCGCGCAATCGATACTCGCGTAACAATAGCTGGGATAGGTCGCGTAATTCGAACGACTCCCGTGGTCGACAACGCAGCCGATCTGATCGCGATTATTCCCGAAACCGAAACGACTCCCGAGATCGCAGTGACTCACGAAATCGTAACGATTCGCGAGACCGCGATAACTCAAGGCAACGTAACGATTCCCGAGATCGAGACAGTCGCGACAACTCGAGAGATAGAGGAAATCGCAATTCGCGAAAAACCGACTTCGATCTCTCGCAACTCGAACAAGCACTAGAAAACGTGCTGAAAAAAAACCCGAATTCTACCTCTCGGAACAGCGCGACGGGAGGTCAGAATTAAGCGCACCACAAAACGAAACGTCTAAAACAGAGGTAACCCCCCTCTCAAAAAATGTACATGATGTAAAAATAACAATTAAGGAAGCTAGAATTAATTTAGGTTTAACAAAAAGGCATAAGCCACCGACGGAAAACATACGCTCGCCCGATCTACGCATGAAAGAAACTCTGTTTCTCGTAGACACAGGAGCTGAGATAAATCTTGTGAAAATGTCCAGTCTTGCGCCAAGTACCGAGGTAGATGAAAGCCTGATATACGTACTCACGGGCATCACCTCAGGGCAAGCACGCACAATCGGACGATGCTATATCCGCATAGAGGCGTTCACTATTGAATTCCACGCGATCGAGGATGATTTCCCGATTCTGCAGGACGCTATTCTCGGCGATGTGTTCTTTAGAGATACTCCCGCGGACCTCCTCTATAGTGAATCATGCATTAAATTTGCAAACCACACAATACCGTTCGAAATACTCGAACGAATAACTCTACCCCCTCGATCTAAGGTTGCCATCTCAGTACGACTGAGACCAACAGATCTTGAGGAAGGATATATATCGAGAATAGAAGCAGGAGAAAACATATACATGGGTCACGCAGTTGTCAAAAACAACAATGGCATGGCGTACCTTTGCGTCATAAACGCTAACACGTGCGAAATCAACCTCATTCTCCGCCCATTACAATTACACCCGTTCGAGCAGATCTCAGATCTTCCGTTTGATATCGAGACAGAGGACGCTCAGAACAGCGCGGAAATCTGCTCAACCGAATCAGGTGATAAAAATAGGCTGGAAGAATTGAAAAAATTACTACAGCTTGATCACCTTAACAAAATCGAAAGGGATCACGTACTCCAGTTGGTCAGGGAATACCAACACTTATTCTACCTTCCAGGAGACACTCTCGGATCCACGACAGTCATCAGTCATGAGATCCAAACAACAGACGAGAGACCAGTCAATGTCAAACAATATCGTTTCCCGCAAACTCAAAAAATCGAATTACAAAGACAAGTCAAAAACTTGCTCGATAAGGGAATAATCAAACCGTCTCTCTCTCCGTACAATTCCCCAGTCTGGATAGTACCTAAGAGAGAAGACTCGAAAGGAAACAAACAATGGCGAATGGTTATCGTGTCACGTCAAAAATGCGGGTGTTTCTCTTTCACCTGAAATTTAACGCGAGGTTGCGTCGAGTACGATTGAATACACGCTGATCAAGAGAGATTTCTCACTCCTTTACCACTCCTGGCATCAATTATCGGCGCAACTGCCCATTTTTTAGTCTAACCGTGAGGAAATTTACTAAGGATAGGGCTTGGAATGCTATTCGTTGACTTGTCTTAGAGGTATTATAAAATTTCTTTATCTGTTACGTAATTAAACTAATGATCGTTGATGAGTTGATTTAAACGGATTTATTTCACCGCGATATAGAAATGATTTGAATTAACTGAATTTATTTCACTGCGTTATAGAAATGATTTTATAATTGAATTATATTCGGTGAGTAGTGTTGGTGATGTCTGGCGACGGCTGGGCGAATTAACGAGGAGTTTGAATAATAGAGGGTATAGCACACTTTTCACTTATAGTTTTAGCAAGGAAATAGAATTAAATTGTACTTACGTTATTTGTCGAGATGATGCTGCTTGCGATGTAGTGGATTGGTTGAACACAAATTTCACGCGATATGCCGTGATATTCGAGATTTATTCAAAGAAAAATAATTCAGGCAAATTCGAAAGTACAAGAATGTGGTTTTCGGAGAGAGTACAAATGATCCGTTGGAATAAGAATTCGTACAAAATTGTCTTTTTAACTATCGAGTAAAAGAAAATTCGATGGTGAAACGAAGGATGGTTTCGTTCCACGAGATGACTTGAGAATGGTAATTCGGTGAACTGAATTAACCCAAGAAAACTCTGGTTGCATGAAAAAATGAATACAATTTTTGGAGATGGAAAGGGTTATCGACAAAATCCTCCAATAGGAGGGTTCCTCTATTTCTTTGTAGTCGCACAACGGACTCGCGATCTTTTTCTAGTATGCGTTATCCACCGCATAACGCGGTCTCTAACTCTATTTCTCTCGTCGCCTAGCCGGAGTATCAGCCTACTTGTTGGATTTACCGATCCCGCGCTCGCTCTTACGCGCCTCCGTCTCTCTCTACTTGGTCTAGTTGCTTACGGGCCGGACTACTAAAAATCTACTTCTGGTCTGCTCTGCACTGCTCGCGCCACTTTTCCGCGGCTTCTTATATGCTAGGAAATGAATCCAGAGGGGGAAGGAAGTCCCTCCCTAATCCTTGCCTGGAGCGTACTCCCCTGATGAGTAATCTCGCTCCTCGTTACTCTCCTCTCGGCCTGTTCGAAATTCTTGGATTTGCCGATTTCTCTTATTGTTAAATAATTGTGGATTTGTCCATTTTCCATTGAATTTCAGTTTTCCTTATACATAATTATTTGCCTGACTTATTTGTAAAACTTAATATTAATGATTCATAACTAAATATTTAATATAATTGATATTCGATATTGTTAACGTATAGGAGAAGATATATTGTTACTGTTCGTAAACTTCTCTTATATGTATACGTATCCGTAAACTGATAATAAGAGTCGAGAAATGTGTATCATTTTATCGGCAATCATTTTATAATATTATAATAATTCACGTATTGGGTGTCAAAATATTATATGCCTTAAAGTTGAAAATATATCTCGGATCTTGTACAAATTATTTTATTATTTGGCAAAACGTTTCATAATATTTCGAGGTATTGGTAGCATAACTGGGCCGATTTATTGGGGCTTTGCCCCCCCCCCCCCTTCTTTGGGAGCCGTGCACCAGCTATTGCAAGTGCCTGGTAACAGTGCCGTCCGATCATCCTATTTCCTTATATGGACATTCCGGAACTAATGTTCCGTTTGCCCGGGCGAGCTGTAAAATTCCCCTCTTTCGGTGTACCTGATGATCTTCCCCCATCGTCATGAACTAGCCTTGACATTATGCGACTTGGCTTACGCAACTCGTTCCTTTGCACGGGCCCTTTTATCTTTACCGCCTGCCTTTTCTAGCTTAATTTCTGTCTTTCGCGGCGTGTCCTGATCATACGTTAAGTGATATCGGAAAAGTAATAATTCCATGTTAAAGGTGGATTATTCCCGAACATTTTGGTATAAACCGCGGTTTGATATTTTGCGTTATAAATCGAGGGGAAACCGAATTCCTTTACGCGGTGTACGTTTTTCGCTCCAAATATTTTGTTGCTACTTGTTTTATAAATTTCCCACAAACGGCATATAATTTCGGAAAAATAATAACAGCGTTAGATTAGTGGAATATTCCTGATTAATTTGATATAATTATCGGTTCGTAATTTTCCTACCATAAATCGAGAAAACGCAATCCATGGAATAAATTTTTGTTCTTAATTTCCGTTTTAACGGTAAGCATAATCGGAAAAATAATAATTATATTTTACAGAGAAAATTTTCCTTAAAATGTTGATGTAATTAAAATATAATTTTTTTATTCTCCCTATCGTAGGGAGCCATTTATTTGCGCGCGGTGCATTAGTATTTTAAAGTGGACTGCATCTTCTCTTTCGGGGGGTCGAACCGCTCGCCCCTCATGTGTCACCGTTGAGGCACACTTGTCATCCATTCTACGTCCTACCGCAATTCAGTTTCGGTGGGTCGTAAAATTTTTACGACCGTCTTTCCTTAAATGTTTAGCCTGGCAACGTGATTTTACGGTCTTACTAGTTTGTTATCTTTTGAATTTCGGGCAATTTTTTATTTTTCTTCAACAGTCGTATATTATATTAGCTGCAACTAGAGCGCACTTTACGAAGTTAGTGGATCCTTTATTCGTATCAAATTCCATGGCTTCGCACAAATTTACGATCTGGTCTCTGTTTAGTTATAATTTATTTTTGGTGTATTGACTGTATTTTATGACTAAGCTATACCGAATATTATTCCTATGATTTTGAATATTGTTGATTTCGAATTTATATATTAATCGCGTTTGTCGATAAATCGTATTGATTAGTTTCCCTAATATCCTGGATAATTTTATTATCTTTGATTCAATTCATACTATAGTTTTTATATTAAATACCTGCCGAAATTTCGTCGATCATTTTTATCGTTTTTCGTTAAATGTTAAAAAGCGTGTGGGAGTACGAAACGTATTTTAGAATTGTTGATGGAGAAATTATTTCTTTATGATGATGAATGATTAAATGGTACGAGGGATGTTCTGACTCTCAATCGCGTGAGCCACATATTCAGGAATATTACGCGACGTTGTTCGGTGTTAAAATACCGAAACTATGTCGATGGGCAGGGTTAACTTCCATACATAAGGTAATGTAGATTCCCTTTTTTACGATGGAAGCCCGTTAGGTTATTCGGCTAGGAAAACTCCAACGGTCTAGCCGCAGGGTAAAAGCTTGGATCTATGCTCCTTGGGTCGATGCTGCGGTCGATCGTATCGACGTCGGCAGCGGTGTTCGCTGTTTTACCGAGGGTAGTGCGTGTGTCGAGGGGGATTCAAACCTCTGTCCGCATCTATCTCGTGTGGTAAATAATTCTATTTCCATCTTTTACCCATGTAAGTTTTAATTCACACGACGAGTATTTGAGATCTCATTGGAAATATTTTCCAGAGGAGATCCATTCCTGGAATATCGTTCAGCGATCGATAAGAAATATCACTCCTTTTATGAGTTTAATGATAATGGATAATGTTTGAATTTTGTGAAATGTAGGAATTATTTTGGAAGGAACAGGTTTGCAAATTATATGAAAAAATAAGCAGAAATATAAGTTGCGAAAATTATTATTAATAAAAGGAATAGAGAGCGTTACGTCAGGACGTAACACCTCCCCCCTTAAGATGATTGTTAGGGGAAGCCTAATGATCATTCCAATGGGTGTGTACCCATATCCATATATATATCTCTTATTAATAATTAATTAAATGTATGGCTCTTGGTATTATTACCATAATCTCTTGTCCCTTCGTTCGAGATATTGTTCTTTTTTTTTTATGTATATTTTATTTGAATCAAAGATAATGGATTGTTACGTTCTATTTTTGGTATGTATGAAATTATGGCTTTATTATCTTTGGTGTAATTGTTTTTCCTCTCCTCTTATACGTAACTTACTGCTAAGTGATTATGTGATTTCCTTGTCTCTTATACTTTTTGGCAAGTAAGCTTTTATGAGTAATAGAATTTCAATATAAGGCACTACTTTGGCGTTAAGCGTGGTTAACTTTTGTATAATATATATATAAAATTTAAACATAATAACCATTAACAATAAAATTCGGAATTGCCTTCTTTTATAATTAGTCGCTAACATACGCGATTTTCGGGGTTTGTCTTGGTGCACGATGTTGTGTGTGTAGGCGTGAGGTCTTCTTCTTGTCGATTTATTGGTCCCGGTTTATTACAGCCACATTTCAGCCTCATAGCCGCCAACCTCGTCGGTGGTGATTATTGTATCGAAGGTTTGCCCTTGTGGTAGTAAGACGTCTTCCACCTTTGTATATTTTGTTCCGCCCAGAATAACGGATCGGCCTTGGCGTGGTAGTTTCCGTCTCCATTCTTCGAGTACGCCGTTAGGGATTCCTCTCCATTCCGGGGGTACGTAGCAACCGGGTACCAAAGGCCAATAAAGTTGTGATAGGAATGCCCTCCGATCGTTGGTTTTCGGAGGATTGATAACAATCTGCAAAATGTACTGGACCATCTGCGAATATTTACAATGATTACATTAGTTAGGCGCATAGGAAACTTTTTCCTTGTTATGTAAAAAAAAATATTATTTTTTTTTTTATTAATATTATTTTTTTTTGTTTGTTTTCTTTTTTTTTTTTTTTATAGAGATTTATGGCATATAAATTATTTATTATATTATTATTTTGATAAGAGGAGGAATCGACCTCCAAGAGTCTCTGCAGCGAGTATCGTTCTACTTCCATATCCTCGGATGTTGATTTACTTGTAAGATCAAGAGCTTCGCTACTGGCTTCTTCTTCGCTGTGGACCTCTTCGTCTTCTATCTCACTGTATTGCCCTTTTCCTACGTATTCGATGAGGTCCGGCTTTTGTGTAAGAGGTGTCAATGTGTCGAGGTACCATCCGTACGTAACTCCTCCGAGATGTATATTCTGTCCGAGCCGGACGGATACTCGTCTTAACCATTGGTCACGTGTTTTCTGGGCCAGTCTGCGACATTCCGGCGGTACGTAAATAAATCGCTGTTGATAACCTGGCGGATCCAATGCTACTCTCCAGTAGCAGACGAATTTTTCCATTCCCAACCTAGGGCTAATATATCGTCGATTGACGGCGATCGGCAGGTGTCTTCCGATCCCTGGTAGCTTAAGCGGCTCTTGCCATTCAGGTACCGGTTCGTTAATCACCGGCCATCCTCTTGTGCCGGGTATGGGAACCGTAGCGTATCGTTGACCCTGTGGCATAAGGATATCGTTGCGCCACTCATATAGCGTTTGCCCCAAAGTAATATCCTCGAGCGGATTAGTCCGTAGTTGCGCGGTCCATTCCTCCAAACGCGTCTTTTCGATATGTCGCCATTCGGGTGGTACAAACAGGAGGAAAGGTTTTTCAACAATATCTATGTATAAAGAGATTTTCCAGTAACAGTAAATAACAGCAGTTCCGGGTACCACGCTCGCAGGTGCCACCTCGTTGATTCTGATTTTTAGTGTCTCCGGGAGTGGTGCATGTTGATCGGATCTGGTTTGTATTAGTGCAGTAATTTCGCGTCCGCATTTGCATTTCGCCATGTCTTCGGATTTCTGTTGTTAAATTTTAATTATTGATATTAATTATTTGTGCAATTCCGATTTATTTTTGGCTAATAAGTCATAGTTAAATTATTATAGATAGTGTGCTTTAAATTTATCGATTATTCGTTATGTTTTTTTTTTATTATTATATATTCTCCTCCTTTTTCCTTTTCTCTTTTTTCCAAAGGGAGGGGGGGAGGAGAAAAAAATTATCATTTAAAAGTTATCCGGTTGGATTTATATATATATATATATATTTTTTTTCATTAATCAATTCTGTATCCTTGAGTTAGCTCGGGTCAAAAAAAAAATGTAATCGTACTTCATATTTGTTATCTGCCCTAATCGTTAATATAGCGTTTCTCCAAGCCCCAGTCCGTCATTTGTCAGGGGGTCTACGTATGTAATCTTAACTAGGGTGTTATCAGTATGTTTGTAATTAATTTAAATGTTGATTATTATTATTAATATTATTTTATATATTTTTTTTGTTTTTCGTTTTCTTTTATATCTTCCCCCTTTTTATTATTTTTTTTTTCATTTCTCGTCTCTTGTTTTTTCTTTTTATTATCTGGCAGTTGTTACTGATGTGAATATTTTATTATGGATTTTTCCTAATCCGTTCTTTCTCCTTCGCTCTTCCTTTCCTTATTTTGCCGTTGTTTCTTTTTTTTTTCAGGTTATTGCTTATCATCCTTCTTCGGTCTTTGTAATAGGAAATATTGTTGTTTATTCTTTGATCCCTCGTCTGACTCTTGTGCATCGATTTTGAGTTCGGGATATAAAGTGTTGGGTTCGTTAAGCTCCTCTGCACCATCTGTATAAGTGGTTGAAGTGGAGGCGATAGTATTCCTTGGCGGCACGGCTCTTGCTCTGGGCAGCGTGTCATAAACCGGGCGGGTGTGAATAGCTATTGTCTCCCCGGCCCCGTCTGTTTGTGTACCGGCTAATACTTGTGTAGGGTATGTTTCTTCTTTTCGGTTTGGGTGTGGTAGTCTACGAAAATTAGATCCAGAGTGTCTCATGATTGCATTGAATTCGCGAATTCTCGGATCGAATTCATATGTTATGGGTGGGATAAGAGATAGATCTCCATCGGGGGCTCCGCAAGGCTGGTATGCCGGTGGTTGCAATGGTTCGGATGCCTCTGCGTCGATATTCGTACCATCCTCTTTCTTATTATTCGGCTTAGGTGGTTTATTACTCAGGTGCAATAACAAGCTCGTAACAGAGTCCCAAATAGCGCCTAACAAATGTATGGATCATCCGTATACAGTGTGTAGAGCGTAACCATGTATTATCGTATCGATGATGAGTTTAATTCCCCTGATGATGATCATTACTCCAATTAATCCTGCACTCACGTTCCCAAATCTGATGAGATAACCCCATGTTTTGTCCCATGCGGATTCTACGATTTTATTTAACGCCTCTTCGTCGAGGAGATTTGATAGCGAACCCCCTTAAACAATAGTGGAGTGTCCGGTGATTCCTCGCGCCAATGAATTTAATATCGCCGGTCTTTCCGCGGGAAACATTAAATGATCGCGAAGTTCTTCCAATTCTTTCTGTGTATATATTCCGCTTGTGGCTAGTGCGTAAGGGCTAACGTATTTCCACGTGGGTTTAGTGAGAGGCTTGAGAACAGTAGGAGTTTGAGTTTGCATAGGTGTTGGTCCAAAAGAATACCAGTCTCCGTCTAACAGATACATAGGAGCGAGTAGTCGATTACAGGAGACTTCGGTGCCGGGTTTTAGTAGTATGTGAGTTCGCGATGCCAGGTGGAAAGAGAAATTTCCCATTGTTACAGGTAATTCGTTGTAACATTCTGTGGTTCGGGCAATTTTTACTTCGACGGGAATACATTGAGCGATGTGTGCCACTTCTCCGGCTATTACAGCCATGTATCCCGGCCCCTTCATTAAATCGTAAGCAAATTCGTCGGGAGAAATTCTCGCTATTGTCAGCGTAGTTTGCAATAGTTGTCGTTCGAGGTTGCATCGTTGCATTAATATATCGCGATACATGTCTTTAATTTGCGTACGGATATGTTTTTCTACAAATACGAATTTGGAATTCATGTATGTGAAAATATCCAGATTATTTACCTCGATGGGACTTTTTGCAATGAAGGGGTTTCCTCTTGTAGTCTCTACAATAAGCAGCTTAGGATGCTCGGTCTTAGTTAAAATATACCCGCAAACTTTAATTGTGTTTTTGCTTGAAAGTCCGAATGTTACATCTCCTTCAGTGAGAGTGTACACTGTTTGTTCGTTGCCAACGTCGTAATCCGCAATTCTATCGGCAATCCCTTCGTACAAGAGTCCGTACCTGCCGGTTTTACAACTGTCTTCGGGCAACGGGTCCCAAAACGTATTGCCGCCGTCGAAGTCGACACAACGGCCCTCGTTCAACTCGCAGTTCGTTCCGGATCGTAAATGTATTTTATTAGTATCTACGTTTACCCGAGCGTTGTAATCTCTCAATGATATTTTCACACTTCCATGTACTATTACTTTATCCCATGTACCGTAAGGATCGGAATAAGTACCTCCTTCGCAAGACCCGTCGTTATTAATTGACCCTGCTATATGTATTGGTCGCGTAATTGTTCCGTTTGTCGTAATCCCCGTGACTGTGGTTTGTCCTATCTTAACGTTACCGTATCGATACATGTCGAGGCAAGATTCTCGGTTGACGCTATCTATATATCCGTATTCTCCGTTGGTTACATCCATCGTATGGGAATGCATTCCACATCTTTTGATCGTTCGATAAATTTCCACTTTACATTGCCTTACTTTTATAGATGAATATTCATTGATTTGTATAAGTTGAATATAGGTGCGAGTGACATTAACTTCCTGCTGGGGGATGTTGCATTCTCCCACTCCTAGTAATGATACGCTGGTGATGTTTGACGTAACACCGGCGCAATCGTACCCAATTAATCCATGAGTCACCGAGATTTGTGAATTTAAGTAGATCAGTGAACTCCATGCGAGTAGAATTCCGAGCTTCATTGTCTGTAATATTATCATTCGTGAGATACCGAGTATTCAATAATTCATATATTTTTTTTTTGATACTTGTTTCTACTCTGTATTTTGTGAACGCGAGAAGACGGGGGTTTTTTATGGCCTGACCAATAGGAAAATTTCCTTCCCTTGCGGAGGGAACTCGACAAGTGGTACGAGGATTATCGCGCCGAGTTTTCGTGAACCTTGAGAGTGGGGATTTGTGTATTTAAACCGAGGTCGTGGAAAACGAAAATCATTCAAGTCCTCGAACTCGAAACTCATTCCACTATGTCGTCCTTTTTTTTTCTCCGTCGAGCAATTGAACGCGGCCTATATGGCGGCGTATTGTGCCTTGATTCGAGGCGGATCGCAGGAGGAGTTTAATCGGAGGGTAATTGTCGTGTTTATTTCATTCATATTTATTTTTTTTTATTTTTTTTTTTATAATCTTGTTCTTTTCTTTTTCCAGATCACGGAATTGCGGATGTCCCCGTCCGACTTCTTCGGTTCGGACGAAGACTGGGATGCCGAGGATTCGGGTCCCAGTTATCTGGAGGAGTTATGGATTCAGGGGGTTTATCCGCCTGTTAACCGGGGGCGGTTCCCGGATCTCCATCCCGGCCTGGAGGATCTCGATGAAGGAGATTTCTCTCATCATGACGATCCTCTAGAGGGGTTCGATCCGGAAGAGTACGTGGCGCTCCCCTCGGCAGACCCTCAAGAGCCCGATGAAATGGAGGTCGAGGAGGACGATGGGGGGTCGGGTCACTCGACCGATCCAGGGGAGGATGACCCATCGGAGGGTGAGGGTGGCCCCGTTCGCCCGGACTCTCATATTCGCGGGTATTTATTGTTACCAATTTTTTTCATATGTATATTTATTTTTTTTTTCTGGACTAATGTTTATGTTTTTTTTTGTTTCAGTTCTCGGTACCGGCCCTATTAGGGTTCCGGGGGGAATTAGTTTTTAACCTTAGATTTAGTATAGGTTTTTGTAAGAGTGTGTGGTTTTTTTTTTCATTATTTTTTTTAATTGTAATTGATTTTAATTAAGATTTTATGATTATGTGTATTTTTTTCCGTTATTATACATATATCTTTTTTTTTAATTTTATTTTTAAGTATAGTTTTTAATTTATAGTTATAGTTCTTAGTTTTATATAAAAAAAAATATTTTTTTTATTGTATTATTCAATAAATGCCTGTAAAGGCGTAAAAATACAATTTTGTGTTCCCCTTTTCTTCTTTTTATTTATGGTGTAAATATATATATATATTTTTTTTTTTTTTTTTTTTTTTTATAACTATTTTTATTATTAGTATATTTTATTTCATTTTTTTTTTAATTTTTGGGAGGGGCTTTTTTTTTATTAATAAATGCCTGGAAAAGGCTTAAAAATACAATTTTACGTTTATTTATTTATTTTTTCAGTATTATCTTTAGATTTACCCTCTTTTTTCCTTATTATTATTATTATTTTTATTTTATTATTATTATTATTATTTTTTTTTGTTTATTATTATTTTGTTTCCTTAGTTTTTCCTTTTCTTTTCTTCTCTCTTTTTTTTTATGCGGAGGTTTTACCTCGTTTTCATTATTTATTATTATTATTATTTTTTTTTTTATTTGCGGCTGCGTTTCATCCGTTGTTCTGTCAACGGCTCTTGTTGTTTTTTTTTTCCGATCGTTCCCTAGGCCTGTCGTTCCGTCGACAGTCCCTCGTTCTTCTCATCATGGGTCATCATGGGTCACGGGTCAGTATGTGTTCTCTTTTTTTTTTTCAGGCGCTCTTTTTTTTTAGTTCGGTCGAGTCCTCGGGACTCCCAATAGTTTGTTTCTCTCTCTTTCTCTTTGCTTTTCGGTCGAGTCTTCCGCGACTCCCGATACCCTATTTCTGTTCTTTCTCTTTCTTTTTCGGTCCGACAAATATTTAAATTTCCTCGTTTTTTTTTTTTTTTATGTTTGTGTTTTTTTTTTTTTATTTATTCTTGGTTGAGTCCTCAGGACTCCCAACAATTTTGTTTAATTCTAGTTCTTCTTTTTTTTTATTCATATTATTATTTTTTTTTTTAATTATTATTATTAGGATTACTTTACCGTCTGTTGAGTCCTCAAGACTCCCAATAATTTGTTTAAATTTTCTCTTCCCTTTTTATATATATTTTTTTCGTATTTTTGTTGGAATTCCTCCAAGAATTCCGATTTTTTTTTTTTTTTTTTATTATGCCTAATATAATTTTTTTTGTTGAGTTCCTTATGACCTCCTGATATTTTTCCCTTAGTATAATATTTTTTTTTTTCCTCTTTTTTTTTATTCCTGACATTTACTTTATTCTATATATTTTTTTCGGTCGAGTTCTCTACGAACTCCTGGTATATTATCTTTCCCTATTACTGTTTGTCCTTATTGAGTTCCCTATGGACTCCTGATATTTTCTTACTTCAGCATTATATTTATTTATTTATTTTTTTTTTAATTTTAAATTGAGTTTGTTACGAACTCCATATATATATATATTTTTCCTTGTTAAGTTTTCCTTTATTTATTATTATTATCAAAAAAAAATTCCTTCTTCCCCTTTTTTTTTTTTTTTTTTTTTTATCATTGATCCTCATAATTGTATGAAGATTTCATGATGTTTTCTCTCTGTTTTTTTCATACATAGGTTTTATTATCCCTTATAGTAGATATGTTTTCCTTATTCTGATGGTTATTGTCATTATTGTTATTACCTATGTTTTATTTATTCCAATACGTATAGTTATATATATATATTTTTTTTCATTATTATTATTTTATTATTTTTTTTGTTATATTTTTTTTCTCCTTTTTTTTTTTGTTAATTAGCTTATTCAATTTAATTCTTTCCAAAGCGTGTTAGATCCCCTCTAAATTCTTATACATTATTATATAAAATTTTCCTATCGTATATAAAACGTTATTTTTCCTATTTCCTCTGCTTTCCTTTATCGTCCCTATATTCTACTCGTTATCTCCTTTTTTTTTATATTTCCCTGAGTTCCCATCTCTTTTCTTATTCCTATCCTTTCTTTCATATAGGTAGTACAATTATTCCCGTCCCTACACCAATTTATCCGTTTTATGTAACAAATCCCCTTTTTTTTTGTTAACGTTATCAATAATGCGATATTTTCCCAACATATAGTTTATAAAATATTTTTCCCTAAATTCTATGTATTCATTATGAGTATGGGTATTTAATGTACTTAAATTTATTTATCGTATCTCTATTTAATTCTCTTACTTGTATCTTCCTATGTTTTGGTTCCTTCTTTTCCTTTGTGACGTGATTTTTTTTAATCAGCGTCACAAAAACCAAAACAACCGTAACTCGCATAAAAATACCGATTTTTAAGGCTGAAGTTTCGCGTTACTGCCTCTCCCAGCGACTTAAGATACCGTCAAGCTCTCGCTAAGATATCGATCGAGATTTTTGCAGTTTACCTTCTATGTTTTTTTTGTTTTTCCTTTTTGCTTTGAGATTTAATTTACTTCAGTTTTAGTTCAGTTTTGGTCGGGATTCTCGAATTCACTTGGTGGGACAAAGTTAGCAAATAAAAGGCCCAAGTGAAGGAGAGACTCGATGAAGTGTCTTGCAACTACGTTAAAGTCCGGTGCAAACCCGGCACCCTATAGAAAAGTGCAATGCGTTGAGATCAGGCGGAGGTATCGTTTGGTCCAGGCAAGGGTGGTGGAACCCCTTGCGCTGCGTTATAGTTGAGTAGAGCCTTGTATCTCACGCATTGACTAAGGGAAGCGATTGCGAAGATTCGTTCAAGTTACCGCGTTATAGTATTGGCTCTCGATTCGATAAAGTCATGAGATGGTTGAGAGGGCAGTAGTTATCGATTAAGATCCCGCAAATAATAACGATAATTCATTACGAATTTTCGTAGGCAAAGACAGTCGACGGAGAGCTGCCCTCGAGGCAACTCGGGTCTCTCTCGCGCTCCCGCTACCGTGGGCTTCGGCCTATTGTTCTCGCGCTCGAGCCATCGAGGCATCGGGTGATCGCTGTGTCTCGCTCGCGTTACCGTGGATCCCGCTATCGCTCTCGCTCTCGTGTTCGCGCGTTCGTTCGTCGATTCGTGTATTTCGCGTGTGCTATCCTCGGTAGGATTCCGAAAGGAATTCTTTCCGAGTCGATAATTCGATCGATGCGTTACAATTAACGCTCTCGAGTTGAAGTGCATGTGTGTGAGTTCTCGTGTCATCGTCAGATGCAGTTCCCGGTCCTTTTTGGATAAATTTACGCGCTTCGGTGAGTTTTTTTGATTTATCGAAGTTATTGATCTCGTGTCGCGCCCGTCGTCGCTTGTCTCGCTTCGATCTCTCGATCGGCTGAGTACTCGCGATGCACGTGCGTGGGATCCCGTGGCTTCTTAGCCAAAATATTACTTTTCGCTCCCGATTAAAGTAACGTTGAGGTCTCGATCTCCGTTTCTTGTGTGCTATTCTATTGACCTCGGATCGCGACCCTCTACCCTAACCCGCATCCTGAGCAACCGAGCATTTCCGCAACCGTTCGCTCTCGCGAATGCATCGACGTTAGTTCTCGTTCCGTTTTAGTTTCCGTTTTGTTGTGTCGTTCGTTTTGTCCCTGCGGAGGTCGTCGTTCCACCGACCTCCAGATTAGTCCGGTTTGGTAATTCCGGCGAAACAAAAATTAACCCTGCGGAGGTTGCCGTTCCACCGGCCTCCAGTTTAGTCCGGTTGTTAATACCGGTGAAACAAAATTAACTGGCGCCCACCGGGACGCCGATGCCTCCGCGAGGGTGGACGGCCGAAGGTGACGTGAGTTTTCGAGTTCGTGTTTTTTTTTGAGTTTCGATCTCGCTCATCTTTTTGAGTTTTGAGTTTTTTTGTAAAATTAGTGTTGCGTTCTCGAGATCAAGGAAAACCCGTCACACCTTATTTATGTATATTTTAACTGTTCAGTTGTTTAAAGTGTGAGGTACTTTCGGTTGTATATAGGGGTCATTTTTTTTTAATTTTTTTGTTATTTTTTTTTTTTATACCAAAGTTTCTAATAGATTTCTGTGTTCGAGGGTTTCATCTTCCTCTTCGATGTGAGTGAATACTTTCCTGCATAATTCTTCGTAAACTTCCTTCTCGCTTGTTTGTTGGGGCCTGTTTTGTGCGGTGTTATTATCACTAGCTCCGTCTTCTTCGTCTCCGGACCCCGGGGCCGTTTCGTACGGGGTCGTTGGTACTATTGTATTCTCGTCCTCGTCTTCATCGGTATCCTCTGGCGGGTGGTAGTTGAACAGTCCGTACCCTTGGCTTTCCATCGTTTCCATTAATTGTCCCTCTGGAAGAAGAGAATCGCCTCTCCATGTGTATCTCACTCCTCCGAGGGTGATGGGTTGATACATATTCTCACATAACAGCGAGATGTAACGCGCTCGTCCCTCTTTATTGAGCCTTCTCCACTCGGGGGGTACCCACAGCTCGAACTTGCGTCCGTGGTTGTCGGGCAATTCGATTTTCCAATAACAAAATATTTTTTCCATTCCATTTACGATGTCGTGTGGTACCTGTCGGTTTATTCTTACGGGTAGGTCTGTTCCGTCGGAGTACTGAAGCCTAGGTTTGCCCCAAAAAGGAGTTTCCTCCCGAGATTCTGGCCATCCATTGCGCCCAGCCATCGGGATGTCCGATAATCTTTGTCCCAGCGGCACGAGTGCATCGGGTAACCATTTGTACAGAGTAGCTCCGAGAACTATGTCTTCGTATGGATTATCGCGTAATTTACCGACCCATTCGTCGAACACCGCTGGTTGGATCGTTCGCCACTCGGGTGGTACATATAAATCTATTCTTCTTTTCGGAATCTCCAAATAGAAAGCGATTTTCCAATAACAGAACAATGCTTCTGTTCCGGGGACAATGACCCGGGGTCTTATTCGATTAAGACATATCCAGAGTGTGTCCTCGTGGGTGTCGTTCATAAGTGGTCGACACCAACTGAACTCCGTACAGTAGCAGTGATGGACAGCCATTGTTCCACACGTTCCTGTTTTCGAAACGTTACTTATGAATTTTACCGTATATATGTATATGTGAAGGCGTTGTTATTCGTTCATACAGTTTTTGTGTTTTTTTTTTATTTGTATTGCTAAGTTTAATTCATGAAATGATTTATTGAATGAGTTTCGTCTTAATTTATCAAATACACAGGTCCTATCGATAGCGCGGTTATTTCCTACTCAGTATGTAAGTGGGAATAAACGTATTTATTTATTCATTTATTATTATCTAATAATATT
The DNA here is from genome assembly GCA_934046635.1 of Buathra laborator. Classification (NCBI taxonomy): domain Eukaryota; kingdom Metazoa; phylum Arthropoda; class Insecta; order Hymenoptera; family Ichneumonidae; genus Buathra; species Buathra laborator. The sequence goes on from CAKOHB010000040.1 coordinate 1,019,088, forward strand.
TTTTTTTTATCATTATTATTATTAAAAGGAAATATATCTCTTTTTTTCTAATTTAAAATTTGTATTATTTTTTTTATTTATTATTATTATTATTTTTTTTTTTCTATTTGTAACTTTTTAATACTTTTATGTAAAGCTGCCTATTATGTGCTCCCCTCATTTTTTTTATTCAGGGTTTACGTTCTACTCTTCCATGGTTATTTTTCGAATGGGTTATTCTTTTCTCTCTTTTTATTATATTTTTTTTTTTTTTTTACTTCCTTCTCTGTGGGCGGGTGCTCCCGAGTATAGTCACGTTACTGGGGATGATTGCGATTCCCCTGTCCTTACAATGGTAGTCGTGTACTACAACGACCTTAGTGTAGCGGAATATTAACGCTCCGCAAATTACGCACTCGCCTCGTTCTTTAGCGCATTTCTCGCAGTAAACTGCATGTCGACAGGGTATAATTATAGTTTCAATTCCGGCGGCCCTGCAACCTTCACACAGATTACTGATAACGTATTGATTTGAGTGGAAGCGCAGTTGTTGAGTCGTTTGATTTACTATCGAACTCCTCCGTTTTCTTTGATTTAGTTTCCTTCTTTGAAGAGGTTGCCGCACCGGACTCTTTGGGTAGACAGTCTATTGCCTCGTCGAGCGTGTATACAGTGTACCCGGCTCTGTCCAATGACTCGAACTCGGAGTCGCCGATCTTGTGAGTAGTCTCACTAGCGAGATATTCATTAATTGCTTCCGTAAGATTTTCGAACGGCGGAGGCGAACGACGGGGTCCTTTTTTATGTACATAGGTTGCTCTACTACCCGAGAGTCATCGAGAGTTGGTGCCGGTACTGCTCCTTCGTTTACCTTTTTCAAAAAGTTCGCATCTTTTTGCGAGAGCAGGTACCTGCACTCCGGATATAGTCGTGCATGTCGTTCCCATGGTACATCAATGAGCTGCCAATCCTTTTTAGAACCCGTACAATGGTGGCAAACTACTAAGTCGCCGGGTCCGGTAAGGTGGTTTCAATGGTAGGTATCTTAGTCTTACTCTTGCCCTTTCATTGAGAGCAAATATTCACACTTTGGGAACCATAGTGCGTGTTGTTCCCACGGTACGTCCGTAGGCTGCCAATCCTTCAGCCCGCCTCCACAGTAATGGCAAATTACATAATCGCCACTTCCGTCGCGGAAGAATCCAGCGTTGGCGTGGTCCTCGGCCGTCTGTGGTGCCCATTTCGGCCAGTCTTTAAGGGGACTGAGTCACCTAAAAAATCGAAAAGTAAAAAATTTTTTTTCCAGTATATATAGGTTTAATGAAAAATTTAATTTTACCTCCATAATATATATATGTTAGACTACCGCTGTAAATATTTTTGGAGACCTACGGTGTATTCCAGTGTTATGGGCAATGGTCAAACATTTTTCCTTTGCCGCAGCTTTCGGACTGAACGAAAGCATCAATCTTTGCTTGCGACCTCTTATTTTCTTCGTTGGAGAGTTTATTGCGGAACGAGTGCGGGGATTTTTTTTTTAAGCTTCGCTGGCGAAGATATGAGTTAAAAACTACCAAAAAATTCACTTTTTCCACTTTTTGTCTCGTAACCACTCACATAATGGCTTGCGATAAATCCATTTTTGATCGCATGAAAAATCCCCGCACTCGTTCCGTAACACTGACTGTTACGAAGAAAATGAGCCGCCGCAATCCAAAATTGGTGGGCCCATTCTCCCTGAAACCTGCGGCAAGCGAAGAAAAATATAAGTGTCAAAAAATGAATTTCACAGATTAATGAAAATAACCAACTTGGGTGATTCACAATAAAAAAAAATTATTTTTATATTTTTTTTGTCACAAAAATGTACACTTTTTTTTCTATCACATAAAACTTAGAATTTTTTTTTTCTTTTTTTTATTTTACAAATCTCGTAAATGCAAAAAAAATGTTTAAAAAATTAAAAAAAATACTCTTACGTCAAATGTGACGTTTAAAAATGAGGTTAATTCTGCGAGACTTTTCGCGTTGCGACACTGTCACTGTGAAAATCATTTTTGCACCATTGCGGGCAAAAATACAGAATACATTCCGTTCATTCGGAAAAACTGTAAACACTGACGATTAACTAATTACACGGAGTTTACAAGCGCAGTTTTTTAGCCGATTGACACAATCAAGTAAAAATCATCGCTGCTACATTACGCCGGTGTATCGCAGACTCAAAACAAAGCGCGGTAGCGGCGATAATCTGAGTCGCATCGATTAGACGTAACGACCCTTTGGTCGGTAAATCGTTACCTACCGAACGCAGTTTCGGCATCGATTGTTTTTTCTGTTCCTTTCTCGATGTTCCTTGTTCTTCTTATTAGAAGAAAAAGAAACGTGCGGCGATGCGGTATTCCGGCATTGTTTGTATTGCATTTCGGCATTTTTTTTTTTTCACACATTATTTATTTCTAATATTTATAATATTACTAAAATGCTTCGAACGTCGGTAATTTTTTTAATTTCGATCTAAAATTTGGTGTGTATGTAGTACACCGTATATACATTCAGAAAAAAAATTTAAAAAAAATAAATAAAAAAATCATTTTTAGGTGACTCAGCCCCCTTAAATGTTTTCATGCGTTCATCGAAATCAAGAAGGTGCGGATATTCAGCCTTTTTGCAACTCCGAAAGCTCGCGGAAGATTTCCCTGGTTTCGGAGTTACGTTACCGTTTATTCTATCGCAATCGACGCAAGAGTGTCTTTTTCCCGTTGCGGTGGTTTGTCCCCTTTTCCGTTCCGGCCGAGGGGGTGGAATCGTCGCGGGGTCCGCTCCAATCGGCACGTTGCCGCACGGCAGATTCCTCACGAATCGGCACGACTCTTGGTATCTCCTATGTTCTCGCATGGGATCGTCATCGTTTGTCCATAGATTTATTGAAAGTTTACACTCGAAGCAACAAACGTGATCTCTTGGCCCACGGTAATAAAATCCCGCGGCGGCAAATTTCGCCGCATCTAATGTAAACAGGGGCTGACCGGGATAACTTTGCAGCCGAACGCTCTCGAAACGATAATCGGGTTGCGGTGGCTGTCCAACGGTCGACATTTTCCGAGTTTTTGTGTCGATTAATTGTTCGTATAACTATCTGAGTATATTCCTTATATAAAGAGTTTTTTTTATTTTTTATATAAACTTATTAGTATGGATATGTTTAATACGTAATATTATTTCTACGCGACTTTTTTTTTATATATGGTGTTTATTGGACGCTGTTTAATGTTTTTTCTTCTTGTACGTCTGAAGGCTTTTCCTTTCTTCTTCCGGTCTTACGACGCCGGAATGCGGGATTTTCGTAGTCGATTTGGATGCACGACTCGTGAACCCTTTTTTATTTTTATCCGCACGTTTCCTTTTTCCAGTAGTTCCAATACTTCGTATGGTCCGACGTAATGGTCTCCAAGTTTTCCGGGTTTCGGCCCTTTAAGCAGAAATACCGGTTCGCCCACCTTGAAATTTATTGTATTTATTTTCCGATCGTGGTATTCTTTAGCTTTTTCTTTCGCTAAAATTAAATTTTCACGACCGATCTGTTGAATCGAATGTATCTGCGTTACTAACAGAATTAAATAATCATCATAGGTAGCGATTCTTTCTCTTGCAGCTAACGGCATGCTCGAGGGAGTTCTAGCTATTTTTCCAAACACCATTTCGTAAGGTGTGTGCTTAGTCCCTTCGTGTACGTTCGTATTATAATTAAAAATTGCCAATTCGACCCATTCGTCCCAGTTTTTTTCTCGCGTTGTATATTGTTTTAAATATTCTCCAAGGACGTGGTGAGATCTCTCTAAGGAACCGTTTGACTGTGGGTGGAAATCAGTCGTTCTAATTTTCCGAATTCTAAATAATTTAGCAATTTGTTGCATAAATTTGCTCAGAAAATTCGCACCTTGATCGGTTAATACCGCTCTTGGCGCACCAAATTGACAGATATAATGCTTCACGAATGCCTCCGCGATGGTTACGGCCCTAGCATTGGGAAGTGCTATACCCATGGAAAATTTTGTCAATTGATCTTGGATAGTGAGTATATATTCGTTATCTCTTTTGGTTTTTGCTATTGGTCCTACTACATCCATCGCGATTTTATCGAATGCAGTGCTGGGCGTATCGGTAATCACGAGTGGTTGTTTTGTTTTAACTCTGACTAATTTTTTTAATTGGCACTGGAGACATCGCTGAATAAATTGTTGAATGTCTGCTGTTAGATTTTTCCAATAGTATTCGTGACGGATTCTGTTATAAGTTTTGCTTACTCCGCGGTGTCCTCCGATCGCTGAACAGTGCATTTCTCGAATTATTTCGTCATGTTGATCTTCAGCGGGTTCTCTAACTATTCCATTGCAAATAATAATCTTAAAATCGCTTTCTTCAAATATTCGCTGTATTTCAGAGTGTATTCTATCCCAAGGGACGTTGCAAATTGTTTCGGATTTAGCGATACTTATTGATTGGATCCCTAATCTTCCCGCCAGGTATTCACAGTTGTGTAATGTTTTCGAGTATTTGCGTGGGACCCTCGGTTTGGTCGACGGAAATCGGAAGGGCAATATTAAATTTATTACCTCGTTTCACGAAGGATTGAGGCCGTTTCAGCCTCAAGTTTCTCATTTTGGGTAATTCGTTTTTCTCCTGTAATTTCTTACTCCCATCGTCTAATGGTTCGCCGGCGATGGTTACGAAGTATGCAAGGCTATCCTTCCGAGTGTGAATTAGATCTCGAGATTGTTTAACATTCCCTGCAGTACCGCGATCATTAATTACGTCGTGGTTATTTACTCGCGGATTATTATTTGATTGTATTACTTCGGCCGTACCGACGTTTCCTTCTTCATCGCTCACTACATTGGCATTTTCGTCTTCTTCGCTCGAATTTTCGGATTCACTTTCCTCAATAGGTACCGGCTTGTGGTTTTTCCGTTTATGGCGTACAGTTTCTTCTTCTTCAGTTTCTTCGCTAGCGGCGTCTTGTATAATAGGCGGTATATAGTCTCGTGATGTGCTAGGCCCATAGGGATCGGCGGCAGGCACGTGCCATGCCTTGTCATTGTCCTCCGGGTAGTATCGTTCGGAGGGGGATTTATGGTACGGCTCATTCATAGTTTCGTTGGTGCTTTCGTCTGGTGCTGCCGGTGGCCTTTCCTCTGGCACGGTTTCGTTCATCGGGGGGTCAAACGTTAACTCGAAATCACGAGGGTAATTACCGTCCGTATTTTCTTCGGCTGCGGCGAACGTTTCATTGGGTAATTCGCGATCCCAATCGCATTCCTCGAATTCATCATATACCAATGCATAGTTATCTTCTTCTTCTTGGCTCTCTACTAAGTCAGCTTCTTCGTCGTCCGTATCGTGTTCGAGAAATTCACTGATATCTTCTTCCGTCAATCGTCTTCTCTTTTTCGTTCTCGTTTCCGTATCCTTGTTGACGCGAATTATGAAAATGCCGTCGCTCCCGTCAGGTTCCTGTACTGGATTCCTTGACAATGCATCCGCGTTAACATTTGTCTTTCCAACTTTATACACAACATCGTATTCGTATTCGGCGAGTTTTAAACGCCAACCTAGTATTTTAGCATTTCCATCGGTAGCGCGACGGAACCATAATAAAGGTTTATGATCCGTTACCACCGTAAACTGTCGTCCGTACAGGTAGGGCCGAAAATGAAGTATCGAATATACAATAGCCAATGCTTCTTTTTCGTACGTATCGTATCTTTCTTCGGTCTTACTTAATCCTCGAGAAGCGTATGCGCAAGGATGATCGTGATTAATTACTCCTTGTGATAATATGGAGCCAATAGCAACTCCGGATGCATCTGTTGTCATGATAAATGGTTTTGAAAAATCTGGATATCGCAAAACCGGTGCCGTGCATAACTTTTCTTTCAATATTTCGAAAGCTTCATTTTGTTCTGGATGCCATTCGAAGGGTATTTCTTTTCGAAGAAGTCCCGTGAGTGGTTTAGATATTTTTGCGTAACTTTCTATGAATCTCCGGTAGTAACCCGTTAATCCAAGAAATTGGCGAATATTTTTAACGTTCTTCGGTTGTGGGAATTCGCGTACGGCTTCGAGTTTCCTTGGATCGGGCCTCACTCCGTCCTTTCCTATCACGTGGCCTAAATACGCTACTTCCCTTTTTAAGAATTCGCATTTATCAGGTTGAAGTTTCAAATTAGCAATTTCCAATCGCTTCATCAATTCTGTGTAAGTGTTTTCGTGTTCCTCAAGGCTTCTTGCATATATAACGATGTCGTCGAGGTAAACAAATACCCCCTTTCCTAAGATACTTCCCAGCGTTAAATCCATCGTGCGTTGAAACGTCGGAGGGGCGTTTCGTAAACCGAAGGGCATGCGAACGAATTCGAAGTGGCCGTGCGGTGTTGTGAAGGCGGTTTTATGACGGTCTGCGGCGTATACCTCGATTTGATGAAAGCCAGAGGCCAAGTCGAAGACTGAGAAGTATTGCGCTCCTCCCAATTGATCAAGTATTTTTGTGATATTGGGTATAGGATACGCATCGGCAATTGTTTTTTCATTGAGCGCGCGATAATCAAATACTACTCGCCATTTCTTATTTCCTTTGGAGTCGAATTTTTTCGGAACGACGCATACGGGACAATTATACGGAGAGGTAGAGGGTACTATAATCCCATTTTTTAACATATCCTCGACCTGTCTTTCGATTTCTTTTCGCGTACACTCTGGCCATCGATACCCTCTTGTATTGATAGGTAGATCATCCGTAGTGGGTATCCGATGCTGCAGAAGCGTTGTACAGCTCAAACTTTCGCCGGGTAAATGGTATAGAAAAGCGCTTTCTCTCAAAAGGCTTTCTATACTTTTCCTTTCTTTGTCGTTTAAACCGTCGAACCTTAATAATTCTTTTATTTTATCGAACCGAGGGGTTGTAGCTGCCTCGTTAATTACATGACAATGTTCTTTCCGAAATAAAGGATAAATTTCGCGAGAGATGGGAATAGCTCCGAGCATCCTTACTAATCCGATGTCTTCAATTTCATACGTCTGTTTATTCTTCTCATTATTCACGTGTTTTTCTGTAATACTCATTTCCTTTCCTACCGGATTTCCTTGCAATGACTCTTGAATTTTTTGTTCCTTGGTAACGCTTGAATTGTCCTCAAATATTTCCGTAATACACAATTTTGTTTCCTCTATATCATTATAAAATTTTCCCGTATTTATTTCAACTAGGGGCAAATTTCCTTCTGAATTTTTAACCTTTTCGACTGAAATTAACAAACAAGATTCATCGAATGCGTTCGGCTTTTTACTGGGCGAATACTCGCTCACCGAACTCGAATTACATACCGAATTTACCGACACTGAATTGTCAAGAACGTTCGCCCCCTTCGTGGGTAAACGATCCTTACTCGAACATGAGTTATGAATAACTTTACCAAGATTTTCCGAAATGACTTTGTTTACAACGCCTGGCCTTTTACGGGGCACAGAGTCGCTTACCGAACAATAACTTGAAACTGAATCGTATAGAGCGCCGGGCCTCTCACAGGGCGCCGAGTCGCTCGTCATACGGTAACTCGAAACTGCATCGTCTAGACGCCTGGCCTCTCACAGGGCACAGCGTCGCTCGTCGTACCATAACTTGAAACCGAATCGTTGATAACGCTCGGCCCTTCAATGGATTGCGAGTCGATTATCAAACACGAATCTTGCACAACTTTAACTGAATTTTCTGAATTATTATTGTCGATAACGTCTGGCCCTGCGGCGGGTCCAGCATCGCTATTCGTACGATCTTTATCAAAATTTCCGACCGGATTCTCTGAATTTTCATTTTCCCTTGTCTTGTTTTCAATCGTTATCCTTGAGTCATTGCATGGTATTAATTTTTCCTTTTGATACCTAGGGTTTCCTGGCGTTTGAGCGGGTCTAAGCGCCATTACTGGTACTTCTACCTCTACATTGTAGTTGTTACTGTTGGTAATAACAAGCGCCTCAGCGCCCTGCGGGCGCAGAGGCCCTTGTTGGTGGACTCCGCCCCCCAAACCCCCCGAAAAATGTCCCGGGGGGACATTTTTTAAGGCACTCACGGGGGTACACGTCGCGCTACGCGCTCCGTACCAAGTGTGATTACACTTCGCGTTATGCGCTACGTATCGAATATGTTTATACGTCGCGCTGCGCGTTTCACCTGAACCTCCTGTGTGTTTTAAGATCGGAATATTGAAACAATTGAAAAGAAAGTAGAAGGGTGGTTGGAAAAATTTGAGATAAAATTTGAATTTTTTTTTTGTTTCGAAAAAATTTTAAAGAGATTTGAAAAAATTAAATTGCTGTTTCCCAATATTTAACGTAATTTACATTAAAAATGAAAAAAAAGCTGAGATTTTTTTTTTTTCATTTCAAATCATCCCGCCACAGAATATCAACGTCGCGGCGTGTGCGAACTTTATCACGTCTGCTATGGAATTGTCGTCGGCTTCCAAAGTTTGACAGATAGAATGAACGGAAAAAAAATAAATAGTCGCGATTGTTTTAAATTTTATTTGGCAAATTGCAATAATTTTGGATATTCGATGATTCTTCTTTGTGAAATTATAACCAAGTTTTTCAGTGCACCCGTGAAATTTATGATTTTTATTACGAATGTGAATGATGTATTGTAAAATATTGTGAATGGTTTCGTTCAAAATATATTATTTTCGAAATAAAAAGGGCTAATATTTGTAAATCAATGTGTGATATTTCGTGTTTTATTTTTCGCAACCAAATTTTCTTTTCTGACATGATGAAAAATTGTTTTTTGGAAAATTAAAGTAACATAACCTTTAAAATAATTCCTCACTAGAAATAATTGTAGAATAAAAATATTAAGAAATGTTAGAATGTCTTCAAATTTGCTGTGCATAGTGTTTTCGATGCAATGAAATATTGCTGAAAATTAGAAAAAAATTCGATACGTGATACGGACGTCCGAGAAGATAAATTCAGTGAAAAAGCTATTTTTATTCAACCGCAGGCTAAAAAAAATATTTCCAGTCATCGGAGTCACTTCAAATTAACTGCGTATGAAGTTGGAGGTACACCGAAGGAAATTCTGAAAAACTAATTTTTTTGGAGCATACGCTGCGGGGAATCCCCATCGAAAGCTGTGTGAAGAAGCCTCGATGGTCATTTTAATAGGCACTCTTTGCCTATTGTTATAGTGAGTGCCTAAAAATGTAAGCCTTTCCATTATTATTCTCCACGAACCCACTCTCGAGCGTGAGTCCTTCGCCAGCGTCGAGAGGTGGTAAATAACCTTCTCTGATATCTAAATTTTTAATGCGTATGAAACATAGTTTCTTTGTATTGGCCGAAATAATCATTCTTTCCTGTGCCGAGAACGGTATTTTCGTGTCTAGCATTTTTAATTGCCGTTTTTCGTAATCTATTTTGACGCGATTGCCGTCGAGATATTCCGAACCCAGTATTCCTTCCTCCGTGATAGGAAAATCGTCTCCCACCACGTGGAAAGTAGCGTACCGCCCGAATGCCTGAACTTTAACATGACCTCGAGTATAGATCGATGATTCCGTAATACCGTTGAGTTGTAAAATTTCCTGCCGGTTCACAAGGGTCTCGGGGTACAAGCAACGTTCTTTTATGATATTCGGACCGGACCCAGTGTCAACCATGATGGTTATAGGAGATTTAATTCCTTCGCTATGTAGTAAGACAGAGGGAACGGAACTCTCGTTATGCAATTTTATCGTAAAGATTTCTAAAATTCTGGGTTCGCGAATTCTACTGCTCTGATGACTCGAACGTGGTGCGAACTTGTCGTGGCCTCTCTCATCGCACCCGAGCTCGGGAGACCTCTCGCATTTCCCGACGCATTCTGCGATTTAGCCTCGTTTGCTACTCTCTTGGGACACTCTCTAATGAAATGACCCGGTGCTTTACAATAATGACATACAAAATCGTTAGTCGTTTCTGCGTATGATTTTTGCGGTGCGGAGTGGTTTTGATTTGGAGGCTGCGAATTATTACTTCGATATGGGCATATATAGGCCCCGTGGCCGTCTTTCTTACAGATCTGACAATTTATGGAGGGTTGCGGCCCGTATCTAAGGCCCTGGGGCACTTGTGCGTCTCGCCCGCCGGCTGGCGCTTGACCTGACCGCGGCAGTTGAGGACAGTTCGCAACTATGTGTCCTGTCTTCTTACATAGTTGACACACTGCGGAGGATTGCCCTTGATCTTTCCTTTCCGGCGAAAAAATTTTATAGCATCGATCGGCCGTATGGCCGCGTTTATCGCACACTTGGCATAAAGTTATCATTGGCGCGGTGATTTGATTTGCCTGATTGCTGTTATTTCTAGGGGGAAAAAGTTTGAAACACTTCTCCGCGGTGTGACCGATTTTACTGCATGCTTGACACACAGGGACGTTTTTCTTTTCAACTTCGTTTTCCTTTGATTATTGCGACTGTGTGTTAGCAGTTTTATTTAAAGCACATGTCGCAGCAGTATGTCCCGTCTTTTTGCAAAGTTGACAGTTTACTTGATCTCCGGTTACTACATGAACGTTACGCTTGTTGTCGGATTTATTTCCCTTTGTTTCGGGCGGGTTAACGCTTTCACCTCGGAGCGCTGCTCGGAGGCTCTCGGTAGTATTTTTCTTAAAAATCTCGTCAGCAGCGCTGTTTTTCCCGAATTCATACGCGTCTAATATTTGGTAACCAATATCGCGTAGTCGATTCGAAAAAGTAATCACCGTTTCGTTTGGTTTCTGGTAAATAGCTCCTAGTTCTCCTTGTAATTGATAAATATTGCGAGCGGGAGAGTAAATGCTTTTCAAAAAGTCTGTTAATTCTTCGACCGTTTCGAAGGTGTTTAGATGAATTGTTCGTCGAGGTTCGCCTTTAATTTTTACTCTGAGCGCTTTTACTAGATTTTTCTCGTTCTCGGGTTCTAACATTTCGGCTGCCTCCTCACATCCTTGTATAAACGCGCTGAGTGACGTGGTTTTCCCATCGTACTCTGGTATTCCCGCGAGCGCGTCTCGAAGGGATACGACTTGACTGTGGTTGACCATGGTTGTAGAAATAGCCTTATTGTCGAGAGGCTTTTTACTATCTTTACCCGGTGTATTTTCTTCAACGTTTTTTATCGGGGTTAAATTACCAATTTTGGTTGTAGCTGAATTTTCATCACTATCTCTCGCACCGTTGATTAGAACCTTTTTAACAAAATTTTCCTCCTTTGTCCTGAAGAGACTTAATATGCCTTTTTTCCTGTTTAATCCTGACGAAGTAATTTTTACAATTTTGCGTGTTATCGCTTTACTTCCTTCTAAGTTAATGTTTTTAATGCGTTTTCCCCGTGTCTTTCTTAAAGTTCCAAATAATTTGCGTCTCAAAGAGCGATTGTTTTCCGCGGGCTGATCAAAAATCGTTCCCTGCGGTGTAGAATATATTTCAGACTCAATACTAGAAACGTCTGATTTGTTGGAACCGTGCGGAGATCCTATAGGTGTCTTGGTAATTTTTATTGTTTCTTTATCCACTGCGCACTCTTCGAGGGTTTCTTTAAATTCTTCCGTCGGGGCAGTGTCTTTCTCTACCTGATTGATTTGTTCGAGGCTTGCCGATGGGCTTTTCTTCGACGGCGTTACGGTTTCTGCGTTTAAAATTGATACCGGCGAATTTTTCGGACTTACTTTCGGCGAGATAATAATAGTTCCTGTATTTGAGATCCCACCGGGGGAAGTTTTTGGCGTATTTTTAGGTGAGAATATGATCTTTTTACGAGGGGATATTGCTGGAAAATCGACAGGGGTTTTCAAAGGAACCTTTACAGGAGAGGTTACGGGAGATTTTGCTACAGGTGTCGGAACTTGTTCGGTTGTTGCAGCGATTTTGACTATGACAGGAAATTCACCTGTTTTTTCCTCCGCCTCCGTTAGCTGAGCTACTTCGTCGGCAGCACGAAGGATATTTGCTTCTATTGTTTCGAGTTCGGTAAAAATATGTTCCGCTTTATCCTGTAATTCCTTGATTTCTTTGTTCGAAACCGCTTGTACTTTGGTGATCTTTACGTTAAATTTTTCCTCGAGTTCGCGGATCTTTGCCTCGATATTAGGGTCGGTATCGAATGTTTTGGGAGAAGGTGATTTCGTTATCTCGGAACTTATCAACGCGGGGGACGACCCGTAATGGACTTTTGCTTCCTTACTATACTCCCAGTTGGACTCTAACTTTACTACATCGAATTTTATTAACGCAGGACATGAGTGGTAATGTACGAGAGGATTTCGTTTGTCGAAATTTAAACTTTCAATTGATTCAGTACGGGGTTCGCTAATTTCCTGTGGCTCACTCACTTTCTTAATTTCTGCTTTCGGCTTTGTCCTTTTCTTTCGTTCGTCTGGGTATTCTCTGAGAACGTCGTCGCCTTTGATTTTTAATTGAGACCGAGTCGCCGGCATTTATTTCGCGACTATTTTCATTATTTTGAATTCGCCGCTTCTTAACCCGTTCCTTGTTTTTATTACAGTAGTTATATATGCTTTTATTCCTCTATCTTCCTTTGTTTTTACAAAAATCTATTTTTCTGGGGATATTGAAAGTAACGGAATTTACGTTTTCCTTGTCGATTTTTTTATATATTTTGTTTTTATACTTGTTCCGTTATGACCCTATGGAATATTGATCTCAAAAGTAATTGCATTAACTGCCAGTACAGGACAAATTTAATGACGGTGTACGAGTGGTTTGCGACTCCTGGGATAAATGTGTTTGTCTTTCTTGGATTTATTACCGTTTTTCTTATATACGTATTTCTTAGTTCCTTTATTATTGTACCGGCTCAATAAGATTATGAAAATTAATACGATCCAGTAATGTAACATTACAATTTTTATTCCCTCGTATTATGTATTCGTCTACTCTCCTTTCCCCCCCCCCCACCCCTTTTTTTTTTTATTAGTGCATTCTTTGGTGTATTTGGATTTCAAAAATTTCAAGTTGATCTTCGTCGTTGAGTTCGATGATTTGAATTAATTTCCCTGCCATTTCGCCAGTTTCTCCTGAAGGTGTATATTTCCTTTATACTTGGTGATATAGTCCGCGTAGGGATTCAGAGTTTAAAGTCTTTACCGTGGAAGGACCACAGGAGCAGTTGTGCGTCTCCGTATTATATTTTATGGCAGGGTCTTTGGCTCTCGAGAAATTCCTCGCGGCTAAAATGTTTTCCTCGTTTCCCTGGAGTCGTTGGGTTTTTATAATTCTTGTTTCAACTGGCGTTTTAATTTGTTTGCGCGAACTAACTGTTTTAGGCATCGAATTTGAGAAAAATGTTTCCTCTTTTTTTTTTTATATATATATATTTTTTTTTGCAAGGGTTCTTTTTTTTTTTTTTACGAAATGATGTTTGATGACCCCTTTCCCGTTAATATAATTTATGTAACTGGGTAATTAATATTTTCATTTTATTTCTGTTCTCCTTTTTTTTTCTTTATATGTGCGTTATTTATTCGATTATCCTGTTATTATTTTTGTACTGAGAGAATTAATGTCTTTGTTCTCTTTCTACTCTGAGATTATTCTGGTTTTCGTAAAATTCCCATCGCGGATCGTACCAATTAATGTTTTCAGTGTTTACAGGCGTTGTAGTGTATTCGATTGGTTTCAATATGTAAATGATTTGGGGTGCAATATTTTCTTTATTGTTCTCTGATGCCTGTTCGCTTCGTCGAGCTTCTCCTAGAGTTACGTGTTGTTCGTGTAGTCTTTGTAAATTATTATTTCTTGCTTGCAAACCTTGTGTATCCATAAGAAACGACTATCATAGGATTGTAACAAACAAAATTTAAGCGACGCGAATTGGAATATTTTTTTTTTTTTTTTTTTTTATACTGAATTCCAAACTATCGTTATACAAACTGGGGTTCAGGTAGGAGCGTGGCTTTGCAGTGAACTGCGCGGCGACGTAAGGAAAGGGTTTTTTGAGTGAGATTGCGTGGCGAACCGCGCAGATCCCAGTTTCCAGTCAAGGTTATATAAGGTTACAGTTTGTATTAACGTAGCCGTACAATAATATTCGAATGCAATAATTCCCAATTGTCGTTGTATGAGCCGGGGTTTAGACAGGAGTGTGTGGCTTCGCAGCGAACTGCTCAGCGACAGAGGAAAGGGGTTTTTGAGTGAGACTACGTGGCGAGCCGCGTAAATCCCAGTTTCCAGTCAAGGTTATATAAGGTTACAGTTCGTACTAGCGCAGCAATTCGATAATACAAGAATATAATTGTATGAATTCTCTCTATAGAATTAATTCTCATTTGCAATAACAATCGTTTCTTATTTTCCACATTTTTTTTTTTTTTTTTTTTTATGCGAGTGTGCGTGTATGTGTGCTTTTGTTTCAGAAAAATTGCTTAATATTTTATCCGTAGATTGTTATAAAATTCAATTTAACAAGCAAGCATTCCATCGATCCCGGACGAGCCCCCAAAAATTTGTCACGTCAAAAATGCGGGTGTTTCTCTTTCACCTGAATTTTAACGCGAGGTTGCGTCGAGTACGATTGAATACACGCTGGTCAAGAGAGATTTCTCACTCCTTTACCACTCCTGGCATCAATTATCGGCGCAACTGCCCATTTTTTAGTCTAACCGTGAGGAAATTTACTAAGGATAGGGCTTGGAATGCTATTCGTTGACTTGTCTTAGAGGTATTATAAAATTTCTTTATCCGTTGCGTACTTAAAACAACGATCGTTGATAATTTGATTTAAACGGATTTTGTTTCACCGCGATATAGAAATGATTTGAATTAGCTGAATTTATTTTACTGCGTTATAGAAATGATTTTATAATTGAATTATATTCGGTGAGTAGTGTTGATGATGTCTGGCGACGACTGGGCGAATTAATGAGGAGTTTGAATAATAGAGAATATTGCACACTTTTTACTTATAGATTTATCAAGGAAATCGAATTAAATTGTACTTACGTTATTTGTTGAGATGATGCTGCTCGCGATGTAGTGGATTGGTTAAACACAAATTTCACGCGATATGCCGGGATATTCGAGATTTATTCAAAGAAAATAATTCAGGCAAATTCGAAAGTACAAGAATGTGATTTTCGGAGAGTACAAATGATTCGTTGGAATAAAAATTCATACAAAATTGTCTTTTAACTATCGAGTAAAAGAAAATTCGATGGTGAAACGAAGGATGGTTTCGTTCCACGAGATGACTTGGGAATGGTAATTCGGTGAACTGAATTAACCCAAGAAAACTCTGGTTGCATGAAAAAATGAATACAATTTTTGGAGATGGAAAGGGTTATCGACAAAATCCTCCAATAGGAGAGTTCCTCTATTTCTTTGTGGTCGCACAACGGACTCGCGATCTTTTTCTAGTATGGTGAATAACGAACAACGCGGTCTCTGACTCTATCTCTCTCGTGGTCCAGCCGGAGTATCAGCCTACTTGTTGGATTTACCGATCCCGCGCTCGCTCTTATGCGCCGCCGTCTCTCTCTACTTGGTCTAGTTGCTTACGGGCCGGACTACTAAAAATCTACTTCTGGTCTGCTCTGTACTGCTCGCGCCCTTTTCCGCGGCTTCTTATATGCTGGGAAATGAATCCAGAGGGGGAAGGAAGTCCCTCCCTAATCTTTGCCTGGAGCGTACTCCCCTGATGAGTAATCTCGCTCCTGGTTACTCTCCTCTCGGCCTGTTCGAACTTCTTGGATTTTGCCGATTTCTCTTATTGTTAAATAATTGTGGATTTATCCATTTTCCATTGAATTTCAGTTTTCCTTATACATAATTATTTGCCTGACTTATTTGTAAAACTTAATATTAATGATTCATAACTAAATATTTAATATAATTGATATTCGATATTGTTAACGTATAGGAGAAGATATATTGTTACTGTTCGTAAACTTCTCTTATACGTATACGTATCCGTAAACTGATAATAAGAGTCGAGAAATGTGTATCATTTTATCGGCAATCATTTTATAATATTATAATAATTCATGTATTGGGTGTCAAAATATTATATGCCTGAAAGTTGAAAATATATCTCGGCTCTTGTACAAATTATTTTATTATTTGGCAAAACGTTTCATAATATTTCGAGGTATTGGTAGCATAACCGGGCCGATTTCTTGGGGCTTTGCCCCCCTCTTTGGGAGCCGTGCACCAGCTATTGCAAGTGCCTGGTAACAGTGCCGTCCGATCATCCTATTTCCTTATATGGATTATTCCGGAACTAATGTTCTGTTTGCCGGGGCGAGCTGTAAAATTCCCCTCTTTCGGTGTACCTGATGATCTTCCCCTATCATCGTGAACTAGCCTTGAGATTATGCGACTTGGCTTACGCAACTCGTTCCTTTGCACGGGCCCCTTTCTTTACGCCTGCCTTTTCTAGCTTAATTTCCGTCTTTCGCGGCGTGTCCTGATCATACGTTAAGTGATATCGGAGAAGTAATAATTCCGTGTTAAAGGTGGATTATTCCCGAACATTTTGGTATAAACCGCGGTTTGATATTTTGCATTATAAATCGAGGGGAAACCGAATTCCTTTACGCGGTGTACGTTTTTCGCTCCAAATATTTTGTTGCTACTTGTTTTATAAATTTCCCACAAACGGCATATAATTTTGGAAAAATAATAACGGCGTTAGATTAGTGGAATATTCCTGATTAATTTGATATAATTATCGGTTCATAATTTTCCTATCATAAATCGAGAAAACGCAATCCATGGAATAAATTTTTGTTCTTAATTTCCGCTTTAACGGTAAGCATAATCGGAAAAATAATAATGATATTTTATAGAGGAAATCTTCCTTAAAATGTTGATGTAATTAAAATGTTATTTTTTTATTCTCCCTATCGTAGGGAGGCATTTCTTTGCGCGTGGTGCATTAGTATTTTAAAGTGGACTGCATCTTCTCTTTCGGGGGGGTCGAACCGCTCGCCCCTCATGTGTCACCGTTGAGGCACACTTGTCATCCATTCTACGTCCTACCGCAATTCAGTTTCGGTGGGTCGTAAAATTTTACGACCGTCTTTCCTTAAATGTTTAGCTTGGCAACGTGATTTTTCGGTCTTACTAGTTTGTTATCTTTTGAATTTCGGGCAATTTTTTTATTTTTCTTCAACAGTCGTATATTATATTAGCTGCAACTAGAGCGCACTTTACGAAGTTAGTGGCCCCTTTATTTGCATCAAATTCTATGGCTTCGCACAAATTTACGATCTGGTCTCTGTTCAGTTATAATTTATTTTTGGTGTATTGACTGTATTTTATGACTAAGCTATACCGAATATTATTCCTATGATTTTAAATATTGTTGATTTCGAATTTATATATTAATCGCGTTTGTCGATAAATCGTATTCATTAGTTTCCCTAATATCCTGGATAATTTTATTATCTTTGATTCAATTCATACTATAGTTTTTATATTAAATACCTGCCGAAATTTCATCGATCATTTTTATCGTTTTTCGTTAAATGTTAAAAAGTGTGTGGGAGTATGAAACGTATTTTAGAATTGTTGATGGAGAAATTATTTCTTTATGATGATGAATGATTAAATGGTACGAGGGATGTTCTGACTCTCAATCGCGTGACCCACATATTCAGGAATATTACGCGACGTTGTTCGGTGTTAAAATACCGAAACTATGTCGATGGGCAGGGTTAACTTCCATACATAAGGTAATGTAGATTCCCTTTTTTACGATGGAAGCCCGTTAGGTTATTCGGCTAGGAAAACTCCAACGGTCTAGCCGCAGGGTAAAAGCTTGGATCTATGCTCCTTGGGTCGATGCTGCGGTCGATCGTATCGACGTCGGCAGCGGGGTTCGCTGTTTTACCGAGGGTAGTGCGTGTGTCGAGGGGGATTCAAACCTCTGTCCGCATCTATCTCGTGTGGTAAATAATTCTATTTCCATCTTTTACCCATGTAAGTTTTAATTCACACGACGAGTATTTGAGATCTCATTGGAAATATTTTCCAGAGGAAATCCATTCCTGGAATATCGTTCAGCGATCGATAAGAAATATCACTCCTTTTATGAGTTTAATGATAATGAATAATGTTTGAATTTTGTGAAATGTAGGAATTATTTTGGAAGGAACAGGTTTGCAAATTATATGAAAAAATAAGCAGAAATATAAGTTGCGAAAATTATTATTAATAAAAGAAATAGAGAGCGTTACGTCAGGACGTAACACCGCCAACCTCGTCGGTGGTGATTATTGTATCGAAGGTTTGCCCTTGTGGTAGTAAGACGTCTTCCACCTTTGTATATTTTGTTCCGCCCAGAATAACGGATCGGCCTTGGCGTGATAGTTTCCGTGTCCATTCCTCGAGTACGCCGTTAGGGATTCCTCTCCATTCCGAGGGTATGTAGCAACCGGGTACCAAAGGCCAATAAAGTTGTGATAGGAATGCCCTCCGCTCGTTAGTTTTCGGAGGATTGATAACAATCGGCAAAATGTACTGGACCATCTGCAAATATTTACAATGATTATATTAGTTAGGCGCATAGAAAACTTTTTCCTTGTTATGTAAAAAAAATATATATATATTTTTTTATTTTTATTATTAATATTATTTTTTTTGTTTGTTTTTTTTTGTATAGGGATTTATGGCATATAAATTATTTATTATATTATTATTTTTATAAGACGAGGAAAAATTGGAAAAAGGGGTGAACTCACTTGACCATCGACATAACCGTTTACTTGTTACTCGTATGTTGTTATTCTCCATTTCCCTTTCCTGCTAGATTCCTGGCATGTTCCAACTTGCTTATTTCTTCTTCGACTCCCGAAATGCTGCGAATTGATAGGTTTGACGGTACATCGCGAGTATCGACCTCCAAGAGTCTCTGCAGCGAGTATCGTTCTACTTCCATATCCTCGGATGTTGTTTTACTTGTAAGATCAAGAGCATCGCTACTGGCTTCTTCTTCGCTGCGGACCTCTTGGTCTTCTACCTCACTGTATTGCCCTTTTCCTATGTATTCTAATTGACTACGCAATGAATGACTACTACGTCCTATGAAACTAATTGACTACCCAAGCTCCTCGGCCGTCGTAGTCTATTAAACAACCGTTGTAAACAAATCAAGTAGTCTTTCGCCGATTCTTTCTCCGCTTGCGTACGCTGTCGGATATCTTCCTTCAAACCCTCTTGGTCGTGGTCCGCTCCGAACCATGCGCGAAACTCGTACATAAAATCTCTCCACGAGTCCCATTGGTGTCGGTTCGATCGGTACCAGATGATGGCGCGGCCTCTCAGTACTTCCGGTAGTACTTGTAATCGGTCTTCGTACCGGATGTCCGCTGCCTCGATCTTCTCTCGGAGTTGTTCGAGAAATGCCTCGCAACTGAATTCGTCTTCACCGGAAAATCTCAGTTGCCATTTTCTTGCTACTTCTCCGATATCTCGGTGGTCCCATCGACGTGGTGACGGGCTGTACCCCCGTCGCTGCAGGCGTTTTTCGTAACCCCAGTCGTCCATTCGATCACGATGTCCTCGATACCGTGCGTACTCCCGCCTTGGCGTATAATCGTCACCCTCCGATTCCTCTGACGATCGTTCACTCACACGCGCATACGGCGAGACGCCTCGTGCGTATCGCGTTCTTCGTCTCTGATGATCGTCGTATTCGTTTCTCACGTCTCATCGAGTATTCGCTCTCTTCGGCTTGGTTTTTCTTCGACGCTCGGAGTCTTCGGCCGATGGGCGGTACACGACTTTCTTCTCGCACGCCGATTCCTCTGCCGATGCATCGCTGACTTCGCCCTCGGTTTGTGTGCCGATTTCTCTCGTCGTAGGCTTGGCAATCGGTTTGTCCGACGGTTTTCCACCCTCACTCCTCCTTACACGACTTGCAGCACCATTCTGCGTCCCCTCTGGGTCGCCCTCCAAGGCTCTTCTCGAGGCCTCGCTTTGGTGCTGCTCGTCGTTTTCTCTTTGTGGTTTGTCGTCATCCGTGTCTAGCCTTCCATCCCAATCCGGGCGGATAAGTCGTCGAGAGTCTCGTGCATTTTTGCGTCGAGCGTCGTTCGTCGGTTCGTCTTTCGTTCGCTTCGGTGTCGCTCCGCGCGTTGTGTCCACCAGCGTGGTGGTCCTCGAGGCTCCTCGGCTCGAGCCGCGAACGGGACTACACATCCACTCCCTCAATCGGTTCCGTACCACCGCTGGTACGCCGAACGGATTTAAAAATAACGCTTGTAACGTCTCGCGTATTTTCGGGATGGACATTTCATCCACCTCGGCCACTTGCACTGCGAGCGATTTGTTATCGTCCGGAACTATGTCTTCGGGACCCCACGGGATGTCTTTGCATCCGTGTTCCCGATACTTGTGTCTGCGAAGCCGATCGCGTATCTCAACAGGATTCCCTTCTATGCTTGCTCCAGCTGCGCGTAACCATTGTCGTACTTCGGCGTCGTTGATTACTTCGATCCACTGTAACGGATCAGTGGCTTTCTGGGTCGTTTGTACGGTTTTGTCATGTGTTGTGTCATCCACTGCACGTCCACGATCGGCTGTCTTTTTATGCTTCGCGCCGGTCGCGTCGCCCACGGGTTTCTTCTTCTTCGTTTTATCCCGACTTTCCATATTCACGAATGTCGCGTCGAGATCTGCGATCTCGCTTGCCGACTCGCTACCCGATGGCGCGAACGAATCGAGTGACTTGCCGTCCATGTTGTTTCGATCCATTTTCTTTTAATCAACTTCGTTCGGAAAATCGCGTGACTGGTTTTGTCGAGAGACCTCGCAATCGCTCTTTCCGATGATTAATTCTTATTCTCGAAAGACCGCGTAGTTATTTTTCCGAAAATCTCGTAATTATTTTTTCCCGAAAAAAATCGCGTTATTATTTCTTCGAAAACCCAATCGCGTCGTTATTTTTCAAAAAATTGTGTAATTCCTTTTTTGAAAAATCGCGTAATATTTTTTTCGAAAAATCGCGTTATTATTTTTTTTTTGAAAAATCAATCGCGTAATTACTTTTCGAAAAATTGCGTCATTATTTTTTTTCGAAAAACCCAATCGCGTAGTTCTTTTTTTTTTCCCGAAAAATCGCGTAATATTTTTTTTGAAAAATCGCGTTATTATTTTTTCCGAAAAATCAATCGCGTAATTACTTTTCGAAAGATCGCGTAATATTTTTTTCGAAAAATCGCGTAATTCTTTTTCCGAAAGAATCGCGTAATTCTTTTTTTTTTTCGAAAAATCGCGTAATTATTTGTTTTCCGAAAAATCGCGTAATTATTTTTTTCCGAAACATTATTCGGTCGGAATATTCCACAATTTTCCGACGTCAATTCGCTTCGGAAAACGCGCAATAATTATTTTATAATTCTCCGGAATTAATTCGTTCTCGTGAACTCGCGACACTGTTTTATACGACCGTTCGCAACGCAACGTCTTTCACGCACGAATTTATTTTTTGGTATCATCTATCTCGCTCTCGCGTCGAGCGGTACGCCGTCACGCGTTACGATACTCGTAGTCTATCTCACTCTCGCGGTAGAGCGTTACGATACTCGCAGTTGGTTCTACTTTATTCGCTGACACTCGCTCTCGACGATCCGGTGCGCGTGTACCGGCCTCTCGTACTTTACGCGTCACTCGAAATCTATGCTATCCCACGCGGTTGCGAGACACGAGAATTTTCGAATATTCACGTGAATATTTCGTTTCCCGTGTTAAACCGTAAACGCTCTTCGAAACGAGCTTCGCTGAGTCTCGCTGCGCGATGTTGTTGTTCTATCTCTCTCGCGCTCACGCGAGGCTCGAGCTCGCTTCACCGACTCGATTGTCCTTTCTGACACACTCGAAGGTCTCGAAAATTCTCGGGACCGCTAACGCGTACTATATACCCGAAAATTTCAATTTTATTTCATTATGCAAACCTATGAAATTTATGTTGCGCCGCCCCACGTTAGGCGCCAATTTGTAACGTGGTACTGGGATTATTAAAATTTCGAAAAAATAATTCCAGCGCCGACGCGCCACAAAATAATGACGCCCGCACTCTTCTTTCTCTTGCACGGATGGGCGCCAGATACAGTATTCTGCCCGCCGTATCTCGGGTGATTCGTTACTTTTTCGTTGCAATCTTACCCTACGGCTAGCTAGGGGGTGGTTCGGGGCGACAGGTGGCAACATGCAGTCGAAATAAAATCAAAACTCGAGACCATGTGTGTAAAATAAAAAATAACCGAAACGTAGTTGTTTATTTAAATGTTTATGACAAAAATAAAGAAATTCAATACTGTCGACTCGAGAGACGCTCGAGCGACGTCGTAACAATTAATTCTCTTTAACTCGTCGGAGACGGCGAACAGCCGGTCGACGACCACGTTTTATTCACAATAGAAAATAATATCGAGACCGCATCCACGTGCGCCTACCTCGTTTTTCTCCGTGATTCAATCCTCGAGATTATATGGCTCGTGCCTCTGTTCGTACGCTCCAATTTTCGCCTTTGCGACTCGTCGAGAGAACACTTTATTTCGCGTATCGAAATCTTCAATAAACTCAATAAATTCCTTACTAGTTTGCCTATTACTACGGTCGGCGCGAGAGTGTCAGTCTTGTGCGTCGAGCCTATCTTCCGTGTCCAAGGTGGGAAGCGCTTCGCTGTCTCTATCGCTCGTAGACTCGTGCGAAATCCTTCTGCCTCGCGCTGTCTCTCTCGCTCGTCGACTCGAGCGAACTCCCGAACACCTCGCTTTTCTCTCTTATTTTCGCCAATCGTCTCATCGCCGCGGTTGCCGCCTCGTACCGTTCCTTTTTACCTATAACTGATTGTATTCTGTCGGCAGTAATCGGCTACCTTTCCCCTATGATCTCGGTTCGGCGGAGCGGCGTTGCGACGTTTACGTAGTTTCCCTAATTCGACTCTCGCGCGTGCAATATCTTATGCGAGAAGCTCAAGCGCCTCGTCACAATATATATTCCTATTCCTTTTTCCGGACTAATGTTTATGTTTTTTTTTTGTTTCAGCTATCGGTACTGGCCCTATTAGGGTTCCGGGGGGAATTAGTTTTAGTCTTAGATTTAGTATAAGTTTTTGTGAAAGGGTGTTGTTTTTTTTTTCCATTATTTTTATTCTTTTAATAGATTTTAGTTATAGTTAGGGTTTAAGGTTATATGTATATTTTTTCATATTATTATTTTTGTTCCATTATTATTTTTAAGTATAGATTTTAAATTGTAGTTATAGTTTTTAGTTTTTATTATTATGATAAGGAAAAATTTTTTTTTTTTTTTTTTATGTATTCTATTTTTATTCAATAAATGCCTGAAAAGGCGTAAAAATACAATTTTGTGTTCCCCCTGCTTTTTTTTTTCTTTCTTTTTATTTATAAGTATTTTTTTTTTATTATTATTATATTTTCTTTTATTCTTGGGAGGGGGGGGTCCCGGTGCAAGCCGACTGAGAGAGAGACGTGCACGGTGACAGCTCGTAAATCAGTGATCAATAAACCCGAATTGGTGACAACAGTAAAAAGCCTGGGCACTGCCGCAAAGGAACAGAGCGATACAGGACCGGAAAATCAATCGACACTAGTCGAGCACGAAGGTACCACTAAAATCTGGCTAAATTACATTGCCTATTCTAAATTTGAGGTTAACCCAACGAGGGGAGCGGGGCAAAGGAAGAGGTAATCGAACGGCTAACTCCAAATGCCTGGGGGCGACACCTCTCGGGAAAAAGAGGCCAAGGACCCGACGTTACCAACAGCGACTGGATCAATCGATGCCAAGCTCGATACTCGCACAGCTCCGCCGAGCGACCAAGCCTCTACACTAGCTCCGACACCACACAAAACCCCGAAGGCAAGGGGCCGACCGCCGGTACATCAACGACTACAACGCGAGAGAAGCTACTCGGACGGTTCGATTAAAGATTTTATTTTCCAAAAAAGAAAGCGATCAGACTCAGCCGAAAATTCTCCTGATCTAAACGATAAAAGAGACCTAAAAGCTTTTAGAACATCAACGCTAATCCCTCGGTCACCCCCAGAGGACCAAAAAACGAATATTCAGAGCTCGAGCTTACCCGTCGAGACCACCGGCGCACTGCCCAACCCGGAAATGGAGGAAATCGTCGCACAACTGAAACTAATGAGCCAGGACAACGCAAAGCAGTTTGCCCACATGAGCAATCTAATCACACAAAACAGCATAAATCAAGAAAACAACTTTGCCGCGATTAAAGATGAATTGAATAAAAATAAGGAAGAATTTAAAAAAGCCCACGAGAGTTTAGAAACAAGGATACGGGCTTTGGAGGAAACAGGAGCCGAGAAACACCGCGACCTTGAAGAGCGACTATCAAGACTAGAGGCAAATCCCAGAAAGACACCAAGCGAAATGGTTCAACTGAAACCCACGGACGACCGGAGGATCGAGTATCTGGAGAGAAAACTCGAGTATATAGAAAAAGCGGAAATCAAAAACAATATCGTCATAAAAGGTCTAAAAGTCGATCCGAAAAACGTAACCTCCTCCATAAATGGTTTTCTTGAAGCAGAATTTGGAGTCTCAGACAAGATCGTCGAGCAGAGACACATACAAGCAGGAAAAACCAGCCTGTACGTCATCAAACTTGATTCCATGGAAACAAAAATCAATATATTGAAGAACAAAAGACAACTAAAAGGAAGAGACATATACATCAACGGTGAACTCACACACAAGGAACGCCAGACCGGGAAACGACTCCGCGACCTCGCAAGAAAATACCGAGAACAACAACACCAAGTGAAGATAGCATTCAACAAGCTTGAAATCGACGGAGTTTGGCACCGATGGGATGAGAAAGAAGAACGACTGAAAAGTCCGGAGCGGCAAAGAAGAAACACTGAACACACGTCTGCATCGGACGTAACTCCATCTACGTCAGGTACTTCCGCTCTCTCAAAAAACTAAAAAACAAATCGGATTTCACCATGGTCTTCTGGAACGTCCACGGTTTCTCGAACACCTACAGCAGCCAGATTCTTCGTACTGCCGACATCAGCTGCATATACGAGACATGGCTGACGTCTATTCCATCCTCATTACCACCGCATATGAAGAACCAGAAATGTATTTGGGCAGAGGCGATAAGGGAACACACTGTAGGACGAGCCAGCGGCGGTCTGGGAGTTCAAACAACAATCAATGCAACCGAGATCTTGGACGTCAGCCCCTGGTGGATTTTTGTAAGAGTATCCTTGCCAAATATAAAAATAATTGTCGGAACTGTTTACTTTAAGCCACATTTAAAACTAGAGCCAGTCTTAGAAATAATGCAAAACCTAGTCGACGAAATAAGAGCGAAATACGAAAACGAAGTAATTATAATAGGCGGGGATCTAAATGCAAGAGTGGGAGAGCAGGATTTTCTGCCGGCCGAAATATTTAGTGAAACGAGTCTTTACGATTCAGTAATTTCTAGCGATCCTATAGTCAACCAAAGAGGTCCATTAGTCACCGAATTCATGACAACAAACGGTTTTGCGTTAGTAAATGGCCGTACACTCAGCGACCGACCAGCCCGGTCCACGTTTGTAAGTCGTGCGGGAAAAAGCCTTATAGACCTAGTCTGGATTAGTATAGACGGACTCTTTATGATAAAAGACTTGCGCGTGGTTATAGAACCGTCGCTCTCCGACCACTTCCCTGTCGAACTAATCCTACAGACAGAGAGTCCTACAGAAACACCAGTTGATGCCGAAACAGAAGCACCAGCGGCTATGACATACTTACGTTGGAAAGGCGAGTCCGAAACGACCTATTGCAACTCGATGGAAACTGCAAGTAGAGTGAACGATACGCTGACTGAGCGAGTTCCAGAGAATCTTAACGAAAACTTAGCAACCGCAATACTAAACGCAGCCGCCTCTGCAAACATGATTTGTGTCACAAACTTTGGAAAAACAAAAAGAAAAAATAAACCCTGGTATGACAAAAACTGTATCGAACGAAAAAACGAATTTATAATAGCCGCGAAAGCTTATGAGAACTCAAACGCCGATGAAATTAAATCTAACTTCCTCGACAGCCAAGCGAAATACAAAAAAGCGTTAGAAACTGCTAAAAAACTATACTCAGATTCCATCAAAAATAGCCTTGCGAATTTAAAAAGCCCGTCAGACTTCTGGAACGCGGTAAAAAAATGTAATTCTAAATCAGGAATCTCGTTTTCCCTTCCTATTAGCAGATGGAATGATTTTTACGCAAAGATCTATAAGCCAAGAATCACGAGCGACATAAAATTCTACGGACCAGGTTACGAAATATTAGACAAAGAAATCACTATAAACGAACTAAAGAAAGCACTGCGAAACTGTAAAACCAAGAAGGCTCCTGGGCCTGATAAGATAACTTCAGAATTTCCTAAAGCGCTGCTGCCGAACGGGCTCCAATACCTATTAAAACTCTACAATACGATACTGGATAATGAAACTACGCCCGCTGCCTGGTCCCGTGTATTACTCACTATGATTTTTAAAAAAGGAGACAGGGACGATCCAGCTAATTATAGAGGAATAGCACTTGTAAACAATATCACCAAAATATTTACGGGAATACTTAGAGACAGATTGATTAACTTAACAGAACACCTAAAAACTATTCCGGAATCCCAACTGGGGTTCAGAAAGGGCCGAAGTTGCCTTGAGTGTATCTTCACTCTAACTGCAGTAATACAAATGCAACTAAGATTGGGCGGGCGAGAGGTATATGCCATTTTTGTAGACTTCAAAAGAGCATTTGATTCCATACCACACACCTTGTTATGGGAAAAGTTGTATCGTCAAGGAATAAGCCCGAAATTTATAAGAATAGTCAAATCTCTCTACGATCAAGCGAATATACAGGTTAAATCTCGAACAAAACTCTCTAAGGAATTCCCAGTCACCGAAGGGGTTCTACAGGGAGAATCCCTAAGCCCGGACCTATTCCTTCTGTTCTTGGCTGCTATTGAATCATTTTTCAGGGAAAAGGGCTTAGAAGGTCTAAATATTGACGGCACAAATGATCTCTTAATGTTACTCTACGCAGACGATACAGTGATCTTAGCACGCTCCCAGGTTGACCTTGCAAAGAAACTAAGCGCATTAGAACAATACTGCACACAAAACCGCCTCGAGGTAAATGTAAATAAAACAAAAATCGTCGTGTTTAAGGCAGGTGGCAGAGCAAAGCCCGTAGAGAGTCGTTTTACGTTGTATAAAGGAAAAAACATCGAAACTGTTCCGGACTATCTATACGTGGGAGTTCCGATTGCAAGATCAACTTTAGGTCTTAGAGCAGCCGCAGCGGCCTTAAATAAAGCGAAGATTGCAACCGGAACCACACTAGCTATTCTCGCAAAGGCAAAGTGTGATTCATGGGAAGCCTACACAAAACTATACGAGAGTATGGTCGAGTCTACTCTTCTCTACGCCTTCCCTGCATGGGGCCTTCGATACTGTGAATTTATTGAAACGGCGCAGACTTGGTTCTACAAGTGTCTCCTTTTGTTAGCCAAAAACACCTCAAATGCGCCACTTAGATTAGAACTAGGTCTCGTAAAGATAAAATATAAAGCAATGAGAAATACTTGGGAATGGTACATCAGAGTGCTTAAATCGAACGACGAATCGCTAACGAACATATGTGTGCGCAGACAAATAGCTCTCGCAGCTAATTTAAAGGAAGAGAGTAAATACAACTGGATCTCTCAACTCAGGACATTCCTTGCGGAAGTAGAATCCCTTGACCTGTGGGGCAACCTTGACCCCGCGGCCTGGTCAAATAGAACAGCCGAGGTATTTGCAAGGTACAAAAGGCAGTTACAAACAGCAGATTTACAAACTTGTCAAACATCAACCTCCAGTCAGCTAAAAATCCCCAGGTCAATCGGCGACGCTCCCGCCAAGCATTTAAGTTTAAGACTTCCTCTGGCCCTAAAAAGAAACATAACCCAGATACGACTAGCAAACAGTCACTATTGTACGTTAACCTACGGCCAATGTTCGGCAAAACTCGATGCGCAGCAATTATGTCAAATTTGTAATATGCAAGAAAACGAAACAGTACAACATGTTATGCTCCGATGCCCTGTATACGAGCCCTACAGAATACACTATTTAAGCGACTTAATAACAACGCAAAGAACGAAGACCGAATTAATCGCAAATCTATGTTCGCGCGATCAAAAGATTCTCAAGAAGATATTCAACTATGTAAACCACAGCCTAATGCTGAGAGCCTTCTCCATAAATATGTGAAAACCGTGAAATTGTAAGCAACCCCCCTTTCTATAGGGGTAACTTGTACCCTTTGAGAGCAATAAACATATATCTATCTATATCTATATCTATTCTTGGGAGGGGCTTTTTTTTTATTAATAAATGCCTGGAAAAGGCTTAAAAATACAATTTTATGTTTATTTATTTATTTATTTTTTTTTATTATTATATTTATATTTCCCCTTTTTTTATTCTTATTATTATTATTATTATTGTTTTTATTTATTATTTTTTTTCTTAGTTTTTCCTTTTTCTTTCTTTCTCTTTTTTTTTTATGCGGAGGTTTTACCTCGTTTTCATTATTTATTATTATGTTTTTATTTATTTGCGGCTGCGTTTCATCCGTTGTTCTGTCAACGGTTCTTGTTGTATTTTTTTTTTTTTATCGTTCTCTAGGGCTGTCGTTCCGTCGACAGTCCTTCGTTCTTCTCGTCATGGGTCATCATGGGTCATGGGTCAGTATGTGTTCTCTTTTTTTCTTCAGGCGCTCTTTCTTTAGTTCGGTCGAGTCCTCGGGACTCCCAATAGTTTGTTTCTCTCTCTTTCTCTTTCCTTTTCGGTCGAGTCTTCCGCGACTCTCGATAGCCTATTTCTTTTCTTTCTCTTTCTTTTTCGGTCGAGTCCTTCGCGACTCCCGACAAATATTTAAATTTTCACGTTTGTTTTTTTTTTGTTTTTTTTTTTATTATTTATTCTTGGTTGAGTCCTCAAGACTCCCAACAATTTTGTTTAATTCTAGTTCTTCCTTTTTTTTAAAATTATTTTTGTCGGTCGAGTCCTCCGCGACGCCCGACAAATATTTCAATTTCATGTTTTTTTTTTTATCATCAATTTTCTTCTTGTCGGTAGAGTCCTCCGGGACTCCCGAAAAATATTTAAATCTCTCGTTCTTTTTTTTTATTCATATTTTTTTTTTATTATTATTAGCATTCCTTTACCGTCGGTTGAGTCCTCAAGACTCCCAACAATTTGTTTAAATTTTCTCTTCCCTTTTCATATATATTTTTTTTGTATTTTCGTTGGAATTCCTCCATGAATTCCGATTTTTTTTTTTTTATTATTATTATACCTAATATATTTTTTTGTTGAGTTCCTTATGAGCTCCTGATATTTTTCCCTTACTATAATATGTTTTTTTTTTTTTTATTCTTGACATTTACTTTATTCTATATATTTTTTCGGTCGAGTTCCTTACGAACTCCTGGTATATTATTTTTTCCTATTACTATTTTTCCTTATTGAGTCCCCTATGGACTCTTGATATTTTCCTACTTCAGCATTATATTTATTTTTTTTTTGAAATTTCAAATTGAGTTTGTTACGAACTCCATATATATATATTTTTCCTTGTTAAGTTTTCCTTTATTTATTATTATTATCAAAAAAAAATTCCTTCTTTCCTTTTTTTTTATCATTGATCCTCATAATTGTATGAAGATTTCATGATGTTTCCTCTCTTTTTTTTTTCATACATAGGTTTTATTATCCCTTATTGTAGATATGTTTTTCCTTATTCTGATGGTTATTGTCATTATTGTTATTACCTATGTTTTATTTATTCCGATACGCATTATATATATTTATTTATTCCGATACGCATTATATATATTTTTTTTCATTATTATTATTTTTTTTAAATGTTTTTCTCCTTTTTTTTTAGGCACTCACTATAACAATAGGCAAAGAGTGCCTATTAAAATGACCAGCGAGGCCTCTTCACACAGCTTTCGATGGGGATTCTGCACAGCGTATGCTCCAAAAAATGTAGTTTTTCAGCATTTACTTCGGTGTACCTCCAACATCATGCGGAGTTAATTTAAAGTGACTCCAATGACTGGAAATATTTTTTTTCGCCTGCGGTTGAATAAAAATACCTTTATTACTGAATTTATCTTCTTAGACGTCCGTATCACAATGTAACTTTGGACTGTGCGAAGCAATTTTTTTCTTCTTCGCAGGAATGAAGTATCATATCATAACCATTGTGCACATACATTTTGAAGCTCCTGCGAAGCATTTGAATATTTCATTAACCAAAAAAATCAATTTTTGCTTTGACAAGTGTCCGTACGGTGCTGTAACTTTGAACTGTGCGAAGCAATTTTTCTCTTCTTCGCAGGGATGATGTATCATATCATCACCATTATGCACATACATTTTGAAGCTCCTGCGAAGCATTTGAATATTTGCTTAACAAAAAAAATTCATTTTTGCTTCGACAAGTTTCCGTACGGTGCTGTAACTTTGGACTGTGCGAAGAAATTTTTCTCTTCTACGCAGGGATGATGTACCATATCATCACCATTGTGCACATACATTTTGAAGCCCCTGCGAAGCATTTGAATATTTACTTAAAAAAAATCCATTTTTGCTTCGACAAGTGTTTCTACGCTGCTGTAACTTTGGACTGTGCGAAGCAATTTTTCTCTTCTTCGCAGGGATGATGTATCATATCATCACCATTGTGCACAATCATTTTGAAACTACTGGGAAGCCTTTAATAGGTTGTTCCAAAATAAAAATTCAATTTTGTTCCGCTAAATGTCCGTACGGTGCTCCAATCCTGAAACCTACTGTTAAGAAAAGTTCTTGCACGGACTGTACTAGACTGTGTTCTCATGCGGGCTGTACCCGCATGGGAGCACAGGTGTCGTCGCGCGCACACCTTCGATCCCGAAGTCGGAGTCGGAGATACCCGAAGGTGTTCGCCTGTCGTCACATCCCACCGGCTAACAGCTCGTAAGTAGTCCTTCCGGAGTCGCGTTGCAGGTGGCACGCACTCACCTTTCTTTTATCTCTAATCTTTAATAAAGAACCAGTTATTATATCTCGCTTGTCTTTTCTCTACCACTCCTTCCAACAATTCAGCTGCTCCAACACCTACGAACGAATTTTTTTCTAATTTTTAGCAATATTTCATTGCATCGAAAACACTATGCACAGCAAATTTGAAAACATTCTGACATTTCTTAATATTGAGATTCTACAATTATTTTTAGTGAGCAATTATTTTAAAGGTTATGTTATTTTAATTTTCCAAAAAACAATTTTTTGTCATGTCAAAAAAGAAAATTTGGTTGCGAAAAATAAAATACGAAATATCACACATTCATTGACAAATATTAGTCCTTTTTATTCCGAAAATAATATATTTTGAATGAATATCATTCACAATATTTTACTATACGTTATTCACATTCACAATAAAAATCAAAAATTTCGCGGGTGCACTGAAAACTTGGTTATAATTTCACAAAGAAGAATCATCTAATATCCAAAATTATTGCAATTTGTCAAATAAAATTGAAAACAATCGCGACCATTTTTTTTTTCCATTCATTCTATCTGTCAAACCTTGGAAGCCGACGATAATTCCATAGCAGACGAGATAAAGTTTGCATACGCCGCGAAGTTGGTATTCTGTGGCGGGATGATTTGAATCGAAAAGAAAAATCTCATTTGATTTTTTCATTTTTTAATGTATATTACTTTAAATATTGGGAAACTGCAATTCAATTTTTTCAAATCTCTAACAATTTTTCGAAACAAAAAAAATTCAAATTTTACCTCGTATTTTTTGAACCACCCTTCTGTTTTTTTTCAATTGTTTCAATAGACTTATCTCAAAACAAAATAAAACGATAAAAAATAAAATTTCTCGAATTTCTCTCGGACAGTGACAATCACGAATTGATTCTGTTTATTATGCGCAAGAGAAAAAATGCTTAAAGTGTTATAACCGAATTCTCTTATACATCGACAGACGAAGAGCCCTCGCAATCGAATTCATCGAGAAATTGTGTTAAACACACGTTTTCGCAACGCGCGCGCGATTCACGGGTTAGGCGAGGTGAGTCGGAATCACCGAGCCAAACGTATGTCCAGTGTTATTAGCGATAATTACCGATGGAATGCGAAGAATTGCGAGGAATGCGGAAACGGGAGCACGAAAGGGGCTCTCGTGCGATACGCCGAACGAGAGAGACGAAAAGACGGACGATACCGATAGCGAGGATACGGCCTCGCGAGTTCGACAGTCGCAACGCACATCGAGTGCCATCATGTTGAATCCCGCGAATCGAGGGAACGTACGGCGAGAAACGTCTCGCGATATTTCCCACACGAGTGTACGAGTTATATTTTCTTGAATAGTTACATTATTTCTATTGGTTCAATAAAAGTTTTTTCGAGTGCTTTTCAACTGTGTCTACAACCGTTTTCGTCCTTCCGAGAATCCTGACACCCACGATCAACGCGTGCATCGCGTTCCCGAGACGGAAGGAAAAATATACTCTTTTATCAATTGAATTTTTTTTTTTTTTTTATTTTGGACGTATCCAAGACACTACAACTTTTTATTTGAGCAACGTACTACTTCCTCTTCAATACACGATAAGAATCAAGACGACATCTATGTTCGTTCTCGAGATATAATTTTTTTGCTCAACGATTAATATCGAGTTAATTTCGTTGAAAATCGCAACAAAAAGCAAATTTTTTGAATATTCGGCTCCGATACTTCGGCTCCTGTCCAGAGGTAATAATAAAATGATTCCATGTATTTTAGGGAAGAAAAAAACATTTAAAGAGGTGCATTTAAAGGGGACATTAGACCCGAATGGTAAATGGTAATGGTGTTCGTATTGATAAATATTTTGTGTTTGTTTTATACTCATTTAATCTGGTCATAAGTGTTAAGCCAATAAAACGACTTTTACTAGATATGATTTGATTCGTTACATTAATTTGATCAAGTTCTACGCGTTGCAATTCGTTATATTTGTCTCGTGTCTGAATTTTTGACAATTGATCGTAAAACAAAAAGGGAATATCAGTTGTGAATAATAATAATGAATTTGTATAAAAAAGAAATGTTTATATTCGATGAAGGTTAAACTATGAATCAATTTACATAATTGATAAATGATTTTTCCCCATACGTTCTTCCGAGATAAAATGCGCAGCACGACGTATAAACATATTCGATACGTAGCGCATAACGCAAAGTGTAATTATACTCGATACGGAGCGCGTAGCGCGACGTGTATCCCTGTGAGTGCCTTAAAAAATGTCCCGAAGGGACATTTTTCGGGGGGTTTGGGGGGCGGAGCCCATCAACAAGAGCCTCTGCGCCCGCAGGGAACAAAGCTTCTGTTCCGGGGACAATGACCCGGGGTCTTATTCGATTAAGACATATCCAGAGCGTGTCTTCGTGGGTGTCGCTCATAAGTGGTCGACACCAACTGAACTCCGTACAGTAGCAGTGATGGACAGCCATTGTTCCACACGTTCCTGTTTTTGAAACGTTACTTATGAAATTTACTGCATATATGTATATGTGAAGGCTTTGTTATTCTTTCATACAGTTCTTGTTTTGGTATAGTTTTATTTGTATTGCTAAGTTTAATTCATGAAATGATTTATTGAATGAGTTTCTCTCTTCGTCTTAATTTATCAAATACTCAGGTCCTATCGGTAGCGTGGTTATTTCCTTCTCAATATTTAAGTGGGAAGAAACGTTTTTATTTATTCATTTATTATTATTTAATAGTTTTTTTTTTTATCATTATTATTATTAAAAGGAAATGTATCTCTTTTTTTTTTCTAATTTAAACTTTTGTATTATATATTTTTTTTTTATTATTATTTGTTTTTGCTTCTATTTGTAACTTTTTAATACTTTTATGTAAAGCTGCCTATTATGTGCTCCCCCCCCCCCCCCATTTTTTTATTCAGCGTTTACGTTCTACTCTTCCATGATTATTTTTCGAATGGGTTATTCTTTTCTCTCTCTTAAATTTTTTTTTTTTATTACTTCCTTCTCTGTGGGCGGGTACTCCCGAGTATAGTCACGTTACTGGGGACGATTGCGATTCCCCTGTCCTTACAATGGTAGTCGTGTACTACAACGATCTTAGTGTAGCGGAATATGAACGCTCCGCAAATTACGCAGTCGCCTCGTTCTTTAGCGCATTTCTAGATCGTTATAAAGTGGGAGATCAGATGGTGCAAACGCAGTTGTTGAGTCGTTTGATTTACTATCGAACTCCTCCGTTTTCTTTGATTTAGTTTCCTTCTTTGAAAAGGTTGCCGCACCGGACTCTTTGGGTAGACAGTCTATTGCCTCGTCGAGCATGTATACAGTGTACCCGGCTCTGTCCAATGACTCGAACTCGGAGTCGCCGATCTTGTGAGTAGTCTCACTAGCGAGATATTCATTAATTGCTTCCGTAAGATTTTCGAACGGCGGAGGCGAACGACGGGGTCCTTTTTTATGTACATAGGTTGCTCTACTACCCGAGAGTCATCGAGAGTTGGTGCCGGTACTGCTCCTTCGTTTACCTTTTTCAAAAAGTTCGCACCTTTTTGCGAGAGCAGGTACCTGCACTCCAGATATAGTCGTGCGTGTCGTTCCCATGGCACATCGATGAGCTGCCAATCCTTTACAGCACCCGTACAATGGTGGCAAACTACTAAGTCGCCGGGTCCTTTTCGGAAGAATCCCGCTCGAGCGAGACTTTCCTTCGTTTGTGGTGAATCTCTCGGCCAACCCCTGAAAGTCTTGAGACGCGTGATATAGTCGGTATACTCTGGATATCCTGGCTCCTTCCAGTTGCGAAGTGTCATTGGTGATTTCTTTGTTTTCGGGGTTTCTTTATCCGTCTTTTCTATTTCGTCGCTGTTGTCGCAAAGGGTCAGTTGACTACTTGCGCCGTGTTTACCCATCCCCGGCGGGGCCACGTGCGATTAGCCGTCTCGTCGTCCGTGTGCGCGTACTGGGGTGGTGGTGCCAGCAAAGTGGTTTCAACGGTAGGTATCTTAGGTGCGTTTACTTGTTTTACGTACTCTTGCCCTTTCATCGAAATATTCACACTTTGGGAACCATAGTGCGTGTTGTTCCCACGGTTCGTCCGTAGGCTGCCAATCCTTTAGCCCGCCTCCACAGTAATGGCAAATTACATAATCGCCACTTCCCTCGCGGAAGAATCCAGCGTTGGCGTGGTCCTCGGCCGTCTGTGGTGCCCATTTCGGCCAGTCTTTAAATGTTTTCATGCGTTCATCGAAATCAAGAAGGTGCGGATATTCAGCCTTTTTCCAACTCCGAAAGCTCGCGGAAGATTTCCCTGGTTTCGGAGTTACGTTACCGCTTATTCTATCGTAATCGATGCAAGAGTGCCTTTTTCCTGTTGCGCTGGTTTGTGCCCTTTTCCGTTCCGGCCGAGGGGGTGGAATCGTCGCGGGGTCCGCTCCAATCGGCACGTTGCCGCACGGCAGATTCCTCACGAATCGGCACAACTCTTGGTATCTCATATGTTCTCGCATGGGATCGTCATCGTTTGCCCATAGACTTATTGAAATTTTACACTCGAAGCAACAGACGTAATCCCTTGGCCCACGGTAGTAAAATCCCGCGGCGGCAAATTGCGCCGCATCTAATGTAAACAGTGGCGGACCGGGATAACTTTGCAGCCGAACGCTCTCGAAACGATAATCGGGTTGAGGTGGCTGTCCAACGGTCGACATTTTCCGAGTTTTTGTGTCGATTAATTGTTCGTATAACTATCTGAATATAGAATAGAATAGAATAGAATAGTAATTTATTTGGCCCTGGGATAAAATCCCCTAAGGACCGAGAGCATACAGAGTTGCGACATTTTTGCGTAGCGACATTTATGCGACATTTGCGACATAGTTTAAGCGGCGATAAGAATAAAAATACAGTAAAAAAAGAATATATTCCTTAATAAGAATAAGAATAAGAATTAGAATAAGAATATATTCCTTATATACATTTCTTTTTATATAAACTTATTAGTATGGATATATTTAATACGTAATATTATTTCTACGGCGAATATATATTTTCCCCCTTTTTTTGTATATGGGATTGTGTTTTTTTTTTTTTATATATATGGTGTTTATTGGATGCTGTTTAATGTTTTTTCTTCTTGTACGTCTGAAGGTTTTTCCTTTCTTCTTCCGGTTTTACGACGCCGGAATGCGGGATTTTCGTAGTCGATTTGGATGCACGAATCGTGAACCCTTTTTAGGCACTCACTATAATAATAGGCAAAGAGTGCCTATTAAAATGACCAGCGAGGCCTCTTCACACAGCTTTCGATGGGGATTCTGCAGAGCGTATGCTCCAAAAAATGTAATTTTTCAGCATTTACTTCGGTGTACCTCCAACATCATGCGTAGTGAAGTTAAAGTGACTCCAATGACTGGAAATATTTTTTTTCGCCTGCGGTTGAATAAAAATACCTTTATTACTGAATTTATCTTCTTAGACGTCCGTATCACAGTGTAACTTTGGACTGTGCGAAGCAATTTTTTTGTTCTTCGCAGGAATGATGTATCATATCATCACCATTGTGCACATACATTTTGAAGCCCCTGCGAAGCATTTGAATATTTGATTAACAAAAAAATTCAATTTTTGCTTTGACAAGTGTCCGTACGGTGCTGTAACTTTGGACTGTGCGAACCAATTTTTTTCTTCTTCGCAGGGATGATGTATCATATCATCACCATTGTGCACATACATTTTGAAGCCCCTGCGAAGCATTTGGATATTTGCTTAACAAAAAAAATTATTTTTGCTTCGACAAGTTTCCGTACGGTGCTGTAACTTTGGACTGTGCGAAGCAATTTTTCTCTTCTTCGCAGGGATGATGTATCATATCATCACCATTGTGCACATACATTTTGAAGCCGCTGCGTAGCATTTGAATATTTACTTAAAAAAAAAATCCATTTTTGCTTCGACAAGTATTTGTACGCTGCTGTAACTTTGGACTGTGCGAAGCAATTTTTCTCTTCTTCGCAGAGATGATGTATCATATCATCACCATTGTGCACATACATTTTGAAGCCCCTGCGAAACATTTGAATATTTACTTAATAAAAAAAATTCAATTTTGCTTCGACAAGTGATTGTACGCTGCTGTAACTTTG
The DNA here is from genome assembly GCA_934046635.1 of Buathra laborator. Lineage (NCBI taxonomy): Eukaryota > Metazoa > Arthropoda > Insecta > Hymenoptera > Ichneumonidae > Buathra > Buathra laborator. The sequence continues at coordinate 1,056,388 of CAKOHB010000040.1, forward strand.
GACTGTGCGAAGCAATTTTTCTCTTCTTCGCAGGGATGATGTATCATATCATCACCATTGTGCACAATCATTTTGAAACTACTGCAAAGCCTTTAATAAGTTGTTCCAAAATAAAAATTCAATTTTATTCCGCTAAATGTCCATACGGTGCTCCAATTATGAAGTCTACGAACCAAATTTTTTCTTTTTCGCAGCATTATTTTATTTTATCAAAAGCACTATGCACAGCAAATTTGAAGACATTCCGACGTCTCTGAACATTTTTTCCAGGCATTTTCCATTTAAAAATCGATTTTCTCCCGTCAAATGTCCGTACGGCGCTGCAATTCTTAAACCTACGAAAAAATTTTTTTCTAATTTTCAGCAATATTTTATTGCATCGAAAACACTATGCACAGCAAATTTGAAGACATTCTGACATTTCTTAATATTTTTATTCCACAATTATTTTTAGTGAGGAATTATTTTAAAGGTTATGTTATTTTAATTGTCCAAAAAACAATTTTTTATCGTGTCAAACAATAAAATTTAGTTGCGAAAAATAAAATACGAAATATCACACATTGATTGACAAATATTAGCCCTTTTTATTTCGAAAATAATATATTTTGAACGAAACCATTCACAATATTTTACAATACATCATTCACATTCGTAATAAAAATCATAAATTTCACGGGTGCACTGAAAAACTTGGTTATAATTTCACAAAGAAGAATCATCGAATATCCAAAATTATTGCAATTTGCCAAATAAAATTGAAAACAATCGCGACTATTTATTTTTTTTCCGTTCATTCTATCTGTCAAACTTTGGAAGCCGATGACAATTCCATAGCAGACGTGATAAAGTTCGCACACGCCGCGACGTTGATATTCTGTGGCGGGATGATTTGAAATGAAAAAAAAAAAAATCTCAGCTTTTTTTTCATTTTTAATGTAAATTACTTTAAATATTGGGAAACTGCAATTTAATTTTTTCAAATCTCTTTAAAATTTTTTCGAAACAAATAAAAAATTCAAATTTTATCTCGAATTTTTCCAACCACCCTTCTACTTTCTTTTCAATTGTTTCAATATTTCTATCTTAAAACACACAGGAGGTTCAGGTGAAACGCGCAGCGCGACGTATAAACACATTCGATACGTAGCGCATAACGCGAAGTGTAATCACACTTGGTACGGAGCGCGTAGCGCGACGTGTACCCCCGTGAGTGCCTTAAAAAATGTCCCCTCGGGACACTTTTCGGGGGATATGGGGGGCGGAGCCCACCAACAAGGGCCTCTGCGCCCGCAGGGCGCTGAGGCGCTTGTTTTCAATTGTTTCAATATACCTATCTCAAAACAAAATAAAACGATAAAAAATAAAATTTCTCGAATTTCTCTCGGACAGTGACAATAAAGAATTGATTCTGTCTATTATGGGGAAGAGAAAAAATGCATAAAGTGTTATAACCGAATTCTCTTCTACATCGACAAACAAAGAGCCCTCGCAGTCGAATTCATCAAAAAATTGAATGTTTATTTTTTAAATTTTGGACGCATCCAAAACACTACAACTTTTTATTTGAGCAACGTACTACTTCCTCTTCAATACACGATAAGAACCAAGACGACATCTATGTTCGTTCTCGAGATATCATTTTTTTGCTACAACGATTAATATCGAGTTAATTTCATTTAAAATCGTAACTAAAACCAAATTTTTTGAATATTCGGCTCCTGTCTAGAGGTAATAATAAAGTGATTCCATGTATTTTAGGGAAGAAAAAACATTTAAAGAGATGCATTTAAAGGGGTCATTAGATCGAAAGGGTAAATGGTAATGGTGTTCGTGTTGGTAAATATTTTCTGTGTTTGTTTTATACTTATTTAATGTGGTCATAAGTGTTAAGCCAATAAAACGACCTTTACTAGATATGATTTGATTCGTTACATTAATTTGATCAAGTTCTACGCGTTGCAATTCGTTATATTTGTCTCGTGTCTGAATTTTTGATAATTGATCGTAAAACAAAAAGGAAATATCAGTTGTGAATAATAATAATGAATTTGTATAAAAACGAAATGTTTATACTCGATGAAGGTTAAACTATGAATCAATTTACATAATTGATAAATGATTTTTCCCTATACGTTCTTCCGAGATGAAACGCGCAGCATGACGTATAAGCATATTCGATACGTAGCGCATACCGCAAAGTGTAATCATACTCGATACGGAGCGCGTAGCGCGACGTGCGTATAAGTTTAAAATGGAGCGCGTAGCGCAACGTGTATCCCTGTGAGTGCCTTAAAAAATGTCCCGAAGGGACATTTTTCGGGGGGTTTGGGGGGCGGAGCCCACCAACAAGAGCTCTGCGCCCGCAGGGCGCTGAGGCGCTTGTTTATTTTTATCCGCACGTTTACTTTTTCCAGTAGTTCCAATACTTCGTATGGTCCGACGTAATGGTCTCCAAGTTTTCCGGGTTTCGGCTCTTTAAGCAGAAATACCGGTTCGCCCACCTTGAAATTTATTGTATTTATTTTTCGATCGTGGTATTCTTTAGCTTTCTGTTTCGCTAAAATTAAATTTTCACGACCGATCTGTTGAATCGAATGTATTTGCGTTACTAACTGAATTAAATAATCGTCATAGGTAGCGAGTCTTTCACTTGCAGCTAACAGCATGCTCGAGGGAGTTCTAGCTATTTTTCCAAACACCATTTCGTAAAGTGTGTGCTTAGTCCCTTCGTGTACGTTCGTATTATAATTAAAAATTGCCAATTCGACCTATTCGTCCCAGTTTTTCTCTCGCGTTGTATATTGTTTTAAATATTCTCCAAGGACGTGGTGAGATCTCTCTAAGGAACCGTTTGACTGTGGGTGGAAAGCAGTCGTTCTAATTTTCCGAATTCTAAATAATTTAGCAATTTGTTGCATAAATTTGGTCAGAAAATTCGCACCTTGATCGGTTAACACCGCTCTTGGTGCACCAAATTGACAGATATAATGCTTCACGAATGCTTCCGCGATGGTTACGGCCCTAGCATTGGGAAGTGCTATACCCATGGAAAATTGTGTCAATTGATCTTGGATAGTGAGAATATATTCGTTATCTCTTTTGGTTTTTGCTATCGGTCCTACTATATCCATCGCGATTTTGTCGAATGCAGTGCTGGGCGTATCGGTAATCACGAGTGGTTGTTTTGTTTTAACTCTGACTATTTTTTTTAATTGGCACTGGAGACATCGCTGAATAAATTGTTGAATGTCTGCTTTTAGATTTTTCCAATAATATTCGTGACGGATTCTGTTATAAGTTTTGCTTACTCCGCGGTGTCCTCCGATCGGTGAACAGTGCATTTCTCGAATTATTTCGTCATGTTGATCTTCAGCGGGTTCTCTAACTATTCCATTACAAATAATAATCTTAAAATCGCTTTCGTCAAAGATTCGCTGTATTTCATAGTGTATTCTATCCCAAGGGACGTTGCAAATTGTTTCGGATTTACCGATACTTATTGATTGGATCCCTAATCTTCCTGCCAGGTATTCACAGTTGTGTAAAGCTTCTATAATGTTTTCGAGTATTTGCGTGGGACCCTCGGTTTGATCGACGGAAATCGGAAGGGCAATATTAAATTTATTACCTCGTTTCACGAAGGATTGAGGCCGTTTCAGCCTCAAGTTTCTCATTTTGGGTAATTCGTTTTTTTCCTGTAATTTCTTACTGCCATCGTCTAATGGTTCGCCGGCGATGGTTACGAAATATGCAAGGCTATCCTTCCGAGTGTGAAATAGATCTCGAGATTGTTTAACATTCCCTGCAGTACCGCGATCATTAATTACGTCGTGGTTATTTACTCGCGGATTATTATTGGATTCTATTACGTCGGCCGTACCGACGTTTCCTTCTTCATCGCTCGCTACAGTGGCATTTTCGTCTTCTTCGCTCGAATTTTCGGATTCACTTTCCTCAATAGGTACCGGCTTGTGGGTTTTCCGTTTATGGCGTACAGTTTCTTCTTCTTCAGTTTCTTCGCTAGCGGCGTCTTGTATAATGGGCGGTATATAGTCTCGTGATGTGCTAGGCCCGTAGGGCTCAGCGGCAGGTACGTGCCATGCCTCGTCATTGTCCTCCGAGTAGTATCGTTCGGCGGGAGATTTATGGTACGGCTCATTCATAGTTTCGTTGGTGTTTTCGTCTGGTGCTGCCGGTGGCCTTTCCTCTGGCACGGTTTCGTTCATCGGAACGTCAAACGTTAGTTCGAAATCGTGAGGATAATTACCGTCCGCATTTTCTTTAGCTGCGGTGAATGTTTCATTGGGTAATTCGCGATCCCAATTGCATTCCTCGAATTCATCATATACCAATACACAGTTATCTTCTTCTTCGCTCTCCACTAAATCAGCTTCTTCGTCGTCCGTATCGTGTTCGAGTAATTCGCTGATATCTTTTTCCGTCAATCGTCTTCTCTTTTTCGTTCTCGTTTCCGTATCGTTGTTGACGCGAATTATGAAAATGCTGTCGCTCCCGTCTGGTTCCTGTACTGGATTCCTTGACAATGCATCCGCGTTAACATTTGTCTTTCCAGCTTTATACACAACATCGTATTCTTATTCGGCGAGTTTTAAACGCCAACGTAGTATTTTAGCATTTCCATCGGTAGCGCGACGGAACCACAATAAAGGTTTATGATCCGTTACCACCGTAAACTGTCGTCCGTACAGGTAGGGCCGAAAATGAAGTATCGAATATACAATAGCCAATGCTTCTTTTTCGTACGTATCGTATCTTTCTTCGGTCTTACTTAATCCTCGAGAAGCGTATGCGCAAGGATGATCGTGATTAATTACTCCTTGTGATAATATGGAGCCAATAGCAACTCCGGATGCATCTGTTGTCAAGATAAATGGTTTTCAAAAATCCGGATATCGCAAAACCGGTGCCGTACATAACTTTTCTTTCAATATTTCGAAAGCTTCATTTTGTTCTGGATGCCATTCGAAAGGTATTTCTTTTCGAAAAAGTCCCGTGAGTGGTTTAGATATTTTTGCGTAACTTTCTATGAATCTCCGGTAGTAACCCGTTAATCCAATAAATTGGCGAATATTTTTAACGTTCTTCGGTTGTGGGAATTCGCGTACGGCTTCGAGTTTCCTTGGATCGGGCCTCACTCCGTCCTTTCCTATCACGTGGCCTAAATACGCTACTTCCCTTTTTAAGAATTCGCATTTATCAGGTTGAAGTTTTAAATTAGCAATTTCCAATCGCTTCATTAATTCTCTGTAAGTGTTTTCGTGTTCCTCAAGGCTTCTTGCATATATAACGATGTCGTCGAGGTAAACGAATACACCCTTTCCTACGATACTTCCCAGCGTTAAATCCATCGTGCGTTGAAACGTCGGAGGGGCGTTTCGTAAACCGAAAGGCATGCGAACGAATTCGAAGTGGCCGTGCGGTGTTGTGAAGGCGGTTTTATGACGGTCTGCGGCGTATACCTCGATTTGATGAAAGGCAGAGGCCAAGTCGAAGACTGAGAAGTATTGCGCTCCTCCCAATTGATCAAGTATTTCAGTGATATTGGGTATAGGATACGCATCGGCAATTGTTTTTTCATTGAGCGCGCGATAATCAAATACTACTCGCCATTTCTTATTTCCTTTGGAGTCAAGTTTTTTCGGAACGACCCATACGGGACAATTATACGGACAGGTAGAGGGTACTATAATCCCATTTTTTAACATATCCTCGACCTGTCTTTCGATTTCTTTTCGCGTACACTCTGGCCATCGATACCCTCTTGTATTGATAGGTAGATCATCTGTAGTGGGTTTCCGATGCTGCAGAATCGTTGTACAGCTCAAATTTTCGCCGGGTAAATGGTATAGAAAAGCGCTTTCTCTCAAAAGGCTTTCTATACTTTTTCTTTCTTTGTCGTTTAAACCGTCGAACCTTAATAATTCTTTTATTTTCTCGAACCGAGGGATTGTAGCTGCCTCGTTAATTACATGACAATGTTCTTTCCGAAATAAAGGATAAATTTCACGAAAGATGGGAATAGCTCGGAGCATCCTTACTAACGCGATGTCTTTAATTTCATACGTTTGTTTATTCTTTTCATTATTCACGTGTTTTTCAGTAATACTTCTTTCCTTTCCTACCGGATTTCCTTGCAATGACTCTTGAATTTTTTGTTCCTTGGTAACGCTTGAATTTTCCGCAAATATTTCCGTAATACACAATTTTGTTTCCTCTATATCATTATAAAATTTTTCCGTATTTATTTCAACTAGGGACAAATTTCCGTCTGAATTTTTAACCTTTTCGACTGAAATTATCAAACAAGATTCATCGAATGCGTTCGGCTTTTTACTGGGCGAATATTCGCTCACCGAACTCGAATTACATACTGAATTTACCGACACTGAATTGTCAAGAACGTTCGCCCCTTTCGTGGGTATGTGATCGTTACTCGAACATGAGTTATGAATAACTTTACCAAGATTTTCCGAAATGACTTTGTTTATAACGCCTGGCCTTTTACGGGGCACAGAGTCGCTTACCGAACAATAACTTGAAACTGAATCGTATAGAGCGCCGGGCCTCTCACAGGGCGCCGAGTCGCTCGTCATACGATAACTCGAAACTGAATCGTCTAGAGCGCCTGGCCTCTCACAGGGCACAGCGTCGCTCGTCGTACGATAACTTGAAACCGGATCGTTGATAACGCTCGGCCCTTCAATGGGTTGCGAGTCGATTATCAAACACGAAACTTGCACAACTTTAACTGAATTTTCTGAATTATTATTATCGATAACGTCTGGCCCTGCGGCGGGTCCAGCATCGCTATTCGTACGATCTTTATCAAAATTTCCGACCGGATTCTCTGAATTTTCATTTTCCCTTGTCTTGTTTTCAATCGTTATCATTGAGTCATTGCATGGTATTAATTTTTCCTTTTGATACCTAGGGTTTCCTGGCGTTTGAGCGGGTCTAAGCGCCATTACTGGTACTTCTACCTCTACATTGTAGTTGTTACTGTTGGTAATAAAAATGTAAGCCTTTCCATTATTATTCTCCACGAACCCACTCTCGAGCGTGAGTCCTTCGCCAGCGTCGAGAGGTGGTAAATATCCTTCTCTGATATCTAAATTTTTAATGCGTATGAAACATAGTTTCTTTGTATTGGCCGGAATAATCATTCTTTCCTGTGCCGAGAACGGTATTTTTGTGTCTTGCATTTTTAATTGACGTTTTTCGTAATCTATTTTGACGCAATTGCCGTCGAGATATTCCGAACCCAGTATTCCTTCCTGCGTGATAGGAAAATCGTCTCCCACCACGTGGAAAGTAGCGTACCGCCCGAATGCCTGAACTTTAACATGACCTCGAGTATAGATCGATGATTCCGTAATACCGTTGAGTTGTAAAATTTCCTGCCGGTTCACAGGGGTCTCGGGGTACAAGCAACGTTCTTTTATGATATTAGGACCGGACCCAGTGTCAACCATGAGGGTTATGGGAGATTTAATTCCTTCGCTATGTAGTAAAACAGATAGAACGGAACTCTCGTTATGCAATTTTATCGTAAAGATTTCTAAAATTCTGGGTTCGCGAATTCTACTGCTCTGATGACTCGAACGGGGTGCGAACTCGTCGTGGCCTCTCTCATCGCACCCGAGCTCGGGAGACCACTCGCATTTCCCGACGCATTCTGCGATTTAGCCTCGTTTGCTAGTTTCTTGGGACACTCTCTAATGAAATGACCCGGTGCTTTACAATAATGACATACAAAATCGTTAGTCGTCTCTGCGTATGATTTTTGCGGTGCGGACTGGTTTTGATTCGGAGGCTGCGAATTATTACTTCGATATGGGCATATATAGGACCCGTGGCCGTCTTTCTTACAGATCTGACAATTTATGGAGGGTTGCGGCCCGTATCTAAGGCCCTGGGGCACTTGTGCGTGTCGCCTGCCGGTTCGCGCTTGACCTGACCGCGGCAGTTGAGGACAGCTCGCAGCTATGTGTCCTGTCTTCTTACATAGTTGATATACTGCGGAGGATTGCCCTTCATTTTTCCTTTCCGGCGGAAAAATGTTATAGCATCGATCGGCCGTATGGCCGCGTTTATCGCACACTTGGCATAAAGTTATCATTGGCGCGGTGATTTGATTCGCCTGATTGCTGTTATTTCTAGGGGGAAAAAGTTTGAAACACTTCTCCGCGGTGTGACCGATTTTACTGCATGCTTGACACACAGGGACGTTTTTCTTTTTAACTTCGTTTTCCTTTGATTCTTGCGACTGTGTGTTAGCAGTTTTATTTAAAGCACATGTCGCAGCAGTATGTCCCGTCTTTTTGCAAAGTTGACAATTTACTTGATCTCCGGTTACTACATGAACGTTACGCTTGTTGTCGGATTTATTTCCCTTTGTTTCGGACGGGTTAACGCTTTCACCTCGGAGCGCTGCACGGCCGGCTAATTCTCTCTCTATTTTTACTGCCATTTTAACGGCTTCGTCGATCGTGTCGCACGGTTTCATTCTTTGTTCGATTTCGGGTTTTAATCCGTTTATAAAACACGGCGGAAGGCTCTCGGTAGTATTTTTCTTAAAAATCTCGTCAGCAGCGCTGTTTTTCCCGAATTCATACGCGTCTAATATTTGGTAACCAATATCGCGCAGTCGATTTGAAAAAGTAATCACCGTTTCGTTTGGTTTCTGATAAATAGCTCCTAGTTCTCCTTGTAGTTGATAAATATTGCGAGCAGGAGAGTACTTGCTTTTCAAAAAGTCTGCTAATTCTTCGACCGTTTCGAAGGTGTTTAGATGAATTGTTCGTCGAGGTTCGCCTTTAATTTTTACTCTGAGCGCTTTTACTAGATTTTTCTCGTTCTCGGGTTCTAACATTTCGGCTGCCTCCTCACATCCTTGTATAAACGCGCCGAGTGACGTGGTTTTCCCATCGTACTCTGGTATTACCGCGTGCGAGTCTCGAAGGGATACGACTTGACTGTGGTTGACCATGGTTGTAGAAATAGCCTTATTGTCCAGAGGCTTTTTACTATCTTTACCCGGTGTATTTTCTTCAGCGTTTTTCATCGGGGTTAAATTAACAATTTTGGTTGTAGCTGAATTTTCATCACTATCTCTCGCACCGTTGATTAGAACCTTTTTATCAAAATTTCCCTCCTTTGTCCTGAAGAGACTTAATATGCCTTTTTTCCTGTTTAATCCTGACGAAGTAATTTTTACAATTTTGCGTGTTATCGCTTTACTCCCTTCTAAGTTAATGTTTTTAATGCGTTTTCCCCGTGTCGTTCTTAAACTTCCAAATAATTTGCGTCTCAAAGAGCGATTGTTTTCCGCGGGCTGATCAAAAATCGTTCCCTGCGGTGTAGAATATATTTCAGACTCGATACTAGAAACGTCTAATTTGTTGGAACCGTGCGGAGATTCTATAGGTGTCTTGGAAATTTTTATTGTTTCTTTAATCTCTGCGCACTCTTCGAGGGTTTCTTTAAATTCTTCCGTCGGGTCAGTGTCTTTCTCTACCTGATTGATTTGTTCGAGGATTGCCGAGGGGCTTTTCTTCGACGGCGTTACGGTTTCTGCGTTTAAAATTGATACCGGCGAATTTTTCGGACTTACTTTCGGCGAGATAATAATAGTTCCTGTATTTGAGATCCCACCGGGGGAAGTTTTTGGCGTATATTCAGGTGAGAATATGATCTTTTTCCGAGGGGATATCGCTGGAAAATCGACAGGGGTTTTCAAAGGAACTTTTACAGGAGAGGTTACGGGAGATTTCCCTACAGGCGTCGGAATTTGTTCGGTTGTTGCAGCGATTTTGACTATGGCAGGAAATTCACCTGTTTTTTCCTCCGCCTCCGTTAGCTGAGCTACTTCGTCGGCAGCACGAAGGATATTCGCTTCTATTGTTTCGAGTTTGGTAAAAATATGTTCCACTTTATCCTGTAATTCCTTGATTTCTTTGTTCGAAACCGCTTGTACTTTGGTGATCTTTACGTTAAATTTTTCCTCAAGTTCGCGGATCTTTGCCTCGATATTAGGGTCGGTATCTAATGTTATGGGAGAAGGTGATTTTGTTATCTCGGAACTTATCAACGCGGGGGACGACCCGTAATGGACTTTTGCTTCCTTACTACACTCCCAGTTGGACTCGAACTTTACTACATCGAATTTTATTAACGCAGGACACGAGTGGTAATGTACGAGAGGATATCGTTTTCCGAGATTTAAACCTTCAATCGATTCAACACGGGGTTCGCTAATTTCCTGTGGCTCACTCACTTTCTTAATTTCTGCTTTCGGCTTTGTCCTTTTGTTTCGTTCGTCTGGGTATTCTCTGAGAACGTCGTCGCCTTTGATTTTTAATTGAGACCGAGTCGCCGGCATTTATTTCACGATTATTTTCATTATATGGAATTCGCCGCTTCTTAACCCGTTCCTTGTTTTTATTACCGTAGTTATATATACTTTTATTCCTCTATCTTCCTTTGTTTTTACAAAAATCTAATTTTCTGGGGATATCGAAAGTAACGGAATTTACGTTTTCCTTGTCGATTTTTATATATATTTTTTTTTATATTTGTTCCGTTATGACCCTATGGAATATTGATCTCAAGAGTAATTGCATTAACTGCCAGTACAGGACAAATTTAATGACGGTGTACGAGTGGTTTGCGACTCCTGGGATAAATGTGTTTGTCTTTCTTGGATTTATTACTGTTTTTCTTATATACGTATTTCTTAGTTCCTTTATTATTGTACCGGCTCAATAAGATTATGAAAATTAATACGATCCAGTAATGTAACATTACAATTTTTATTCCCTCGTATTATGTATCCGTCTACTCTCCTTTTCCCCCTCTTTTTTTTTATTAGTACATTCTTTGGTGTATTTGGATTTCAAGAATTTCAAGTTGATATTCGTCGTTGAGTTCGATGATTTGAATTAATTTCCCTGCCCTTTCGCCAGTTTCTCCTGAAGGTGTATATTTCCTTTTTACTTGGTAGTATAGTCCGCATAGGGATTCGGAGTTTAAAATCTTTACCGTGGAAGGACCACAGGAGCAGTTGTGCGTCTCCATATTATATTTTATGGCAGGGTCTTTGGCTCTCGAGAAATTCCTCGCGGCTAAAATGTTTTCTTCGTTTCCCTGGAGTCGTTGGTTTTTTATAATTCTCGTTTCAACTGGTGCTTTAATTTGTTCGCGCGAACTATCAGTTTTAGGCATCGGAATTGAGAAAAATGTTTTTCTCTTTTTTTTTAATATATTTTTTGCAAAGGGTTTTTATGAAATGATGTTTGATGACCCCTTTCTCGTTAATATAATTTATGTAACTGGGTAATTATTATTTTCATTTTATTTCTGTTCTCCTTTTTGTTCTTTATATGTGCGTTATTTATTCGATTATCCTGTTATTATTTTTTTTTTACTTAGAGAATTAACGTCTTCGTTCTCTTTCTACTCTGAGATTATTCTGGTTTTCGTAAAATTCCCGTCGCGGATCGTACCAATTAATGTTTTCAGTGTCTACAGGCGTTGTAGAGTATTCGATTGGTTTCAATATGTAAATGATTTGGGGCGCAATATTTTCTTTATTGTTCTCTGAAGCCTGTTCGATTCGTCGAGCTTCTCCTAGAGTTACGTGTTGTTCGTGTAGTCTATGTGAATTATTATTTCTTGCTTGCAATCCTTGTGTATCCATAAGAAACGATTATCATGGGATTGTAACAAACAAAATTTAAGCGACGCGAATTCGAATTCTCTATTTTTTTTTTTTTGAAAAAATACTGAATTCCAAACTATCGCTATACAAACTGGGGTTCAGGTAGGAGCGTGGCTTTGCAGTGTACTGCGCGGCGACGTAAGGAAAGGATTTTTTGTGTGAGATTACGTGGCGAACCGCGCAGATCCCAGTTTCCAGTCAAGGTTATATAAGGTTACAGTTTGTATTAACGTAGCCGTACAATAATATTCGAATGCAATAATTCCCAATTGTCGTTGTATGAGCCGGGGTTTAGACAGGAGTGCGTGGCTTCGCAGCGAACTGCTCAGCGACAGAGGAAAGGGGTTTTTGAGTGAGACTACGTGGCGAGCCGCGCGAGTACCAGTTTCTAGTAAAGGTTATTGAAGGTTACGGCTCACATTAACGCAATGGTACAATGATTTAAAAAAAAAATGTAATTTGTTCATATTTATATAAATTATTAACAAATATCGACCCTTGAGCTTATCTGCTGCAAGGTAGAGTCAACGCTGCACGAACCGGGGTGTAGATAGGAAAATGTGGCGTTGCAGCGAACTGCGCGGCGACGTAAGGAAAGGGTTTTTTGAGTGAGATTACGTGGCGAGCCGCGTAAATCCCAGTTTCCAGTCAAGGTTATAAGAGGTTACGGTTCGGACTAGCGTAGCAATTCGATAATACAAGAATATAATTGTATGAATTCTCTCTATAGAATTAATTCTCATTTGCAATAACAATCGTGTCTTATTTTCCACATTTTTTTTGTCGTGTATGCGAGTGTGCGTGTATGTGTGTTGTTGTTTCAGAAAAATTGCTTAATATTTTATCCGTAGATTGTTATAAAATTCAATTTAACAAGCAAGCATTCCATTTATCCCGGACGAGCCCCCAAAAATTTGTCACGTCAAAAATGCGGGTTTTTCTCTTTCACCTGAAATTTAACGCGAGGTTGCGTCGAGTACGATTGAATACACGCTGGTCAAGAGAGATTTCTCACTGCTTTACCACTCCTGGCATAAATTATCGGCGCAACTGCCCATTTTTTAGTCTAACTGTGAGGAAATTTACTAAGGATAGGGCTTGGAATGCTATTCGTTGACTTGTCTTAGAGGTATTATAAAATTTCATTATCTGTTGCGTAATTAAACTAATGACCGTTGATGATTTGATTTAAACGGATTCGTTTCACCGCGATATAGAAATGATTTGAATTAACTGAATTTATTTCACTGCGTTATAGAAATGATTTTATAATTGAATTATATTCGGTGAGTAGTGTTGGTGATGTCTGGCGACGGCTGGGCGAATTAACGAGGAGTTTGAATAATAGAGGATATAGCACATTTTTCACTTATAGATTTATCAAGGAAATAGAATTAAATTGTACTTACGTTATTTGTCGAGATGATGCTGCTTGCGATGTAGTGGATTGGTTGAACACAAATTTCACGCGATATGCCGTGATATTCGAGATTTATTCAAAGAAAAATAATTCAGGCAAATTCGAAAGTACAAGAATGTGGTTTTCGGAGAGAGTACAAATGATTCGTTGGAATAAGAATTCGTACAAAATTGTCTTTTTAACTATCGAGTAAAAGAAAATTCGATGGTGAAACGAAGGATGGTTTCGTTCCACGAGATGACTTGAGAATGGTAATTCGGTGAACTGAATTAACCCAAGAAAACTCTGGTTGCATGAAAAATGAATACAATTTTTGGAGATGGAAAGGGTTATCGACAAAATCCTCCAATAGGAGGGTTCCTCTATTTCTTTGTGGTCGCACAACGGACTCGCGATCTTTTTCTAGTATGGTGGATAACGCATAACGCGGTCTCTGACTCTATTTCTCTCGTCGCCTAGCCGGAGTATCAGCCTACTTGTTGGATTTACCGATCCCGCGCTCGCTCTTACGCGCCTCCGTCTCTCTCTACTTGGTCTAGTTGCTTACGGGCCGGACTACTAAAAATCTACTTCTGGTCTGCTCTGCACTGCTCGCGCCCTTTTCCGCGGCTTCTTATATGCTAGGAAATGAATCGAGAGGGGGAAGGAAGTCCCTCCCTAATCCTTGCCTGGAGCGTACTCCCCTGATGACTAATCTCGCTCCTCGTTACTCTCCTCTCGGCCTGTTCGAAATTCTTGGATTTGCCGATTTCTCTTATTGTTAAATAATTGTGGATTTATCCATTTTCCATTGAATTTCAGTTTTCCTTATACATAATTATTTGCCTGACTTATTTGTAAAACTTAATATTAATGATTCATAACTAAATATTTAATATAATTGATATTCGACATTGTTAACGTATAGGAGAAGATATATTGTTACTGTTCGTAAACTTCTCTTATACGTATACGTATCCGTAAACTGATAATAAGAGTCGAGAAATGTTTATCATTTTATCGGCAATCATTTTATAATATTATAATAATTCAAGTATTGGGTGTCAAAATATTATATGCCTGAAAGTTGAAAATATATCTCGGCTCTTGTACAAATTATATTATTATTTGGCAAAACGTTTCATAATATTTCGAGGTATTGGTAGCATAACTGGGCCGATTTCTTGGGGCTTTGCCCCCCCCCCCCCCTTCTTTGGGAGCCGTGCACCAGCTATTGCAAGTGCCTGGTAACAGTGCCGTCCGATCATCCTATTTCCTTATATGGACATTCCGGAACTAATGTTCCGTTTGCCCGGGCGAGCTGTAAAATTCCCCTCTTTCGGTGTACCTGATGATCTTCCCCCATCGTCATGAACTAGCCTTGACATTATGCGACTTGGCTTACGCAACTCGTTCCTTTGCACGGGCCCTTTTATCTTTACCGCCTGCCTTTTCTAGCTTAATTTCTGTCTTTCGCGGCGTGTCCTGATCATACGTTAAGTGATATCGGAAAAGTAATAATTCCATGTTAAAGGTGGATTATTCCCGAACATTTTGGTATAAACCGCGGTTTGATATTTTGCGTTATAAATCGAGAGGAAACCGAATTCCTTTACGCGGTGTACGTTTTTCGCTCCAAATATTTTGTTGCTACTTGTTTTATAAATTTTCCACAAACGGCATATAATTTCGGAAAAATAATAACAGCGTTAGATTAGTGGAATATTCCTGATTAATTTGATATAATTATCGGTTCGTAATTTTCCTACCATAAATCGAGAAAACGCAATCCATGGAATAAATTTTTGTTCTTAATTTCCGCTTTAACGGTAAGCATAATCGGAAAAATAATAATTATATTTTACAGAGAAAATTTTCCTTAAAATGTTGATGTAATTAAAATGTAATTTTTTTATTCTCCCTATCGTAGGGAGCCATTTATTTGCGCGCGGTGCATTAGTATTTTAAAGTGGACTGCATCTTCTCTTTCGGGGGGTCGAACCGCTCGCCCCTCATGTGTCACCGTTGAGGCACACTTGTCATCCATTCTACGTCCTACCGCAATTCAGTTTCGGTGGGTCGTAAAATTTTTACGACCGTCTTTCCTTAAATGTTTAGCCTGGCAACTTGATTTTACGGTCTTACTAGTTTGTTATCTTTTGAATTTCGGGCAATTTTTTATTTTTCTTCAACAGTCGTATATTATATTAGCTGCAACTAGAGCGCACTTTACGAAGTTAGTGGCTCCTTTATTCGTATCAAATTCCATGGCTTCGCACAAATTTACGATCTAGTCTCTGTTTAGTTATAATTTATTTTTGGTGTATTGACTGTATTTTATGACTAAGCTATACCGAATATTATTCCTATGATTTTTTATATTGTCGATTTCGAATTTATATATTAATCGCGTTTGTCGATAAATCGTATTGATTAATTTCCCTAATATCCTGGACAATTTAATTATCTTTGATTCAATTCATACTATAGTTGTTTTTTTTTATTAAGTAGCTGCCGAAATTTCATCAATCATTTTTATCGTTTTTCGTTAAATGTTAAAAAGCGTGTGGGAGTATGAAACGTATTTTAGAATTGTTGATGAAGAAATTATTTCTTTATGATGATGAATGATTAAATGGTACGAGGGATGTTCTGACTGTCAATCGCGTGACCTACATATTCAGGAATATTACGCGACGTTGTTCGGTGTTAAAATACCGAAACTATGTCGATGGGCAGGGTTAACTTCCATACATAAGGTAATGTAGATTCCCTTTTTTACGATGGAAGCCCGTTAGTGTATTCGGCTAGGAAGACTCCAACGGTCTAGCCGCAGGGTAAAAGCTTGGATCCATGCTCCTTGGGTCGATGCTGCGGTCGATCGTATCGACGTCAGTAGCGGAGTTCGCTGTTTCACCGAGGGTAGTGCGTGTGTCGAGGGGGATTCAAACCTCTGTCCGCATCTATCTCGTGTGGTAAATAATTCTATTTCCATCTTTTACCCATGTAAACTTTAATTCACACGACGAGTATTTGAGATCTCATTGGAAATATTTCCAGAGGAGATCCATTCCTGGAATATCGTTCAGCGATCGATAAGAAATATCACTCCTTTTATGAGTTTAATGATAATGAATAATGTTTGAATTTTGTGAAATGTAGGAATTATTTTGGAAGGAACAGGTTTGCAAATAGTATGGAAAAATAAGCAGAAATATAAGTTGCGAAAATTATTATTAATAAAAGAAATAGAGAGCGTTACGTCAGGACGTAACAATCGACTTCAGAAAACTGAACGAAAAAACAACGCCAGACGCGTACCCACTACCGAATATTATAGATATTCTGGACCAGTTGGGCAACGCGAAATATTTTTCAACATTTGATCTAGCATCTGGTTTCCATCAGATACCGATGCACCCAAACGATAAACATAAAACAGCCTTTTCGACACCACATGGGCACTACGAATATCAGCGTATGCCATTTGGACTCCGTAACGCACCAGCGACGTTCCAAAGACTTATGGACGTAGTGCTATCTGGACTCCAAGGCACAGACCTATTTGTATACCTTGACGATATAGTGATCTATGCGACCGATATCGAAGATCACGGGAATAAATTCAGAGGGTTCGCAAAATGACTGACCGCAGCGGGTCTAACTCTCCAAACCGACAAATGCCACTTCCTTAACAGAGAGGTAACATACTTGGGTCATATAATCTCCGATGAGGGAGTAAGGCCTAACGAACGAAACATAACCGCAGTGCTGTGCTTTCCGCCACCTACGAACAAAAAGGGGATAAAGCAATTCGTAGCGCTTGCAGGTTATTATCGACGATTTATTCGCGACTTCGCGAAAATCGCCGTCCCATTAACACGACAATTACGCAAAAACGAACAGTTTAATTGGACGGACGAGTGTCAACAAGCATTCGCCCTGCTAAAACAAAAAGTCGCAGAGCGACCAATCTTCATTTACCCTGATTTTGACAAACAGTATACACTAACGACCGACGCGTCTGATTATGCGTTGGGTGCGGTTATGAGTCAAATCAAGGACGATTATGATCATCCGGTAGGATTCTTTTCGAGAGCCCTAAAAAGGCCCGAAATTGTGTATGACACAATGAAAAAGGAACTACTTGCGATAGTCGACGCAGTACAATACTTTAACACATACCTATACGGCCAACATTTTACATTGGTGACCGACAACAGAGCGCTCACCTACGTTATAAATAAGCCAAATCCTACACAACAATTACAGCGATGCCTAATTATACTCAACGGGTACGACTTCGAAGTTCGTCATAAATCAGGCAAACAAAACGTAGTTACCGATGCGCTGTCGAGAAACCCCGTCGATATAATGCCAATAAAGCCTCGCGACGACTCGTCAGAAGATTGCGTAAAACCGGATACTAAAAAACTATGGACACCATCGCGATACTATGGACACCATCGCGGAGAGCGCGAACACAAGATAGAGTGTCCAGAGAACAAACCAAGAACTCATCCAAAAATGAGCGAGCCAAAAAACGTACTGGCAAACGATCTTGGAAAAGTGAAGGAATAACTGGCTGATATTTCCTACACCGTAGAGGAAGATAGCTCGACGGAGCTAGAGGAAGAGGTGGAAAACACAAGCACAAATAAAAACAACAATAATAGCCCAGAGCGGCACAATAATAGCCCAAAGCGGCATGAAAATAGCCCAGAGCGGCACAATAATAGCCCAAAGCGGCACGAAAATATTCCGGAGCAACATAATAATAGCCCTAAACGGCACTAAAATAATGATCAGGACAACTATATAAGCGACATGGAACTAACTACGGAAAACGAATTGGTAATAGATATGGAATCCCGATGGAACGCGAAGCCGAACCGTTGTCAATGAGCATTCAGAACTCAACCGACGACGAGATCGGTAGCGCACCACAACCTGAACCAACATTTAGGTCACCTACGGGCATTCAACAAGATCTACAACGAAATCCACAACCAACAACATCGGATTTTCGTGAGGTTGCCCAACCTCAAACATCGGAGATACGAGACAAGGCAACCGATAAGGAGGTAGTAACTCCAACATTTAGATCCCGAACAAAAAATTCCTTAAAAAAAGTAGTTAAACGTACCAGGAAACCGAAGGTACACTGCGAACCAACAAGACGCAGCAAAAGAATAGCGGAAAAAACGGAAAAAATAACCCAACCCGAATCCACAATAATTTCAGATTTCGAAACATCCCAAACAATAGTAGATCCCCCAACAAACCAAAAAGTAACTATTGAACCTTTTCGATATCTAGTCGAGAGGTGCAATATGATTGTGAGGAAAGGATTGTGCGAACAGCAATAAACAAAATGTACAATAGAGAAAGAAATACTTTATTTAATCTTTTGTGATAGCGTGTGCGTAGCACTGTGAGCAACGACGAAGTGCTCGAGAGAGAGAGGCGCCGGTAGAGCGACGCTTGACTGGAAGGTAGGCACCTGTTCGGAAAAACCGAAGTGTACCGATGAGCCCCGAGCCCTATTGTGATTGTTCGGTTGTACTCCTCGAGTGACGCTCTCCCACTCTTCGACTCCCTAAACTGCTAACGCGATAAACCCACTGCTCCAATACTACCGCCGTTTGAGCGTTTGCCTTGAATCGAAGATAGTTTATTTATCTCGCATAATTTTCGGAAACGATCTCTCGGCAGCGCTTTCGTAAGAATATCAGCTTTTTGCAATTCCGATGAGACGTACATTATCGTTATTTCGTTGCTCTCGACTTTTTCGCGTATGTAGTGATAACGTATATCTATGTGTTTGGTACGCTTGTGAAAGACTGGATTGTTCACTAAGCGTATCGCGCTTTGGTTGTCTACGTACAAAGTTAATCCGCGTTCGCACGGATATCCTAAATCGCTGACTAGCTTGCGCAGCCATACTGCCTCTTTGGTTGCGGTTGCCGCGGCCACGTATTCCGCTTCGGTTGTGCTTAGCACGACCAGTTTTTGCCTCTGCGATGACCACGATATTGCCCCGTTCGCCATGCAAAAGATATACCCCGTAGTTGACCTTCGCGTCTCTATATCGTTTGCGTAGTCCGCGTCCGAGAACCCTACGAGATCTTTTTCGCTACCGCCGCTTTTATATTTTATTCCGTAGTCGCTTGTACCTCTTAAATATGCAAAAATTCGCTTTACTGCTCTCCAGTGCTCGACACTGTGTTTGCTTGTAAACCTACTCACTACGTTTACCGCGAATGCGATGTCCGGTCGGGATACAGCGGCTAAGAAGACTAAAGACCCAATTGCTTCGCGATACGGTACAAAACTCGACGCCTCGTTGCTGTCTTCGTTCGGACACAAGACCACGTGCGAGTCGATCGGCACGCTGACCGACTTCGCTTCGCGCATTCCGAATTTTTCAAGAATTTTCTCTACATACGCGCTTTGATGAATCGTGAGAGTTTTGTCTTCGCGATTTCTCTCGATTTACATCCCAACGAAACAGCTCGAATCCCCGATTTTAATTTTGAATTCTTCCCGCGATATAATCGAGTGTTCTTTTTGATTTTGCCGCGATAAGCCCGTCGTCTACGAAGATGGCTAAGTAAACAATTTCCCCGTTGACTTGTCCGACAAAAATGCACTGATCTGCTTGACTACACTCGAGATTGAATTGGCTTAGTGCCTCGAGGAACTTTTTGTTCCAACAACGCGGCGATTGCTTGAGCCCGTATAGCGATTTATTTAATTTGCAAACTATTCCCTCTTTCTCGCTTTGTTCGACCTCCAGGCCCTCAGGTACTTCCATAAAGATGTCTTCTTCTAGGTTCCCGTAGAGGAATGCCGTCTGGACGTCGAATTGGAGTAGTTCGAGATCCTTCTCGGTTACTGCCGCTAGCAATACACGGAGAGAGTCGTAGCGCACTACTGGTGCGAACGTCTCCGTGTAGTATACTCCCTGCCGTTGTTGGAATCCTCTCGCGCACAGCCTCGCCTTGAACCGTTGAGTTCCCTTCGCAGGATCCTCCTTGACACGAAAAACCCATTTGGAGTCAATTGTTTTTGCTCCAAAAGGCTTCGAGACAATCGTCCACGTTTTATTATCGGCGTGCGCTTGGAGCTCTTCGTCGATAGCGCGTGCCCACTGCGCGGCATCGGCGCTCTTAGTTGCCTCCTCGTATGAGTTTGGCAATACATACTCGGCGACGTCGACCTCGAATTCGTACCGCGCCGGCGGACGAAGTGTTTATCGCCTTCGCAGCACTCTCCCCTCTCCTTCGACCGGCTGTTGCTCTTCGACGTTTTCGTTTCGGATTTCTCGATCGCGGTTCTCGTTCTCACGATCTCCCTCTTGTCGTCGAGCTTCGCGCTCGCGTTGAGCGTCGCGTCGCTGTTCTTCCCCCTCTTCTTGGACTTGCGGTTCCTCTTTCACTGACCGAATCGTCACGGTTTCGATTTCGTTCTCGTCTTCGTCCTCGTCGAGTTCTACCTTCCCGATTTGTTCGCGAAACGTCACGTCTCGCGTCACGCTGACTCGCTTCGTTGTCGGATCGTAGACGCGATAATTCGGCGAATCGCCCTCGTATCCGACCAAAATCATTTTCCGAGCGCGTAGATCGAACTTTTTGGTGAATTGTTGCGGCGTGTGTACGTACGCCGTCGAACCGAAGATCCTTAGGTGACTCATGAACGGCTTCTTACCGACCCACTTCTCGTACGGCGTCGAGGTACCTCCCGATGATACCGTGCGGTTCAACACGTAGATCGCGGTGCTGACCGCCTCAGCCCACAGAAATAGCGGCAAGCTTTTCGCGTGAATCATTGTCCGAGCGCTCTCCACGATCGTGCGATTTTCCCTTTCGGCCTTCGCATTTTGCTGCGGCGTGTACGGCGCCGTGTATTCTTTCTTGATGCCCCGCTCTTCGAGATACGCGTCCATCCGCTCGTTACGGAACTCTCTCCCGTTATCCGATCGCAGGATTTTCATCGCGGTACCGAACTTATTCGCGACTAACTTTTCGAATATTTTAAATTTCTCAAAGACATCCGATTTGTGTCGCAGAAAATAAACATGACGATAGCGAGTCGCGTCGTCTACGAAAGTTAGGAAGTATCTCGCGCCGCCGGGCGATTCGACAGACATCGGCCCGCAGACATCCGTATGGAAAACTTCTCCCGGTTTTTTCGAAACTTTTTCGCGACTGTTAAACGGTAACCGATGCGACTTCCCGAGTCTGCACATCTCGCACACGAAATCGGTTTTATCGTTAATAGAGACTCCCCGCACGAGCCCTTTATCCGCGAGTTCGCGTATCGCGCGCTTGTCCGCGTGGCCGAGCCTCTCATGCCATACTCGTAGATTGTACGCCGCCACGCTCGCCTCTTCCGAGTTTGTTTCCGCGACTCGGAGGAACATCCGATATATATCGTTATTTTGCCTTACTCCGGAAGCAATAACTTCGCGCCCGTTTACGATATTTACGAAGTTATCTCGAAAATTTACCTCGTAACCTTTTCGCGTGCACACGCCAACGGAAAATAAATTTTTCTTTAAACCCGGAACGTAGAGAACGTTTTCTATTCGCGCGTTACTCCAAAGCCCTCCGACAAGCTTTTTGCAGAGCACGACACCTTTCCCCATTACGCGACACTCGTCACCGTCTCCGAGCGACACCACGCCCCCGTCAGAGATGGCTTCGAAGTCGGTCAGCCAATCACGCCGAAAAGTCATGTGCCTCGACGCACCACTGTCCGTTATCCACACGTCGTCTTTTCTTATCGCGAGCAGCTTTCTCAGCTGTTTGCCGCTTGGCGTGTCGGATTCACTCGTTTCGCGCTTCGCACTTCGCGTATTCTCAGCAACGAACGCGCAGTCACGTGACTGGTCTCGACTCCCGGACCCCCCATTTTTCTTTGCCGGGCACTCGTGCGCGTAGTGACCCATGTCGTTGCACCTGTAGCACTTTATGTCACTTTTGTCGGTTTTTTTTTGTTTCTTACCTCTCTGTTTTTTCTTTTTTTCTTTTCCGTCCTTCGTCGCCGAGAATGCGCTGTCTCCGTCCTCACTGTGACTCAATCTGGCTTCCTCGCGAATTAGCCTCTCCTGCAGGTTTTCGAGCGTTTGACGAGTTGGATCCACGCTGTCCCATGCCGTCTGTAACGTACTGTACTTTGGCGACAGGCTTCCCAGGATCTTGGCCATCACGGTCAAGTCCGTCACATGCTCCCCAACGTCCTCGATTTGCGCAGCTAAATTCCGAATTTTCGCGATATGTTGGATCACCGAGTCACTCGCCGACATTCGATATTCGTGAAATTTTTGCATTAACAGGAGCTTATTTGCCGCCGAACGTTGTTCGTGTATCGCGCACAAAGTGTCCCACATCTCCTTCGCGGATCCGCAAATGAGCAACGGCTCCATCTGATCCGGCTCGAGCGCTGACGAGATAAGGAACATCGCCTTCGCGTTGTCACGCACCCACTGTTTCGCCTCAGGCGTCGTCCGATCCTCCGGCAAAACACGTGTCCCGTTCACGACTTCGTCAATCTCGTTGGCCGTAAATAACGCGTTGAGCTGAAATTTCCATTGCTGGAAATTCACTCCGTCGAATTTCTTCACATGCCGAGCTGAGATGTCTTGCGACATTTCGGATACAAATCACTCGCGTCCCGACTCACTCCACAGGTGTCCGACCACGCGCGTAATGGCTACCGCCCGCGCCTCGTGTTCGCGCGCTCCAAAAACTTTCCTCACAGCAGATACGCACTCACGCGTGATCTGGGCCCATAACCTATTGAACCTTTTCGATATCTAGTCGAGAGGTGCAATATGATTGTGAGGAAAGCATTGGGCGAACAGCAATAAACAAAATGTACAATAGAGAAAGAAATACTTTATTTAATCTTTTGTGATAGCGTGTGCGTAGCACGGTGAGCAACGACGAAGTGCTCGAGAGAGAGAGGTGCCGGTAGAGCGACGCTTGACTGGAAGGTAGGCACCTGTTCGGAAAAACCGAAGTGTACCGATGAGCCCCGAGCCCTATTGCGATTGTTCGGTTGTACTCCTCGAGTGACGCTCTCCCACTCTTCGACTCCCTAAACTGCTAACGCGATAAACCCACTGCTCCAATAGTAACCCAACCCGAATCCACAGTAATTTCAGATCCCGAAACCCCTCAAATAATCGTACATTCCCCAATGAAACAAAACCCAACGGAAAAAGCATCAAAATCAGAATCTAAAAAACCACCTTTAGCCCCAACCCACAAAGGAAAAAAATCAAAAATCACAAAACGACCAAAACAGCAGCGTTCAAGCCAAAGTAAAAAATCACGGCTACGGCAGGAAATTTGCCCAGAAAAACATCCTCCGCCTATAGTAAACACCACAGAGCAAGTAGAGAAACCGACGATCCCTAAAAAACAATCTCCTATCGTCCAACCCTTGCCTGACTATACCCCGGAGTTTGATGACTTCGCAGGCCCGTCCGTTATTCCAAATAGTCAACTCCTAAATACACGAGACAACAACTCGACAACGTCTTCCAATTACGAATCAGACAGCGATTCGAACTACCAACTATCAGGGTACCGTCGAAAATAGTTAACATCGCACAATAGAGGACCGATAATAACGGAAGACGTACAAATAAAAAATAACATCACGGTAACACAAGAGAACATCGTGGCTAGGAAGGATACATTGGCACATTTCTTGTCAGCCGATTGCGCCATGGACACTATGGTCGCTAAAGTACTCGTCGAAAAAAGAAAAATCGACAAAAACACGTTTCTACAACAACAACCACACGTCGGAAGCATAATAATAACCGAAATCGGTGCAGAACATTACATCTCCATGTTCTGCAAGGAAAAACAATCAGATACGACAAGCGCGATCATGATTGAAAAGTGTTTGAAAGCACTGATAAAAATTCTACAACAAAGGAAAATTACTTCCTGCACGATCTCGAAAGATCCAGGGATTATCGATGCATTCCAATGGAGTACCATTAAAACCTACATACGTTCGATAGCGCTCAACACAAATATAGCGATCACTCTGTGCGAGGGCATCGTGACAGTCCCGCCAGTCGAACAGCGTAAAAACATCATAAAAGCGCTCTACGGATCAGCAGTAGGAGGTCATCAGGGTGTAACAAAAACATACAAACGCATCGTGTCACAATACTTCTGGCAAGGACTGAGAAACGACGTCAAAGAGCACATCAAATATTGCATAGTCTGCCAAAAAGACAAATTAGTTAGAGTAAAAAACAAGGCACAAATGATCATCACAGACACACCCGCGGTACCGTTCGACAAAGTGGCAATAGACATAGGGGACCATTACACCCTACAAAAAACAAACACGTATACATATTAACAATGATTGACTTATTCAGCAAATTTAGTATCGCAGTCCCACTAAAACATCAAACATCTGTAGATGTAGCCAAAGCACTTACAGCCGAGGGGCCATTCACTCCCTCTTTGGATGTACAAATGATTTCAATGAATGCCCGATTTCATGCGATTTCGTGTCTGAATTCAGTGATTTAAAAAATGTCGCGATTTCACAGATTCCATATGATTTCGGGTGATTTCGCAAGACACTAAATGATTCGAATCATGATTTCAAAATAGTTGAAATTAGTCAGAAATCGCTTCCGCGTTCGAAAACGAATAAAGGATGGAGGTAGCCGGTATGGCGCGTAAGAAACGATCAACGTTTACAAGAAGTCTTTGTCGCCGAATTTGAGGCTTCGATCGAATCGTTAGCGGTACATTCGATATTGCATTCTACATCACTCGGTTCGTCACTCGGTTTATCGAAAACTTCATCTGTTTTTAGAGCAAACTTGTCGCATTCCGATATATCAACACCCATCAAGCGCAATTTCTCATACACAGCTAGCTTTGCTTTATCGATTATTACAGATCTATTACACAGAGGAAAAAATTAGGTTGGATTAAGAAAACGCTGTGTTGGATACGTTTAACTAAATATTTAGTTCGTTCATGAAGATAATTAATTTAGTGAACAGTCCTTTGCATGAAATAACCAACCACTATTTACGGCAACCAAATTTGTTTTTGTTTCAGCTAAATATTTAATTGAACGTATTCAACCGAATATTTTGTTAATTCAACTGAATTTTTTCTGTCTATCGATATCCGGAAGTGAACAATCTGCACGCGTAGAGAGATTTGGACGTTTCGCTCGGGGATAATTGAACTGATCGGTATTCTTATTTAAATAACCGACCGGAAGCAATGTCGTCTTGTAGTTAAATTTGCTTCACCCTGTATTCCGTTTCGAGAAGACTAGGGTTGACGATCGTTGAATAAGTTGTTGTTATTGATCGTATTAGGCGAAAAAAACTTTCATACGTTTGACTACTGAATTGCCACGCAAGAAACATTTAAAAAATGTTAGCGACACGGCCTTAATCGTAGGCTGCACGGCGTGTCGTAGGTGAATCGAAAACGGTACATTATTCGACGCCTTGCCGTTTCAGACGTGCGCGATGGGTCGTTGGGACAAAGAGCGAATATAACGGCCAAACAACGTATCGTCGCGAGACAACAGTTTCAAAACAGGAATTCATCTGATTTCAATTGCATGAATTCATTTGATTTCAGAGTGATTTCAGAATGATTTTAATGTAATTTCAATCAGATTTAAAGAAATATCGAAATCAGCGATTGTCGTCGATTTCATGCGATTTCTTATGATTTCACTCTTTATTTCTTACGAAGTGCTCCAATGATTTCGCTAGTAGTAGACATCAGTACCTCTACGGATTTCAAGATGGCGGCTAGCGCCGGTGGAGGGGGACCCTAGAGATCAGTACCTCTACGGATTTTCAATATGGCGGGGACGGCCGGGGTGCTGTAGCATCGGTCTTCTCTCTCTCTCGCGCTGTTCTCCCCTCTCCCTCGGCTACGGTGAGGCCCTAGGCTGCTTCTCGGGCCGTTCGACGGCGGCGGTAAGGGTGGGGATGGGAGATGTTGTTCCGTCGACGTTGCGTCGAGAGTGAATATGTTCCGCCGTCGAGCGTTCGAAGCGCCAGGGACTACCAATGAAGGGAGTGAGAACTGCTGTATACACGAGTGAGCCGAAGGTCGCCGATCGTGCGCTCCGTATGCTCGCGTTGCATCGCACGCCACGAGATTTTCCGTAATACCTTGTGCTAGCTAGCTTTATGGCGCGGTCGAAGGTGATGGAATCGGTCGAATCCCACCCGCCAGCAATGCTTTTTTTAAAATTTTTTCAGAAAATGGCCAGCAAAATTATTTTATTTTTTGAAAATTTTCTGAATTTTCAAAGAAAAATAAATCGAGTAAAAGAGAAGGTAGGTGAAACAAAATTTTTCTACAATAATGATTTTTATTCTTAAATCTAGATGTACATTTTTTACTTAAACTTTAATTTATATATATTTCTCACTCGTTCGTTTTTACACTATCCATCACTTTACGGAAAATGTATTCGTGATAAAGACAAATCAATTCGGATCCGATTAAGCGGATCTTATTGTTCACTTCCTCATCATCTTTGTGATAGAAATTTCGTATACTGGTACGATCCCATACATCGCTCGCGTACTCATCTCTGAACATTTTGAGGCCTGATGCGGTGACTTGGCCCCTCCGGAGTATGGGCCTGTCTTGTAGAGCAGCTTCCACACTGATTCTTTCTATGATTATATCCTTAAGATGTTTAACGAGTTCGAGATCCTCGCGAAGTATATTGATCTTATTGCTGATGCACGGAATGAGTGCCAGTAATCCTTCGTACGTCGTCTTCTGCATGACGATGTCAAGCGAAAACCTTTTCTTCGCCTTTTTCAGCTGATTGTGGTCTTTATGGTCCTTGAGCGATAAGACGATGGCTTTTTCGTTGTAGGCCGTTGTAAAATTGACATTCTGACGACCGACCCAGTGTATAGCCGGTGGAGTATCGTTTATGATTGCTTGATGCCCGTTGAACCAGCTTGTAATTACTGTCTCCTGCGAGCAAAACTCTTGCCACTCAGCCTCGTTGAAGGAAAGTCCAGCACTGTAGCGGCCAGAGAGCTTTATGGCCACCTCGAAGTCTTGACCGTTTACAAGCTCGAGACCAATTGTTACCATTTTAGTGTTCAGTGGGCACCACGCGATTCTTGATTCAGCTTGATGATCTTCTCCCTCGCGTGTACGCTTTGGGTTCTGAATATTATTCACAACGGCGGCAAAGTCTTCCATCTTGCACTATGTTTTGGAAGATGCTGGAGAGTAAGTGAACCGTCTTCTTCGAGACTCTGAGACGTAATAGCGTTGCGCAAAGTGAGCCAGGAGAGAATGCAATTTTTCGGAGGAGAAGGGGTGAGGGCACGCCTCCAGGTACACTGTTACGTCACGCACGAGGATGAGCGTTGTGATTTGGGGGCTAAAGAGAACTACAAAACCACCCACATAGCGCCGACGTACCAAATGTCGCTAGTGCAGTCTTATCAGCACCACCTCCATAACACCCCATTTTTTCAAAAAAAAAAAAGAAAAAAGATAGATAGCATAAGACGGCCACAATATCCGGCGACCAAAGGTCCTCGGGTAAGTCGTCACCGAGAAAAATAAATGAAAAATAGCAACGGTTCTTAGCAGTGATAAAATATTGATAACATCGCTCGAGCAGCGACTACTTACAGGGTTGTACTTCGTGAGACGAGGCGCTTATCACTTGCTATATCCTAGCACTTATTTTTATGGTAGAGGAATGTTAAGTGGTCCGTAGGGGGTCGCTTCCAAAAAAACTAGAAAAGGATGCTCTGTAATGAGCCAATAGTCATCTTCGAGACAATGTATACTCGTAGGAGGGGATGAGGGAGTAAAACTGCAGCTTTAAGTATTTTCACCAAGAAATTTACATTGTGTCGTCAGAACTGCCAAGTGCAAGTCGCTATCGTTGACCGGTGCATTTGTTAAATTCTGTTCGGTGATACAGCTGTGTGTAACTTGCTAGTTTCGTGCAGAGTTAATTTTTTCAACACACGTTGAAAATTTTTAAAGTGAAGTGAAGTTTTGAAGCGATATTTTCAAAATGCTGAAATTAGGCGAATTCACAACGAAAAGCGATATGGCCGTGCGCGGTATGATTCGAAAAGTTGTGGACGCGATGCCTGAGGAGCCGTCAGTAGTGCTCGAGCATTTACTGGCGAAATCAAGTCCGCGATCGATAAAATCGATTGGCGGGGCGGCATTGATCAAGAGGCTCAAGAAGCTTCTTGAGCATCTGACTGCAAATGCTACCGTGATGTTGTACCGCGCCGGTGTATTTCGCGGACATTATGACGCGATGAGAACAGTGTGCGACGTGGTCGGGAGTTCCCGACATATTTCGGCGCGGGATGCCGATGCACTTCGAGAAGAGCTCGCTCAACTCGGTAAGTGTTATTATTTTTGGAAAAATTTATAAAAGTTGAAAAATTTTAAAAATTTAAAAATTGAAATTTAAACATTTTTTAGAATTATTTAAATTTAAAATTTGTGTTGTTGTCTAATTGCAGCGGCTCAAAGAGCCTTAATAGTCTCGCAGCAGCTCGCCGTAGAGGCTGAGCGCGCGCGGAAGGCAGCCGAGAAGGCTGCGGAAGCGGCTGCGGAGGCGGTGAGAGTCGCGGCCGATTTATCCCGCGCCAACACGGCAAAGGCGGTTGCGGAGGTAAATGCGAGTCTGTGGGGTAATACCCAAGACGAGCCTCCAACACCGCTGAACTCCGATGTCAGCCGTTTTGCTACGAGTGAAAGTCAAGGTAAGAATTTTGTTTAAAAATTCATATATATTTATATATAACAATGTAACCGTTTTTCTTTTACTTCCAGCATCCACACATTTATCGGAGCTCCTCAACGCGACAGCCGACGCTGAAGAAGTCCTGCGTGACGAGGGCGCTTCTGAGCTGGTCGCGCTGCCGCTAGCGACGTCATCGCAAGTGGGTGGCGGAGTGGTGCCCCTAGAAGCGCGGGACATGGTTGTGGCGGATAGCGACGATGACGACGATTATATTCCGTCGTCGCAAATCAAAAGCGATCTGCCACACCACAGCATGATTGTGGCAGAAAGCGATGACGACGACGAGGATTTCATCCCGTCGTCGCAACCACCGAGATCCGGTATACTGATCGACCGGATTATCGAGGGTCGCTCACTGGCGCAGCCGCAAACACCGGAACCACAACCGCCGGAGGCTCAGGAGCAGGACGCGCAGCCTGATCTAGATCAGCCCGGTGAGTCTAATATTATTCACCGCGTGGAGAACCGTCGGTGGTTCGATAAATTTAAGAGTATGGGTTCGACAATTACCTTCAAAATCCGCGAGCCGCCTGTAGATGCGAATGTTGTCGAGTGGTTGGAGGCCGCGTTACGCAAAATTCACACCCTTCTGGTGAGCGGCAGTGAACCACGCGACATGATAGAGTTTCGTAGTACAGCGTTTACACGGGGTCCCGCGGGTATGTCATACCGCCCCGTAGCCGATTTTAATTTCGATCAGCTCTTTAAGATGATCAGTAGTGTGGCCCAGAGCTCGGCGGGTTTTTGTATCGATGATGCATTTACGATCGTGAGCAACGTAATTTCTATGCCAGTGGGCGCGGGAAGGCCCAAAAAACCAATAGGAGGAGATTTCTCGAAGAACTCCATTCTCCATATCCAAAACGTCGACAACCTCTGTCTTCCGCGGGCGATTGTAGCCGGTAGAGTGTACGCGAAACGAGGCCACATCCGCGAAGGTGAGCTTCAGAGGGAGTGGGATAATGTACACCGAAACCGTTCGTCGCGGCAGAAAGAGCTAGCCGTAGCTCTGACCGCTGCAGCCGGAGTAGAGATTCCGGACGACGGGTGCGGTTACGCGGAGTTAACCGCTTTCCAGGAGGTGCTCGCACTCGAAGGTATCGCGTTAATAGCGTTCGATCGCGAGAACTTTGGCAGTAGTGCGCCACCCTTTTTTAACGGTACGGATACAGTATTAGGTTATGTTCCCGAAGTCGTTTACAATATCTACGTGTTGTACGACCAGCAGCGTCAGCACTATGATTTGATTTTGAAACTCGCCCAGGCGGCGGGTTTTAGTTTTTTGTGTCCCGTGCAGCAAAGCGTACAGTAGGGTAACAGCGCATCGGTGTGCCGAAAAGTGTCCGTACTGCAAGGGTAGTCCACCGTGTGATCCCAACGCGGAAAAAATCCGTTGCGAAACGTGTAAGCGTTTTTTTCGCGGTGATGAGTGCCTTGCTCGGCACGGGGAGGTTGGATCACACGGCGCTCAAACACGTTTGTGCGATATGCTTCAGACGTGTAAAGATTGTTTGAGACAGGTGTACAAAAAAGACAGTGCGACACACGAGTGTGATCGATTCTACTGCAAAACTTGCAAGCAGATGAGACCTGAAAACCATCAGTGTTTCATGGCCCCACTGCAACCTGCGAAACCATCGAAGCGACCGGATTTATTTATCTTCTACGATTTTTAAACTCGTCAGGAGTGCAAAGTCGAAGGGGTAAATGAAGTGTTTCTGCACGAGCCAAACCTATGTGTTTGTCAGCAGCGCTGCTCCGGGTGTATAGAAATTCCGGATGACACGTGGGAGTGTAGTTTGTGCGGGGAGGATAACGAAAAGATTTTTAAAGAAAAACCCGTAGAGGAATTCTTAGAATTCCTACTGAAAGATCGCGAAGTTGGTCAAATAATTTGCATAGCGCATAACTCTAAAGGTTTTGACGCGCAATTTATCCTTGAGCATCTCGTCGAGCAGCAACACGAAATGCCTGAATTGATAACGAACGGGACGAGCATCCTGGAGATGAAAGTCGGTAAATTGCGTTTCATCGATAGCTTGAATTATTTCCATATGTCATTGAGTAAGCTCCCGAAAGCATTCGGCTTGGGCGAAAATGTTTTTAAGGGTACCTTCCCTCACTTATTTAACAGAGTAGAAAATCAAAAATATAAAGGACCATTGCCGCCCCTCGCAACCTACTCCCCCGATACGATGTCACCGTCCGATCGGAAAATATTAATTGACTGGCACGCGCGAATGTCAGCGGCTGACTACGAGTTTGATTTTCAAACGGAGATCCTCGAATATTGTCGAAGCGACGTGAGTATTCTCAGGAAAGCGTGCGTTGCATTCCGGAAAATCTTTGTAGAGCGCGGGAAAGTGTGTCCGTTTAGAGAGGCAGTTACCATCGCCTCTGCATGTAACAAAGTTTTCCGGCGAAACTTTTTAGCTGAAGATAAAATCGCTGTCTTACCGCGAAACGGTTATCGTCGGGCCGATAGACAATCGGAGATCGCTATCGAGTGGCTCCTATGGGAAGAGCATTGTTTCGGTAAACAAATCGTTCACGCGGGCCGAGGTCGAGAGCATAAGTTACGCGATGGTACATTCGTAGATGGTTTTGTCGTAACCGATGACGGTGTAGAGCACGTGCTACAGTTCCATGGATGTTTCTTCCACGGCTGTGATAGGTGTTATACCACCGAGGCTAAACGAAATGAAGAATTCTATGGATGTACCTTGAACGATCGATTCACGCGCACGCTAACTACATCGAAGCGTATAAAAGACCTCGGCTACACTCTTCACGAGATGTGGGAGTGTGATTATGCTCGGCTAAAAAGCGAAAATCCCCTGATAAATGCAACTGTAAACGGGCACCCGGTTCTCATGAACAAGCCGCTGAATCCTCGCGATGCATTTTTTGGGGGGCGTACGGGTAACACTCGTAGTTATTACGAGACACAGGGCCGCGAAAAAATCCATTACATCGATGTATGCTCGTTGTATCCATATATTTCGAAATATGGTAATTTTCCCGTAGGACACCCGCGTGTGTATACCGCGGACATTTGCAGCGATCTTGTCGGGCCGAACAACGATTTGCGTAACGTCGAGGGACTCGTTCGATGTACCGTGCTACCTCCTCGAAATCTTTATCACCCTGTGCTTCCCGTACGCATGCACGATCGCCTGATGTTCGCGATATGTCGAAAATGCTGCGAAGAGATGCGACAGGGTCCGTGCGTTCACGATGATGAAAATGATCGAGCTTTCGAAGGCACATGGGTATCGTGCGAGCTCCAGAAGGCTGTTGCGAAAGGTTACGCGATATTAGCTGTACACGAGATCTGGCAGTATGAAGTCGAAAAATACAATAAAAACACTCAAACTGCAGGTCTGTTTGGTCAGTATATTAATCTCTGGCTTAAGATAAAGCAAGAGGCTAGTGGATGGCCTTCAGAGTGCACAACTCGCGAGAGTCAAGACGCGTACATTGCCAGTTTTCGCGAAGCCGAGGGTGTGCAGCTAGATCGCGAATGTATCGAGGTAAACCCCGGATTAAGATCGGTCGCGAAACTTTGTTTAAATTCATTTTGGGGTAAGTTTGGCCAACGAGAAAACCTACCAAAGACAGAGGTTGTCATGACGCGTCACAGGTTGTTAGAGCTTTTATCCGATCGTAGTTGCATTGTTTATAAAATCATCCACGTGAATGACAATACAATGTATGTGTCGTGGGAAAAAATATCAGATAGTGTCGAGGTAAACCCCCATGTAAACGTTGTAATCGCTGCTTATACCACCGCGCAGGCTAGATTAAAACTTTATTCATACTTGGAACAGTTAGATAAGCGTGTACTTTATTACGATACCGACTCCTGTATATACGTGAGTTCTGACACCGAGGGAGAGTATGTTCCGCCTCTCGGAAATTTCCTCGGTGACATGACGAACGAGCTGAATGAATACGGCGTCGGTAGTTATATCAAGCGTTTTGTGTCGGGTGGCCCTAAATTCTACGGCTATATTGTACAAAAGCCCGATGGTTCAGAAATCGCGACGTGTAAAGTAAAAGGAATCGGTCTCAATTATAGAATCGCGCGGACCATTAACTTTGAATCGATCTGTAAATTAGTTGAAGAACCCGGTACAAGTATAACCGTAGAATTCAGCGCCATACGCCGCAACGCTTTTCATCAGGTGCACACACGGCAGGAGTCGAAGACTTGTAAACCCGTCCTCGTCAAGAGACGACGATGGGGTCAACACGACTCTCTGCCGTACGGCTACGTAGGATAAGTTGTGTATATATATAAATATATTTTGTAAATAAGCAACGACGCATTTTGTAAATAAGTAACAACGTATATTTTTTTTGTCTTGTTAAATTAGGGGCCGGATGTATGTATGACTTGTTCCCCGGATTATGGTTAGATCGATTCACGGGATGTCATGAAGAAGAGTGTAGATGTAGTTTGTGTATTATATAGATTAAGTATAATTAAGTAAATAAACAAGTTTTTGTAGATCAACTTTTCACTTATTTTCAACCTTTCTCCCTACCCTATCATACGCCTCAATAAGCTTCTCCTTGCGTATGTATAACCGCGGTACACTGTGGAGATTAGCTCATACAGAGTGATAGACCGGCGCTACATATAAATAAGCTTATTTTGTATGTAGCCGCGAACGCGCGCGGCTGTGGCGGCGGCGGCGGCGGCTGCGATTATGAGCTTATTTACGAACGCAAAATAATTTTTTTTTGTTCTGTTTCAGATTCCGTCAGCTCGCTGCGCTTACTAAACGACAGCGTCGTTGAAGCGTTGTATGAGTCATTAATAGATTCAGGGTATATTGTAAGCCCCTGGTAAAGTGTGTACCTAAAAAAAAATATATATATATATGAATTTTTTTTGTAAATATTTTATTTATTTTTTTCAATAAATTTTTGATCACAAAATATCGTGTGTGCATATGTATATATATAAATACCTCCATACTCCTGCCTCCTTTCATTCATCAATATGGACCCGCGTTGGAAACACCCTTGGACTTCAATCATCGCTGGTCCTACGGGGTGCGGAAAAACGTGCTTTGTAAAAAAGTTTTTAAAATACATCTCTTTCATGGCCGACACAAAGTTCGCGAGAATACTTTTTTATTATTCCGAATGGCAAGATGGCTATAAAGACTACGGAAAAGAAATAGAATTTTTAGAAGGCTTACCACAGAACTCTGATATCGCCGGTGACTTTAGACCAAAACTTTTAATTATCGATGACTTAATGCGAGAATCTTCGAACGGAGAAATAGTAGATTTATTTACAAAAGGAAGCCATCACAAAAATATTAGCGTAATTTTCATAACGCAGAATATTTTCCATCAAGGACGAGGTCAACGTGACATATCTCTCAATACAAATTATATCGTAGCTTTCAAAAATCCGCGCGATCGTGCACAGATTTCCCATCTGGCTCGTCAAGTATACCCGGAAGAACCAACTTTTTTACAAGAAGCGTATTACGATGCAACATCGAAACCCCACGGTTATTTGTTACTAGATCTCAAGCAATCTACTCCGGATAATTGTCGATTTCGTACGTGTATTTTTCCGGACGATCCACGAAATTTTGTATATGTGCCGAAGCGAGGCGGTGGTGCGCGCGTATAAATAGCAGATTCCGCATTCATGAGAACCATTTGATACTTTGCTATGGCTCCGCCAACAACGGCCAGGACTTCTATTGGGAAAAAGAACATAATATTGCTGCATGCTCTATGCCACCTTGATAAGCAGCAGCGTGCTTCATTATTGCGCACAATAGATAAAAACGGTGTGCGGTCCATCTGCGAGTGCGCGTTAAACACATTAACCGGTGTGGTGCCATTGAAGAAGAACGAACGTTTGCGATTAGCTAGACATAAGAAAGTTTTACGCCTTCTAGTAAAGAAAGTCGGCTGTTGGAAATCGAAGAAGCGCGTAATTGTGCAAAAAGGCAGCGGTTTTTTACTACCTCTTCTACTACCTATCATTGGTAGTGTTCTCTCAAGTGTTTTCACACGTAGCTAAAAAAATTTAAAAATGCAGCACGTAAAGAAAATGGTTCTGATGCCTCAAGACGCGTTCCTGCCATCCCATGAACAGATGGAGCAGACGAGAACCGTTCAAACTCCGGGTACTACACTTATCAGACTCGATGCAGAGATGAATGATATACTTCGCTCAGTAACACCTTCGAATCAACGAGAGAAATGGAAAATGTATCAGCAAGTATTACAGCGTTATCAGTTCTTCAGCGATGATGAGCGCCGTCCCAAAAACATTGCGATCCCCGCGGTCAGTGAAAAACCTGACGATATATCCCCAGTAGTTGAAGAAACACAGCAAGTATCCGCGACAGAGGCAGGAATGAGCGACGAGATCATTTCATCTACCGTACCGAAAACATACAAGAAACAGGCAGAGCAGTTGTTGAAGCATCTCCACTCGAGCACCAATAATAGACTATCTTGGGATAAAACGGGGCTGGTTCACGTCAACAATGAGCCGATAAAAGACTCCAACATAGTAGATCTCGTAAATGACGCTATGCGTAATAGAAAAACCGTGCGTGCGAAAGGTCGTGAGCAGTTTGGTGCTGAACTCCGTCGATTGGGCATCCCTCGTGAATTCATGGGTAATACAAGCCTATTGCATGAAAATCTTTCGTTGGACGCTGCGATAAATTCTAACTTGAGTGGACTCGACGCGTCAACCTCGTCAAATATTATTCACGAGCTTAAATTCTTCCGGTAGTAGTGGTCATCGTCGTATAGCTACTAGTGAGTTATTAACTAGGTCGTGGCAAAAATTAAAGATCTAATGACTTCATTAAAAAAAAATTATTACAATCCTTCACACCCTGCTGGATATGCCGGTGCACCAAATTTACTTCGCACGGCCGATAAAGAAAAAATTCCTCGAGACGATGCTATTAACTGGCTGAGAGCTCAGGATGCCTATACGCTACACCGTCCGATACGTCGAAGATTCCCGCGGCGTCATTATGCAGTCGATAATATTGATGATGTATGGGAAGCTGATCTCGTAGATCTGCGAGCTCTCAAAGATGATAACGATGGCAATGTTTATCTTTTGGTGGTCATCGATGTCCTTAGTAAATATGCATGGTTTGAACTACTACGTGATAAAACGTGTGCTGAAACTACAGAAGGATTTAAGAAAATACTGTCAAGGAGTGGTGGTAGGGCTCCTGTATGGGTGCAGACCGATCGAGGCAAAGAGTTTGTCGGTAGCATTTTACAAAGATTTCTAAAAAGTCGTGGAATACGATTTCGTGTTGCTCGAAATCCCGATATCAAAGCTGCTATCGTAGAACGTTTCAACAGAACACTGAAGGAGCGAATGTGGCGATATTTTACTCATAAAAATACACGGCGCTACGTGGATGTATTACAATCTATAGTACAGGCCTATAATGATGCAAAACACTCTACGATCAAGATGCCTCCGGCCGCAGTAACCCGCTACAATGCAGCTTTAGCACACGCAAATATGGAAAAGCGCTACAAATCATATTACAAAGGAGTTAAATACAAGGTCGGAGAGTTTGTACGCATCAGTAAAGCGAAAGCAGCGTTCGAGAAAGGTTACGAATCCCGCTGGACCGAAGAATTCACAAAGATTATTCAAGAAGAATAGAAGAAGAACAAGAACAGAAGAACAAGAAGAATATTCAAGATTCACAAAGTTCTCACAAATAGACAGCCGCCGATTTATGAGCTGGTTGATCTACAAGGCGAAGAAATTGACGGATTTTTCTACGAAAAAGAATTGAGTATCGTCGTAAAGAAGACCGATTCTGAAGAGTTTGTAATCGAGAAAATTCTCAAAACTAAAGGCAAAGGCCGTAATAAACAACACTTTGTTAGCTGGCGAGGGTATCCAGAAAAATTCAACTCTTGGATCGCCGCCGTGAATATAGTGAATAAAAAATGAGAGATCAGTTCTATCTCGTCTTGCCTAGTAATAGTAGTATGAAGTACTACCCCGAGAATACAGTGACCCACTACATTACACAGCTACCAAGTCCGCTG
This sequence comes from Buathra laborator, assembly GCA_934046635.1. Taxonomy (NCBI): domain Eukaryota; kingdom Metazoa; phylum Arthropoda; class Insecta; order Hymenoptera; family Ichneumonidae; genus Buathra; species Buathra laborator. Next base: position 1,093,458 of record CAKOHB010000040.1, read on the forward strand.
AAAATGTCTGGAGAATGGGTCGTGGCTCTGACGGAAATTCAATTTCCTCGCACATTTCTTCATATAGATCCTGCTAAAGGACAACACCGTAAGGCTACTCCAATTACAGCCTATACCACTCATGAAATTGATCAGCCTAAATCATCAACGGCCACGGTGGCTAGTACCATCAATAAAAATAACAAACGAGTAGTGAGGGAGATCACTGACGACAGTGAAAACAAACAAGTACCCGTTACGACGCAAAAGGCTCATAAGGTTGAAATCCCCTCAGGAGTCTACGCGTCCGTCAAGACGCTAGTTGACACTATTAACAATACGGAAGTATTTAAAAATCATATTCGTATTGAGTACGATGAGAATATTGGTGGATTAGCACGTATAAGCGTGATCCCCGATAGCTGCGCTATTGAGGAGTGTGAATTGCCTCATTTGTTACATTTCGACGCTAAGCTCTCCAAAGCTTTAGGTTTTAAATACGTCGAAGAGCTCTGGGACATACATAAATACATGTACATTGCCAACTATCCGGCAAACCTATCCATGAGTCTCCCCGACAAATTATTTGTATATACAGATATGTGCGAAAACTATATAACAGGAGATGTCCAGACACCTCTGCTACGTATCGTACCTGTGGATAACACAAATTATGCTTATGGCTCTACCCAAACAAAAACATTCGCGCCACCACTCTACGTACCCTTATTACGCACAGAATTCCGTACGATCGAGATAGATATAAGGACCGACACAGGCAAGCCAGTACCATTTCAGCGCGGAACGCTGACGGTTACATTACATTTTAAGCTTGTGCGATAAAGACATATATCGCTATGGATCGGTATATCGATCACTACTCAAGTCAGGTTGGGGGTGGGGTGGATCGCGTGTCCATGGGTGCCCCGTATCAGAGAGGTCATGGTCTAGGAAGCTTCTTGAGTGGTTTATTTCGACGTGCGCTACCGCTACTCGCGGGGCCCGTGCCGTTGGAAAAGAGGCTTTACACACCGGTTGGAATATATTGGGTGATGTTGCGCATAATACGCCATTCAAAGAGTCGTTTAGAACGCGTATAACCGAGAGTGGGAGGAATCTTAAACGAAAGGCTGAAGAAACATTTGAAAATCTCATGAAGGGCTCGGGATATAAAATAAATGATCGTTCTTCACAGCATCATTCGTTGTTTGGCCACCCCGGTTCGCACATCGGTCCGTCAACTCTTAAAGCTTTGAAATATACTAAGGTCCGTAAGGCTAAAAAATCTACGAACAAAAAGAAGAAGAAAATTTTGCCTGCTAAACGCAATAAAAAAGGAAAAAAATCGAAGAATAAATCGGGCAGCAAGACTAAAAATCGTGAAATTTCGAAGCGTAAAAAACGCACGGTTACCGACATATTTGGATAATTATTAACAAATTGTAAAATGTCGTTCCTACATGCACTCTCTTGTGAATGTCTAAAGTCAGAACTGGATTTATTCGCTCTACCGCCAACTCAGACAAGTATAGAAGCCTCGCAAGGTCTTCATTACAAACCTATCTCATCGCTTACCGATGAAGCTCCCATTGAATTTGTTGTACCAGGCCACGGCGATGAATACATTGATCTAGCACATACTATGCTTAGTTTGCGGGTTAAACTACAGGTCAGGAGTGGTGAAATGGGTGAACACGACAGAGTAGCGCCCGTGAACAATTTGTTACACTCATTATTCAACCAGTTGGACGTCTCATTCAATCAAAAACTTGTGTCACCGTCGAACAACGCGTACGCATATCGAGCATATATAGAAACACTGCTAAACTACAAATCTTCAACGAAAGCAAACCAACTAGCCGCCAGCGTGTGGATTGACGATTCATCTCCAGAATTCGATGCCGCGCCAGTTTCCACCACACCTGCGGCTGCCGGAGCTGATGCACCCGTGCAAAAGAATAAGGGTCTAGCGGCGCGACAAGCATTGATGGCAAACGGCAAGTCTGTCGACCTTATTGGATATTTACATTCCGATATATTCAACCAGGAGAAGTTTTTACGTAATGGCGTTGAGCTACGTCTTCGTCTTGTATGCTCGCGAGATGCGTTTTGCCTAATGGATGCCTCAGGAAAAGATTATAGTCTGCATATTACCGACGCGAGTCTCATTGTTCGACGCGGAAAATTAGTCCTGGTGTTTTAGTAGCACATGCCAAGGCTTTAAGCAAAGGGACGGCCAAATATCCATTTACTCGTGTAGAAGTAAAACCATTTACGATTCATGCGGGTGTTCACGGTGAGACGCTAGACAATGTTATTCTCGGTCAATTGCCTAAGCGTATGGTTATTGGTTTTGTCGACAATCGTGCATTCAATGGAGATAGAGCCTTGAACCCATTCAATTTCTATCACTCTGACGTGAATTTTTTGTCTCTTTACGTGGATGGTGTACAGGTTCCTAGTAAACCATTGCAACCTGATTATCGCCATAATTTGTACACTCAATCGTATCACACCCTGATATCTGGTACAGGAATACTCTGGGATGACGATAGTTGCGGCATAACCCACGAGTCGTACCCATATGGTAATTGCTTATACTGCTTCGATTTGACACGGACATGTCTGCTGGTAGAGCCGGACATTGGAATCTTGTACGTCATGGCAGTGTGCGCCTGGAAGTACGATTTACTACTGCTTTACGAAATACGTTGAATTGTATAGTTTACTCAGAATTTGACAATGTAATCGAGATTGACTCTTCGCGGCAGGTTGTCGTAGACTTTTCAGGATAAGCTTCAATTTTTTTCTGTTTTAAGTAAATAAACATGTATCCGTAAATATTAAGGTATTAATAAGAGAAATAAAATATGTCAACACAATATAATAATTGATTTCTTTTTATTTTTACTGAATTACAAGCCTTTCAAACGCTTCCACCAATCCTATCATCGCATCATCATCATTTTGTACATGTTTCTCCCCTGTCTTCTCCACGTATTCATTTTTTTTACAATTCTTCTTCTTCGCGAGGTTCTCTTCTCCTGGATGTTCACAGACCTCGTGGGGTTTATCCTCATTGAAGCGCTATATCGGTCAAACATATATTTGATGAGCTGATTTCATTTTGCCTAATTTCTTTATTAAATATAGTTTTACATACCTCTGCTCGTTGTTGTCGCCGTTTCTCGCGTGCAAGATATTGTCGTCTTCGTATATGCCAGATTTTTTTTTTAATATTGGCCTCTGGCTGCCACCTCGATTTCTTTCGCCAAACTACAACCGTCACTCTAGGTTTTATACATTTTTCCCTCGAGCTCCTCTGACATTTTCTGAATCTGTGTGTCGGAGACCGGCCGCACTTGGTGAAACGCTCCATTTTTGTGTATACGCACTTCTTCAGAATTTTATAACAACTGAAGTCTTACCTCCCTTGTACAGTGGTACATCGAAAATAGTAGTGGGGAAGGCGACATGGGGACCTCCGTTTCCGTCACAATTGTAGGCGTAACAGAGCCTTTCACACATCCCCCACTACCACCGTGAGGCCGCACCAACCCCCACGGGATTGCATCTCCGTCTCAAGACTTTACTATGTTGCGAGATTTCAACAGAGCCGAAAGTGTTTTTCTGCATACTGTAAAAGCGAAAAAAAGTAGGATGGACTACGTTATTGATGTTCAAGGACTCTACGATAAGGATGATCGCTTCATTGCTAAAGAGGTAGCCGTAATAGCCCTCGACAAGCCCCAGATTGCACACTGGATAACAGCGGCACCACACATTTACACGGAGCTCCCAAAACTAGTGCGCGTGAAGAATAACTGGACAACTCGTCATCATCACGGTCTCGAGTGGTTCGAAGGGGATGTACCGCTGAGAACACTACACGCAAACCTACGTCAGATTACACGGACGGCCGGAATCATATACACTCGTGGACGTGAAAAGGCAAAATTCTTGCAAAATGTTACGGCCCGAGAGATAAAAAACCTTGAGGAGACCAATTGTCCTTCATTCAACGATCTCCTCTTCTCGGTAGAAGTTCGTCTACACCACGGACTCTTAAAAAGACCGGAGCTATCTTGTGCTTTACATAACGCTGCCAAGCTGAAAGAGTGGATACTCCGCGACGTGGCTCCTACAACCCCGCTGGCATCACCACTACGCTGCTTACCTGATGCAACAAATCAAAACAACGGCCGAGGCTGTTACTCTCCGACCATTTCAAGCGATGAATACGACCCAGATTGGCCAGGCATTGCAGGGTTTACACTCGAGAGTAACGAGAAGTGTTCACGCAGCAGATCAGATCCCAACTCTGTTGACGAGACCGACGGCTTTTGTTGTTAACACTGATGATCACACGCGACCCGGAACCCACTGGGTCGCAATCTACATCGATGGCCGAGGACGCGGATCATACTTTGACAGTTACGGTATTCCACCGTTTATACCAAACCATATTCGACGTCTGCGCAAGAACTGTACCCTCTATAGATGGAATACAAAGCAAATTCAGAGCCTGTCTTCAGATGTATGTGGCCAGTTTTGTGTTATGTTTCTTTATCATATCTCTCGCGGGGGATCTCTACTACAATTCAGGGATCTTTTCACCAACGACCTCAAACGAAACGATCGCATCGCCGCTAATTTTTACAAACGGTTAATGGCTCAGATGCCCGCCCGGCTGAAAAGTGTGGATAAACTTTCTGTAAAATCGTTAACCGGCGGAGGTACCTATGCTAGAAAATATGTTCAACACTGTTGTCCTAGGATGAAAATAATTTTTTAATTTAGAAGGCAAAAACTATATGTACTGTGACGTGTTTTTTTCCACGTCCCGGAAAATACGAGAAGAGAGAGATCGGAGCGCGTCTTCGACCTCTGCGAGAGTCCTCCCGGGCGGTGTCGTGGGCGACATTAACGAGAAGAACGCGTTCATTAATTTCCAGGCTTTATTTTGTTTTTGTTTTGGGTACGAGAGAGACGAGGGAGCCGAGCGGTATGAAGATGAGCCCTTTGGAAAAGAAAGATCGACGGTGGATCGTGACTGCCATGGGCGCGAGAAGTAAGTCGCAGCTTGGTGGAATGCATTTATTCACCCCGTCTCGGGCGCAGGATTGTTGGTCGCAGCTTGACGGGGAAAAACGTCGTCCGGTACCGTTTAAGAGGAGAACGAGCGAGTATGGGATCCGCGGTCATTGAAGATTGACGCGCGTTACAATATTTCGCGCGTATCGATAGTGCTAAATACCTAAGAGACAACGAGGCGCCAGGTACCGGACACCTCGCGAATTTGTAAAGGGTGGGGAGAGAGAGGGAGAAGCCTCGCGCTCGAGCCCCGAAAATTACTCGTGGACTCTCGCAAAATTTCTGGTGCGATCAAGACGTGTGCTCCGGTCTTTCTCTCTCGACGCTCCGATCGAGGAGACAAGCGGTACCGATATCGGGAAAATTTGTGTGGAAAAGTCAAGGAAGGAAGGAAGGAAGGGCTTTCCGCCGAGTTACTCGAATCGGATATAACATCTTAAATACGGTAAGGCTTTTGCCTCGTCGTTCTCTGCCACGTGGTAGATAAAATAAAGTGTTGAGATTGTTCTTTGTTGAGCAAAGCGCGGCTCAGTGTGTTTCGTGGGTACCGTCCCGGGCAAAAATACAGCTCGTAATAGTTGGACGGCTTCGCGAGTTAGCTTCTGTGTTTTTTTGAGTATTAAAATTTCACTTGATTGTCGCCTACGAGATCGCCTTCTGCGGAATCGATAGTAAAATTCGAATCAATTTAATTGGAAATAACATCTCGAGAGTTCAACTTCATTCAAGTTTGGCGAGCGGATTGCGGGATCGATCGCGCTAATATAAGGGTCGTAGGCCTGTTCGGCGGATTTTTCCACCCACTCGCATCGCGTATTCCCGTTAAATCATCGACTCCCGCGCCCGTCTCGCGCCGTTTTATCACGCGGCTAATTGACGGTTTGTGTTGACACGATTTTCGGTACCGTAAGCGCGACTGTACCGTCAGCGATATTTAGTAGGGAAAATAAAATCTTTGGAATTAAATAACTAGCTTGCAAATTCGAATTGGCGAACTGAGTAACTGAGGAGAATTCTAGTAGGGGAAAATCATTGTATTTTTATTTTGTGTCGAGTCAATCCGGGTATCGTCCCGAGGAAAACCATTTATGTGAAAATTCATCTTTTGGAATAAATGATATTTTGTTTGGTTCCCGCAATTTTCGGTTAAGTGAAGTTATTTATTTTATTGTGTTGACTCCAAAATTGTGTCTTATCGCCGAGTTCACGGACCAGCCCCTCTACCCTTGTGCTAGCTAGCTAGCAGCTAGCCGGCTGTCCTCATATTCGTTTAGCACTTCACCTCTTGCATCCGATCGCGTCGAGCTCGAGGCTCGGCTGGCGCCCTCAAAAATAAAGAAGCGATCGAGACGAATTCTTGTGGCCGGCGGGGTACCGGTTTTATTTTATTAATAATTGTCTTGAAATTTTATTTTCGGAGTGTGAGGGCACTTGCTGGAAATTTCGGTCACAGTACATCTAGATTTAAGAATAAACAAATTATTATTGTAAACATTTTTTCACTCACCTTCTCCTTTTGATCCATTTTATTTTTCCTTAAAAATCCCGTTTCTAATTTTCCTGAAATAATTTTTAAAAAAGCATTGCTGGCGCGGTGGGATTCGACCAATTCCATCACCTTCGACCGCGCCATAAACCTAGCTAGCACAAGGTATTACGAAAGATCTCGTGGCGTGCGATGCAACGTGAGCATACGGAGCGCACGATCGGCGACCTTCGGCTCACTCGTGTATACAGTAGTTCTCACTCCCTCCATTCGTAGTCCCTGGCGCTTCGAACGCTCGACGGCGGAGCATATCCACTCTCGACGCAACGTCGACGGAACAACATCTCCCCAGCCCCACCCTTACCACCGCCGTCGAACGGCCCGAGAAGCAGCCTAGGGCCTCACCGTAGCCGAGGGAGAGGGGAGAACAGCGCGAGAGAGAGAGAAGACCGATGCGACAGCACCCCGGCCGTCCCCGCCATATTGAAAATCCGTAGAGGTACTGGTCTCTAGGGTCCCCCTCCACCGGCGCTAGCCGCCATCTTGAAATCCGTAGAGGTACTGATGTCTACTGCTAGTGAATGGCCCCTCGCTTACAGCATCATTAATATCAACTTTCGGTGCACCGCGTGCAATACTAACGGATCAAGGTACTAATTTCATGTCGGACACAATAAAAAATGTAGCGCAGCTTTTCCAAATCGAACAACAAAAAACAACAGCGTATCACCCACAATCTAATGGCGCCATCGAACGCAGTCACCACACACTCAACGAATACATAAAACATTTCGTAACAACTAACCGAGAATGGGACGAGGTAGTAGCTCTTGCGACATTCTCGTATAACACTAGCGTTCACGAAAGTACAGGATTTACTCCCTACGAATTAGTTTTCGGTAGGAAAGCCCGCACACTATCAGAATTTCCACCACTCGAGAAAACTATAACATACGACGACTACATGATCGATTTGAATCGAAACATGAGAACATCAAGTCAATTAGCCTTCGAAAGGGCGATACGAGCGAAAGAACGCAACAAAAAATATTACGATAAAAGAGTAACGGAACCTACCTACGAGATAGGCCAACTCGTATTTCTACAAAACGAGCGAAAAGAAAGTAAATTCGACAAAGACTGGTTAGGCCCATACAAAATTATACATATACACGAAAACAATCGTAACGTCACATTACAAATCGATAAAAAACTTCGAACAGTTCCCGTAGATAAGATCAAAATGGCATATGTTGCAGATGTCACGCCACTTTCGTGAAGGCGACTCCAAACGACGCTTTCAGGATCACTTCATTTACGGAAAACGCCGGTCTATACTCGGAACCATTGGGTAGACTCCGTTCATATCATACAACATGGACATTAGTAACTTACATCAATACACACGGACTTTCAACCAGACGCCTACAAATATGAGAAAACTTTTTGGCAACAGTTCAATTCTGCTCAGCGCTGGAAAAGCGATGCCACATAAAAGGACAATTATCATCCATGCTCGCGCGAATGGACACCCTCGAAAGCACCGAAACAATTTTAGAGGAACTAATCCCCTCGTCACAAACCCAAACTACACTTAGTCGGAAAAAACGAGCACCTTTTGAGTTCGTTGCAAAAATTAATAAAATCCTTTTTGGAACTATGGACAGCGAAGACGCTGACAGCATAAATTCGCAGATAGAAGCTTTAGGAAACACAACATTAGAACTCACAGAAATTCTACAAAATCAAACGCACATAGTAAAATCAGGCTTTGACACAATCCAAAAGGATATCAAATCCTTAGAAAAAAAAGTAAAAGCGGAAATGCAAAAACTAAACACAGTAGTTATCGCACTCGGAGAGGAAGTTCATGTCATCGAATTAAATCAGAGGGCAATTCAATTCGTAACACAAATCGAGGAAAATCTAACTGAATTAGAACTCGATATTGAGATACTCACCAACGCAGTTCTTTTTGCAAAAATCGGTCAAATTCATCCCAAATTATTAACTACAAAGAAAATCCTATTAACCGCCGAAGCGATAAAAAAATCAGCGGTTCTCAGCGGTACATCCCCGTCGAACCCCTCGGGACCGTGATGATGACGAGTTGTCCAGTTATTCTTCGCGCGCAATAGTTTTGGGAGCTCCGTGTAAATGTGTGGTGCCGCTGTTATCCAGTGCGCAACCTGGGGCTTGTCGAGGGCTATTACGGCTACCTCTTTAGCAATGAAGCGATCATCCTTATCGTAGAGTCCTTGAACATCAATAACGTAGTCCATCCTACTTTTTTTTCGCTTTTACAGTATGCAGAAAAACACTTTCGGCTCTGTTGAAATCTCGCAACATAGTAAAGTCTTGAGCCGGAGATGCAATCCCGTGGGGGTTGGTGCGGCCTCACGGTGGTAGTGGGGGATGTGTGAAAAGGTCCACTCTGTTACGCGTACAATTGTGACGTAAACGGAGGTCCCTATGTCGCCTTCCCCACTCCTATTTTAGCTGTACCACTTGTGACGTATTTTTCATCTATCGTTACGCGAAACTCAGAATCGAATCGGAACAGCAAAAAAAACGAAACTCGAAAACTCAAAGCCGCGGGACTTTAAGCGCGAAATCGAAAACGTCACCTTCGGCCGTTCACCCGCGCGGATGCATCGGCGTCCCGGTGGGCGCCAGTTAATTTTGTTTCGCCGGTGTTAACAACCGGACTAATCGGGAGGCCGGTGGAACAACCCGACCTCCGTAAGGACGAAACGAACGATAAAACACTAACTAAATCTAACGCCGATATCCCCGCGAGAGCGAACGGTAGCGGAGAGCTCGGTGCTCAGGATGCGGGTTATGGTAGAAGGGTCGCCAATAAAATAGCGCGCGAAAAATAATTATTGTTGGCTTGGAGCCACGGGATCTCACGCACGTGCATCGCGAGTACTCAGCTGATCGAGTGATCGAAGCGAGACAAGCGACGACGAGCGCGACACGCGATCGATAATTCCCAATAAATCAAAAGACTCGCCGAAAGCGCGTAAATTATCCAAAAGGACAGAGAACTGCATCCACGGATGCACGGGAACTTAACACAGATGCACCAAAACTCGAGAGCGTCAAACACAACGCATCGATCGAATTATCGACTCGGAGAATTCCTTTCGGAAAACTCCGAGGATAGCACACACTGTATGGCACGAAACACACGATACTCGATCGCACTGACAGGTAGCGAGACCCGTGAGAGCGAGCGAGACACCGATACGTCGCCGAGAGCGAACGATAGGCCGGCGTACGCGAAGCGCGACTCGAGAGAGACACTATATGACGGCCGGCACCAGCGTAGCGGGAGCGCGACAGAGAGCCCGAGTCGCCTCGAGGGCAGCTCGCGGTAGACTGATTTGCCTACGATAACGTACCGAAATCGTTATCATTATTATTACGGGAGCCTTGACCGAGAGCTACTGCCCTCTCAACCATTACGATACTTTCCCGAATTGAGGCGATACTAGAGCGGTAATTTGAAGTGTCTACGCGATCGCTACCCATAGTCAATGCGTGAGATACAAGGCTCTTCTCACTCTAATGCAGCGCGAGGTGTTCCGTCCTCGCCTGTAACTCAACCCTCAGCCTAATCTCAACGCATTGCACTTTGCTGTAGGGTGCCGGGTTTGCACCGGACTTTAACGTGTTCGCAAGACACTTCGTCGAGTCTCTCTTTCCCTTGGGCCTTTAATTTGCTAACTTTACCCCACCAAGGGAATTCGAGACTTCGACTAACGGAGCGAAGCTAAAACGGTAACGGAATCTATATCAAAATGTTTAATTACTATTGTACTGGAAGATTTGAAGATTTATGAACTGCATTACTAGAGTACTAAATCGGAAAGAGACGAAATACTCGATCGATATCTCACGAGAGTTTTAACGGTATCTTTAAGTCGCTGGGAGAGGCAGAAAACGGGAACGAAAGCGTTAGGTATCGGAATTTCCTCAGAAATACGATGCTTTGTTATTGTGTGTACTTCAGTTGTAATAAAATTCTGAAGACGTTCGTATACACAAAATGGAGCGTTTCACCAAGTGCGGCCGGTCTCCGACACACAGATTCAGAAAATGTCAGAGGAGTTCGAGGGAAAAATGTATAAAACCTAGAGTGACGGTTGTAGTTTGGCGAAAGGAATCGAGCCGGCAGGCAGAGGCCAATATTTAAAAAAAATGTGGCATATACGAAGACAACAATATCTTGCACGCGAGAAACGGCGACAACAACGAGCAGAGGTATGGAAAACTATATTTAATAATGAAATTACGCAAAATGAAATCAGCACATCAAATATATGTTTGACCGATCTAGCGCTTCAATGAGGATAAACCCCACGAGGTCTGTGAACATCCAGAAGAAGAGAAGCTCGCGAAGAAGAAGAATTGTAAAAAAAATGAATACGTGGAGAAGACAGGGGAGAAACATGTACAAAATGATGATGATGCGATGATGGGATTGGTGGAAGCGTTTGAAAGTCTTGTAATTCAGTAAAAATAAAAAGAAATCAATTATAATATTGTGTTGACATATTTCATTTCTCTTATTAATACCTTAATATTTACGGATACATGTTTATTTACTTAAAACAGAAAAAAATTGAAGCTTATCCTGAAAAGTCTACGACAACCTGCCGTGAAGAGTCAATCTCGATTACATTGTAAAATTCTGAGTAAACTATATAATTCAACGTATTTCGTAAAGCAGTAGTAAATCGTACTTCCAGGCGCACACTGCCATGACGTACAAGATTCCAATGTCCGGCTCTACCAGCAGACATGGCCGGTGTCAAATCGAAGCAGTACAAGCAATTACCATATGGTACTTGCGGGTTATGCCGCAACTATCGTCATCCCAGAGTATTTCTGCACCAGATATCAGGGTGTGATACGATTGAGTGTACAAATTATGGCGATAATCAGGTTGCAATGGTTTACTAGGAACCTGTACACGATCCACGTAAAGAGACAAAAAATTCACGTCAGAGTGATAGAAATTGAATGGGTTCAAGGCTCTTTCTCCATTGAATGCACAATTGTCGACAAAACCAATAACCATACGCTTAGGCAATTGACCGAGAATAACATTGTCTAGCGGCTCACCGTGAACACCCGCATGAATCGTAAATGGTTTTACTTCTACACGAGTAAATGGATATTTGGCCGTCCCTTTGATTAAAGCCTTGGCATGTGCTACTAAAACACCAGAATTAATTTTCACGCGTCGAACAATGAGACTCGCGTCGGTAATATGCAGACTATAATCTTTTCCTGAGGCATCCATTAGGCAAAACGCATCTCGCGAGCATACAAGACGAAGACGTAGCTCAACGCCATTAAGTAAAAACTTGCTTGTCGCAAACAATGCTTGTCGCGCCGCTGGACCCTTATGCTTTTGCACGGGTGCATCATCTCCGGCAGCCGCAGGCGTGGTGGAAACTGGCGCGGCCGCGAATTCTGGAGATGTATCGTCAATCCACATGCTGGCGGCTAGTTGGTTTGCTTTCGTTGAAGATTTGTAGTTAAGCAGTGTTTCTATATATGGTCGATATGCGTACGCGTTGTTCGACGATGACACAAATTTTTGATTGAATGAGACGTCCAACTGGTTGAATAATGAGTGTAACAAATTGTTCACGGGTGCTACTCTGTCGTGTTCACCCATTTCACCACTCCTGACCTGTAGTTTAACCCGCAAACTAAGCATAGTATGTGCTAGATCAATGTATTCATCGCCGTGGCCTGGTACAACAAATTCAATGGGAGCTTCATCGGTAAGCGATGAGATAGGTTTGTAATGAAGATCTTGCGAGGCTTCTATACTTGTCTGAGTTGGCGGTAGAGCGAATAAATCCAGTTCTGACGTTAGACATTCACAAGAGTGTGCATGTAGGAACGACATTTTACAATTTCTTAATAATTATCCAAATATGTCGGTAACCGTGCGTTTTTTACGCTTCGCAATTTCACAATTTTTAGTCTTGCTGCCCGATTTTTTCTTCGATTTTTTTTCCTTTTTTATTGCGTCTAGCAGGTAAAATTTTCTGCTTCTTTTTCTTCGTAGATTTTTAAGCCTTACGGGCCTTAGTATATTTCAAAGCTTTAAGAGTTGACGGACCGATGTGCGAACCGGGGTGGCCAAACAACGAATGATGCTGTGAAGAACGATCGTTTATTTTATATCCCGAGCCCTGCATGAGATTTTCAAATGTTTCTTCAGCATTTCGTTTAAGATTCCTCCCACTCTCGGTTATACGCGTTCTAAACGACTCTTTGAATGGCGTATTATGCGCAACATCATCCAATATATTCCAACCGGTGTGTAAAGCCTCTTTTCCAACGGCACGGGCCCCGCGAGTCAGTAGCGGTAGCACACGTCGAAATAAACCACTCAAGAAGCTTCCTAGACCATGACCTCTCAGATAAGGGGCACCCATGAACATTCGATCCACCCCACCCCCAACCTGACTTGAGTGGTGATCGACATACCGATCCATAGCGATATATGTCTTTATCGCACACGCTTAAAATGTAATGTAACCGTCAGCGTTCCGCGCTGAAATGGTACTGGCTTGCCTGTGTCGGTCCTTATATCTATCTCGATAGTACTGAATTCAGTGCGTAATAAGGGTATGTAGAGTGGTGACGCGAATGTTTTTGTTTGGGTAGAGCTATAAGCATAATTTGTGTTATCCACAGGTACGATACGTAGCAGAGGTGTCTGGACATCTCCTGTTATATAGCTTTCGCAAATATCTGTATATACAAATAATTTGTCGGGGAGACTCATAGATAGGTTTGCTGGATAGTTGGCAATGAACCTGTATCTATGTATATCCAGGAGGTCTTCTGGCGGTATAATGCCTAAAGCTTTGGAGAGTTTAGCGTCTAAATGTAACAAATGAGGCAATTCACACTCCTCAGTAGCGCAGCTATCGGCTATCCAGTTTATATACGCTAGTCCACCAATATTCTCACCGTACTCAAGACGAATATGATTTTTAAATACTTCCGTATTATTAATAGTGTCGACTAGGGTCTTGACGGATGCGTAGACTCCGGCGGGGATTTCGACCTTATGAGTTTTTTGCGTCTTAACGGTTACTTGCTTGTTTTCACGGTCGCCAGTAGTTTGCCTAGCTACTCGTTTGTTGTTTTTATTGGTAGTACTAGCCACTGCAGCTGTTGATGATGATTTAGGCTGATCTATTTCATGAGTGGTATAGGCTGTAATTGGAGTAGCCGTACGATGCCGCCCCTCAGCCGGATCTATATGAAAAAATGTGCGAGGAAATTGAATCTCCGTCAGAGCCACGACGCATTCTCCAGACATTTTCAGCGGACTTGGTAGCTGTGTAATGTAGTGGGTCACTGTATTCTCGGGATAGTACTTCATACTACTATTATACTTGGCAAGACGAGATAAAACTGATCTCTCATTTTTTATTCACTATATTCGATGCGGCGATCCAAGAGTTGAATATTTCTGGATACCCTCTCCAGCTAACAAAGTGTTGTTTATTACGGCCTTTGCCTTTAGTTTTGAGAAATTTCTCGATTACAAACTCTTCAGCATCGGTCTTCTTTACGACGATACTCAATTCTTCTTCGTAGAAAAATCCGTCAATTTCTTCGCTTTGTAGATCAACCAGCTCATAAATCGGCGGCTGTCTATTTGTGAGAACCTTGTGAATCTTGAATATTTCTTCGGTCCAGCGGGATTCGTAACCTTTCTCGAACGCTGCTTTCGCTTTACTGATGCGTACAAACTCTCCGACCTTGTATTTAACCCCTTTGTAATATGATTTATAGCGCTTTTCCATATTTGCGTGTACTAAAGCTGCATTGTAGCGGGTTACTGCGGCCGGAGGCATCTTGGTCGTAGAGTGTTTTGCATCATTATAGGCCTGTACTATAGATTGTAATACATCCACGTAGCGCCGTGTATTTTTATGAGTAAAATATCGCCACATTCGCTCCTTCAATGTTCTGTTGAAACGTTCTACAATAGCAGCTTTGATATCGGGATTTCCAGCAACACGAAATCGTATTCCACGACTCTTCAGAAATCTTTGTAAAATGCTACTGACAAACTCTTCCCTCGATCTGCCTGCACCCATACAGGAACCCTACCACCACTCCTTGACAGTATTTTCTTAAATCCTTCTGTAGTTTCAGCACACGTGTTATCACGTAGTAGTTCAAACCCATGCATATTTACTAAGGACGTCGATGACCACGAAAAGATAAACATTGCCATCGTTATCATCTTTGAGAGCTCGCAGATCTACGAGATCAGCTTCTCATACATCAATATTATCCACGGCATAATGACGCCGCGGGAATCTTCGACGTATCGGACGGTGTAGCGTATAGGCATCCTGAGCTCTCAGCCAGTTAATAGCATCGTCTCGAGGAATTTTTTCTTTGTCGGCCGTGCGAAGTAAATTTGGTGCACCGGCATATCCAGCAGGATGTGAAGGATTGTAATAAATTTTTTTTAATGAAGTCATTAGATCTTTAATTTTTTCCACGACCGATTTAATAACTCACTAGTAGCTATACGACGATGACCACTACTACCGGAAGAATTTAAGTTCGTGTTAGGCGTATGAATAATATTTGACGAGGTTGAGGCGTCTAGTCCACTCAAGTTAGAATTTATCGCAGCTTCCAACGAAAGATTTTCATACAATAGGCTTGTATTACCGATGAATTCACGAGGGATGCCCAATCGACGGAGTTCAGCACCAAACTGCTCACGACCTTTCGTACGCACTGTTTTTCTATTACGCATAGCGTCATTTACGAGATCTACTATGTTGGAGTCTTTTAACGGCTCATTGTTGACGTGAACCAGCCCGTTTTATCCCAAGATAGTCTATTATTGGTGCTCGAGTGCAGATGCTTCAACAACTGCTCTGCCTGTTTCTTGTATGTTTTCGGCACGGTAGATACAATGATCTCGTTGCTCATTCCTGCCGCTGCCGCGGATACTTGCTGTGTTTCTTCAACTACTGGGGATATATCGTCAGGTTTTTCACTGACCGCGCTGGTCGCAATGTTTTTGGGACGGCGCTCTTCATCGCTGAAGAACTGATAACGCTGTAATACTTGCTGATACATTTTCCATTTCTCCCGTTGATTCGAAGGTGTTACTGAGCGAAGTATATCATCCATCTCTGCATCGAGTCTGGTAAGTGTAGTACCCGGAGTTTGAACGGTTCTCGTCTGCTCCATCTGTTCACGGGATGGCAGGAGCGCGTCTTGAGGCATCAGAACCATTTTCTTTACGTGTTGCATTTTCAATTATTTTTTAGCTACATGTGAAAACACTTGAGAGAACACTACCAATGATAGGTAGTAGAAGAGGTAGAAAAACCGCTGCCTTCTTCATTTTCCAGCAGCCGACTTTCTTTACTAGAAGGCGTAAAACTTTCTTATGTCTAGCTAATCGCAAACGTTCATTCTTCTTCAATGGTACCACACCGGTTAATGTGTTTAACGCGCACTCGCGTATTGTGCGCAATAATGAAGCACGCTGCTGCTTATCAAGGTGGCATAGAGCATGCAGCAATATTATGTTCTTTTTCCCAATAGAAGTCCTGGCCGTTGTTGGCGGAGCCATAGCAAAGAATCGAAATGGTTCTCATGAATGCGGAATCTGCTATTTATACGCGCGCACCACTGCCTCGCTTCGGCACATATACAAAATTTCGTGGATCGTCCGGAAACATACACGTACGAAATCGACAATTATCCGGAGTAGATTGCTTGAGATCTAGTTACAAATAACCGTGGGGTTTCGATGTTGCATCGTAATACGCTTCTTGTAAAAATGTTAGGTCTTCCGGGTATACTTGACGAGCCAGATGGGAAATCTATGCACGATCGCGCGGATTTTTTAAAGCTACGATATAATTTGTATTGAGAGATATGTTACGTTGACCTCGTCCTTGATGGAAAATATTCTGCGTTATGAAAATTACGCTAATATTTTTGTGATGGCTTCCTTTTGTAAATAAATCTACTATTTCTCCGTTCGAAGATTCTCGCATTAAGTCGTCGATAATTAAAAGTTTTGGTCTAAAGTCACCGGCGATATCAGAGTTCTGTGGTAAGCCTTCTAAAAATTCTATTTCTTTTCCGTAGTCTTTATAGCCTTCTTGCCATTCGGAATAATAAAAAAGTATTCTCGCGAACTTTGTGTCGGCCATGAGATTGATGTATTTTAAAAACTTTTTTACAAACCACGTTTTTCCGCACCCCGTAGGACCAGCGATGATTGAAATCCAAGGGTGTTTCCAACGCGGGTCCATATTTATGAATGAAAGGAGGCAGGAGTGTGGAGGTATTTATATATATATACATATGCTGTGACGAGGTTTTTTCACATCCCGTCGCAAAAATGGAAAATAGGCAAAGGCGCACGGATCGGCGCGATATGCGACGATCTTTCCTCCGGGAGGAGTCCCTCCAGAACATACAGACAGGGCCAATTTAGAATTTAGAACCAAAAACTAATTTTTCCTCGATTTTTTTTTGTATTTCGCTCCCGAACACGGGCGACGGTTGAAACCGTCGCGACCAACGAAATATCGGCGTCAAGATCCTCGCCAGCGAGCGCTCCCAAGAGCGCGCAGCCCATCGCGCGCGTCGCTACGTCGCTCCAGCGCGCCTCAACGTCGGAACGCGTTGGATTTCGCGTCAGCGCCGCGAACTTCCAACCGGCAAGGTACCTGCGCGAGCGACGTCGGCTACAGGAGAGCCATTTACACAACTTACCCCCTGCCGAAGCACGAAGTGGAGGCCCCACAACCTCGCCCGTCGCTGGATCAGCGCTCACCTCTCCCACCGCGCTGGAGGAGCTCCCATTGCGCTCTTACGACTCTCCATCCAGCCGTGCGCGCAATTCAAACGATCGCGCGGTTTTCCGGAGAACTGCGTTGGCCGAAAATGCGAAGAAAGCGCGAGAAATTAAGGCAGAGGGCGAGAAATTCGAGTAGGCCGGGGGGAGGGGGTCATTATCCGCGAGCTTGCGAGCGGTACGTCTCTCGGGGACTGAAGCGTAGGATCCCGAGAGGAGAGGACGTCGCCAAGTACCGATCCGTGCAAATCGCCGTCCGCCATTTCGCGACGCGGGGACTCTTACACGGAGGTATCCGGGAGGATCCCGCAGCTGCAAACAAACCGGTGAGATTGTCGCGCGTGTTCCGGTTTGAGTGCTAGAGATTGCAGGAAATAGCCGATAACCCGACGTGCTATCGGCGCGACGGCGCGTTTTGCGTGCGCGGTTACTAAATTTCTAATCGGGGAGAAATTGGTTAATTTCTGATATTTATTAGTTACTTTAGTATTTCTGGATCAACTCGTTCTGGAGGGCGAGATTATTTTGTTCGAGTGAAATTTGTTTTTAATTAATTCTTTGCTAAATCCGCGCTTGGGTTCGCGTAGGGAAACTGGCGCGTAACGACTTTTGTCAAGGGCGTAGCGTCCTTGTAGAGATCGTTATTCATCGATGTTATTTTCGTTCGTTACGCGCTCATCTGGTAGCATTTGTTAACATTAGATTGGATTATAGAAGAATTCAAGATTACGAATTTATGATTGTGTTGAGTCATGAATATTATTGAATATTTAATTTGGTAGTCGGAGCGCGAGAGGCACGCGCGAGAAATTGTTTAACACGCGCGAGAAATTGTTCGTCGCGCGCGAGAAATTGTTAAATAGGCGCGAGGAATTATTCGCCCGATTGTTAAGAAGAAGTAGAGGCTCGCGCGGTATTGTCGCTTCTCGACTCCGCGCGCTTTTGACGTAGAAACGATAATCTATCTGTGGATGTTTAGCGGAACAAGAAAAATAAATTTCCATTGTTAATCTCCCATCACGAGTCCTCTGGTTTTATTCTCCCGCAAGAACCCCTCCCACTCTACTTTATAGCGGGGCTGACGCTGGCCGAGCCTTGGCGCGATCGCTCGTTCCTCGGGAAATAAAATTTGTCGCGGGGATTTCTTTTACTCCCCCGCGGCTGGCGCCCAAGATCGAGCGACAACGATCGCGTCTTTTGTGACAGAGAGGAAGAGGAGAAAAAGGTGGTCACAATGCACACACGATATATTGTGAAAAAAAAATTATTGAAAAAAATAAATAAAATATTTACAAAAAATTTATATATATATATTTTTTTTTCCTGTACACACTTTACTAGGGGCTTATAATATAGCCTGAATCTATTAAAGATTCGTAGAGCGCGTCAACGATGCTATCGCTCAATAAGCGCAGCGAGCTGATGGAATCTGAAACAGAACAAAAAAAATTATTTTGCGTTTGTAAATAAGCTCATAATCGCAGCCGCCGCCGCCGCGCGCGTTCGCGGCTACATACAAAACAAGCTTATTTATATGTAGCGCCGGTCTATCACTGTGTATGAGCTGATCTCCACAGTGTACCGCGGTTATACATACGCAAGGAGAAGCTTATTGAGGCGTATGATAGGGTAGGGAGAAAGGTTGAAATAAGTGAAAAGTTGATCTACAAAAACTTGTTTATTTACTTAATTCTATATGTTGTACCGCCGAAACCCGGTTGATCACTCCGTGCTCGAAGGTTGGGATTTTAACCCGAAATAATAAAAGGGATTGAACCAGTTTAGGAGTTAGAACTCCAGTGAGAATCACTGAACGTAGATAAAGATGATATTTATTGATGTAGAAAAACAACAGAACAGTTTAACAATCGAATACAATTCGTTATTCAGTATTGCTTTCAGATTAATTCACAAAAATCACGTACAATTCGTAGATCAGTATCGCTTACTGAACGATTCTCTATTTCACTTTTACAACATAACTCACTCTTTGATAGTACCCAGGTTCGACCCGCTATCACGTTTTACACTTTCAACTTGGATTCCTTGCTCGAATCTCTTGGACCAGACGCACAGTTTCAGGAGTCAATCGGACCCCTTGTTTCACGAGTCATTCCAGACTGTCTGATGCTCGCGCTCGTATCGATATATACGGAGCGAGCGTGTCAACATAATTTTAAAGACGAAGCATTATTGCGATATTCGGTAATATTGCGACCACCGGATATATTGCGACAATCTCCGCTTTTCGATGCCTGTTGTTTATTATTTGACGCTCCAGATTCTGTTCGAGAATTTGGAGGCTCCGCATTACGCTAACTGCTGACGCGCTGCATTACTGACCGCGATTGAGAGTCGCGCGCTCGATGCGTCGATTGCTCAATCATTCGCGAGGTGTTCGGTTTCGGCGATCGCGCCTCACGTGTCGCCTGCATACTTCTATTATTGCACAATACACCTTCGGTATTGCCTGTGATATTCGGGGTACAACATATATAATACACAAACTACATCTACACTCTTCTTTATGACATCCCGTGAATTGATCTAACCATAATCCGGGGAACAAGTCATATATGCATCCGGCCCCTAATTTAACAAGACAAAAAATATACGTTGTTGCTTATTTACAAAATATATTTATATATATACACAACTTATCCTACGTAGCGGTACGGCAGAGAGTCGTGTTGACCCCATCGTCGTCTCTTGACGAGGACGAGTTTACAAGTCTTCGACTCCTGCCGTGTGTGCACCTGATGAAAAGCGTTATGTCGTATGGCGCTGAATTCTACGGTTATACTTGTACCGGGTTCTTCAACTAATTTACAGGTCGATTCAAAGTTAATGGTCTGCGCGATTCTATAATTGAGACCGATTCCTTTTACTTTACACGTCGCGATTTCTGAACTATCGGGCTTTTGTACAATAAAACCGTAGAATTTAGGGCCAACCGACACAAAACGCTTGATATAACTACCGATGCCGTATTCATTTAGCTCGTTCGTCATATCACCGAGGAAATTTCCGAGAGGCGGAACATACTCTCCCTCGGTGTCAGAACTCACGTATATACAGGAGTCGGTATCGTAATAAAGTACACGCATATCTAACTGTTCCAAGTATGAACAAAGTTTTAATCTAGCCTGCGCGGCGAGTAGATATATAAGGCGGGTTCTAACTCAAGGGATCTACACCGACATTTACCGACGCTTCTTAGCTGAGAATCGAACCGTTGGTGGGTGGTTGGGAGGGGGTGTTGGGTTGGTGGGTGGCAGGTAAGTTTCAGGTGCGTGATGGGTGGGTGGTGGGTGGTGGGTATTGCAGAATCGGTATTTACCGATATCTTAGCTGAGACTCAAACCACCTGTCAGGTTGAATGAGATTTTCTTGAGAATCGGCGAGTGGCATGCAATGGGTGGTGAGGAGGTGGGTGGTGGGTGGTGGGTGGTGGGTGGTGGGTGGTGGGTGGTGGGTGGTTGAAATTTTTTTTTCGCGCGAATCGGCGAGTGGCATGCAGTGGGTGGTGAGGAGGTGGGAGGTGGGAGGTTGGTGGTGGGTGGGCGGGGGTGGGTGGTTGAAATTTTTTTCTTGGAATTTATCGTTGGCACTCCAAGACCTGTCAATTATCATCGAGTGGTTGGTTAGGCGATAATATATACAAACATTCAAGTCCCTTACACCACTTGTCACTCTTGAAAATTTATGACTGCGATAAACATTTATAAACAAATGTTGAATAGAACAGTCATACCTAATGAATGCACCATGAGTCAGACCCTTGTTCTTTACGCACCCTACACCCCCTTGTCGCTCTTTAATTTTTATGACTGCGATAAGAATTTATAAACAAAACATCCACATCTAAAGCATGAGCAATGAATCGGATCCTTGTTCTCAGAATTTATTATAGGGGGGGCATCTTAAATAAACAAAACATCGTGCGTGCATTTCACCGAATATTCAAAGCAAACTATTCTCGAGGGACAACGCGTATAGTTCAGTCTGCAATTGAACGGCAAGATGAATACAATGAACGCTACACCCGTGATTCGTAATATTATAAATTCGTGGGATTTATCTAAGGCGGAGCTGAAGACTATTTCAAAGTCTAAACTTCTCAAGTATTGGGGAACGCAAATTCATCTCTTGTGGGATCGATTACCTGCACATCTCCGTGCTGATCCCGAAGTAGCATTATACCTACCGTGCATGGAGCATTGGAATACACCAGATATGAGAACTCATGTTGATGGACCAGCACCTCGCCGATTGCAGTGTGAAAAGTGTCGTTCTAAAGCGGTGATTCATACGTCCAGTGAGGCATGAAGAAACAATAACAAAATGCGTGATTCGTTAGTATCGCATTTTCGTTGCTGATAGGGTTAGAGAGGAAAAAGGCGGAGTCGATGAGCAAGATTGGGTGGAGGGGGTGTTACAGTGCAATGATACAAAATCTGATGCTGCTTGAATTGTACCATTCAAAGACGTGATGCAGTGCAAATACTGTATGCAAAGCAATCGTCGTGAGCTAAAACTACGCACCGAACTACTCTTGAAGAATATCAAAGAAGTACAAAATCTGATTCATACGAGATCAGACTTGCGCTTCATATTGAAGACATTCGACAACATTCAAATCCTCGAAAATGGATCTATCAACTATCAACAAGGTGGGCAAGATGGCGGAATTCCTTCCAACGAAGAAGTTGATCGAGCTGGAAATTCAGCAAGAACATCCGGTCAGCAATCTAAAATTCGTGGCGACGAAATTCGGAAAAAGAGTGGTCGCTGAGCTCAACGGAGAATACGCTGTCTTCCTACCGGCGCGACTTGCAAGAGTTTTCGAGGACGACCAGGCGCTGTTCATGCAGATGGTTGAATCGTTGCAGAAGAATCATCTTCGCATGACATATCACGGCGGAAAATACAACAGTGTCACATTCCAAGTCGTATGAAAATTCCAGTCGTGTTTGTGTTTGTGTGACAGCCAAATCGAACGTTATGTAGAAAAGAGTTTTCATATATCATTGTATAATACAGTATTAATAACATAAGTTTTGATTTTGGATTGTAAAGGTTTTCTACGTAAAAAAAAAAATAAAAACTCATATATGTAAATCTGTTTTATTTCTTTACAAAACACCCTCATTCGTCTACATTGCGCCTTATATGCATTATCCAAGTCTTCAGGGATTTTACATTCCCATCGGAACAGTTATATTTTAGTAAGAGATTGGGATGATGCGGACATTTTATGGCGGGTATTGTGATTGATAGTTTACGCAACGATGGGCACTCCAGTGTTTCCAAATCGACGATGGCCACCGATGTCCCGATCATGATGCGATCCAGCCATCTTTTTTTCTCCAAGCCCTTTACGAAAACGGTTGTTCCAAGCGTCAAGATAGCGCGAACGAAACTTATAGCCCCCTCGTAAGACATTTCTCCAGACTCCCAGGTCATTCCATGGAAATTGCGTTGTAGCCACGAATTCATACACTTATATTTCGCTGGTAGGTCGGCCCATGAGCATGGCGGTTTAACGAGCAACGTTATAGGATCAGCTGCCATGTCTTGAGCAAGTTCAAGGATGGATATTTCCTTCAACACGAACTCGTCAATCGGTTTCTTGACGCCCTGAACGTCGACGACGAAGTCCATGTTGATTAATCCTAACTTGATTTCCCATATGGAAGTGGCTTTTATACCAATTTTTTACCCCGCCGCTGATTGGATTGTACTCGACGATTCGATCATGCAATATTAGACAGTGTGCTGATGTTCCGGCGGGAAAATTATTCTTAGCTTCAAATTCGAGACGAATATCAACAGGTCCGGACTTGAGAGTATCGTTCTGCTTTGAACAATCAATTACAATGAGTGGAGCATAATTCAAAAACTCTTCCTTGTTTAGCAATGGTTCAGCTTCTTTACCGTGATAACTAGTTTGGAAATTTGCGTACATCTCATATAGCAAAGCATACTGATTTTGATTAATATCGAGATTCAGGTTGCAATAGGGATAACATTGTGAATTCAAGTATAATTTCACGTCGCTGATGTTACAATGATCCAAATTACTAACATTTTTGTTAGTACTATTTTTACTCTTCGTTTGAAAGCCTAGAATTACATATCGAGGCTTTTCCAACTGAGAAGATGTCTTAACGGTCCATACATGCTTCGTAGTGGTGGGGAGTAGAGGATACTCGTATAATTCCCGTGTACGAAAACTCATGGGGATCGGGGCATCTTTAGCTATAAAATTTAGTAGTCGTATTTTCCGCTGGTCGGAAATTGAGACATATGGTATAAGTCATTCGACTTTATGAAGAGCAATTTTAAATTCTTCCGCTGCCGTTTGAATAACTGCATTGAGATCATTTTTTGATCGCGCGAGAATCAACTCGTGTTTGGCATTGACGACAATCTTATGGTAATCTTCAGCAAAGCCAAATATCAAGCTGAGCGGTATGCACACATCGAAGTAACCCGAAGTAGTTAGTGATTTCCTTTCTTCAACATCAAGCCAACCAGTATTTTCCATTACTGAAGTTTGACTGCGACGTAGAGATGCAAATCCTTTCATGAGACTCGTAAGACCGACATTTTTGTTTCGATCGATCTCGATACCATTCAGTTCATATCGAGCTTCCTCGAACAAATGACAAATTGCATTGTTCACGAGAGTTGTAGAAGCTGCAGCTGCGGATCCGTCAGCTTTGATGAGCTGTCCACATATGTGAAGCGAACTCTTACTGGGGAGCAAGCTGAGATCTTGATGTTGAACTGCAATACGTATCTCATCACTGTTGTTGAAAGATGATGACGCGTAAGGCTGATGAGCATGAATCTCACAGTGTGTTATGGATTCATCAAAGACGATGGGTGTCTGAATATTGACTATTACCTCGCCCATCGCGTTCGCCAGCAGCAGATAGTGTATTATTATTTGGTTTAATATCGATAGTAATATTCTTACCGATCAGGATGGGTTTCACATAATTTTCAATATCCTCAATTTCATAGCTACCAGTCGGAATACTTATTACTTCTCCGCCAATGTGAAGTTCATTATTATCAACGTCTATATTGGGAATTGAGTTGAAGGTTAGTAATTCAACCAGGCCTAGAGCATAGTCTTTATCTGTGGAAAGTTCAATAGGCGGAAAATATTGAGCTTCGAGAATGGAAGAAGTTCCAGATATGGTCAATGTAAGAGTATCATTCATGATGCTGACTGATATAGAACTGAGTGTGAAGCATCATGGTTAGTGTTTATATAGAGAATATTTTTCCTTACGATTCAGTTGATTACAAAGAAATTTAAGACATAAATGACCGCATTCTACTGTATCATATGCCTGATATTGTTTATAGTTATATTTTACGCTACTGACACGTACATAACTGACAAATTCTACCGGTGGTTGAAGATCACCGAAACTATCAAAGTATATAACGTTGTTATCAAACTTTTTGTATGCGACCCAGTGTGTACCAGCTCCATTCTTATCGTCCAGATTGATAATTGCAGACTCCCGTTTGAATGGACCACTCGTCGGCAAACCATTTCGCATAAAAACTCCACGAAAGTGTGGAATTTCCATAATTTTTGCATACTTTAATAGGTCGGTGTCAGTTAGTGCTCGGAGTGGTAGCGTCACTTTCCGTTTTTTGATGCAATATGAAGTCCGAAACCTTTTTTGTAGGGCTTTAAATGCAAGCCTTTACCCAACGCAATAGCCTCCATCGTTTGATTATGTCGCTTATTCTCCTCCAATTCTCGTTTTGCCGCTTGAGTGGCGGTAACAGCTTTAGCTATACTGGCCGCACCACCGGTCAATGCCCCAGCGGCACTAAGTCCCGCGAAAATGGGCACGAGAAATGGCAGAAAACCACCTATTTTATTTGGCACAGGTAGTACTCGGGGTGTGAGTACTTTACATTTGCCGCCTGCTTTTTTCATAGCTTTGCGAGCACCCTTAAGAGCTGTTTTAATGACAACGCGTGAATCATTACTTTGAATCATCGCTTTCTTAGCAGCTCCAATTATCTTTCCAAGTCCAACGTTGTTAATTTTCTTCGAACCCATACCAAATTTTCTTTTAGCTTACATTATGTTGGTAACGGCCCACGCGGCTGCTTTCTCACCTACACTAGCGTCAGCGACGCGCACGCGTTTCCAAGCGCGCTCAGCCAATACCGTGTCCGCAGCGCTTCGAGCAGCAAGATTTTCTCGATTTTTCGAATAAGCGATATCGTGCTCCTTACAGGCTGCGTCGAGCGGATTAATTCCCGGATCGCCCCGTGCGAGACGTTTCGCTAGCTTTGTTCCTGGTCCGCAGTACTGATAACCGGGCAGATGAAATTCAACAGGGAGATTATTGATGAGACTGTTAACCAAGCCTTTACCACGCTTTTTAGCACGTTTCTTCACGATCTTATCCATCAGAAGACTCATGAGTCACTGAGGAAATTTTTATATATAAATGATTATTTATAAGGTTTCTCGTTAGTCTGCTTCGGGATGAAGTTCAAGACACAATCCACCAATTTACCTGTGATCGATTTCGATCAGTTTGCGCAGAATGAAAAGATCGCGAAGCGACATGGTAATTTATTGCCAAATACCGTTCGTGCAGTGTTCTGCGGTCCATCAAACTGCGGCAAAACTCATCCGTTGCTTACACTCATCACTCATCCCAATGGATTACGATTTGAAAATATTTATATATACTCGAAATCTCTTAAGCAGCCAAAGTATAAGTTATTAGAAAAACTGCTTGAGTCTGTAGACGGTGTTGAATATTTTCCCTTCAACGAGAATGAACATGTGGTGCCACCAAGCGAGGCTCGACCGAACTCAATATTTATTTTCGATGATGTAGCATGTGAGAAACAGGATAATATTCGAGCATATTTTTCAATGGGTAGACACGAGCATGTTGATTCATTCTATCTTTGTCAAACATATGCACGTATTCCGAAGCATCTCGTGCGCGATAATGCTAATCTCCTAGTACTATTTAAGCAAGATGAAATGAATCTCAAGCATATATACAATGATCACGTAAACACTGATATGCCTTACGTTGAGTTCAAAAATTTATGCTCGGCATGCTGGGTCGATAAGTATGGATTTATTATGATTGACAAGGATAGTGATGTTGATCGAGGTAGATATAGGAAAGGGTTTGACTGTTTCGCGTGGATCGATAAGTAATAAATATTCTATTACTGGCCAATCTTGAAACAGTAGTGTCCACGACTCAGCTGCGGCAACATGAAGAGTGAAAATATTTCTAGAGAACAAGACGTTTTGCGTAAAATCGTCAAAGCCAGCGATGCAATTTGACGAAAACATAAAATGTTGAAAACTGGCCGCGAGGCTAATGAACAGGCGATGCAAGAAGTCTTCAAACCACTCGTGAATCCATTGGAAAAATTAGTGAATGCATCCCACACAAGTAAAAATCACGATACGGCACTAGTGAAGAAAGAAATTAAGGAGGGGGAAATTAAGAATGAAATTAAGGATGAAATAAATTATGACAACATTGTTGAAAGAGCCGGAACGAGTGGAATAGTGAAACGTGAATCTAGCAACGACGACATCGACGATGACAGTGAGCAAGATATTTCTTTTAAGTCGCCATATGGCGGCGATACTGAACACGTTAATAGCGACGATGATGATGATGATGATGATGATGATGATGATGATGATGATGATGATGATGATAATGGAATTGTACAGACAAACGCTGAAGTAGATGAATTAATAAATGAATATCTCGCATTGTTACGATCAAATAGAACGACCGATTTAGACATTTCTTATGGGGTGAGAAATCTTGCTAATGATAGGCTAATGATTGGAGACTCACCAATAAATTTTAACGCTACTTCTATTCAAATAGGAGATGTAAGCTATGGAAAAACTATCGGGCTTATCGAACTGTTGTTTAAAAAAAAGCCCAATATCGCTCATATTAGCGTCGATGATATGAAAAGTTATAAGGATATAATTATCAGAACAAATGCGCATAAGAAGTATTACAAGAATAGGGAAGCGATCCGTGTGAATAAAAATTTCAAATTCATCAATTATATTGCAAAAATTTTAAACGATGTTGAATACACCGGAAAAGGTATATCTCAATATAAAGTTACGCAAAAAGATGTTAAGGTGGATTATGTTTATTGGGATGATCCAAACGAGCTAGTGAATCGGCTTCGTCTACTCTTGGCATCACAAACAGCTGGCAACTCCTTTCATAGAAACGAAATTATGTCAATTATAGAGGAACTACGGGAGGCTCAGATAATATATTAACTCGTCACCTATCGAGATTCTAAACATTTGCAAGATGAGTGTCGATGTGTTTGGACGACAGCTCGATAAGAGCGCAGGTGTAAAAAATCACGGCCTTCCCGGCCGCCCCGGCGTTCCCGGTAATCCGGGTATTGGATTTAAATTAACCGAAGACGGTCATTATGATTTGGAGAACAAAAGACTCCGCAACGTTGCTGCCCCTGAACAACAAGACGATGCTGCAACCTTAAACGTCTTACATCGAAAAGTACATACTACAGTGAAGATTTTACGAAAAGAAATGAATGACAGTAATCTACTATTGGTTCAGGGGCTTGAGACGACAATGCAAGATATGATAAGAACTGTAAATATCAACCTCGAAACAGTACAAGACTTAGCTACTCGAAACTCAAAGGCCATTGCCGACGTGGACGTTAGACTACACGTTCTCGAGAATGAGCGCGCACAAAGAAGCGCTAGTGGAGGAATTACATAAATCCGCCCGACGGAACTATCCTCGCCGCCATGTTGATATTCGAGGCCTCGATGAGACTTGGCAAGCCGACCTCGTCGATATGTCAGCTTACGCCGGTCAAAACAACCAATACAAATATCTACTTACCGTCATCGATATATTTTCAAAATTCGCTTGGGCCGTACCGATGAAGAGCAAGACGGGTAAAGATACAACTGCCGCAATGAGAAAAATACTTATCAAAGGACGCACACCATCAAAATTACACGTCGATAATGGCAAAGAGTTTTACAATTCAAATTTTCAATCTCTTATGGAGCAATATAAAATTCATTTGTACTCAACATTTAGCAATTTGAAGGCATCGATTTGCGAACGTTTCAATCGAACAATAAAAAATAAAATGTGGAAACAGTTTAGTCTTCGCGGAAGTTATAAGTGGATTGATATTATAGACAAGTTGCTTTTCGAATACAACGCCACAATACATCGTACTATTAGAATGAAACCAAAAGACGTATGTGCTAAACATGAGAAAAATCTCCTGCATACTGTGTACGATCAACCACAAATTAAATATACCAGAAAGCCAAAGTTTCAAGTCGGCGGAAAAGTTCGAATTAGTAAATATAAAAATATTTTTGCAAAAGGCTATACACCCAACTGGACAACGGAAATATTTACGATATCTCGAATAATGAATACTTTGCCCGTGACGTACAGACTGAGAGACTATGAGAATAAACCGATTGCCGGTGGTTTCTATGAGCAAGAGCTACTCGCGGTCAAACACCCCGATATTTATTTAGTTGAAAAAGTGTTGAAAAAACGGCTCGACAAACTTTATGTAAAATGGCTCGGATTTGATAACTCGCACAATAGTTGGATTAATAAATCGGACTTGTGAAAATAATAATGTATCATAATTATATTGTACTCTCCGAATGTGAAAGTGAGAGAGCGAGAACAATCCTATCTTTTCGAGCTCAGGTCGATGCACATGGCCTATGCACCGGCTCTGGAAACATTTTTTTCCACGCACCGTAAAGATTTTGGATGACCCCCTGCGTACCTACGCAGAGTAAAAATGGTGCATTACTGGAAACTCCATAGTTTCACTCACATTCTCCCACTCTTTGAAAAAATCTTTTGAGGCTTAGTTTTTCGAAAAGTAGCAGAGCTCAGTTCTTTCTCACCCACGTAAAGAGCAACTATTCAATTTACCATGACTCTGGGCAGCCTTAGCTTTTCGACTGTGTACGCGCTTTTGATGTTCCTCATACAGAGGAACGCTCTTCTGAATCGTCGATGGCCAGAAGAACAAGTGCGCATGTTGGAGTATTTTTCGCAAGATGCAGTTCTCCGTATACTGCGAAAAGTTTTTTTCTTGGCAACGATTTCCGAAATTCGTGAGGCATATAAAAATGGCAATATGTGTAACGACATGCGTGATGCGGCTGTGAGTGCATTGAGGGCCCGCAAGTTAACAGTGGGCGAATATATATATTATGAGGATGAGAGTGATAGTGCGACCAACTCTGATACCAAGGACGGTGAGAATGGGTCGCTGCTCACCACCACCGACAGTGAGACCAACTCTGATACCGACTCCGATACCAGAGCATGGATATACCCATCCACAGGTGAGCGGCAAAGGAGAGGACCGCGCGTAAACAGCGAGAATGGATTGCTGCTCACCGCCAACCCTACGGCCGCTGCCTCTACCTCCGCCGCCGCTGCCACCGCTGCAAATATGTCACGCTTACCGTCCGTGGAAGAGGAATTGGCTAAATTATTTTATACGCCGGCGCAGTGGCATCGCTTGAATCAGCAAGCACGGGAAAGAATGCTCGAGTCAAGTTCGGATTCAGATTCGAGCTTTGCATCGACAACGCCGGAGGAGCGCGAGCGAATCGAAGCGGCTTCCCGGAGAGCGATTGAAGAGATGGAGATAGATGAACTCCTAGATGAGATGATTGGAGAAGAAGAACAAGTACAAGTACAAGTACAAGAACAAGTACAAGTACAAGAACAAGAACAAGATGAAGAGGAGGAGGAGGAGGAGGAATATGAAATTGAAGAGGAAGTTGTTATGGAGTATGAAGAATAAAAATGAAGTGATGTTCGACCATTGATCATTTTCAAAACATTGTTTTTTTTTATTATTACAATAAAAACAGTGGAACTTTTTTTTATAAGAATCTGATATATATATTTTAATCATCAATGTATCTCTTTATAATACAATAAAAACAGTGGAATTTTTTTTTTTTTTTTTTTATAAAAATATGATATATATGTATTTTAATCACCAATGTATCTCTTTATAATACAATATAAAAAATAAAGAAATGCCGTCTTGAGTTCATCCAATTAATTTTCTTAATTATATTTTATTGTCTATCATAACCCCACGGCAGAGTATTCGTGGAACCATGCAACAACATCCGCTTATCATCGTTCCAGCTTAATGCTAATTTCTGCTGCTTGATCGTCTCCACGATGTGCTTACGGCTACGTATCAAACGCTGCGATTTATTTACATTTTCATGCTGGAGCAGACACTTCTTGTAATCGTTGAACGTTATCGTTGCTAAGGTTGACGCTTTCACACCCTTTGCTCGTTTTTTCGTCTTACTCTCTTTCTCGTCCTCGATAACTCTGTAAGCGTACAATTTTGCTCTTAATCCTACGAACTCGCTCATAATCTTTCCATTATTCTCGTCCTTCATTAACCCGAGAACTTTTTTGTTTGCCAACGGTATGTCATACGCATTGTTAGGAGGATAATCGGAGGTGTCAAATCGATGCAAATCATCTTTTATCGTCTTATAGATATCGGGGACTGTAATGTGGTAAATGAGGCTGTCAGTGTCAGTGTACAATAATTTTGAATTTTCACCGAACTTATTCTTTATGTAATTGTAATGGAATTCATAGATGTAAATCTTTGATAAATCTAAAATACTGAACCCCGCGTAAATCGGCTTATAAAATTTCACTGAAGATCTGTTCATTTCTATAATCACCATATCATCATCGAATACGATGCAACTATGAAACGTGGGCTTCGCTATGAGCGATCGAGCTCCATACCTTCCATCCCACTTCGTGACAAGCTTGACGTTACGATGTTTTCTCGGGTTCTCCATTGTTTTCCCAAAGACCGAATTGTTCATCAATTTAAAGAAATTTTTTGCAAATTCATTCGTAGCTTTTTTACGCATCGCGGTATTCAAATCGATGTATCCCTTCAGCCATGGTTTTTGCTCGAATTTCAACACCCGATGAATTTTTATCAAAGTTAAACCCAAGTCAAGATATTGCTTCAAATTACGATAGTGAATAATGTATTTTTTCTTTGCCAATAACGTTGTCATGAGTTTTGGTTTATTACATCCCGGCGGCGTGAAGTGTTCTGCACACAATGGAAGATCTTTGTGCAATTCGTGGAGCTCCCGGGGATAATCAAAATCGACCTCTAGTATATACCCCGTGGCAGCATCATCTTTTACACTCATTATATCAAGACTTTCGAAATCATCTACCCATTCGAATGAGCCGAAAGGTAACGATTGACTCATAGCAGCACCGTACAGATTATTCACATCGTAGTACATAATGTTCGATTCTTCCCGACTCGAATCGAAATCTTTTGCATCCATGTATCTATTATTCGCTTTGGCATATCTATTGAAGCACTGAGCGACACCTCCGCGAATACCCTTCTCAACGAAAAGCAACATTTCCACGTCGGTAAACAATTCAAGCTCTACATTGGTATGCTTGAGCATCGCATCGAAAGAAAGCCCCGGCGCTGTATAATAATGCAACGGATCTAAATTGTACGTTGCTCTGCAATTGCTGCGAAAATTTTCGAAGATGTCAACTAGCAAAAGTACATCTGTCTTCAGGTATAGATCCGAATATTCGCCTAGCGTTTTGATTTTAAACAATTGCCAGACATTTTGAGCATGCGCATATTCAGCGTCACTAATTTCTTCGTTATATAGTTTCGAGAAGAAATCTTTTTTGTCCGGTAACGCAGTCTCATCGAGTTTGCTCCAACTACTAACATAGTCATACGGGAAAACACCCTTTCGGCTGAGTAACTCGAATTCTTCCACACTTTTACAATTTTGCCGCGTGATGGATTTTTCTCCTTCATTCAGATACGCAGCTAACCGTTCGATACTACTCGGCATAAATTTAAACGAGTCGAGAAATCTATAATTCACAACGGTATTTTTTACTTGCTTCGTGAATGAAATATATTTCTCTTTGTTGATCGGAAGCAGTTGAATCATACCCTCGAACTCTGTTGCCAATGCTCGAATTAAAAAATGTGCGTCATAACCCGACAAGTTATGAAATATTACAGGTACAAAGTTGGGCTTCTTATAATTTAAATTACATCTATTGTGTGCCGCACCTCGATATTTACCAGTAAAATGGCAATAGTCACGAACCTTTATCTCATCGCCACTATCGTTGAATTTTTGTTCACACACATGGCACACTGTAGCGTCTTTAAATTGTTGTTCCTGAGCAGCGGTGAGATTATCCATAGGCACAACGTGAAGGAATTTCTGAGGAAAGAAATCCGCGTATTTGCACAACTCCCGCGTAAACCATTCAATACAATCTTGTCCTCGATATGACTTGTATTGACAAATTGCCGTTGAATATGCACAATGTACATAAAATCCTATGCTATGCGCCACGTGCTTCTGGTAACTCTGACTTGTTGCATCTTGAGTTGGCTCGAGAAGGCACTCCAGATCGGCATAAATCGCGAACGGTACATCCTCTTTGTGTTTAAAATTTTTTAACTTTAATGTTGTCCCTTCTTCGGGGAGAATGACTTTGCAGCCATCGTTAATATCGAAGCATTCGATTGTGTGCTTATCGAGCACTTTTTTCGTTTGAAAATGGCACAGACATCGATCGCAAAGCCACGTTGCACCTTTATGTCCACCGATTTGCGAACTGACGAGTCGCGACATATTTTTAATCCACGCGAAATGATGAATCGGAACATTCTTCTCGTCGAGATCGAGTTCTGTCTCAAGCATGAGCAAGTGTATCGTGGGGTGCGGTGATTTGCGTTTGCTAAGATATATCGGTACAATGTCCGACTTACCCTTCGTACGCTCCGCACAGTACACATTAATCGATAATTCGTTTAATTGTTCGAATCGTGGTATATTTCGCACTTTCATCGGATAATTAAAGTCCTTATAATTCAGCATCTCGCTAAAATACAAATAGGAACCCTTACGCTCACTATTTTTTGTCACTTCCGGGGAAAGCGCCGCGGTAACAGACCATAGAAAACAATAGGGATCGTTGTTAATAATATTAACGATCGCACGCTTCTTTTGCAGATCCTTCGGGATGCTGACAAATGTCGATAATCCTCCTTTTAGCGGCACATATTTGTTCATGTTGAGCTGAATATTTGTCACTTCTATCAATGACCAGCCCGAATCCTTCTCCTCGAACTCTTCCACTTTCGATAATAAATTTTCCTTCACATGTTCTCTATACCACTGATCGATATCAGTAGTTCGAAGGATTATTTCATTGCTCGTGCCGAATGTTTTCGATTCTTCCACAATACTATCACTTTTCGCAAGCCTAAATTTACACGTCAAAATCGTGTTGACTTTGAGAGAACGACGTTTTTTCTTCTTTCGAGTCCCATTGAGCATTCTTTTCAGTCGGCTCGCGATTAGCTGTTTAGAATCGTCCAAGAACTCTGATAAATCTTTATGCTGAAGATTTATTACCATACCCGTTCGTATTCTGCTCTTGAAGGCAGTATCGAGTTCCACCCATTGCACTCTGCTCATGATCGCACCTGCACCACGTTTTTCGAGGCGTGCAATCATCGATCGCAATTGCACAATCGCCGTTTGGATGCTAATTTTCTCACCCACTGTCTCCGCACTCTCTCGTAACATTTTACGCAAGAGATTAACATTATCACGACCGAATTTCATCCACTTATCAATCTCGGAACGTGAAGATTTCTCTTCGAGAGTTTTATATGCACTTTCCATAAGAGCGACAAGCTTTTTGCACTTTTTTGACACCATTTTCACTTTGTAGACGTGCACGAGAAAATAATATACGCATTACCTCAAACGGTCAGCAGTTATTTTAGCACGTTCTATACAAGAGGAAAATCAAGACTGACTAATGATTGCACCGAAGTCAAAGATGTTAGTTTCAACTCTCCCAATGCATCTCAACGTTAGCCAATCAGAGCCGATTTCCTATCGCGGGATGAACTAAATTTTCAACGATGTCATCGACAAGTGCCTGAACGAGAGAAAAACAAGCTCCATACTCGCGGAAACAGCGACAACCCTTGGAGAGAAAACATCGAACGTGTAACACACTTAAAAAATATATATTCTTCGAGATGTTAAGCGCTCTGTACTCTCGAGACCCGCGACGACGACGTCGTAAAATTTTCCCTGTTTAAAGAATCGAAAAAATATCCATCGAGATGCCGGACGCTGACACACGACACGCGCCCTTGAACGGGCCCACCAGCGAGTTAGCGCCCCGTCGTAAAAGTCTCGAATATTAGACCGAGAAATAGCATTCGATTTTCACGCCATGGCATGCATGTATTTCTTTCTATGTTTTGTTTATAAATTCTTATCGCAGTCATAAAAATTAAAGAGCGACAAGGGGGTGTAGGGTGCGTAAAGAACAAGGGTCTGACTCACGGTGCATTCATTAGGTATGACTGTTCTATTCAACATTTGTTTATAAATATTTAGCAGTCATAAATTTTCAAGAGTGACAAGTGGTGTAAGGGACTTGAAGTGTTTGTATATATTATCGCCTAACCAACCACTCGATGATAATTGACAGGTCTTGGAGTGCCAACGATAAATTCCAAGAAAAAAATTTCAACCACCCCCCCCCCCTCCCACCACCCACCTCCTCACCACCCACTGCATACCACTCGCCGATTCGCGCGAAAAAAACAAAAAATTTCAACCACCCACCCACCCACCACCCACCTCCCACCTCCTCACCACCCACTGCATGCCACTCGCCGATTCACGCGAAAAAAAAAAAAAAAAAAAAAATTTTTACCCACCCACCCACCACCCACCCCCCACCTCCCACCTCCTCACCACCCACTGCATGCCACTCGCCGATTCACGCGAAAAAAAAAAAAAAAAAAAAAATTTCACCCACCCACCCACCACCCACCTCCCACCTCCCACCTCCTCACCACCCACTGCATGCCACTCGCCGATTCTCAAGAAAATCTCATTCAACCTGACAGGTGGTTTGAGTCTCAGCTAAGATATCGGTAACTACCGATTCTGCAATACCCACCACCCACCACCCACCCATCACGCACCTGAGACTTACCTACCACCCACCAACCCAACACCCCCTCCCAACCACCCACCACCCACCCACCCACCTCCCAACCACCCACCAACGGTTCGATTCTCAGCTAAGAAGCGTCGGTAAATGTCGGTGCAGATCCCTTGAGTTAGAACCCGCCTTATATATCTACTGCGGCGGTATAAGCAGCGATTACAACGTTTACATGGGGGTTTACCTCGACACTATCTGATATTTTTTCCCTCGACACGTACATTGTATTGTCATTCACGTGGATGATTTTATAAACAATGCAACTACGATCGGATAAAAGCTCTAACAACCTGTGACGCGTCATGACAACCTCTGTCTTTGGTAGGTTTTCTTGATGGCCAAACTTACCCCAAAATGAATTTAAACAAAGTTTCGCGACCGATCTTAATCCGGGGTTTACCTCGATACATTCGCGATCTAGCTGCACACCCTCGGCTTCGCGAAAACTGGCAATGTACGCGTCTTGACTCTCGCGAGTTGTGCACTCTGAAGGCCATCCACTAGCCTCTTGCTTTATCTTAAGCCAAACAAACCTGCAGTTTGAGTGTTTTTATTGTATTTTTCGACTTCATACTGCCAGATCTCGTGTACAGCTAATATCGCGTAACCTTTCGCAACAGCCTTCTGGAATTCGCACGATACTCATGTGCCTTCGAAAGCTCGATCATTTTCATCATTGTGAACGCACGGACCCTGTCGCATCTCTTCGCAGCATCAGGCGATCAGGCGAACATCAGGCGATCGTGCATGCATACGGGGAGCACAGGGTGATAAACATTTCGAGGAGGTAGCACGGTACATCGAACGAGTCCCTCGACGTTATGCAAATCGTTGTTCGGCCCGACAAGATCGCTGCAAGTGTCCGCGGTATACACACGCGGGTGTCCTACGGGAAAATTACCATATTTCGAAATATATATACAACGAGCATACATCGATGTAATGGATTTTTTCGCGGCCC
Organism: Buathra laborator; assembly: GCA_934046635.1. NCBI lineage: Eukaryota > Metazoa > Arthropoda > Insecta > Hymenoptera > Ichneumonidae > Buathra > Buathra laborator. The sequence continues at coordinate 1,130,090 of CAKOHB010000040.1, forward strand.
TGTGTCTCGTAATAACTACGAGTGTTACCCGTACGCCACCCAAAAAATGCATCGCGAGGGTTCAGCGGCTTGTTCATGAGAACCGGGTGCCCGTTTACAGTTGTATTTATCAGGGGATTTTCGCTTTTTAGCCAAGCATAATCACACTCCCACATCTCGTGAAGAGTGTAGCCGAGGTCGTTTATACGCTTCGATGTAGTTAGCGTGCGCGTGACTCGATCGTTCAAGGTACATCCATAGAATTCTTCATTTCGTTTAGCCTCGGTGGTATAACACCTATCACAGCCGTGGAAGAAACATCCATGGAACTGTAGCACGTGCTCTACACCGACATCGGTTACGACAAAACCATCTACGAACGTACCATCGCGTAACTTATGCTCTCGACCTCGGCCCGCGTGAACGATTTGTTTACCGAAACAATGCTCTTCCCATAGGAGCCACTCGATAGCGATCTCCGATTGTCTATCGGCCCGACGATATCCGTTTCGCGGTAAGACAGCGATTTTATCTTCAGCTAAAAAGTTTCGCCGAAAAACTTTGTTACATGCAGAGGCGATGGTAACTGCCTCTCTAAACGGACACACTTTCCCGCCCTCTACAAAGATTTTCCGGAATGCAACGCACGCTATCCTGAGAATACTCACGTCGCTTCGACAATATTCGAGGATCTCCGTTTGAAAATCAAACTCGTAGTCAGCTGACATTCGCGCGTGCCAGTCAATTAATATTTTCCGATCGGCCGGTGACATCGTATCGGAGGAGTAGGTTGCGAGGGGCGGCAATGGTCCCTTATATTTTTGATTTTCTACTCTGTTAAATAAGTGAGGGAAGGTACCCTTAAAAACATTTTCGCCCAAGACGAATGTTTTCGGGAGCTTACTCAATGACATATGGAAATATTTCAAGCTATCGATGAAACGCAATTTACCGATTTTCATCTCCATGATGCTCGTCCCGTTCATTATCAATTTAGGCATTTCGTGTTGCTGCTCGACGAGATGCTCGAGGATAAATTGCGCGTCAAAACCTTTAGAGTTATGCGCTATGCAAATTATTTGACCAACTTCGCGATCTTTCAGTAGGAATTCTAAGAATTCCTCTACAGGTTTTTCTTTAAAAATCTTTTCGTTATCCTCCCCGCACAAACTACACTCCCACGTGTCATTCGGAATTTCTATACACCCGGAGCAGCGCTGTTGACAAACACATAGGTTTGGCTCGTGCAGAAACACTTCATTTACTCCTTCGACTTTGCACTCTTGACGAGTTTCAAAATCACAGAAGATAAATAAATCCGGTCGCTTCGATGGTTTCGCAGGTTGCAGTGGGGCCATGAAACACTGATGGTTTTCAGGTCTCATCTGCTTGCACGTGTTGCAGTAGAATCGATCACACTCGTGTGTCGCACTCTCTTTTTTGTACACCTGTCTCAAGCAATCTTTACACGTCTGAAGCATATCGCACAAACGTGTTTGAGCGCCGTGTGATCCAACCTCCCCGTGCCGGGCAAGGCACTCATCACCGCGAAAAAAACGCTTACACGTTTCGCAATGGATTTTTTCCGCGTTGCGATCACACGGTGGACTACCCTTGCAGTACGGACACTTTTCGGCACAACGATGCGCTGTTACCCTACTGTACGCTTTGCCGCACGGGACACAGAAAAAACTAAAACCCGCCGCCTGGGCGAGTTTCAAAATCAAATCATAGTGCATAGTGCATAGGAAGGACGTGATTGGTAACGATACCGGCTCTTGGCTCGTTTTGTTGCGGGAATGTCCGATGGTTGTTCCATGGGTGACGGCCGTGAGTCCCTCGCCGTAGACTCGTTCCGGACGGCCGTGAATCCCTCGCCGTCGATTCGTTCTGGACGGCCGTGTATCCCTCGCCGTCGACTCGTTCTAGACGCAGGGCTCATCTTCGGCGTCCTCTACGAGCCCCGCGAATACCTCTGCCGGAGCCTCGAGGTATAGCTGCGACTGCACAAGCAGGTGCAGCCACAGTTGACGGTCATTTTCCTGGTCGGCGGGTTGCTCTGGTCCGGCCATGTCCTCCGTGAGCGGGCTGGACACAGCCGGTCCGTCGATTTCCTCGGAGGATCCCGCCGGGTCACTCACCTCGCTGATTGTGTTGGCCGTCTCATCGGTGCTCTCTTCCTGCGAGGGGCGGGGGGGGGGGGGGGTTCGTTGAGCTCCGTCGCCTTCTCCCGCGCAGAAAGAGTGTATTCCCTCGATTTCAGGGCCCTCGTGGTGGTCCGGAGGCTCCCTGTCGTCCTCTTCCTTGGTAATTTCTTTCGGCTTATCGGTGTTTTCCACATGCGGTTCCGCCAGGGAGTAACCGAGCTGTCTTTCCAACTCCCTCCGGCCTCGCATATCCATAACTCCATACGCATGGCGATGGATAGTGTCTAGACTTGCGCTCTCCCATACCCATGTTCTGACGCGGTCGATGTTCGTGGGCTCGGAATGCGGGGGTGAGGGTGCGGCTGGAGATTTGGTGACATCGGCCGACACCCCTTCTCCCGGATCTTCCCCGTCGTCCTCCTCGTCTTCCGTAGTTTGGTCGGGTGGTTCTGGCCCGGCCGCTTCTTCCGACTCGGCGGGAGGTGCCGTTGGCTTGGTCGCCGTCGTGTCCGCTTCATCCGCCCCGTCGATGAGGGAGTAAATTTCTCCCCATAGGGAGTCGAAAGCCCGCTCCAGGCGTCGCTTATCGGCGGGGTAGAGCGGACGTCCACGACGTATTGGCCCGACGCACTGTACGTAGGGGTAGCATTCGCCGGGCTCCAGGTGCAGGGGTACCGTTTGTACTCCCTTATCCTTGACGGCTACCTATGCCTGTACCCCTTTGGCCTTGACGGTGATTGTCGCAGGCCGTTTTATCGGTGCGCCCGGTCGCCTGGTTGGCCAAATCGTCCGGGCACCTGCTCCCGTGCTGGTGGTGGCGTTCGCCGTTTGCCCTGAAGCCTCAGGGTTTCCCGCGGGCGTCGATTGTCTCATCTCGGTGGGTCGCATGCCGGCCGGCATGGTGCACGGCTGATTCGTGAGGCCCTCGACACATCGCGCGTAACGTGAGACGCACTTTCCGGCATGGCGTGCCGAGTCCTTATTGGCCACAAAGGTGCAGCAAAGGACGCATTTTCGACCTTCGCTACCCCTTTCCAGCCGCAGCATGAATTGCTCGTAGCATTTTTCCCAATTCGTGCATCGCGTGATTAATTTTCCGCAACACGCGCACTGTCCCTTCAGAGTTGTGGAGATCGCACGTTGCTCCATCGTGATTGTCACTTTTCACGGAAATTTCGCGCACTTCGTTACTCGCTCGATTGGTTAATTGATGGTGACGATGGTCACGTCTCCTGTCACTCGCGCACTCGCTTGTTGACCGAGGGGCACTGTCCCGGGGGGTGGTTCGATGCCCGTCGGTCCCGATCGCGGTCGCTCGTTCGGTGGTTCGACTGCCGGCAAGGTCGCGGGTCCGCGCACCGGTCCCGCGGCCGTCGTCGGCACTCGGGTGACGGCGCGACGTCGCGGTGATAGCGGCCCGGGTCGTCTCCTCGGCAGTGGTGGATCAGCCGGTGGTTCTTCCGCCGCTGGCTCTCCGTCGGCGGTTCTTTGTCGGTTCCGACGAGGCTCGGCCGACCGTCGCCTCCTTCTCCTTGGCTCGACCGCCGGCGCCCCTTCCGCGGCTGGTTTGTTCGCGGCCGGCGCGATCGCTTGCTCGTTCGCGGCGGGCGCTCCTGCCGGTCGTCTTCTCGGCAGTGGTGGCGGTTCCGGTACCACAAATAGTACCTCCATTTTCCAAGGTACCACCACAGCCACCGGTCTTGGTACCGTCGAAACTCCGGAGGTGCTGGCGACTGGAGGCTGGATTTCAGTACCGCTTGTAGATGTTGATTGGACGGTACTTCCTATGGGAGTTGGCTCCTCATCACAGGCACTCACGCACTTTATTTTGTCCTCTCGTCTTTGGCCCGGTGTTCGTATCTTTCCCGCAGCCATTGCCTTCTCGCGCTGTAACCGATGTTTTAGTCCCGCGCGTCTTCCCATTTTAAACCCCGCGCCTCCTCCCGGCCCTGTCAATCGACGACTAGTAAAAGGAGATATATGGGCGCCCGCGCGGTTGTACGCTCGAGAGTATCCGGCAGACGACCTTGAGCGATATTTCGCTCAAGGAAGTCCGCCCGGAATATTCTGAACGAATATTCGCGCGTGGCAGGAAGAGTTTGCGCGGGGAATCTCTCAGGGAAGTGAAATTTCGGCGGCTCAACCTCGTATCACTCAGGGGGGTAGCGGTTGCCGCTAATCCAGCGAATGGTCGCTAAATTAGCGAGATATTCGCTATAATGTCACCAGGTGACCCCCACAGTAGGTGCGGTGCGGTTGAGCTCTGAAAAGCGGAAGGCAATTCGTAGAGAGTCGCTTGGCGGGCCGAGACAAGGCGCGAGACGCAAATACAACGAGCTTTCCAGAATTATTTCTAATTATTTATATTTCCAATTATTATATTATTTCCACGGATATTCGCGAACCTATTAGTGGTTTTCGTGTGACGCGGGTCTACACTCACTGCACGAATGAATTTACAAAGGAATAAAAGTTCGAGTGGTACTACGAAAGTTCTCGCGAACTGTTCGGTTCGGTCGACGGTTTGGTAATGAGTGTCCTCTCCGCGTCTTGGGGCTGCCGATTTCTTTTTCCTGTGCCCCTTATCGGTGGTGGTGGGGGGCACAAAGGTCCGAGGCGACTAGGCCCTAGCTAATCCACCACGGCGTCTTGCCGGGGTAGAGAACACGACGGTGTTTTGTTTCGTCGCTCGGCACCACTTGAGATTACGACGTCTTCGCCTTCCACATTGAACGTAGCTGACGCTGATTTCCCTCGCATCATGCTCGGAGACCGATAGCCCTTCTTTGTACGCAGCCTCGTACGCATATTTCGTCCAGAGTCGTTATCGCTTTCTGGTTTAGGATTTCCTTCTTCGAGTCCGCTGCGGCGACGACGTCTCCCGTTGCACAGGCACGTTAGAGCTCTCAATATCCTCGAGCCACAAAAGTATAAGCTTAAACGGCGATAATCAGCTCTTGGCACGAGAACCCGGCGAGGAATAAATAATTCCGTTGTTGTTTTTCGCGTCGATGCGTGCCTATTTTGGTGATACGTCGTTCGATCTCAAACAACGACTCGCCGTCCTCTTGCAGCTTCCAAATCTCCGGGCTCGTCACTGACGGGACTTCCTCGACGAGTTCGATTGTCAACGCGGAATTCGCGGTATCGAGACGTTCGAGAAGTCCTGGCACCACGATAGTCACGTTGAGAGAGATGTCTGGAGTGTAAAAGTATTGTTCTCGGCTGTTGTAAGTCCGTATGCCAGTGAGCGCCGTTGTTCGTGTTCGTCCCACGCAGTTGGGGCTAAGATGAAACACCCCGGCCCCCTGCAGTGTGGTTGTTATTTCGTCGAGTCCCGGGCAAAGAATATGTATCTGTTCTTTTTCATTTAGAGAGAACAGCCACCCTCCTTGAGACGGCAAATGTATCCACGAGGCCCTGTGTTGTGTTCGGACTCCCACGTTACAGCTGCGATAAGCCTGTACCGACGGTCTCGTAAGCATCGTAATCTCGCACTGCTCCGAAGTCGATACTTCATGTAGCGGAGTCTGCATGGTGCAAATATATTTTTTTTCGAGTCGACTGCAACCGGCCATGTAGATATCGTCCGCCAAGAAATAATTTCGGCGATATCTGTTCTTTTTCATTTAGAGAGAACAGCCACCCTCCTTGAGACGGCAAATGTATCCACGAGGCCCTGTGTTGCGTTCAGACTCTCACGTTACAGCTGCGATAAGCCTGTACCGACGCACTGCTCCGAAGTCGATACTTCATGTAGCGGAGTCTCCATGGTGCAAATATATTTTTTTTCGAGTCGACTGCAACCAGCCACGTAAATATCGTCCGCCAAGAAATAATTTCGGCGATCATAAGATACAGCGATATAAGTAGTAGCCGGAGTCACGTGAGCCGATCCTGTAGAATTACTCCCCGGTTGGGGAACCATTCGATACAAATTGTAGTTCATTCGGTCCAGCAGCGGAATGTGTGCGATAATCAGTAGCCTTCCCGAATGATACATCAAGTCGGCGCGCGCTACTCGTGCCAATAACTCCCCTCGCAAGTATTCGCTGGCAAGCGGGAATTCGAACTCTGACGCGCGCTCTCTTATTTCGCGTGAGATGGCCGACAGCTGTGCCGTAGTAAGAACGGCCGGATGGTAACGCCCGTCGCGCGCCGCTGTGATAACTTGCAGGTACTGCTCGCACGCGTCGATATAGCGATCGATTTTTATCTCGACGCGCCGTGAGTAATTCACGAGCTCGACGCGAAAAATCATTTCGGCGGTATCCTTCGTGATTCCTCCTATTGTTTTCCATAATTCTTTTATCCGTTGATCCATGACGTTCACTCGCTTGGTTTCTGCGAGATGCTCCTCGTGCAATTCTTGGAGGATGGAACGAGTGAGATGCATTTGTTTTCCAATAAGCTGCGTGATGTTAGCCTGATCGGAAAACAATCTGTCGATTTGTCCGTTTATATATTCCGCGTCTTCTTCGTTCATTGTCCCGAAGAGCGATTTGCTCAGCGACCCGATGAATCCTAGAGGCACGGATCGTTTTTTCATCGTGCGCAGATGCAGGTCACTGGGAGATCTAATAGGCGTCGAATCTTGAGCTATTCTGGTCAGCTCATTCGCTAACGCTCTGGCGTGCGCGACGCGGCTGATCAGATGATTCGAATTTAGTAATTCGCTGCATTTGCCTCGCGGAAAGTTGGTGCCGTGGAATAGCGTGAATGTTACTTCGCGGCACTTTTCTAACACTTCTGACAATCGCGATTGCTCCTCGGGAAGCTTGATACGAACTTTTGTAGGTCGATAAAAACAGCCACCCTCCAATCGACATGCTGCAATCGAAGGGTAACCACTCGCTCGTAGTACAGTCCGGGGCGATCCGTCACCGAGGTCACGTGATATACGTTGTGTCGATTCAACTCGCCGAGGACGTAACTTAGGCACATGAATGACATCAACAGCTTCATCTTCCAGGTAGATTCTGTTGCCCGGGAGAATTCGGCGGAGATTATCGCGCACTGGCAGCTACGTCTGCAAAACACAAGACACGACTAATCTCGTCTCACTCACACCTCGTTACACTCGTTCTCTCTCATACGGCATTCAGTTACATTCGTTTATTGCCTGTGAGGGCTCGACCGCACGTGGCATAGGCAGAGTGACAGAGGCGACGCGCGTTCGGAAGGAGCGCGCACTATATTCCGTCTTTCCACTCGCCCAGCTTTACTCCACGCGGCATACGTATCCCGTTTGCCGTGCGTCGCTCGAGATCTCTCGGCTTACACAGGTTAATTAGACTATTTTATTCGTACGCCAACTTGACTTTGTCAACGTGTTTACGAATTCTTTGACCATTTACCGTCTCTAGAATTACGTTGCTTCGATCAGAAATTTCTACGATTTTATATGGCCCGTGATATTGACAATCAAACTTCCCTTTCTTTGGTTCTTTGAGGACATAGACGTTATTACCGACCTTACCTTCGAAAGGGCGGACCTTCCGATCGTAATAACTCTTGGACTTTTCTTTTGCCGCGTTTAGATTATCCCCCGCCATCGCTCTAATTTCCGATAATCGCTTGATTAATTCGATGGTGTAAGAATTGTATGTTTCTAATTTATTGTCAACGGGGAATTCGCTCGGCAGCCGAGCCAGCTTCCCGTAAACAATTTCATAAGGTGTAAAATTTGTTGCCTCATGAACACACGTGTTATATGAGAGTTCGGCATAAGGTAATAGCCTATCACAATCGTCGTATTGAGTGGCGTATTGTTTTATATACTCCACTAATACTATGTGACTCCTCTCGAGTGCCCCGTTCGTTTGCGGGCGGTACCCGGAGGTCGTTAATTGTTTTATTTGAAATATCTCGGATATTTTTTGCAGCAAACTGCTGGTGAAGGCGGCCCCTCGATCGGTTAGAATAGCCCGGGGGGCGCCGAACTGTGTAAACAACCGTCGCGCTACGGCTTCCCCGATAGTAGTGGCCTTTAAATCCGGTATAGGCTCGACAAGGCAATACTTCGACAAATGATCCTGCATGGTAAGGATGTGTTTATTACCATGAGGCGTCGTGGGTAAAGGGCCCACGGTGTCAAGAGACACTTTGTCGAACGTATCGGCGGGTGTGTCCGTCAGCAGCATCGGCTCACGGGTCTTAGCCCGTACGAGCTTTCGCTCCTGGCAGCCTTTACAATGTCTAATAAAATTTTGGACATCGTTGCGAAGCGAGGGCCAATAAAAACGTTCTCGGATTTTCCGATAAGTTTTCGTTATTCCTTCGTGTCCTCCAAAAAGGCTACAATGAAACTCATTTATTATCTTAGCTCTCGACTCTGCTGGCGGTAATAGCAGCTTGCCATAACAGACTGTCACTGCTACGCCAGACTTATCGAAGAGCTCGTGTAGTTTTTCAACGAGTCGTCCACTCGATAGGGTGTCGGAGTAATCCCCTGCACGTGAAATTCGAAACGACTCGACGCCTGAATTTATGACAATTTTTAAAAAATTTTCTAAACCCTGCAGCGTGTTATTGTCCAGCATCTGGTCAAAGTAACGGTTCTTCACGACCACGCTGTAGACATTGCGCTCGCCGTGCGGCGTTATTGCTATTTGGCCGACCCGTAACCCTTGGTTTTTATGGCTTGTGCGTTGATTTTTCCCAGGTCGGCTAACAATCGCCCGATCGGGGTGGATAGTTCGCCGTCCGCTGAAATAAAGTGCACATAATTGTCTATTCGGTAGGTCAGGCACTCGCGAGTACCGACTACCGGCTTATCGTGCCTTTCTGCGACGTTATCGCTCAAGGTCCCGGGTCCGCGCCCGGCGTTAACGAACTCGCTGTCTAATGGCCCTACCTCGAACAAATCATCGAGGCTAGTCATTCTGATTTTTGGTGTTTGTTTCGGAAGGACGATTGCATTATCAATCGTTTCATCCTCGGGAATCGGATCAATGCTTGGTTCGTCCTCGGGGATTGGACTGACAATAGTGTCGTCCTCAGGTGTCACGCGTGCCGCTCGCTTCGGGTGTGGCGTCGAACGTGCCATGGGGTCGTGGCTCGCGGGAGGCCGCGACCATCTCACCGATCGGCGCGGGGCTTCCGACGCGGCTGATGCGTGTTCGGTTGCCTCGTGTACCGTGTCCTCCGACGGCGTCGGGTCAATTTCTTTCGACTCCTCGCTCTCGTCATCGGCATCGGTGTCATCCTCCTTACCTGGCAGCGTGACTCCCTTGAGGCTTACGCGCCGAAGTAATTCAACTTCGCTTACTCCTCTCTCTCGCTCGGCGATTTTCTCTAGCCGTCGCGATAGTTCGAGATCGAGTCCGGCTTCGTCAATCGGATCGAGAGCGTTAAGAATTTCCCGTGTTTCTGGTGGGACTTCGTTTCCTTCGGAAAGGAAATCCGGCCAGTCGAAATTTTCCTCACTATAGGAGTCCTGTGCACCGATTTTGTTTTCGAATCGTTCCTCCAACAGCCGAAGCGATTCATCGAACCATTGGAGGGAATCCTGCATTGTTTTCGATGCGCAGTCTCCTCCGGTTTGCTCACATGGTTGAATCTCGTCAGCTTCGAATACATCGTCATCGTCGGATTCATCCATTGGTGGCCTAATGACCACGGCAATGCCGGGGAAATTCATCGGCGGGTCCTCAGCTGCCGCCGTATCCGAATCGGTTTTCGCTTCCTCCGGGACAGGCGCGACAAGCGGAGTACTTATCGGCCGTTTCGGGGGAAGCAGCACCGCGGGCAGCATGCTTCGATGCAACCGTTGTATCGGCGGATCGGATGCCTCCGAGCTCGTGCTGACCTCCTTGTAAACCGGTGCGGTGGTCGGCGTCGTGCGTAACCTCGCACGCGTTCGTCCGGCCACCGCCTCTGTGCTCGGCGGTAAAACAACCCGCGGAGGGTTCTTTTTCCGTGTCCCTGGCGGAGCGTTGAGAATCGGTTTGAGCTTCGGTACGTTCCCCTTATCGGTGGAAGCAGCGCCAGATGAAATTGGCAATACCTGCAAACCCTTCTCATTTGTCTTTTCTGGGGCTTCTACCTCCGAATCGCTTGAACTCGACAGCGCTCGGGTGACCGGATTGCGCGAAAGGGCATCGGCATTTATGTTTAACTTTCCCGGCTTGTACACGGAGTCGAAGTCATACTTTCGCAAACGCATTTTCCACCGGTTAAGCCTTTTCCCCGGATCCAGAGTGGTTTGCATCCATTTCAGCGGCTCGTGATCGCTCACGAGCGTGAATTTCTTCCCGTAAAGATATGTCGCGAAATGTTCAATAGATTCGATTATTGCGAGACACTCCTTTTCGGTAGTCGAGTAGTTGACTTGAGGAGGTGACAAGACGCGCGAGAGATACGCGACCGGCAAGTCGCATCCCTCGTGTTCCTGGGACAACACTGCGCCGAGAGCTATATCCGAAACTATATCCGAAACCGAAAGCTATATAGTTTGCGAAAACTTTTTTTCTGCTTCGGTCTCCAGACGAAGGGTTGTCCCTTTTTTAAGAGATCCGACAATGGTTTGGAGATCTCCGCGAAATCGAGAATGAAACGACGGTAATAACCGCAAAGGCCGAGAAATTGCCGTACGTTTTTCTGTGTTTTTGGTACTGGAAAATGTCGGGCGGACTCAAGCTTCTTTGGATCCATACGGAGCCCGTCGCAGCTGACGATATGTCCGAGGTAAGCGACCTCCCTTCGCAAGAAGGAACACTTATCAGGCTCCAGGCTCAAGTTCGCATCCTCTAGACGCATCATGAGTCTGCGAACCTTTTTCTCGTGTTCTTCGAGGGATTTAGCGAACACCACAATATCGTCTAGATAGACGAACATTTCGGTGCCCTGTAATCCTAATAACATGCGGTCCATGAGACGATGGAAGGTCGCGGGCGCGTTTTTCAACCCTTCCGGTATTCTGGCATACTCATAATGGCCATTTAGCGTAGAAAACGCAGTCTTTGGGCCGTCCCTCGGATCCATTGGTATTTGCTGAAATCCGCTCGCCAGATCGAACATCGAAAAATATCTGGCTTCGCCGAGTTGCTCTAGGATTTCAATCATATTTGGCAATGGGTATCCATCGGAGATAGTTTTTTCATTAAGTTTTCGGAAGTCTATAACCATTCGCATGCGAGGGCGTCCCTGCGAATCGGCTTTTTTCGGCACAATCCACACGGGAGAATTATACGGAGAGCAGGAATGAATTATGACTCCGTCGTCGAGTTTCTTTAATACCTGACGGTCCATCTCCTCTTTATAAACCACGGGGAAACGATACTGCTTTGTGTTCACGGGTAAATCGTCAATCGTCGGGATCCGATGGTATACCAGATCCGTCCGTTGCAACTTATCCCCTGGTAACTTATATCGATAAGGGAACTCCTCCACGAGTCGCCGAACGTGTCGACGCTCTTCCTCGTTGAGGTCGTTTAATCGTAACGCCTTGATTATTGCCGATACTCGGTCGGCTGGCGGCGACGCCTCTTCGTCCGTAGTGCTATCATCTTCAAATCCGGAGTCTAAATCGTCCGGGTTTTTTATTTCAAAGGGCTCGATCTCCTGTGGGCCTATCTCTATCTCCACGTCTTCGAACCGCGTATTAATCGCTAATATTTGACAAACGCCCGCGTTTCGCGTTACGATCGTGTTCCCAACGTACACGCCCTTTAAAGTCTCTACCCGCGCCAAGTACCCTTCGTTCAAGTTCGTTTCCGCGATTGGTAACGCAATCTGCTCCCGCATTCGCGCGCGTAACTTGTATTTTCTTTTTGCGGACTTCACCCTCGTGAATAGTACCTCTGCCGTTGGTTCGGCATCCACGGGAGGATTCTCGATAAATGGTTTCGGACGAATCGGGTCGCTTCGCGTTACTAGGGCCTTATGGTGTAAAGAGATTTCGGCTCCTTCGTCGTAGAAGAACGGCCTTCCAATTAACGCGTCACTAGACAATGGCAGTCGGTGAACTACGTAAAATTTACTCGGTTTTTCGTTAAAGTGAAGATTAACGGAACCTAGCGTAGGAATTTTCGTTTCCTCCAGGCCCGTTATCCAAATAATATCGTGTATGTTTACGCGCAAGTCTTCATCTAGTGCATTTAGTTTAATTAGGCTAGTCGCGGAGCCTGTGTCGAGAAAGAATCGTCCTTTCTTACGGCGCAGCTCCGGGGCAGTTAATTCGACTACTGGATACTCGACGGGGGTTGGGTTCCAGAGGACGAGGCATTGTTTCCCAGGAACCTCACTGAGGGTAGCCCGTCGGGCGATCGCGCCCGGTTCGCCGGGGAAGTTGATCGCGCTCGGCTCGTCACCGATTCCCCGGGACGAGCCGATTGCGAGTTTAAAGGGGCTTCGGTTTGTGGATTCCGAGGTTCGGCCGGGCATCGTCGGTTCCATGGGCAACAAGGACAGCCTCTACCCTGAGACCAGCAGTACTCGTGGCCGCAACCCTCGGGAAAATATCCCGCGGCACCCACATCTCGTTTCGCAGCATCCGCTTGCCCCGCATTACCTCGCCCCTCTCTAGGTTGCCAATTAGGGCTAAGTGAACGATGCGCGGCCTGCTGATTCTGCCAATTCGATCGCTGGCCCGGCGATCGACCACGCGAGTCGCCGTAGTTAGTATATCGCGCGTCCGGCGATCGACCACGCGGATCTCCGTGATTTTGGTAACGTGCGTCAGACGATCGACCACGCGAGTCGCCGTAATTCCCATAGAGGACTTGCGCGGTGATCCCATCGCGGCGCGCACGACGTTCTTCGTTATCGATATACTCGGCCGCGATTTCGTACGCGTCTACTAATGTTTTTGGCGCTCGAGGCCACACGGCTTGAGCAATATTTGTCGGCAAACCGTCCATGAACCCAGACAACGCGAGGTTGTAAATGGGATCGTTCGGCCGATTCGGCGGCTCCGCGCCATGCTGTGCCCGATATGCCGATCGGTTTCCGCTGATTAAAATCCGTATTCTATCATAGAAGTCGTCGACAGTTTCGGCCTTCTTCATCCTAATGGAGGAGATTTGCTGACTATAATACGCGTATGTTTTCCCGCGCGCAAGCCGTTTCTTTAATAATTGTGTTAATTCATCGACCGTATTAACCTTTTGTCCGTACACGCAATTGCGCACACTCCCGCGCAATTTTGATATTACTGCCGCGACGAATTCCGGTTCGTTTTCCGGTGGCACGAACGTCGCCACATTTTGGAGATCCTGGAGGAAATCCCTTAAAAACATATTTTTTCCATCGAAAGTCGGCAGATTCGTGTATCGATTATAAAGGGTCATATTCTGCATCGCGGTGCTCACATATTGCAGAGCCCGCGTCGAGACGTCGAGCGCCGGCAATGGAGCGCCTCCGCCCGTCGCCATTTTTATTTGTTACTTTCTCCTCAATACGTGCGCATAATGGAGAATTAGAGGATAGCTGGAGAGTATCGTTATTATTACTTTTGGATTATTCGCCCGGCGCGATTAAAATTGGTTGATATTGATAGGTCGTCGGGTCCCAAGTGGCCACGGTGCCAATCACTCCCGCGTACGGATCGGGAATATTCTCCGCGATGTAAAAAAGATAGGTGGAGTTCTCAATACCCCCAGGTCCCTCTGTCGTAGTGATAAGGATCGTTCCGAGGAACTCGATTATATCGTCGCCCTTTAAGAGCAGAGCAGGGTTCGCAGAGTGAATTTCAGCACCTAGCGCTAGCTCGTTAAGGCGGACGACATTTACTCCTTAATTAAAGTTGGGTTCGAATATTGCCGAACCTTGCGCCAATTCCTCAGAAAACATCAAGTGCTCGGGACAACCCGGAACCACGGGTGCGTGTTCTTGCTGCACCATTAGCGTAGCACGCAAGAGTTTGTTTGGGTCGGGTGTGAAGTTTGATAGCCAATATCACGGTTTTATAATAAGCTAGAGATATAGCTTTTGACAGAATTGAACATTGAGATTTGGTTTCAAATTATACCCAAATAATTGTTAATTGTAAATTGTTAAATTTCGAAAGTTCTGACAAAGTCAAGCGTAGCCAAACTCAAGGAATTTCCGGATCATCCCACTTCTGACACCAGTTTACTTGTTACGTCCCAGGGCGTTTTTTTGGCCTCTCAAGTGAAACCCCTTCGTACGAAAAACGAAGAGTTTATATTTATTTTTGTTCGGGCTCTTTCCGGACGTCCTCTACAGGACGTTTCTTGAGGATGGTTCAGGCTTGTTCAAATAATTAATGATCTATTCCAAATTTTATCAGTAACGAATGGTTAATTTTTATTGTAACGATAGTTAAACATTAATTTCAGTTAGCAAAAAAAAACACGCGTTTTATTCATACCTTTCCTTAAATTCGACTTACAAGTTTATATATCGGATCGCAGACACTATTCTCCCTTTCTCTTCCTCCTTCTGCACTTCGGATCCCTTAATCTACACGACGTTTTTCTTTATTATTCGTGGCACAAATCGTAAACCTTAAATTCTACACGTAAAGACTGACCGTCGCGGCGCAACACTAATCAAAGCTCCCTTCGGCCGTATTGACTTCTAGTACAATTTTTCTGAACCGCGGATCTCTATTGATAGATTGACAATACTTTGCGAGTGCTCTTACGAGGAGTTTTCCGAAGACAAGCTTTCGCTTCTCGTGTCAAAACGGGACTGATTTCCCCGGCGCACCCATCCGCCGGTCTTGCGATCGGCGGGCGGCTGGCCGGGGGGTTTTTGCGATTCTCGTGGTTTTGTTTTCTGCGGACTCGGCGGCGGAGAACGCTCTCGCGATATCCGTTACCGAGTCGCGCGTCGGTCAGCCTTTTTGGTAATTTAACTAATATCTATTTCTTAGCGTCTATTAGGTTATCTAGTTACATTCGTGCTAACGGCGGCAGCAGCGGAACTTACCGCTGCGGCCCTCGTCAGCACGAAGTCATTCTAGGCGCGCGTGATAGGGGTTACGAGTCGCGCTGCGCATATTTGGATCCGCGGAAACTGATCCTCTTGCTGCGCAACCGTAACACTGACGCTGCTGGTCGTACAACACGTAGATATTATAAACGACTTCGGGAACATAATCTAATACTGTATCCGTACCGTTAAAAAAGGGTGGCGCACTACTGCCAAAGTTCTCGCGATCGAACGCTATTAACGCGATACCTTCGAGTGCAAGCACCTCCTGGAAAGCGGTTAACTCCGCGTAACCGCACCCGTCGTCCGGAATCTCTACTCCGGCTACAGCGGTCAGAGCTACGGCTAGCTCTTTCTGCCGCGACGAACGGTTTCGGTGGACATTATCCCACTCCCTTTGAAGCTCACCTTCGCGGATGTGGCCTCGTTTCGCGTACACTCTACCGGCTACAATCGCCCGCGGAAGACAGAGGTTGTCGACGTTTTGAATATAGAGAATGGAGTTCTTCGAGAAATCTCCTCCTATTGGTTTTTTGGGCCTTCCCGCGCCCACTGGCATAGAAATTACGTTGCTCACGATCGTAAATGCATCATCGATACAAAAACCCGCCAAGCTCTGGGCCACACTACTGATCATCTTAAAGAGCTGATCGAAATTAAAATCGGCTACGGGGCGGTATGACATTCCCGCGGGACCCCGTGTAAACGCTGTACTACGAAACTCTATACCTATCATGTCGCGTTCACTGCCGCTCACCAGAAGGGTGTGAATTTTGCGTAACGCGGCCTCCAACCACTCAACAACATTCGCATCTACAGGCGGCTCGCGGATTTTAAAAGTAATTGTCGAACCCATACTCTTAAATTTATCGAACCACCAACGGTTCTCCACGCGGTGAATAATATTTGACTCACCAGACTGATCTAGATCAGGCTGCTGCTGCTGCGCGTCCTGCTGCTGAGCCTCCGACGCTTGTGGAGTGAGCTGCTGTGGCTCCGGTGACTGCGGCTGCGCCAGCGAGCGACCCTCGATTATCCGGTCGAGCAGTATACCGGATCTCGGGGGTTGCGACGACGGGATGAATTCCTCGTCGTCGTCATCGCTTTCTGCCACAATCATGCTGTGGTGTGGCGGATCGCTTTTGATTTGCGACGACGGAATATAGTCGTCGTCATCGTCGCTATCCGCCACAACCATGTTCCACGCTTCTAGGGGCACCACTCCGCCACCCACTTGCGATGACGTCGCTAGCGGCTGCGAGTCCAGCCCAGAAGCGCCCCCGTCACGCTGAACTTCTTCATCGTCGGCTATCGACATGTTTAGCGTCGAGTTGAGGAGCGCCGAAGAATGTGCGGATGCTGGAAGTAAAAGAAAAACGGTTACATTGTTATATATAAATATATATGAATTTTTTAAACAAAATTCTTACCTTGACTTTCACTCGTAGCAAAATGGCTGACATCTGAGTTCAGCGGTGTTGGAGGCTCGTCTTGGGTATTACCCCACAAACTCGCATTTATCTCCGCAACCGCCTTTGCCGTGTTGGCGCGGGATAAATCGGCCGCGACTCTCACCGCCTCCGCGGCCGCTTCCGCAGCCTTCTCGGCTGCCTTCCGCGCGCGCTCAGCCTCTACGGCGAGTTGCTGCGAGACTATTAAGGCTCTTTGAGCCGCTGCAATTAGAAACAACCCAAATTTTAAATTTAAATAATTTTTAAAATTTTTAAATTTTAATTTTTTAAATTTTAATTTTTAATTTTTTTAAAATTTTTTAAATTTTATAAATTTTTCCAAAAATAATAACACTTACCAAGTTGAGCGAGCTCTTCTCGAAGAGCATCAGCATCCCGTGACGAAATATGTCGGGAACTCCCAACCACGTCGCACACTGTTCTCATCGCGTCATAATGTCCGCGAAATACACCGGCGCGGTACAACTTCACGGTAGCATTTGCAGTTAGATGCTCAAGAAGTTTCTTGAGCCTCTTGATCAATGCCGCCCGCCAATCGATTTCGCCAGCAAATGCTCGAGCGCCACTGACGGCTCCTCAGGCATCGCGTCCACAACTTTTCTAATCATACCGCGCACGGCCATATCGCTTTTCGTCGTGAATTCGCCTAATTTCAGCATTTTGTAAGTATCACTTCAAAACTTCACTTCACTTTAAAAATTTTCAACGTGTGTTGAAAAAATGCACTCTGCACGAAACTAGCAAGTTACACACAGCTGTATCACCGAACAGAATTTAACAAATGCACCGGTCAACGATAGCGACTTGCACTTGGCAGTTCAGACGATACAATGTAAATTTCTTGGTGAAAATACTTAAAGCTGCAGTTTTACTCCCTCATCCCCTCCTACGAGTATACATTGTCTCGAAGATGACTATTGGCTCATTACAGAGCATCCTTTTCTAGTTTTTTGGAAGCGCCATACGCCCTACGGACCACTTTACCTTCCTCTACCATAAAAATAAATGCTAGGATATAGCAAGTAATAAATGAGTCAGCGCCTCGTCTCACGAGGTACAACCCTGTAAGTAGTCGCCGGACTACAGGGTTGTACTTTGGTCACGGGATATTGTGGCCGCCTTATGCTATCTATCTATTTTTTTTTTTAATGTGGTGTTATGGAGGTGGTGCTAATAAGGCTGCACTAGCGACATTTGGTACGTCGACGCTATGTGGGTGGTTTGTAGTTCTGTTTAGGCCCCAAATCACAACGCTCACCCTCGTGCGTGACGTAACAATGTACCTGGAGGCGTGCCCTCACCCCTTCTCCTCCGAAAAATTGCATTCACTCCTCGCTCACTTTGCGCAACGCTATTACGTTTCAGAGTCTCGAAGAAGACGGTTCACTTACTCTCCAGCATCTTCCAAAACATAGTGCAAGATGGAAAATTTTGCCGCCGTTGTGAATAATATTCAGAACCCAAAGCGTACACGCGAGGGAGAAGATCATCAAGCTGAATCAATAATCGCGTGGCGCCCACTGAATAGAGCTATGCTATTAGCTACAACGTACAACTTAAATACCTCTTGTACTAAAATGGTTACAATTGGTCTCGAGCTTGTAAACGGTCAAGACTTCGAGGTGGCCATAAACCGCTACAGTGCTGGACTTTCCTTGACCGAGGCTGAGTGGCAAGAGTTTTGCTCGCAGGAGACAGTAATTACAAGTTGGTTCAATGGGCATCAAGAAATCATAAACGATACTCCACTGGCTATACACTGGGTCGGTCGCCAGAGGATCAATTTTACAACGGCCTACAACGAAAAAGCCATCGTCCTAGCGCTCAAGGACCATAAAGACCACAGTCAGCTGAAAAAGGCGAAGAAAACTTTTTCGCTTGACATCGTCATGCAGAAGACGACGTACGAAGGATTACTGGCACTCATTCCGTGCATCAGCAATAAGATCAATATACTTC
Organism: Buathra laborator; assembly: GCA_934046635.1. NCBI lineage: Eukaryota > Metazoa > Arthropoda > Insecta > Hymenoptera > Ichneumonidae > Buathra > Buathra laborator. The sequence continues at coordinate 1,148,547 of CAKOHB010000040.1, forward strand.
GCGAGGATCTCGAACTCGTTAAAAATCTTAAGGATATAATCATAGAAAGAATCAGTGTGGAAACTGCTCTAGAAGACAGGCCCGTACTCCGGAGGGGACAAGTCACCGCATCAGGACTCAAAATGTTCAGAGATGAGTACGCGAGCGATGTATGCGATCGTACCAGTATACGAAATTTCTATCATAAAGATGATGAGGAGGTGAACAATAAGATCCGCTTAATCGGATCCGAATTGATTTGTCTTCATCACGAATACATTTTCCGTAAAGTGATGGATAATGTAAAAACGAACGAGTGAGAAATATATATATATTAAAGTTTAAGTAAAAAAAATGTACATCTAGATTTAAGAATAAAAATCATTATTGTAGAAAAATTTTGTTTCACCTACCTTCTCCTTTTACTCGATTTATTTTTCTTTGAAAATTCAGAAAATTTTCAAAAAATAAAATAATTTTGCTGGCCATTTTCTGAAAAAATTTAAAAAATGCATTGCTGGTGGGTGGGATTCGACCGATTCCATCACCTTCGACCGCGCCATAAACCTAGCTAGCACAAGGTATTACGGAAGATCTCGTGGCGTGCGATGCAACGCGAGCATACGGAGCGCACGATCGGCGACCTTCGGTTCACTCGTGTACACAGCAGTTCTCACTCCCTCCATTCGTAGTCCCTGGCGCTTCGAACGCTCGACAGCGGAACATATTCACTCTCGACGCAACGTCGACGGAACAACATCTCCCATCCCCACCCTTACCACCGCCGTCGAACGGCCCGAGAAGCAGCCTACGGCCTCACCGTAGCCGAGGGAGAGGGGAGAACAGCGCGAGAGAGGGCGAATCGGGAGCGCGGTAGGACGGTCGACTTTTGAAACTCGCTCGCGGTAAAAATCTTACAAATAAAGATATATAATAATTTCCGAAACGATTATAGTATAGAATATCCCGCGTAGTGTCGGTGAAAATAAAAGCAAAATAAGTAAAATAAATAAATAAATAAATAAAAGTGGCCATCCCCGAATCCACGGAAAATTCGGAACAAGGATTGAAGCGAAGAGGACACCCTGAGGGATCTCCGAAAATCTCGATCGATCGAAGAACGAACCCCGGGGCTGTTTTCTTTTCTTTTTGTTTTTTTCTGAGTGGCTCACCTCCACCTCCACCCCGAGGGTGACATCCGCAGACGCGGGACTCGCCCATCAATCCTCCACTCCCGCTACATAAAAAAAAATATATATATAATAATAAAAAAAAAATCTATAACAAAAAAAAATAAATAAATAAAGTAAAACATTTTAAACGAAAAACAAGACAAAAGGGGCTTCTAGGTAAATCACATCATACGAAAAGCTCTTATTCCGTTTCTGATAGGATAGTTATAGGTGTAATATTACGGTAAATTTAGACATGGCAGAGGGTATAATCCCCGGCCTTCATATTGAACCGTGCCTCTACGTGAGGAAACAATTGACTCCTCGATTCATGAATACATAGGAATAATAGACAACACTCAGGATCGTATCGTAAACAGCCCGGTGGCAAGACAAAACCCAAGTCCAGATAGACAATCTCGTAAACGTACAGCTAATGAAATGTCCCCTTCTGAGACAAACAGTAGCAGACTCACGAGTAATAGAAATAAATACCCGAAGAATACAAACTCTACTGATTTCTCTAATTATCTCGAAGGGTCGGACAGCTATGACGAGCTTAACGTCATGGTAGCCTCTACGGAGGAGGGGCTACTAGACATTGCTAACATTGAATTCGCGGATAAACAAAAAAAATCGATACGATGACTCTTCGGAGGGCCCCTACGTGGTCCACGTGGTTAGTACAATAAAAAATAAAAACTTAGGAAATCTCCACCCGATGTCGATTGGTCGCAATCTCGCGACCATTTCAAAAGACATTGACGACGTCAGAATCGTAGACATTTAAAAAATCGCGGTCTTCTGCCCCTCGGGTAAGGCGGCAAACTCGCTAATTTTAAATGCGAATTTCACTAAGTTTAACTGGTCAGCATTCATTCCCTCTTATATAACAACCAGGACGGGTGTGGTAAAAAACGTCGACCCTGATATGTCCTTGGAGGAAATCAAACAAGGCATTTAGCAGTCGCAAAATGAAAATATCTTGCGAATCGAAAAAATGAAACGCCGGATAAAAAAGATAAAGATAAACGATATGAATGAAAAAATCGAGTACTCCGAACTAGTAGACTCCAACGCAATTAAGATCCTTTTCCAAGGATCCGAACAACCTAAATATCTAAAAATCTGGCACGTTAGGTGCAGAGTAGAACCTTACAAAATCAGATCGAAGCTCACTCATTGTCAAAAATGCCGAAGGTTCGGACACACCTCCGACAAATGTCGGGGAAAAGCTCGTCGTGAGCGGTGTGGTGATAATCATTCAAAAAGCGAATGCGCGGGAAAATTTTTGAAGTGCGCAAACTGCTCGGGCCCCCACGCATCGATCGACCGTCTCTGCCCTGAGCTACAAAAACAATCATCGATTCGAAAAATTATGAACATGCAGGGCGCATCCTTTCCGGAAGCAATGAGGATTTTCCAAAAAGAAAAAGAAAATTCAAAAAACCCGACACCCCCTCCTCCGAAATCCTCATTTCCCCCTTAATGTACCCCTTCCCACGAAGCTCCGCTCCATCACTTCCATCAACGACTCCTAGACACGCACTGCGTCCGCTCCCCCCCCCCCCCCCCCCCCCCCCCCCGAGACAACTCTCCGCAATCCAAACACATCAACGTATACACCACAAATCCCTCGAGCACCCGAAGAAAAAAAAACAATAACTTCCCCCTCCCCCCTTACCCGTCAGCAAGACAGACAATACTCCCCTACACCGCTCAACACAACTCTTGCCTTATGTCTCCTAATGGTCGACTCCCACAATCGCCGAAGCACGGGTCGCCTCCCTTCTCTCGAGGTGATAGTTTAAACGCCACAACCATTGACCGCTTCCAAGGAAAACTCTTCAAGGAATTGAACTCTCTTTGCGATCGCTGGAGTCAAACCGTCATACCAACGTTTGCGGAAGGCCTCCTCGACGAAGCTAGGGATTCCTCCTACCACAGGAAATATATAGACTCTGAAAAGACGGGGTTAAGTTCAAAGAGGACGCCGTCACCCCCTCACGCATACAAAAACCGCTCCCCAATACTAAACCCCGTCACTAGCTCCCCTTTTAGGATCGATAACGAGAGATGCACAAAATACTAACATGGAAATCTTACAATGGAACTGTCGCAGCCTTAATACCAAATGGCAAGAAATTCACACAATTATCCACGATAAAAAAACTTGTCTGTCTATCTGAAACATGGCTCTCTTTTGACCAACACGTTCACGTAAACAGTTTCACGATTATCAGAAAGGATAGGCCTGCCTTTAATAAAGGTGGAGGAGTAGCTATCTTAGTTCACAATTCCATTCCTTATAAACGATATGCCACGGACCACATAAAAATTAGAGGCCTGGAGATAGTGGGAGTCGAGATCACGGAAAATACGCCGTTTTTTCTACTTTCAATTTGTAAAGAGCCTAGTACGCACTCTACTCAATCGGAATGGGAAAGCTCTTTTGCCCTCCTCCCGAAGAACTCGATCATCTGCGGGGATTTTAACGCCCTGCATGAAGACTGGGGTGGAAACATCAGAAACTCCTCAGAAAAAGCGCTAAAAAAATCCATGGAAAATATATATTGGAGGCCCCTTAATAACGGTGAGCCTACCATTATTAGCAGACCAAATACCCCCAATAGATCCCCTGATCTCACGATTGCACCTTTGAATCTCGCGCTAAAATGTTCTCAATCTTAAGAAAATCAAACTCAATCTTAAGAAAGTCGACTGGGAAAACTTTTCGAAACTCGTAGCCGAAAAACTACCCCCTCATTCGAACATAGAAGACAGCTCGAAGGTTGAAGAAAATTACACTTTACCCGCGTAGAAAAAATTAGTATGGGATTGACTCTGGGAGGATGATGGGCGAGAGGCTGGGGTTTGTTTGGGATTGAATCTGGGAAGCACTATGGGCAGTCATCTGGGTTTTGGGACCCGGCTGGATGGTTTCCCAGACCTTTTTCCATAGCGTCAGTGGACCGGGGGAATCCGCGTGCCATCAATCCCATACGCTTTTTCAGATTCTCTCCCAGCCGTCGCGTACAACCGGGGGAATTCTCGTGCAATCAATCCCATACATAGAATCCCATAATATGTGTAAATGAAAGAAGAAGAAAAAATAGATTTTGTCAAATAGAAGGAAAAAATGTAAAACGAAAAAATATGCCCAAAACTAATTTTTTTCGACGCATATGAGTTCCCCGAGCAAAGTTAGGCGCTGTAGTACATAATCGGCGGGTAAATTTCTTTTAAGGTCCTTTCGCTTGGATGGGCAAATTAAAAGATCTATGCGAGATCATCCAATACTTTACAATATTTTTGGGACCTATATCGAATTTCAAACGCCGATTACGTACAGTAGCATTTAACTTTGCTCGGGGAAAGCATATCCGTCGAAAAAAATTGGTTTTAGGCATATTTCTTCGTTTTTCATTTTTTCCTTCCATTTGACAAAATCTATTTTTACTTCTTCTTTCATTTACACATAATATGGAATTCTATGTATGGAATTGATCACGTGAGGATTCCCCGGTCGTACGCGACGGCTGGGAGAGATTCTGGAAAAGCGTATGGGATTGATTGCACGAGGATTCCCCCGGTCCACTGAAGCTATGAGAAAAGGTCTGGGAAACCATCCAGTCGGGTCCCAAAACCCAGATGACTGCCCATAGTGCTTCCCAGATTCAATCCCAAACAAACCCCAGCCTCTCGTCCATCGTCCTCCCAGAGTCAATCCCATACTAATTTTTTCTACGCGGGTATTCGAAGCTATCATCAAGGAATCCCTCCGAGAAGCAGGAGCAAAAAACCCATGCACGAAAAAAAAAACATAAAAAACCCGGCAGCTCTATGGTGGTCAGATGAATGCACCGAGGCGGTCGAAACGAGAAAAACTGCCCTTAATAAATATAAACAACAGAGGAATTCGAGCAACTTCCAGGACTACATAAAAATAGCTGCAATTTCAAAAAAAATTCTTCGGAAAACTAAAAGAGAAAAATTTAAAGACTTTTGTAATTCCCTCAACCCGCAGATGGACGTAGGAAAAGTCTGGGGCACTATCAGAGCGTTTAAAAACAGAGCGCTAGGTAATAACAATACCGCAGATACAGACCTTTCTTCCGATATTGCCCAAACCACAATCGACAAATTATGCCCCCCTTCTGCTCTTTTCCGCCAAGCCTCCAGTTGGCTCAACTACCGAAAAAAACCGAGTTCCCCGAGGTACTCACGAAAAATATCTCCGAAGAGGAGGTCCGCATCTCGATCTGTTTGTCGAATAAAAAATCCGCCGCGGGTACGGATGCAATCAATAACGCCACTCTAGCAAATCTCCCCGCCAAGGCTATAGCGTTCCTGGCGAGATAGTTCAATGAAATTTTTAAAGCAGGTACTCCACCGTCCCCCTGGGGCAGATACCTGGTCTATCTGATCCCAAAGCCAGGAAAAGATTAATTTCGTCCAATCTCGCTTGCCTCGTGCGTCCTCAAACTGTTCGAGAGGGTCATCGCTCGTAGGATCGATTGGTATCTGGAAAACAAAAGGACGTTCTCCAGATACCAAATGGGTTTCCGGAAGGGGCGATCCACTCTCGACCGTATTGCGGTGCTCACGACGGACATACACTTGGCATTCGCTCGCAAACAAATCCTTGGCGCTCTTTTCTTAGATATAGAAGCCGCTTTCGACAATGTACAAGCAGGCATCCTCACTCGAGACCTCTGGAAGCTGGATTTCCCCCCAAATCTGATCCAGCTGATAACCGGAAGTATTGCCGAAAGGGAGCTTAATATTTTTCTCGGGGGTGATAGCACCGCGAGGGTGGCCGGAAAGGGGCTCCCGCAGGGATCTATCCTTAGTCCAATTTTATTTAATATATTTCTCCTGGATATTATAAATTCCCTTCCAAATAACTGCAAAATTCTTGTATACGCAGACGATTGCGTGATATATTCGACGGGTTCCTCTTGGGACGAGGTAAGGGACGCGTTGCAGAATGCTTTCGCTTCGATCTCAAGCGGCCTACAAGAAAAAGGGTTAAACTTATCTGCAAAAAAAACCATGCTGGGGTGCTTCACAAGAAAAAGACTTCAGGGCTGGCCGTCAGTTGTTATTGGGGGAGTTACTGTTAAAAAAAAATGTCGTCCCATTCCTGGGTATGAATATCGACCAAAAATTAACTTGGCGAGCGCATGTACACTGTACGAAAGAAAAAGCAAAATCAAAAATTAATATTCTAAAGTCCATTTCGGGGTATGGATGGATATCTCACCCTTCCACGCTTCTGTCGGTCTATAGGACTCTCATTCGCCCTGTCCTTGAGTACGGGTCACCGTGTTTTAAGGGGGCAGCGGTCTCGCATTTGGTTGAGCTGGATAAAATCCAGTTCGCCGCTCTTCGCTAGTGCCTGGGGCTGCTGCCCTCTTCTCCGACGAATGTTCTCTTGGCAGAGGCCCATCCATATACGACGAGAAAAAAATACAGACAAACTTGTTCTAAAAAGCGTCGCGAATAGAAGACATCCTCTAATCCCAAAACTAAAGTTGCTCGAAGAAAAACTAACACATACTCGCAAGCCCGTTCCCTATAAAAAACTCCCTGCCCTCCTACAAAGCCTTAAAAAACAAACGCATAATAGCTTCCCTCGATATAAATGATCACCCCCTATGCTTCCAACTCCCATTTGACCTCTATCAATTCTCGCCTCATATAAACACAGACCTTGGGAAATCCCTTCAAAACTCGAAAAACCCAAACGATTCTCTCATCTCGTTCCTGCGAACGGAATGGCCCGAACACACAGTCTATTTCACGGACGGTTCGAAAGACCCCGAACAAAGAAAATACTCGGCGGCTATATATTCGGAAGATACCAATATTAACCTCGGGATCGGACTCCATCCAAACTTCTCAATCTGTACCGCAGAGACCGTAGCAATTCTGGCTACCCTCCGTTTAGCGGAAGAAAATAACATTAAAAAAGTCATTGTTTGTTCAGGCTCGCTCAGCGGGCTACAAAAAATTAAAAATATGAATATCAACGCTAACGAGTACTCGATCTCGTACGAGTGCAAAAACAAAATTTTCAACATGCATAAAAAACAGTTCGAAATAATCCTCATATGGGTTCCCGCCCACGTGGGAATCGGTGGTAACGAATCCGCGGACGCCGCGGCAAAAATGGCACTTAACGCTCCGATAAACGTCAGTTTTAAACCCAACGTCTCAGACCAATTATCAGAATTGAATCTGAGATATAACCGTCTAACTAAAGCATTTCTCAAAAAAACTTGCATTGAGAAGGGGGCGATCTACTTCAAAGAATTTTGGTCCGAACAAAAACACCCGTGGTTTAATAACTGCAAGGCCTCGAGAAAGGCAATAACGACGACTAATCGTATGAGATCCGGTCACTGTGCTACAAACGCATACCTTTTTAAAATAAAAAAAAATCGATTCTGACGCCTGTCCCTGCGGCGTGTCCCCTCAGGATCTCGCTCATATATTCGAGTCCTGCCCGCAATTTTTTGAGCCAAGAAGAATCATGATGGAGGCGCTCCGAAGAGTCAACTTCCCGCCTCCATTTCTTATAAAAAACATGCTAAAAAACCCTACGAGAGATAACATACGAATAATAACAACTTTTCTCGAAAACATTGAACGAGTTCTCTAACTGGAGTTGTGGTTCTCATCTTCCCGGAATCATCTATGTCTACCCTTCACGAACGAGAGAAAACAGTTAAAAATCAGTAAAAAAATATATATATATTAATAATATAAAAAAAAATAAAAAAATAAAAATTAGAAAGAGGGGGACAATAAATAAAAATAATTAATAATAATAACTGTAGAGCGCGGGAAAGGAACAAAAAATATATTTATATACCATATTAAGCCTAGAACCCCCTTGAAGTACCCTCCTCCACTTCCTCTCCCCCCCGCCCTCCAGGGGCCACGCAAAGCCACTAACGCCGATCGGTGCAACAGTTCTACATAAGAACAATCATCACTCAAGAACGCCTACCTATCGCGATTGGTACTTGGCCTCACGGCATAAATCCAGAGTCACGGCTCAGGAAGAAGAAAAAGCGCGAGAGAGAGAAGACCGATGCGACAGCACCCCGGCCGTCCCCGCCATATTGAAAATCCGTAGAGGTACTGATCTCTAGGGTCCCCCTCCACCGGCGCTAGCCGCCATCTTGAAATCCGTAGAGGTACTGATGTCTACTACTACTTCTCAATGGTATAAAAATCTGAAAAAAATCAGGCATATTTAAGGTACTGAAAAGATTAATTTTGGCTAATAATAATTCCAAAAAGTTATTAACAAATTGATGAAAAAATAAGTTGTTAAACAAATTAACGGGAACTCAACTTTTTTTTAATGAAAATTATTTGTTCATTTTTCTGAACACGTATGAATTTTTTCAAATTTTTATCTTGGGTTTGAGTTTTTTCTTTTTCTATACATTTTTTCCATTTAAAAAAAAATGTCAAACCCAAGATACAAATCTGAAAAGATTCATACGTGTTCAGAAAAATGAACGAATCATTTTCATTAAAAAAAAGTTAAGTTAATTTGTTTAACAAGTTTTTTTTCATCAATTTGTTAATAACTTTTTATAATTATTATTTTGCAAAATTAATCTTTTCAGTACCTTAAATATGCCTGATTTTTTTCAGATTTTTATACCATTGAGAAGTAGTTGCAATTCTCTCTCATTTTTTCCGAACTTATGCGAAATGAACTTTCAGCAACCGATCCTCCTTTAGTGGTTACAAAGTTCAAATCTGAGCGCTGTGGACATTGCCTCGCTACAGGATATAAACGAACGCACGTTCGGGCTTTGTTCTAATGGAACTTACTTTAATTAATAATACAATTAATAACACGCGTACGGGCTCATCTTGACTCCAGCTTAGTAGCAGTTACACGTTTACGCAGCCGCAGTAGACAGTCTACCAGACAAGTCGAGCAACTTGGAGCAAATAACACACTCTGTCGGGAAAACGGCTACTACGGGCACAAGAATACTTCCGGACAAACGAACGTAAAACCGAGCAATTTCCGCGCCGTTGAATCTGTTCGATTCTGTTAACCGACAGAACTAATGTTAAAATTTCCTATTTTCCATTTGTTACATTCAAATACTTTTGCACTTACTTGTCCACTGACGCTGGGGATCTCAAGATGTTCCAAAAATACATCATCATTATTGTACTTGAGATACTTTGCTATCGTTCGCTTCCTTGTCCGGTACAAATTTCCCTCTCTTGTAGTCACTGGTGCCGGCCCCGGTTGCAATTGGGCGGAACTTTCAAGCGACATCGTATTTCGTTACGAGTTGCCCTTTCATCAAAGTACGCTGTCCACCCACTGATACATAAATTTGTCGCGGTTATTCAAGTTTCAATACTAGCCGAATATATAATATTTGTCTCTTCGACAATCGCGCGAGATACTATTGAGCTGAATGTCGGCTGTGAGCGTCTCTCATTGAGCGCTTTTTGGGGTTAGTAGATATATAAGGCGGGTTCTAACTCAAGGGATCTGCACCGACATTTACCGACGCTTCTTAACTGAGAATCGAACCGTTGGTGGGTGGTTGGGAGGTGGGTGGGTGGGTGGTGGGTGGTTGGGAGGGGGTGTTGGGTTGGTGGGTGGTAGGTAAGTCTCAGGTGCGTGATGGGTGGGTGGTGGGTGGTGGGTATTGCAGAATCGGTATTTACCGATATCTTAGCTGAGACTCAAACCACCTGTCAGGTTGAATGAGATTTTCTTGAGAATCGGCGAGTGGCATGCAGTGGGTGGTGAGGAGGTGGGAGGTGGGAGGTGGGTGGTGGGTGGGTGGGTGAAATTTTTTTTTTTTTTTTTTTTTTTTTTTTTTTTTTTCGCGTGAATCGGCGAGTGGCATGCAGTGGGTGGTGAGGAGGTGGGAGGTGGGGGGTGGGTGGTGGGTGGGTGGGTAAAATTTTTTTTTTTTTTTTTTTCGCGTGAATCGGCGAGTGGCATGCAGTGGGTGGTGAGGAGGTGGGAGGTGGGTGGTGGGTGGGTGGCTGGTTGAAATTTTTTTTTATTTTTTTTTTTTCGGGCGAATCGGCGAGTGGCATGCAGTGGGTGGTGCGGAGGTGGGAGGTGGGGGTGGCGGGGGGGGGGGGGGGGGGTGGTTGAAATTTTTTTCTTGGAATTTATCGTTGGCACTCCAAGACCTGTCAATTATCATCGAGTGGTTGGTTAGGCGATAATATATACAAACACTTCAAGTCCCTTACACCACTTGCCACTCTTGAAAATTTATAAACAAATGTTGAATAGAACAGTCATACCTAATGAATGCACCATGAGTCAGACCCTTGTTCTTTACGCACCCTACACCCCCTTGTCGCTCTTTAATTTTTATGACTGCGATAAGAATTTATAAACAAAACATCCACATCTAAAGCATGAGCAATGAATCTCGATCCTTGTTCTCATAATTTATTATAGGGGGGGGGGGGGGGGGGATATTAAATAAACAAAACATCGTGCGTGCATTTCACCGAATATTCAAAGCAAACTATTCTCGAGGGACAACGCTTATAGTTCAGTCTGCAATTGAACGGCAAGATGAATACAATGAACGCTACACCCATGATTCGTAATATTAAAAATCCGTGGGATTTATCTAAGGCGGAGCTGAAGACTATTTCAAAATCTAAACTTCTCAAGTATTGGGGAACGCAAATTCATCTCCTGTGGGATCGATTACCCGCACATCTCCGTGCTGATCCCGAAGTAGCATTATACCTACCATGCATGGAGCATTGGAATACACCAGATATGAGAACTCATGTTGATGGACCAGCACCTCGCCGATTGCAGTGTGAAAAGTGTCGTTCTAAAGCGGTGATTCATACGTCCAGTGAGTCATGAAGAAACAATAACAAAATGCGTGATTCGTTAGTATCGCATTTTCGTTGCTGATAGGGTTAGAGAGGAAAAAGGCGGAGTCGATGAGCAAGATTGGGTGGAGGGGGTGCTACAGTGCAATGATACAAAATCTGATGCTGCAGCTTGAATTGTACCATTCAAAGACGTGATGCAGAACAAAGACTGTATGCAAAGCAATCGTCGTGAGCTAAAACTACGCACCGAACTACTCTTGAAGAATATCAAAGAAGTACAAAATCTGATTCGTACGAGATCAGACTTGCGCTTCATATTGAAGACATTCGACAGCATTCAAATCCTCGAAAATGGATCTATCAGCTATCAACAAGGTGGGCAAGATGGCGGAATTCCTTCCAACGAAGAAGCTGATCGAGCTGGAAATTCAGCAAGAACATCCGGTCAGCAATCTAAAATTCGTGGCGACGAAATTTGGAAAAAGAGTGGTCGCTGAGCTCAACGGAGAATACGCTGTCTTCCTACCGGCGCGACTTGCAAGAGTTCATACAGATGGTTGAATCGTCGCAGAAGAATCATATTCGCATGACATATCACGGCGGAAAATACAACAGTGTCACATTCCAAGTCGTGTGAAAATTCCAGTCGTGTTTGTGTTTTTGTGACAGCCAAATCGAACTTTATGTAGAATAAGAGTTTTAATATATCATTGTATAATACAGTATTAATAACATAAGTTTTGATTTTGGATTGTAAAGGTTTTCTACGTAAAAAAAAAATAAAATCTCATATATGTAAATCTGTTTTATTTCTTTACAAAACACCCTCATTCGTCTACATTGCGCCTTATATGCATTATCCAAGTCTTCAAGGATTTCACATTCCCATCAGAACAGTTATATTTTAGTAAGAGATTGGGATGATGCGGACATCTTATGGCGGGTATTACGGTTGATAGTTTACGCAACGATGGGCACTCCAGTGTTTCCAAATCGACGACGGCCACCGATGTACCGATCATGATGCGATCCAGCCATCTTTTTTTCTCCAAGCCCTTTACAAAAACGGTTGTTCCAAGCGTCAAGATAGCGCGAACGAAACTTATAGCCCCCTCGTAAGACATTTCTCCAGACTCCCAGGACATTCCATGGAAATTGCGTTGTAGCCACGAATTCATACACTTGTATTTCGCTGGTAGGTCGGCCCATGAGCATGGCGGTTTAACGAGCAACGTTATAGGATCAGCTGCCATGTCTTGAGCAAGTTCAAGGATGGATATTTCCTTCAACACGAACTCGTCAATCGGTTTCTTGAAGCCCTGAACGTCGACGATGAAGTCCATGTTGAGTAATACTAACTTGATTTCCCATATGGAAGTGGCTTTTATACCAATTTTTTTACCCCGCCGCTGATTGGATTGTACTCGACGATTCGATCGTGCAATATTAGACAGTGTGCTAATGTTCCGGCGGGAAAATTATTCTTAGCTTCAAATTCGAGACGAATATCAACAGGTCCGGACTTGAGAGTATCGTTCTGCTTTGAACAATCAATTACAATGAGTGGAGCATAATTCAAAAACTCTTCCTTGTTTAGCAATGGTTCAGCTTCTTTACCGTAATAACTAGTTTGGAAATTCGCGTACATCTCATATAGCAAAGCATACTGATTTTGATTAATATCAAGATTCAGGTTGCAATAGGGATAACATTGTGAATTCAAGTATAATTTCACGTCGCTGATGTTACAATGATCGAAATTACTAACATTTTTGTTAGTACTATTTTTTCTCTTCGTTTGAAAGCCTAGAATTACATATCGAGGCTTTTCCAACTGAGAAGATGTCTTAACGGTCCATACATGCTTCGTAGTGGTGGGGAGTAGGGGATACTCGTATAATTCCCATGTACGAAAACTTATGGGGATCGGGGCATCTTTACCTATAAAATTTAGTAGTCGTATTTTCCGCTGGTCGGAAATTGAGACATATGGTATAAGCCATTCGACTTTATGAAGAGCAATTTTAAATTCTTCCGCTGCCGTTTGAATACCTGCGCTGAGATCATTTTTTGATCGCGCGAGAATCAACTCGTGTTTGGCATTGACGACAATCTTATGGTAATCTTCAGCGAAGCCAAATATCAAGCTGAGCGGTATGCACACATCGAAGTAACCCGAATTAGTTAGTGATTTCCTTTCTTCAACATCAAGCCAACCAGTATTTTCCATTACTGAAGTTTGACTGCGACGTAGAGATGCAAATCCTTTCATGAGACTCGTAAGACCGACATTTTTGTTTCGATCGATCTCGATACCATTCAGTTCATATCGAGCTTCCTCGAACAAATGACAAATTGCATTGTTCACGAGAGTTGTAGAAGCGGCAGCTCCGGATCCGTCAGCTTTGATGAGCTTTCCACATATGTGAAGCGAACTCTTGCTGGGGAGCAAGCTGAGATCTTGATGTTGAACTGCAATACGTATCTCATCACTGTTGTTGAAAGATGATGACGCGTAAGGCTGATGAGCATGAATCTCACAGTGTGTTATGGATTCATCAAAGACGATGGGTGTCTGAATATTGACTATTTCCTCGTCCATCGCGTTCGCCAGCAGCAGATACAAAATACTCGGAGTAAATATCGCTTTACAATTTTTTTCCGCGTTGCTTGACCTTGAGGCCGAGATTTTTCAGAAGTTGCACGTTCTGATGTGTTAGCACCTTGGGAGCTAGTCGATGACTGATCTGCCGTGACCATGATGGCTTATTATAATTGCTAGGCTTCCGGTTAAAAACTATAGCCATTATTATTATTGAGATTTAATATGCAACCGAATCGTTATCTCTTCCCCGCGGAAATTAACTAAATTCCCGTCCTGATCTACTATTCGCAGTTGAATATAATCAATAATCTTGTGGAGAATAGGGAGATAAATGACTTGTGATGGTACTTCGATAATTTTATATCCCGGTGGGACAAATGGGAAGAATTCGTGAATAGTATGTACTTTTCGCTCGTTGATATAAGCACCGGTTGTGAGACTACATTCAACTCTTAAAGCGTTCACTTTGAGAATGGCTACAGGAAGATCAGACTCGTGGTTTTTATTAGCCGTCAATATGCGTTGTGTGAATCCTAGTAACCGACCAATAGAATCTTTAGGTGTGAAATCTATATCATGATCACACCTTATTTCACTGCGTAGAGTATTATTATTTGGTTTAATATCGATAGTAATATTCTTACCGATCAGGATGGGTTTCACATAATTTTCAATATCCTCAATTTCATAGCTACCAGTCGGAATACTTATTACTTCTCCGCCAATGTGAAGTTTATTATTATCAACGTCTATATTGGGAATTGAGTTGAAGGTTATCTGTGGAAAGTTCAATAGGCGGAAAATATTGAGCTTCGAGAATGGAAGAAGTTCCAGATATGGTCAATGTAAGAGTATCATTCATGATGCTGACTGATATAGAACTGAGTGTGAAGCATCATGGTTAGTGTTTATATAGAGAATATTTTTCCTTACGATTCAGTTGATTACAAAGAAATTTAAGACATAAATGACCGCATTCTACTGTATCATATGCCTGATATTGTTTATAGTTATATTTTACGCTACCGACACGTACATAACTGATAAATTCTACCGGTGGTTGAAGATCACCGAAACTATCAAAGTATATAACTTTGTTATCAAACTTTTTGTATGCGACCCAGTGCGTACCAGCTCCATTCTTATCGTCCAGATTGATAATTGCAGACTCCCGTTTGAATGGACCACTCGTCGGCAAACCATTTCGCATAAAAACTCCACGAAAGTGTGGAATTTCCATAATTTTTGCATACTTTAATAGGTCGGTGTCAGTTAGTGCTCGGTGTGGTAGCGTCACTTTCCGTTTTTTGATGCAATATGAAGTCCGAAACCTTTTTTGTAGGGCGTTAAATGCAAGCCTTTACCCAACGCAATAGCCTCCATCGTTTGATTATGTCGCTTATTCTCCTCCAATTCTCGTTTTGCCGCTTGAGTGGCGGTAACAGCTTTAGCTATACTGGCCGCACCACCGGTCAATGCCCCAGCGGCACTAAGTCCCGCGAAAATGGGCACGAGAAATGGCAGAAAACCACCTATTTTATTTGGCACAGGTAGTACTCGGGGTGTGAGTACTTTACATTTGCCGCCTGCTTTTTTCAGAGCTTTGCGAGCACCCTTAAGAGCTGTTTTAATGACAACGCGTGAATCATTACTTTGAATCATCGCTTTCTTAGCAGCTCCAATTATCTTTCCAAGTCCAACGTTGTTAATTTTCTTCGAACCCATACCAAATTTTCTTTTAGCTTTCATTATGTTGGTAACGGCCCACGCGGCTGCTTTCTCACCTACACTAGCGTCAGCGGCGCGCACGCGTTTCCAAGCGCGCTCAGCCAATACCGTGTCCGCAGCGCTTCGAGCAGCAAGATTTTCCCGATTTATCGAATAAGCGATATCGTGCTCCTTACAGGCTTCGTCGAGCGGATTAATTCCCGGATCGCCCCGTGCGAGACGTTTCGCTAGCTTTGTTCCTGGTCCGCAGTACTGATAACCGGGCAGATGTAATTCAACAGGGAGATTATTGATGAGACTGTTAACCAAGCCTTTACCACGCTTTTTAGCACGTTTCTTCACGATCTTATCCATCAGAAGACTCATGAGTCACTGAGGAAATTTTTATATATAAACGATTATTTATAAGGTTTCTCGTTAGTCTGCATCGGGATGAAGTTCAAGACACAATCCACCAATTTACCTGTGATCGATTTCGATCAGTTTGCGCAGAATGAAAAGATCGCGAAGCGACATGGTAATTTATTGCCAAATACCGTTCGTGCAGTGTTCTGCGGTCCATCAAACTGCGGCAAAACTAATGCGTTGCTTACACTCATCACTCATCCCAATGGATTACGATTTGAAAATATTTATATACACTCGAAATCTCTTAAGCAGCCAAAGTATAAGTTATTAGAAAAACTGCTTGAGTCTGTAGACGGTGTTGAATATTTTCCCTTCAACGAGAATGAACAAGTGGTGCCACCAAGCGAGGCTCGACCGAACTCAATATTTATTTTCGATGATGTAGCATGTGAGAAACAGGATAATATTCGAGCATATTTTTCAATGGGTAGACACGAGCATGTTGATTCATTCTATCTTTGTCAAACATATGCACGTATTCCGAAGCATCTCGTGCGCGATAATGCTAATCTCCTAGTACTATTTAAGCAAGATGAAATGAATCTCAAGCATATATACAATGATCACGTAAACACTGATATGCCTTACGTTGAGTTCAAAAATTTATGCTCGGCATGCTGGGTCGATAAGTATGGATTTATTATGATTGACAAGGATAGTGATGTTGATCGAGGTAGATATAGGAAAGGGTTTGACTGTTTCGCGTGCATCGATAAGTAATAAATATTCTATTACTAGCCAATCTTGAAACAGTAGTGTCCGCGACTCAGCTGCGGCAACATGAAGAGTGAAAATATTTCTAGAGAACAAGACGTTTTGCGTAAAATCGTCAAAGCCAGCGATGCAATTCGACGGAAACATAAAATGTTGAAAACTGGCCGCGAGGCCAATGAACAGACGATGCAAGAAGTCTTCAAACCACTCGTGAATCCATTGGAAAAATTAGTGAATGCATCCCACACAAGTAAAAATCACGATACGGCACTAGTGAAGAAAGAAATTAAGGAGGGGGAAATTAAGAATGAAATTAAGGATGAAATAAATTATGACAACATTGTTGAAAGAGCCGGAACGAGTGGAATAGTGAAACGTAAATCTAGCAACGACGACGTCGACGATGACAGTGAGCAAGATATTTCTTTTAAGTCGGCATATGGCGGCGATACTGAACACGTTAATAGCGACGATGATAATGATGATGATGATGATGATGATGATAATGGAATTGTACAGACAAACGCTGAAGTAGATGAATTAATAAATGAATATCTCGCATTGTTGCGATCAAATAGAACGACCGATTTAGACATTTCTTATGGGGTGAGAAATCTTGCTAATGATAGGCTAATGATTGGAGACTCACCAATAAATTTTAACGCTACTTCTATTCAAATAGGAGATGTAAGCTATGGAAAAACTATCGGACTTATCGAACTGTTGTTTAAAAAAAAACCCAATGTTGCTCATATTAGCGTCGATGATATGAAAAATTATAAGGATATAATTATCAGAACAAATGCGCATAAGAAGTATTACAAGAATAGGGAAGCGATCCGTGTGAATAAAACTTTCAAATTCATCAATTATATTGCAAAAATTTTAAACGATGTTGAATACACCGGAAAAGGTATATCTCAATATAAAGTTACGCAAAAAGATGTTAAGGTGGATTATGTTTATTGGGATGATCCAAACGAGCTAGTGAATCGGCTTCGTCTACTCTTGGCATCACAAACAGCTGGCAACTCCTCTCATAGAAACGAAATTATGTCAATTATACAGGAACTACGGGAGGCTCAGATAATATATTAACTCGTCACCTATCGAGATTCTAAACATTTGCAGGATGAGTGTCGATGTGTTTGGACGACAGCTCGATAAGAGCGCAGGTGTAAAAAATCGCAGCCTTCCCGGCCGCCCTGGCGTTCCCGGTAATCCTGGTATTGGATTTAAATTAACCGAAGACGGTCATTATGATTTGGAGAACAAAAGACTCCGCAACGTTGCTGCCCCTGAACAACAAGACGATGCTGCAACCTTAAACGTCTTACATCGCAAAGTACATACTACAGTGAAGATTTTACGAAAAGAAATGAATGACAGTAATCTACTATTGGTTCAGGGGCTTGAGACGACAATGCAAGATATCATAAGAACTGTAAATATCAACCTCGAAACAGTACAAGACTTAGCTACTCGAAACTCAAACGCCATTGCCGACGTGGACGTTAGACTACACGTTCTCGAGAATGAGCGCGCACAAAGAAGCGCTAGTGGAGGAGTTACATAAATCCGCCCGACGGAACTATCCTCGCCGCCATGTTGATATTCGAGGCCTCGATGAGACTTGGCAAGCCGACCTCGTCGATATGTCAGCTTACGCCGGTCAAAACAACCAATACAAATATCTACTTACCATCATCGGTATATTTTCAAAATTCGCTTGGGCCGTACCGATGAAGAGCAAGACGGGTAAAGATACAACTGCCGCAATGAGAAAAATACTTATCAAAGGACGCACACCATCAAAATTACACGTCGATAATGGCAAAGAGTTTTACAATTCAAATTTTCAATCTCTTATGGAGCAATATAAAATTCATTTGTACTCAACATTTAGCAATTTGAAGGCATCGATTTGCGAACGTTTCAATCGAACAATAAAAAATAAAATGTGGAAACAGTTTAGTCTTCGCGGAAGTTATAAGTGGATTGATATTATAGACAAGTTGCTTTTCGAATACAACGCCACAATACATCGTACTATTAGAATGAAGCCAAAAGACGTATGTGCTAAACATGAGAAAAGTCTCCTGCATACTGTGTACGATCAACCACAAATTAAATATACCAGAAAGCCAAAGTTTCAAGTCGGCGAAAAAGTTCGAATTAGTAAATATAAAAATATTTTTGCAAAAGGCTATACACCCAACTGGACAACGGAAATATTTACGATATCTCGAATAATGAATACTTTGCCCGTGACGTACAGACTGAGAGACTATGAGAATCAACCGATTGCCGGTGGTTTCTATGAGCAAGAGCTACTCGCGGTCAAACACCCCGATATTTATTTAGTTGAAAAAGTGTTGAAAAAACGGCTCGACAAACTTTATGTAAAATGGCTCGGATTTGATAACTCGCACAATAGTTGGATTAATAAATCGGACTTGTGAAAATAATAATGTATCATAATTATATTGTACTCTCCGAATGTGAAAGTGAGAGAGCGAGAACAATCCTATCTTTTCGAGCTCAGGTCGATGCACATGGCCTATGCACCGGCTCTGGAAACATTTTTTTCCACGCACCGTAAAGATTTTGGATGACCCCCTGCGTACTCTATGTCCCAGAAAGAGAAAGACCCTTTCTCGTGGGGAAAAATGACAAGTACAAGTACAAGAACAAGAACAAGATGAAGAGGAGGAGGAGGAGGAGGAATATGAAATTGAAGAGTAAGTTGTTATGGAGTATGAAGAATAAAAATGAAGTGATGTTCGACCATTGATCATTTTCAAAACATTGTTTTTTTTATTATTACAATAAAAACAGTGGAACTTTTTTTTATAAGAATCTGATATATATATTTTAATCATCATCAATGTATCTCTTTATAATACAATATAAAAAAAAGAAATGCCGTCTTGAGTTCATCCAATTAATTTTCTTAATTATATTTTATTGTCTATGATAACCCCACGGCAGAGTATTCGTGGAACCATGCAACAACATCCGCTATCATCGTTCCAGCTTAATGCTAATTTCTGCTGCTTAATCGTCTCCACGATGTGCTTACGGCTACGTATCAAACACTGCGATTTTTTTACATTTTCATGCTGGAGCAGACACTTCTTGTAATCGTTGAACGTTATCGTTGCTAAGGTTGACGCTTTCACACCCTTTGCTCGTTTTTTCGTCTTACTCTCTTTCTCGTCCTCGATAACTCTGTAAGCGTACAATTTTGCTCTTAATCCTACGAACTCGCTCATAATCATTCCATTATTCTCATCCTTCATTAACCCGAGAACTTTTTTGTTTGCCAACGGTATGTCATACGCATTGTTAGGAGGATAATCGGAGGTGTCAAATCGATGCAAATCATCTTTTATCGTCTTATAGATATCGGGGACTGTAATGTGGTAAATGAGGCTGTCAGTGTCAGTGTACAATAATTTTGAATTTTCACCGAACTTATTCTTTATGTAATTGTAATGGAATTCATAGATGTAAATCTTTGATAAATCTAAAATACTGAACCCCGCGTAAATCGGCTTATAAAATTTCACTGAAGATCTGTTCATTTCTATAATCACCATATCATCATCGAATATGATGCAACTATGAAACGTGGGCTTCGCTATGAGCGATCGAGCTCCATACCTTCCATCCCACTTCGTGACAAGCTTGACGTTACGATGTTTTCTCGGGTTCTCCATTGTTTTCCCAAAGACCGAATTGTTCATCAATTTAAAGAAATTTTTTGCAAATTCATTCGTAGCTTTTTTACGCATCGCGGTATTCAAATCGATGTATCCCTTCAGCCATGGTTTTTGCTCGAATTTCAACACCCGATGAATTTTTATCAAAGTTAAACCCAAGTCATTATTCCACTATCGTACTATCGTAATTTGAAGCAATATCTTATTGCTTCAAATTACGATAGTGAATAATGTATTTTTTCTTTGCCAATAACGTTGTCATGAGTTTTGGTTTATTACATCCCGGCGGCGTGAAGTGTTCTGCACACAATGGAAGATCTTTGTGCAATTCGTGGAGCTCCCGGGGATAATCAAAATCGACCTCTAGTATATACCCCGTCGTAGCATCATCTTTTACACTCATTATATCAAGACTTTCGAAATCATCTACCCATTCGAATGAGCCGAAAGGTAACGATTGACTCATAGCAGCACCGTACAGATTATTCACATCGTAGTACATAATGTACGATTCTTCCCGACTCGAATCGAAATCTTTTGCATCCATGTATCTATTATTCGCTTTGGCATATCTATTGAAGCACTGAGCGACACCTCCGCGAATACCCTTCTCAACGAAAAGCAACATTTCCACGTCGGTAAACAATTCAAGCTCTACATTGGTATGCTTGAGCATCGCATCGAAAGAAAGCCCCGGCGCTGTATAATAATGCAACGGATCTAAATTGTACGTTGCTCTGCAATTGCTGCGAAAATTTTCGAAGATGTCAACTAGCAAAAGTACATCTGTCTTCAGGTATAGATCCGAATATTCGCCTAACGTTTTGATTTTAAACAATTGCCAGACATTTTGAGCGTGCGCATATTCAGCGTCACTAATTTCTTCGTTATATAGTTTCGAGAAGAAATCTTTTTTGTCCGGTAACGCAGTCTCATCGAGTTTGCTCCAACTACTAACATAGTCATACGGGAAAACACCCTTTCGGCTGAGTAACTCGAATTCTTCCACACTTTTACAATTTTGCCGCGTGATGGATTTTTCTCCTTCATTCAGATACGCAGCTAACCGTTCGATACTACTCGGCATAAATTTAAACGAGTCGAGAAATCTATAATTCACAACGGTATTTTTTACTTGCTTCGTGAATGAAATATATTTCTCTTTGTTGATCGGAAGCAGTTGAATCATACCCTCGAACTCTGTTGCCAATGCTCGAATTAAAAAATGTGCGTCATAACCCGACAAGTTATGAAATATTACAGGTACAAAGTTGGGCTTCTTATAATTTAAATTACATCTATTGTGTGCCGCACCTCGATATTTACCAGTAAAATGGCAATGGTCACGAACCTTTATCTCATCGCCACTATCGTTGAATTTTTGTTCACACACATGGCACACTGTAGCGTCTTTAAATTGTTGTTCCTGAGCAGCGGTGAGATTATCCATAGGCACAACGTGAAGGAATTTCTGATGAAAGAAATCCGCGTATTTGCACAACTCCCGCGTAAACCATTCAATACAATCTTGTCCTCGATATGACTTGTATTGACAAATTGCCGTTGAATATGCACAATGTACATAAAATCCTATGCTATGCGCCACGTGCTTCTGGTAACTCTGACTTGTTGCATCTTGAGTTGGCTCGAGAAGGCACTCCAGATCGGCATAAATCGCGAACGGTACATCCTCTTTGTGTTTAAAATTTTTAAACTTTAATGTTGTCCCTTCTTCGAGGAGAATGACTTTGCAGCCATCGTTAATATCGAAGCATTCGATTGTGTGCTTATCGAGCACTTTTTTCGTTTGAAAATGGCACAGACATCGATCGCAAAGCCACGTTGCACCTTTATGTCCACCGATTTGCGAACTGACGAGTCGCGACATATTTTTAATCCACGCGAAATGATGAATCGGAACATTCTTCTCGTCGAGATCGTCTCAAGCATGAGCAAGTGTATCGTGGGGTGCGGTGATTTGCGTTTGCTAAGATATATCGGTACAATGTCCGATTTACCCTTCGTACGCTCCGCACAGTACACATTAATCGATAATTCGTTTAATTGTTCGAATCGTGGTATATTTCGCACTTTCATCGGATAATTAAAGTCCTTATAATTCAGCATCTCGCTAAAATGCAAATAGGAACCCTTACGCTCACTATTTTTTGTCACTTCCGGGGAAAGCGCCGCGGTAACAGACCATAGAAAACAATAGGGATCGTTGTTAATAATATTAACGATCGCACGCTTCTTTTGCAGATCCTTCGGGATGCTGACAAATGTCGATAATCCTCCTTTTAGCGGCACATATTTGTTCATGTTGAGCTGAATATTTGTCACTTCTATCAATGACCAGCCCGAATCTTTCTCCTCGAACTCTTCCACTTTCGATAATAAATTTTCCTTCGCATGTTCTCTATACCACTGATCGATATCAGTAGTTCGAAGGATTATTTCATTGCTCGTGCCGAATGTTTTCGATTCTTCCACAATACTATCACTTTTCGCAAGCCTAAATTTACACGTCAAAATCGTGTTGACTTTGAGAGAACGACGTTTTTTCTTCTTTCGAGTCCCATTGAGCATTCTTTTCAGTCGGCTCGCGATTAGCTGTTTAGAATCGTCCAAGAACTCTGATAAATCTTTATGCTGAAGATTTATTACCATACCCGTTCGTATTCTGCTCTTGAAGGCAGTATCGAGTTCCACCCATTGCACTCTGCTCATGATCGCACCTGCACCACGTTTTTCGAGGCGTGCAATCATCGATCGCAATTGCACAATCGCCGTTTGGATGCTAATTTTCTCACCCACTGTCTCCGCACTCTCTCGTAACATTTTACGCAAGAGATTAACATTATCACGACCGAATTTCATCCACTTATCAATCTCGGAACGTGAAGATTTCTCTTCGAGAGTTTTATATGCACTTTCCATAAGAGCGACAAGCTTTTTGCACTTTTTTGACACCATTTTCACTTTGTAGACGTGCACGAGAAAATAATATACGCATTACCTCAAACGGTCAGCAGTTATTTTAGCACGTTCTATACAAGAGGAAAATCAAGACTGACTAATGATTGCACCGAAGTCAAAGATGTTAGTTTCAACTCTCCCAATGCATCTCAACGTTAGCCAATCAGAGCCGATTTCCTATCGCGGGATGAACTAAATTTTCAACGATGTCATCGACAAGTGCCTGAACGAGAGAAAAACAAGCTCCATACTCGCGGAAACAGCGACAACCCTTGGAGAGAAAACATCGAACGTGTAACACACTTAAAAAATATATATTCTTCGAGATGTTAAGCGCTCTGTACTCTCGAGACCCGCGACGACGACGTCGTAAAATTTTCCCTGTTTAAAGAATCGAAAAAATATCCATCGAGATGCCGGACGCTGACACACGACACGCGCCCTTGAACGGGCCCACCAGCGAGTTAGCGCCCCGTCGTAAAAGTCTCGAATATTAGACCGAGAAATAGCATTCGATTTTCACGCCATGGCATGCATGTATTTCTTTCTATGTTTTGTTTATAAATTCTTATCGCAGTCATAAAAATTAAAGAGCGACAAGGGGGTGTAGGGTGCGTAAAGAACAAGGGTCTGACTCATGGTGCATTCATTAGGTATGACTGTTCTATTCAACATTTGTTTATAAATGTTTATCGCAGTCATAAATTTTCAAGAGTGACAAGTGGTGTAAGGGACTTGAAGTGTTTGTATATATTATCGCCTAACCAACCACTCGATGATAATTGACAGGTCTTGGAGTGCCAACGATAAATTCCAAGAAAAAAATTTCAACCACCCCCCCCCCCCTCCCACCACCCACCTCCTCACCTCCCACTGCATACCACTCGCCGATTCGCGCGAAAAAAACAAAAAATTTCAACCACCCACCCACCCACCACCCACCTCCCACCTCCTCACCACCCACTGCATGCCACTCGCCGATTCACGCGAAAAAAAAAAAAAAAAAAAAAAATTTTTACCCACCCACCCACCACCCACCCCCCACCTCCCACCTCCTCACCACCCACTGCATGCCACTCGCCGATTCACGCGAAAAAAAAAAAAAAAAAAAAATTTCACCCACCCACCCACCACCCACCTCCCACCTCCCACCTCCTCACCACCCACTGCATGCCACTCGCCGATTCTCAAGAAAATCTCATTCAACCTGACAGGTGGTTTGAGTCTCAGCTAAGATATCGGTAAATACCGATTCTGCAATACCCACCACCCACCACCCACCCATCACGCACCTGAGACTTACCTACCACCCACCAACCCAACACCCCCTCCCAACCACCCACCACCCACCCACCCACCTCCCAACCACCCACCAACGGTTCGATTCTCAGCTAAGAAGCGTCGGTAAATGTCGGTGCAGATCCCTTGAGTTAGAACCCGCCTTATATATCTACTGGGGTTTGCGTTACTCAGTTCACGGTGTACAGCTGCGGTTAAGCTCTCGATTTTATCGACTTGAGTATTAGGCGAGATAGAATATACTATACCGTCTAAGTCGGAGAAATAATCCTAACTTTCAAAGTACAAAAAAAATATAAGTCACTCGATAATTGACAAACAAATGCATCATTCGCGCTTGTATTTGCTATAACTTACACGATATCTTAAACTCCTGTTCTGAGTGTAGTTGTACATTAGCTTTTACGAATTTCGAGATATGGACTTTTAAACTTTTTTTTTAAACTTTTGACACAAATGATGCAAATTGAATTTGCACATTACTTCTTCATTTATTGATATTCACTCGATAAGAAAGTTCCTTTACCAATTTTGGCTTTCTTATAGAGGAAGCTACATTTTCGTAACAAAAATAAATTTTCGAGATTTTAGGGTCAAAGTACTTGAAATTCAACAGACGCCTCATCCGCGTGCCAAATTTTAGGTCGATAGATAAACGTTCGCTCCTATTAAAACTCCATTTACGACCATTTAAAAAAACAAAATGTATAATAATTTAACGGCTTTTTGTATTCTTGTGACACTTAATGCCAAACAACCGCGATAGAAACTCAACGTATTTGAACATTTTCAACTCGTAACATAAAAATTTACGAAAACGACGGTGAGCCCAATTGGTAATCACAGAATTTTGAAAAAAAAATAAAATCTTCGTAACTTTTGAATATTACACAACCTTTATGATAACTCGATACTTATGCATAGTTTCAGCTCATTCGCCCGTACTTTGCGCCAGCGCCGGCATCTATAAAGGATACATTTTTTTTTTTAAGCAAATATTAATAACTTTTGAGATGCTGTGTGTGCGCGCGCGTATGTGCCAAAAAGGACATCAACACGATAACTGCACCAAATATTGAGCTATCGATATGAAACTTGGCACACAAGTTGAGTTACCACCAAAGTTGTTTAGTGTCGGATTTAGCCCGAATCGATCAAGGGATCCGAGAGTCATGAATATTTAAATTTTTTGCAACTTCTGCGATTACCAATTAGCCACTAATCAAGGACGGATGAATTACTTTTCACAAAAAACAAAGAATATGTTTCGCAAAGTTGAACATTTTGTCATGATCAAGAAATAAATTGTTGAATCGACAAAATTTTCAACAAGAAATTAATGACTTATTAATATATATTTACCAATTACGATGTAATCCTACGTTCGAAACAATAATTCACCAGAAGGAATCTCGTAGTATACTTCGGATATAAGAGACAACGCTCGTGGTTGACCGACAATTCTCTTCGATTATTCTTCTCAATGAACTCGAATATCCCTCGATGAACTCGAATATACCTCGATGAACTCGAATATCCCTCGATGAACTCCAATATCCCTCGATAAACTCGAATATCCCTAGGTGAAGTCGAATATGCCTTGGTAAATCCTTTTCGATGATCAATGTAGGAAAATTCAAACTTTTTACATTATCGTCACATACATGATACACAATTTTTTACACAACAATTTACCGATATCGGAAATTATTAGGTTATGTTTCACATTTTTTTCTACAAAAATTTATAAACGTGAATCATGTTATGTTTTATATAATTTTAACGAAGATATAATATTTTCGTTAAAAGTTTAGGCTTTCGTTAATTAAATAAAATTTGTTGTGATGCTCGGGGCAAAAGTTTGGGAGAGTAACTGAGAGAAAAAATTTACTTTTTTTTTCGCCTTCGACTCAATCGCAAACAGTCATCTTGAACATTTTCACTCGCGCGATAACGAAGTGTCGATAAAATATTAATTCCGTCGCAAATTTTCTCAATTTTACACTTACTGTTAGAGAAAAGTAATTTTCGACTTTTCGAAAATGAACGGAAAACAAAACCGGAATTCGTCACGTGTTTGCCTCTTTTTTTGTTTTCTTGCTACCTGTTTTCGAGAGAGCTTGATGTTTTTTCTTCGGGTTGCAGCTTTTTCGTACAGTGAAGCCATTAGTTTTCATGAGCCGCAATACTCGTAGCCAATCCCGTTGTAGCAGCTGTTACGTCCAAACTAGCGTTCTTTTAATTATCCTAGTTTGCGTTGTAACAGTTGCCTCTTGTTATTATGGCACGCGCTCGTCAGGAGGGTGTTGAACCGACCTTTACCACACCCGGTGTCGATAAAGAGAACAACGTTGCTCCTTTTTAAAGCCTTACCTTGCGAAAAATTGCTTGGGATGGAGCCCTTAAGAATGCTTGTCGTATCTGTGTCTTAGGGTATCAACTAATTGGTAGTGGTTTCGGCGTCTTTGTGACAAAGCGAGAGATAGAGCGGAAATCTTCAGTGGGACGGCGGCTACCTGCCGGCTTCTGGCCAGGTGTTGGAACGCGGGGCACAGTAAAAGGAAAATCTCGAAGAAACTTTATAAATCACTGGGTCGCGAGAACGGAAATAAGATCATGCGTGATTAATAATTTGGTAGAAATGTACTTACGGTTGTAAACGATGAGTTGCAGGTGCTCGTTGACTTTGTTCTCGTGGTTTGAGTTCGTAAATGAGTAGAAAGGTGAATAAAATGTTTCACGAAAATACGAGGAAAATCAACACTGGTTTTAATGCCAAAAAAATTATCTGGGTGATACAGTTGGTAAAAAGTTCAATTTACTGAACTACGCGAGCCCGAATGTCTTCCTTTGAATTGCGGTGAACAATGAAAATTGTAAAGTACACTGTTTTCGATCTTTATCGAAACTTCAAAATTAAACTCGGTAGTTTTTCTCGTCGTTTTATATAGTCTAAATCGGTTTCTTTAAATGATACTTCGAAGTGAATACTTCTAAAGTCGGTGCTTTTAAATGATATTGCGGAGAGTATCTAAGTAACTGGTATCTGGTTATAGGGTATATGGTCCCGAGCGCACAATTTCCGGGGTTTTTATACCATTTTTCTTGGTGACAAATAGAGGGGATTTTGTTATAGGAGTGTCTTTTTATATCTATTCCGTATAGAATTTTGGTACAGTAACGAGAAGATGAGGTGATGCTTCGGATCTCTTCCGTGATTGGCCCGTGATCTTAAGTCCTTCTTTCAGGCATAATTTCGTTTATCAGGCCCGCGCCATAGGTGACGGGGTGGGGTATCGAAAAGAGAAAGGGCGCGGATGAGATCACGTAGGCATCGGTCCCCTCTCTTCTTGTTTCCGGTTTCCTGGAAGTCATTACCAGAGAGACTTTTGGTGTCTTATTGCCGCTTTATAGGTAAATACTTTATATGCAAGAGATCACAGGAGTTGTGTTCCAATCCGACTATTAAACGAATCTCATCGGTGTCTGGACAAAGAAAACCGGTATCGTCGAATGGAAATACGCTCTCCTATGTTTACTGAGTTTTATGTGTCATGTAAGAGAAAAAAAATGATGTCTTCTTAAAGTGATTTTCTACTCGGGACTCGTTTAATCTTTTGAGGAAAAAATATTAACTTTGCTATGAGCCGTATTTTAACGTGAACTCATTATTCAACTTTTGACTAGCTGCACTCGTTTGTTCTGGCTGATGCAAGTATAAAGGTGAAAATAAAATATTTAATTTTACTCTTAATTTGATTTCTTTTGCGCGTTTTAATTCACTTAGTGGCGTGTCGCGGGAAAGAACTTCCTCGGCAAATTCCTTACAGTTTATGCCTGTAATTATTTTGTTTAGACAAATGGCATCTAAATTAATTACTGCCAAGAATTTCTCAAGGGTTAAACTATACTGATCTAATATCGAATGTGAAGTATGACAATTATGGTTGGAGAGCGCATGGCCCGTTCTTCTACCTGAAGCAAAGAGGGCCCCCTTTCGTTACTCGGTTCTCTGCACCAGAGACTGTCGAGCGGAGATTATTTCGTACAGTTTCAATGAGGCAAAGCCCTTTTTGCTTTTACGGTGGCATTGCTCTCCTTATTATTAATTAACGATGCGTGTTTCATGAACACTGTAAGAATAAACACAGGCGTTCAAGAGAGCAAATCCTGTATATTTATTGTATGTTTCATTATTTTTCTTAACGAAATCCATTCTCAGCCTCATTTCTCTATTTGCCGTTATTTATTTTGATTGCAGAAAAACAGCAACTATTATTCTTTTAAATGTTTGTTACTAATAGTCGGGGTTTGGGTTTTTATTAAAGAATAATCCTTTTTCCCTTTGCTGAGATCACAATCGAAAGCCCCCTCTCTTTTATTTTAACTGGTGGAGTTTGGGTCAACCAGAACATCACCTTTAAAATTGTCACCTTTAACGAAGATAATTTGTCGACCCGCCTGTATCTCTAGGAACCGAAAGTTCTGACCGGCTGACCGTAGATCCCTCTCAAAATGTTTTTAGCTACGGTAAAGTAGATTCATTGAGTTGAGGACCCACGCGACAGTAGTCGATAAGGGTAATAGCAGATCCCTACAGTAACCATTAGTGGGCCCACTTTCTTTTAGTTTCTTTTTTGGAACTGTAGGAGAGTGCTCGGGAGAGGGGTCAGTGACCGCCTTTCTCGGCCTCCGCTTGTGAGGCCCGGATCTGCTTTATCTAGATCGGTCGGTGTCGACTCGTTAAGGTAGGACCCAAAGTTTGTTAGAATTTAGGCTAATTTGATTTTGATCTAGCAGTAGGTAAAATAAATATCGGTAGAGCGGGGTTTTAACCCGATTCTCTTCCTTTCCCATTTTCTTAAAGTTTGAGTGCCGACTTTTATTAGTGGTGGTAAGAGAAAAAATAGAGCGTTACGCTGGACGTAACACAGCAGAGGACTGAGCTGTTTACATGGACGCTTATTTCTCCACTTCATGAATTCACCATTAGGTGAACCAAAATCAGATTTTCGTGAATCGGGCTGCGTGATACATCGTGTGCTCCTCGAAAGTTAATTGACGATCACATTAAACATTTTTTTTTTGAAGCGACCGCGAACGAGTGAACTACAGATTTTTTTGATAAGGTAAGGGTTGAGACGGAGAGTTTATCGCGTTGATTATATGTCAACTATCTTGTTGAATCGACAGGTGTGTGCCAAGCGTCGTTGTTCACGAGCGAACGTCTCTGATACGCGATTCGGCAGAGTTCGGAGAAGTTCGGGTGTCTCCTCGAACGCGGTCGTTGCTGAGCGTGAGCGTCGCGTGTCGATTAATCCCACGCTACCTCTGCTATACTAGCGCGCGTCGTATATATCTGTATATTACGCTTACGAATTACGTTGCCGCTGAGCGTTCTGTTTCACATTTAACAAGCTTGTATACAGTTTATTTCTTTGCCCGGATCCTTCCTTCAACCGTTTCTCTAACAGTAAGTGTAAAATTGAGAAAATTTGTGTTAGAGATGACAGATCTATTCCCACGTCTCGACGATGCGCGCTGGCTACGTGTAGGAAGGGATAAAACCCGACTCAGGTTTAAGTAATTTTAACGAAAGTAATCTTTATTAATTGCGCGGGTGAGGATTCCCACTCCGCGTGACAAGAAAATGATTAATCGAACACGGACGAATATAAGAAAAACAAAATGAGTAATTCGCGGACTCACGGTGCCGCACGCACTCCAAATAATCTAATCGCTCAATCGTAAAATTCAAGTAATCGCGTAATCGCTCAATCGTCGTTCAATCGTCCGCACTCGCTCACGCTCTCGAACATACTGCCTCCCCCGCTCGCGTTACCCCTCGGGCGCGTTTTTATTCGGCGACGACTATCGTCTCGCGCGGTGCGTGCGGGTCCGGCTTTAGGCCTACGCTCGCGTCAACCTCATCGCTAATATTCGGTCATCCTGTAAACTGCTCGTCCTCGAGCTGTGCTCCGTGCACGTAATCGTGAAGATAAGCTGGCAGCTTCTGGATCCTTTTCGTGCGGGTCGCGCCCGGGCTCGGTGTTTCGGACCCCTCGGTCGGCGCGTCTTGGAGAACTGTCCCGTATGATGACTCCTCCCCGTCTCCATGGTTCTCACTTTCAGTATTATTCTCTTCTCGCATGTTTTCGTTCTCCGCGGGAGACACGAGTCAGTAACGGGGTTTACTCCATTCGGAGCGGCTTCCGGCTCGTCGTTAGCGGTCGGTTGCCACAGTTTCAATTGACTAGCATGTGCTGTCGAGCTATAACGTCGTCCTGGCGTGGTCTCTGCGAGATCTGTAACGCCGTACGTGTCTCCGCCCAACACCGCGTGTACCACTAGCGGTCCTCGGAATTTCTTCTGGAGTTTGGTACTGTTGCCAGTCGGGGTCGGTACCGTCTTCATATAGACGATGTTGCCGATATCGAATTGCACGTGTCGGTGACTTTTGTCGTAACGTATCTTATAGTTTTCCTGCGCTCGTTCGATCTTCTCGCGAGCTTTTTCTTGTAGCCATTGCGGCGGTTCGGAGGAATCAGCTTCTTCGGGGGTGAGCGCGAACAAACCTCCCTCATCGTGTCGCGGCGTATATCCGTATAGTAGACGGAACGGACACTCCCCCGTCGACTGGTTCGGAGCCGTATTTAAATCTCGTTGGATTTCCTTCAATCGTGCGTCCGAATCGCGTCCTTCATCGTCGCGCACGCTGGCTTGTACCGCCGGGAGAAGCGTTTGGTTGAGTCGCTCGATTTGCCCGTTAGCTTGAGCGTGTCTCGGTGAATTCAGCACGTGTTGGTGGATACCGTGCTTCCCGCAGAACTTGGCGAATTGTCGCGCTGTGAAGCATGTACCGCGGTCCGATATAATTCGACGTGGCGCTCCAAACTCAAGCACGAATTCTTCGAGCACTCGAATCACATTTCGAACCGACGTATCACGCACGGCTCTGAGTACGACGTATTTCGTTAGGTTATCGATCAGCGCAAAAATATAACGATTCTTACGCCCACTCGTCACGAATGGTCCCTCGTGGTCGAGGTTTACCGTTTCCAACGCCTACGCCCCCCCCGCGCTAGGATGTAGTAAACCGGCTTGTTTACCCGTTTTAGCCTTTGTCATTATACACTGCAGGCACGCGCGTATGTGTTGCCTGACGTAATCACGCAATCCGGGATAATATATATCGCTCATTGCTCGTACCGTACGGTCTAGCCCCGTATGGCTTCGTAGATCGTGGGAACGAACCGTGAGACTTTTTCGTAATGCGCGCGGTATAACGTACTTTAAACTACCGTCCACTCGTTTATACAGAAGCTCGTTCACTAACTCGTAATCGCGCACTTCTGATTTTTCATGACCGTTTCGGTCGTTCACGGGTTTGGTGAAGATTTCGTACTTCCTCCGTAGGGTCTCGTCTGCCCTTTGGTACACTAATACTTCATCCTCAGTATTTACAATCGCGTATACCGTGTTGTCGCTCACACTCGCTTCACAGTCGTTCACCGCTCGACTTACCGGTGCTCTACTCATCGCATCGACGTGAGTCATTCGCTCGCCCGGTCGGTGCTCGATATCGATATCGAACTCACACAATAGCGTATACCACCGCACGATTTGCGGATTCCTTGTTTTATTAACGGCGAGGTAAACTAACGCCTAACAATCTGTTACGACTTTAAATTTTATATTTACGAGAAGCATACGGAGTCGCGTGACCGCCCATACGATCGCTAACAGCTCGAGTTTTCTCGAGTGGTAGTTACGCTCCGAATCACTCGTCCTACGACTAATAGCGTATACGAGGTTTTGTTGACCATCGTCACCCCTCTGTAACAACATCGCTGCTAGGCCGATTGCGCTAGCATCCGTATGCAATTCGGTTTCTCTAGTTGGAATGTAGGCTTGTAATACCGGACGGCTCGTGAGAGCCGCTTTTAATTCGTTGAACGCTCGGTTCTCTCTCTCGCCCGAAATGAACGGAGTATTCTTCTTTAAGAGTTTGTTCAGAGGTGCGGCTACTTCAGCGTATCGGAGGACGAATCGTCTGAAGAAGCCCGTTAACCCCAACCATCTACGCACATCGTGTTGATTGAGTGGTATTGGAAAGTCAGCGATACCTTGTATTTTGCTCTCTCCCGGTTCGATACCGTCTTTTGAAATTACGTATCCGAGATACGTTATCCGCTCCATCAAAAATTGACATGTACTCAACTTTATTGTGAGGCCCGCGTTCCTCAGTGCTTTTAGTACCTCGATGAAACGTTCTCGCAAATCTTCCAAATCTCGTCCCGGAATCAACACGTCGTCCAAATAAAATAGTACTACTCGGTTTCGAAACGGTCCTAATACTCGGTGCATTAGTTTCGCGAAATAGAACGGATGCGTTCATCAGGCCGAACGTCATTCTAGTAAACTCGCCGGTATCATCCGGTGTGATGAACGCTGTTTTTGCGCGCGCTTTAGCCGTGAGAAGCACTTGCAAGTACCCATGCGCCAAGTCTAACGAAATAAACAACTTCGAATTGCCTATCAATGCAATGTAGTCGTCCATGTCCGGAAGCGGGAAGTTGATACGTTCCGTTTGATTATTCAATCTTCGAAAATCTACTACGAGGCGTGATTCGCCTGCTTTTTTCTTTACTAGCAGCACTGGGCTTGCGTATGGTGAGTCAGTCTCGGTAACGATCCCGTTCCGCTTCCATTCATCGACAATCGCTTTCATTTCTTCGCGTTCCTTAATACTAGCTTTGTACGGTTTACTATGAACAGGTCGAGTGTTCGGAATCTCGTTAATGTCCATCTCGATCACGCTCGTGCGTCCTAATTCTTTCATATTTTTAGCAATAGTATCTCTAAATTTATTTAATATTTGTAATAAATCGTTCACCGTTTCTTCTCGTTGACCTTCACCCACGACGAGGTCACTGCGCTCCACGGGCTGTGGACGAGACAGCGATTCGCATACGGGAAGCTCCGATATTTCCCCGCACGCCAACACGCTCCCTTTCCCCAGTGATCGTTCCTTCTCGTCGAGGTTCAGCACTGCAAACTCGTACGTGTTGTTTTCGCTCGTAGCTCGCATGAAGTTGACGGAATGTAGGGGCAGATCTACTGCGTCCACGGTGTCGATCGTCTGCGCGTTTGACTCGGACACTGCGACGTTGCATAGCTGCTCGCAAATCGTGTTCGTAAATGTCAACAGTCCCCCCCGTTTTGTGGTAATCCACGCGTGGAGCGTCGGTGAACGTGCGACCGATGATAACGGCCGTCGACATAGCGGTGAAGTTTGAAACGTTGCAAAGTTGCAACGGTTTCCCAGCTCTCACGCCGAGGCAACTGTCAAAAGCGTTAAGGGGTTATGTTCAGAGCCGACTAGCTATATTCGCCTTATTTTAATTAAACGTGCCTAATGTATCCCAAAAACTGGATTCTATTTGTACACAACTCTTCCATAGTCATCGAGGAACACGAACGAAGAGGATTGAAGCTCCGCGCTCGGAACATTATATTTTTGAAAATCGCATGCTCGACGAACACTCTACTTTGTCGAATTTTCGTGCAACAACGCATTTGTCCTGCAAAATGTTAATTTTTTTTACGATACCCTTCCCTACGTATCGAGGAACATTATCGCCAAGTTTTAGCTTTCGGACTCGATTCGTTATACCAAAAAAAAAAAAAATTCTAGGCAAACAGTCGATTTTTTGCTACTGTTACGTCCAAACTACCGAGTTTTATTCCTCGAGAATTTGTTGGTAACTGTTGTACCTTTTTAATCGCCTCGCTCTGGTCAGAACGATGAAAAATCGATCTATACCACACCTGGAGTCGATTCCGGTGACAACGTGAGCTCTTTTTTAAGCCTAACCTCGCGGAAAGTTGCTTGGGATAGAGCCCTAGGAATGCTTGTCGTTACGAAAGTCTAAAGGGTATTTAAATCTGTATTCTAACCCCTCGCGCGGTGCCAAGGGTCTACGAACCCTGAGACTACCTGAGTAATCGTACTACTGGAGTGTTTCTTTAAACTGAACTCGTAAGAGATGGACAAACGGAAATCATTAAACGGTCATGCAAAAGGCTACAAGAATAATAAAAATGTACTTACGATGTTATTGGAGAGCAGCGAAAGACGGGGAGATTGCGTGATTCCTCTCGTTGATTCGGTGGATCGGCGGTCGCGTATACAATGAATTAATCACGAACAACCGTTTTTTTTTATGTTTCACAACTTTTAATGATTGAAGAATAAACAAATTGATGTTAAATGATACACGTAATATTCCTTACAAACGTTGGAATAACTAGGTGATCGAAATAGGTGGAATTATCTCTATGGTGTTAACCGGGAACAAAATTCCGGTAACAAATCAACGATGTCTTAAAAGATATGAGTTTTACAAAAGTTCGAAAAGTAAAGTTTACGAAAAATCGAAATTCTGGTGGCTAGAAATTTTGACAGCAAAACGCTCTGTCCGCTGGCTGAACTGACTCTCCCTGAGTGGGCGTTTTTGGTGGGTTATATACCCTTTTTTTTGTATATGAAGACAATGGTTTGTGTTACATGTAAGATATTTTCTAAAACATGGTGGGGATACATTCGATGAGGTGGACAAATTCGAGGCGGGATTTTGATCGTATGATCGTGCATCGATTGTCCGTTGGGAGGCCCATCTCTAGCAGCGAGCCTAGAGTGGGGTGTAAGAGTGCGTATAGTCCGCCCTGCCGTACGTATCTCCAAGGTTTCGGGCGGTTGAATTTCTCGGAATCGATTGTTCGTTCGGAGCCGTTGAAATCCTTGGATTCAACGGCCCCGAACCCTCCTCCTTGAATCCTTGGAGGATTTCATAGTAGTATATTCTTCAGTCGTGGTGCGGGGGTACGTGGTTTCCGGCAGAATTCTGATAGTTTTACTACTATTTCTTTAACGCGTGATTGTTGCTAAGGAGGAACTTCGCACCTTTATTTGTCTCTCTCCTTTTTTACATCAGAAGTCTCTCGGAGAACCGTTGAGGTATTTTGTCGTTATTACCCAAAGGGGGGCGGGCATTGGTCAAACGAAATCTATTGGTTATAGACTACAGCTAGGCATGGATCCTCGATCGTACGTGCGGTTATTCGAAATGGATGGACATACGGCCCCTCGGTGACATAGGCTTGTGCCGTGGCGTGATTTTATGAATTGGTAATATGCTCTCGCCTTCGTAATTTGATTTTTATTCGAGCGTACTTTTCTCTAGTCTTTGACTTCGCCGGTCACGCTGAATGTGTCACCCGGATCTCGAATATAAATGAGGCTAGAAACAGATCGCGTGAATCATTTCGTTTGACCTATTTGTCGACTTCGCGCTTATTATTTTGTGTATCCTTTCTGTTACAAATTTATTCCCTGGAATAGTTATTTTCTTTTCATTTCCTTTCGTTTGCCTTTTTCCTCTCGTCATTCGAGTAATCTCAGAAAACTTCTTTTGAATCGTATATTCAAAGATAACTAGAGTAATTGAAAGCGATTAAAAGTGCATCTCCCCTTCCTGCAGAGATCCGTATCTACTTCTATTGCCCCTCTCCTTTCTATCCGCGGGGTCTTATTTGAGCACCAGGCGGCTTTGGCAAGTTACCGTTAGAGTGGTGGCAACTGCCCGAAACATTATTTCGGGGGTCTCTGGCCCCGCGGCAGGTGAACGTAAGTCGCCTTGCCGACGACTCTCTTACTAGCGGTAAAGAAGCGAGTAGATCCTAGGTTACCATAGGCTGGCTCTCTTTCTGGTTTCTTTGGTAAAACAATGGAGCGGAAGACGGGGCAGGAATTGACCTTGCCACCGCCGGTTTATACCTAGTTCTGCTTCTACCAAGAATCTATTTGATCGATTTGTCGATCTGCCTGCCTGTTTTATCTTGAGTCGCGCATATTGATTTTTGTAGGTACTGATCACGGCCAAAAGATAAAAGAGCATTATTTTCGAAAAAGACAAGATTACTTCAATTATTTTAAAATACATTTTTAATACGCTTCCTTTGAAAAATTGTTCTTAATACTATTTAAATTAATAAAATCGTGTAAAGATTCGAGACATCGTTTTGATAACAGTTCTTCTTTACCGGCATCTAGTAAGATCTACGATTTTTTTTTACAACCCGGATCTGTAAGTGGAAATATAAGGCTACGTTAAGGAGTATCTAGAAAATATTACTCTGGACGAAGTAAGGTATATCTACTGTGACGGTTTTTCCTTGATCTCGAGAACGCAACACTAATTTTACAAAAAACTCAAAACTCAAAAAGATGAGCGAGATCGAAACTCAAAAAAAAAAACACGAACTCGAAAACTCACGTCACCTTCGGCCGTCCACCCTCGCGGATGCATCGGCGTCCCGGTGGGCGCCAGTTAATTTTGTTTCAGCGGTATTAACAACCGGACTAAACTGGAGGTCGGTGGAATGACGACCTCCGCAGGGTGAATTTTTGTTTCGCCGGAATTCCCAAACCGGACTAATCAGGAGGTCGGTGGAACGACGACCTCCGCAGGGACAAAACGAACGACACAACAAAACGGAAACTAACGCCGATGTACTCGCGAGAGCGAACGGTTGCGGAAGCACACGGTTGCTCAGGATGCGGGTTGTGGTAGAAGGGTCGCGATCCGAGGCCAATAAAATAGCGCTCAAAAAATAATTATTATTGGCTTGGAGCCACGGGGTCCCACGCACGTGCATCGCGAGTACTCAGCTGATCGAGAGATCGAAGCGAGACCAGCGACCACGAGCGCGACACGGGAACGATAACTTCGATAAATCAAAAAAACTCACCGAAGCGCGTAATTTATCCAAAAAGGACCGGGAACTGCATCTGACGATGCCACGAGAACTCACACACATGCACTTCAACTCGAGAGCGTTAATTGTAACGCATCTATCAAATTATCGACTCGGAAAGAATTTCTTTCGGAATCCTACCGAGGATAGCACACGCGAAACACACGAATCGACGAACGAACGCGCGAACACGAGAGCGAGAGCGATAGCGGGATCCACGGTAACGCGAGCGAAACACAGCGATCACACGATACCTCGATGGCTCGAGCGCGAGAACAATAGGCCGAAGCCTACGATAGCGGGAGCGCGAGAGAGACCCGAGTTGCCTCGAGGGCAGCTCTCTGTCGACTGTCTTTTCCTACGAAAATTCGTAATGAATTATCGTTATTATTTGCGGGATCTTGATAGATAACTACTGCCCTCTCAACCATCTCATGACTTTATCGAATCGAGAGCCGATACTATAACGCGGTACCTTGAACGAATCTTCGCAATCGCTTCCCTTAGTCAATGCGTGAGATACAAGGCTCTACTGAACTATAACGCAGCGCAAGGGGTTCCACCACCCTTGCCTGGATCGAACGATACCTCCGCTTGATCTCAACGCATTGCACTTTTCTATAGGGTGCCGGGTTTGCACCGGACTTTAACGTAGTTGCAAGACACTTCGTCGAATCTCTCCTTCACTTGGGCCTTTTATTTGCTAACTTTGTCCCACCAAGCGAATTCGAGAATCCCGCCCAAAACTGAACTAAAACTGAAGTAAACTAAATCTCAAAGCAAAAGGAATAAAACTAAATCTGAGAGCAATACTGAAACTTGAATTCAAACTGAAATAATGAACGATATCGAACCAATTCGTAATAATTACAAAAAACATAGAAGGTAAACTGCAAAAATCTCGATCGATATCTTAGCGAGAGCTTGACGGTATCTTAAGTCGCTGGGAGAGGCAGTAACGCGAAACAACCGTAACAGCATTAAAAATCGGTATTTTTATGCGAGTTACGGTTGTTTTGGTTTTTGTGACGCTGATTAAAAAAAAATCACGTCACACTACATACCAGTGCGTCTCTTTTGCTGATCTTCGATAGCCTTCAGTTGTTTTTTTTTCATAGGCCTCTGCAACAGCTTTAACTTCGGTAGCCATTTTTAACCATTTGTTTGCGTTGTCGAGTTTCGCGCGCCAATATTGCAACTTGGAGTAGGAATCATTACCACTCTGATCCGCCATCTGTAGAGGAAAAATTACCCATTATAAAACTGTAAAAACATAATAAGAAAAAGTAATATATGCTATTAACATGTTCCAGAATTTCGTTTTTCGAGTTTTTAACATCACGATATTTAAAGTTATTTAAAGCGGCATTAATTTTTAGTAGAGTTTCTTTGTTCAGTAATTGACGTCTGATTTAAAATAGCGTGAGATTAAATTTGTTCAAATTTCCTGTATGTTACGTAATTTACGTAAATTTCGAACTACAATTCGAAAATTAAACATGAAAAACCATTGATCAATGATAGAATTTCCGTTCGATATGACGTCGTTAAAACGTAATGAAATTCATTGAAAACTACGTACTGACATCATATTTTCGTTTTTTTTTTCAACTGTAATTAATGCTCTGACTAAAAAAAAACTTCTATATTCTTTATCATCATTTTAGAGCTGTGTCAGTCCATCCGCACTTACGTCTAGCGTATTTTTTTCACACTCGCGCTTCATTATACTAAAAAAATAAATTAATGGCATGTAATTTTACTTACGATGTTGATTTGATGATGGGTCCCAACAATATGAGAAAACGTAGGCTTCTGAAGCTTCGTAAGACACCAGGATTTATTTTTTTTGTTATTGGATCATGCCGGAGTGACACGACTTGTTATTCTCAAGAATCGTAAGACACTGACCACTCAGTGGCTTAGCAGTCGTCAACGCCTCATGGAATTATAATGCTCGAGCACACTGGCAACCCGACTCCGAACATTCGGTGTGTTATAGTTGTGCCTGCATCGGCCACCATTATATGGAAGCTTATCACTTGATATTCGTGCTGTGTCGAATTGCAAACGTTATCTCCTGAAATGGATATACCGCTTGAAAATAAAAAAATGTAATAAAAATAAAAAGGAAGCGTTAAACTCGATATCACGAAAGTGCAACGCCTGTATAACGTATTCTTCGATGAATTTATAATAGTCATAATATCTTATCTATCGCAAGAGATTTTTGGTAACTATCGCAAAAGGCGACAAGATTATGTTTTTCTGGAAACAGCAAAAAAAAAATGAAATCACGGTATTCACGATTTTATTTTGAAATGATCGTTTACACGGAGGTTACTTGACCTAGAAATTTATATTTTTCTACAAATAAGCAATCGAGTACGGAAACTGAAATTTGCCGATAATGCTCCTCGATACTTAGGAAAGGGTATAGTAAACAAAAAATTCCCATTTTGCAGGTCATCCGGTTTGGTGCACGCAAAATCGCCAAAAGTAGGCTGTTTATCCAAATTTTTTTTTTTTTTCCAAATAAAGGAACGAGCCCGGAAGTTGAAACTTAGCGATAATATTCCTCGATGCATAGGAAAGGGTAACGTAAAAAAAAAATTAACATTTTGCAAGACAAATGCATTGTTACACGCAAAGTAGCCAAAAATAGGCTGGGAAAGGCTGTTTGACTAGAAATTTAATTTTCTTAATAAATAAGGAAACGAGTCCGGAAACTGAAACTTGGCGATAATATTCCTCGATATGTAAAGAAAGGTATCCGAGTTATTGCAGGCAAAATAGTCAAAAATCGACTGTTTGCCTAGAATTTTTCTTCTTTTTTTTTGCAACTAAGGAAGCGAGTCCGGAAGCTGAAACTTGGCGATAATATTCCTCGATACCTAGGAAATGATATCGTTAAAAAAAAAATTAACTTTTTGCACGACATCTGAATTGTTACACGCAAAGTAGCCAAAAATAGGCTGGGAAAAACTGTTTGTCTAGAAATTTCATTTTTTTTTGAAAATAAGGAAGCGAGTCCGGAAGCTGATGTTACGTCCTGACGTAACGCTCTCTTTTTCTTTTTATTAATAATCATTTTCGCAACTTATATTTCTACTTATTGTAACGAATGGCCGATATCTTCGGTGGAGTGATGAGTGGTCGATGATGTGACGGTAGGGCCAGAAATAAATGATAGAAAATATGGTGACCCCGGGATTCGAACCCGGGTTGATCAGGTACTAATTAAGAGCGCTAACCACTGCGCTATAGTCACCCATATGTTTCTATCATTCGTGTCGTCTACTTATATGCAGAGCTGGACCGTCACATTATTTTCATACTATTTGCAAACCTGTTCCTTCAAAATAATTCCTACATTTCACAAAATTCAAACATTATTCATTATCATTAAACTCATAAAAGGAATGATATTTCTTATCAGTCGCTGAACGATATTCCAGGAATGGATCTTCTCTGGAAAATATTTTCAATGAAATCTCAAATATTCGTCGTGTGAATTAAATTTATATGGGTAAAAGATGGAAATAAAATTATTTACCACAGGAGATAGATGCAGACAGAGGTTTGAATCCCCCTCGACACACGCACTACCCTCGGTGAAACAGCGAACTCCGCTGCCGACGTCGATACGATCGACCGCAGCATCGACCCAAGGAGTATAGATCCAAGCTTTTACCCTGCGGCTAGACCATTAGAGTCTTCCTAGCCGAATACCCTAACGGGCGTCCATCGTAAAAAAGGGAATCTACATTACCTTATGTACGGAAGTTAACCCTGGCCATCGACATAGTTTCGGTATTTTAACACCGAACGACGTCGCGTAATATTCCTGAATATGTGGGCCACACGATTGAGAGTCAGAACATCACTTGTACCATTTAATCATTCATCATCATAATGAAATAATTTCTTCACCAACAATTCTAAAATACGTTTCATACTCCCACACGCTTTCTAACATTTAACGATAAACGATAAAAATGATCAATGGAAATTCGGCAGTTACTTAATAAAAATATAGTATGAATTGAATCAAAGATAATAAAATTGTCCAGGATGTTAGGGAAATTAATCGATGCGATTTGTCGACAAACGCAGTTACTATATATAAATTCGAAACAAACAATATTCAAAATCATAGAAGTAATATTCGGTATAACTTGCTTATAAATACAGTCAATACCCCAAAAATAAATTATAACCGAATAGAGACCGGATAGTAAAATTGTGCGGAGCCATGGCAAATTGACACGAATGAGGGCCACGAACATCGTAAAGTGCGCTCTAGTTGCAGCTAATTTCCATAATATAATATGCGGCGGCTGAAGAAAAAGAAAAGATGCTCGAAATTCAAGAGATAACAAACTAGTAAAACCGAAAAACCACATTGACAAGCTAAACATTTAAGGAAAGACGGTCGTAAAATTTTTACGAGTCACCGAACCAAATTGCGGTAGGACGTAGAATGCAAGACAAGTGTGCCCCAACGATGACTCATGAGGGCGAGCGACTCGACCCCCCGAAAGAGAAGATGCAATCCACTTTAAAATACTAATGCACCGCGCGCAAAGAAATGGCTCCCTACGATAGGGAGAATAAAAAAATAACATTTTAATTACATCAACATTTTAAGGAAGATTTTCTCTATAAAATATAATTATTATTTTTCCGATTATGTTTACCGTTAAAGCGGAAATTAAGAACAAAAATTTACTTCTGGGATTGCGTTTTCTCGATTTATGGTAGGAAAATTATGAATCGATAATTATATCAAATTAATCAGGAATATTCCACTAATCTAACGCTGTTATTATTTTTCCGAAATTATATGCCGTTTGCGGGAAATTTATAAAACAAGTAGCAACGAAATATTTGGAGCGGAAAACGTACGCCGCGTAAAGGAAATCGGTTTCCCCTCGATTTATAATACAAAATATCAAACCGCGGTTTATATCAAAATGTTCAGGAATAATTCACCTTTAACATGGAATTATTACTTCTCCGATATCACTTAACGTATGATCAGGACACACCGCGAAAGACAGAAATTAAGCTAGTATAGGAGAGCGGTAAAGATAAAGGGGCCCGTGCAAAGGAACGAGTTGCGTAAGCCAAGTCGCATAATGTCAAGGCTAGTTCACGACGATAGGGGAAGATCAGCAGGTACACCGAAAGAGGGGAATTTTACAGCTCGCCCGAGCAAACGGAACAGTAGTTCCGGAATGTCCATATAAGGAAATAGGATGATCGGACGGCACTGTTACCAGGCACTTGCAATAGCTGGTGCACGGCTCGCAGGGAGGGGGGCAACGCCCAAGAAATCGGCCCGGTTATGCTACCAATACCTCGAAATATTATGAAAACGTTTTGCCAAATAATAAAATAATTTGTATAAGAGCCGAGATATATTTTCAACCTTCAGGCATATAATATTTTGACACCCAATACTTGAATTATTATAATACTATAAAATGATTGCCGATAAAATGATACACATTTCTCGACTCGTATTATCAGTTTACGGATACGTATACGTATAAGAGAAGTTTACGAACAGTAACAATTATTTTATCTTCTCATATACGTTAACAATATCGAATATTAATTATATTAAATATTTAGTTATGAATCATTAATATTAAGTTTTACAAATAAGTCAGTCAAATAATTAGGTATAAGGAAACTGAAATTCAATGGAAAATGGATAAATCCACAATTATTTAACAATAAGAGAAATCGGCAAATCCAAGAATTTCGAACAAGCCGAGAGGAGAGTAACGAGGAGCAACGTTACTCATCAGGGGAGTACCCTCCAGGCAAAGATTAGGGAGGGACTTCCTTCCCGCTCTGGATTCCATTTTCTAGCATATAAGAGGCCGCGGAAAAGGGCGCGAGAGAAGTAGATTTTTAGTAGTCCAGCCCGTAAGGAACTAGAGCAAGTAGAGAGAGAGACGGAGGCGCGTAAGAGCGAGCGCGTGATCGGTGCATCCAACAAGTAGGCTGATACTCCGGCTAGGCGACGAGAGAGATAGAGTCAGAGACCGCGTTCTCCGTTATCCACCATTCGAGAAAAGGATCGCGGGTCCATTTTTTGTGACAACGAAGAAATAGAGGAACCCTCCTCCTATTGGAGGATTTTGTAGATAACACTTTCCATCTCCAAAAAATTGTATTCATTTTTCAAGCAACCAGAGTTTTCTTGGGCTAATTCAGTTCACCAAATTATCATTCTCAAATCATCTACTGGAACGAAACCATCTTTCGTTTCACAATCGAATTTTCTTTTACTCGATAGTTAAAAGACAATTTTGTACGAATTCTTGTCCGAACGAGTCGTTTGTTCTCTCCGAAAATCACATTCTTGTACTTTCGAATTTGCCTGAATTATTTTCTTGGAATAAATTTCGAATATTACGGCAAAATATCGCGTGAAATTTGTGTTCAACCCACCTACTACACCGGAAGCTGCATCATCTCAACAAATAACGTAAGTACAATTTAATTCTATTTCCTTGGTAAATCTATAAGTGAAAAGTGTGCAATATTCTCTGTTATTCAAACTCCTCGTTAATTCGCCCAGCCGATTTTGAATATAATTCAATTATAAAATCATTTCTATAACGCAGTGAAATAAATTCAGTTAATTCAAATCATTTCTATATCGCGGTGAAACAAATCCGTTTAAATCAAATCAACAACGATCATTATTTTAATTACGCAACAGTTAAAGGGATTTTATAATACCTCTCAGACAATTCAACGAATAGCATTCCAAGCCCTATCCTTAGTAAATTTCCTCACGGTTAGAGTAAAAAATGGGCAGTTGCGCCGATAATTGATGCCAGGAGTGGTAAAGGAGTGAGAAATCTCTCTTGACCAGCGCGTATTCAATCGTACTCGACGCAACCTCGCGTTAAAAATTCAGGTGAAAGAGAAACACCCACATTTTTGACGTGACACTGAAACTTGGCAATAATATTCCTCAATACC
Organism: Buathra laborator; assembly: GCA_934046635.1. Lineage (NCBI taxonomy): Eukaryota > Metazoa > Arthropoda > Insecta > Hymenoptera > Ichneumonidae > Buathra > Buathra laborator. The sequence continues at coordinate 1,192,862 of CAKOHB010000040.1, forward strand.
TTAGGAATATTATCGCAAAAAAAAATATTGACTTTTTGCACGACTTCTGAGTTTTTCGGTTTTGTAATTAATTTCGTCAAAAAAGGTGATTTTCTCAATTTGTAGGGTAGGTATGGAAAATCTGATGATTGGAATATCTTCGGCACTATACCCGGATCAAATGACCTTATAAACTTAAACGTCTATTATTTATAGTTTTTTAATTACAGAGACTTTTTGTAGAGGGATGAACATAAAGTTAGCTGACCGTCGAAAACCTATCATTTTTTTTTGTGACACACTTACGACTCCGATTGAACTGGTTTTGAACTGAACTCAACATTCATAGTCAACTAGATTCAAATAGACTGTTTGTATAGATTTTTTTTTTTTTGCGAATAAGGAATCGAGTTAACACTTTGCAGGACAAATGCACGCAAAGTAGCCAAAAATCGACTGTTTGCCGAGAAATTTCATTTTTTTTTGTTGGTATAACGAATCGAATCCGAAAGCTAAAACTTGGAGATAATGTTCCTCGATACGTAAGGAAGGGTATCGTAAAAAAAAATTAACATTTTGCAGGACAAATGCGTTGTTGCACGCAAAATAGCAAAAAATCGACTGTTTCTCGAGAAATTTCATTTTTTTTTTTGGTATAACAAATCGAGTTCGAAAGCTAAAACTTGGCAATAATGTTCCTCGATATGTAGGGAAGGGTATCGTTAAAAAAAAATTAACATTTTGCAGGACAAATGCATTGTTGCACGCAAAGTAGCAAAAAATCGACTGTTTGTCGAGAATTTTTTATTTTTTTTTGGTATAACGAATCGAATCCGAAAGCTAAAACTTGGCGATAATGTTCCTCGATACATTGGGAAGGGTATCGTATAAAAAAATTAACATTTTGCAGGACAAATGCGTTGTTGCACGCAAAATAGCAAAAAATCGACTGTTTGCCGAGAAAATTCATTTTTTTTTTTGGTATAACGAATTGAGTCCGAAAGCTAAAACTTGGCGATAATGTTCCTCGATACGTAGGGAAGGGTATCGTACAAAAAAAATTAACATTTTGCAGGACAAATGCGTTGTTGCACGCAAAATAGCAAAAAAATCGACTGTTTCCCGAGAAATTTCATTTTTTTTTTGGTATAACGAATCGAGTTCGAAAGGTAAAACTTGGCGATAATGTTCCTCGATATGTAGGGAAGGGTATCGTAAAAAAAAAATGAACATTTTGCAGGACAAATGCGTTGTTGCACGCAAAATAGCAAAAAATCGACTGTTTGCCGAGAAATTTCATTTTTTTTTGGTATAACGAATCGAGTCCGAAAGCTAAAACTTGGCGATAATGTTCCTCAATACGTAGAGAAGGGTATCGTTAAAAAAAAAATTAATATTTTGCAGGACAACTGCATTGTTGCACGCAAAATAGCAAAAATCGACTGTTTCTCGAGAAATTTCATTTTTTTTTTGGTATAACAAATCGAGTTCGAAAGCTAAAACTTGGCAATAATGTTCCTCGATATGTAGGGAAGGGTATCGTTAAAAAAAAATTAACATTTTGCAGGACAAATGCATTGTTGCACGCAAAGTAGCAAAAAATCGACTGTTTGTCGAGAATTTTTTATTTTTTTTTGGTATAACGAATCGAATCCGAAAGCTAAAACTTGGCGATAATGTTCCTCGATACATAGGGAAGGGTATCGTACAAAAAAATTAACATTTTGCAGGACAAATGCGTTGTTGCACGCAAAATAGCAAAAAATCGACTGTTTGCCGAGAAAATTCATTTTTTTTTTTGGTATAACGAATTGAGTCCGAAAGCTATAACTTGGCGATAATGTTCCTCGATACGTAGGGAAGGGTATCGTACAAAAAAAATTAACATTTTGCAGGACAAATGCGTTGTTGCACGCAAAATAGCAAAAAAATCGACTGTTTGCCGAGAAATTTCATTTTTTTTTTGGTATAACGAATCGAGTTCGAAAGGTAAAACTTGGCGATAATGTTCCTCGATATGTAGGGAAGGGTATCGTAAAAAAAAAATGAACATTTTGCAGGACAAATGCGTTGTTGCACGCAAAGTAGCAAAAAATCGACTGTTTGTCGAGAATTTTTTTTTTTTTTTGGTATAACGAATCGAGTCCGGAAGCTAAAACTTGGCGATAATGTTCCTCGATACGTAGGGAAGGATATCGTAAAAAAAAAAATTATCATTTTGCAGGACAAATGCGTTGTTGCACGCAAAGTAGCAAAAAATCGACTGTTTGCCGAGAAATTTCATTTTTTTTTTTACAACTAAGGAAGCGAGACCGGAACTTGAAACTTGGCGATAATGTTCCTCGATATGTAGGGAAGGGTATCGTAAAAAAAAAATTAACATTTTGCAGGACAAATGCGTTGTTGCACGCAAAATAGCAAAAAATCGACTGTTTGCCGAGAAATTTCTTTTTTTTTTGGTATAACGGATCGAGTCCGAAAGCTAAAACTTGGCGATAATGTTCCTCGATACATAGGGAAGGGTATCGTACAAAAAAAATTAACATTTTGCAGGACAAATGCGTTGTTGCACGCAAAATAGCAAAAAATCGACTGTTTGCCGAGAAATTTAATTTTTTTTTGGTATAACGAATCGAGTCCGAAAGCTAAAACTTGGCGATAATGTTCCTCGATACGTAGAGAAGGGTATCGTTAAAAAAAAAATTAACATTTTGCAGGACAAATGCATTGTTGCACGCAAAGTAGCAAAAAATCGACTGTTTGTCGAGAATTTTTTATTTTTTTTTGGTATAACGAATCGAATCCGAAAGCTAAAACTTGGCGATAATGTTCCTCGATACATAGGGAAGGGTATCGTACAAAAAAATTAACATTTTGCAGGACAAATGCGTTGTTGCACGCAAAATAGCAAAAAATCGACTGTTTGCCGAGAAAATTCATTTTTTTTTTTGGTATAACGAATTGAGTCCGAAAGCTAAAACTTAGCGATAATGTTCCTCGATACGTAGGGAAGGGTATCGTACAAAAAAAATTAACATTTTGCAGGACAAATGCGTTGTTGCACGCAAAATAGCAAAAAAATCGACTGTTTCCCGAGAAATTTCATTTTTTTTTTGGTATAACGAATCGAGTTCGAAAGGTAAAACTTGGCGATAATGTTCCTCGATATGTAGGGAAGGGTATCGTAAAAAAAAAATGAACATTTTGCAGGACAAATGCGTTGTTGCACGCAAAATAGCAAAAAATCGACTGTTTCTCGAGAAATTTCATTTTTTTTTTGGTATAACAAATCGAGTTCGAAAGCTAAAACTTGGCAATAATGTTCCTCGATATGTAGGGAAGGGTATCGTTAAAAAAAAATTAACATTTTGCAGGACAAATGCATTGTTGCACGCAAAGTAGCAAAAAATCGACTGTTTGTCGAGAATTTTTTATTTTTTTTTGGTATAACGAATCGAATCCGAAAGCTAAAACTTGGCGATAATGTTCCTCGATACATAGGGAAGGGTATCGTATAAAAAAATTAACATTTTGCAGGACAAATGCGTTGTTGCACGCAAAATAGCAAAAAATCGACTGTTTGCCGAGAAAATTCATTTTTTTTTTTGGTATAACGAATTGAGTCCGAAAGCTAAAACTTGGCGATAATGTTCCTCGATACGTAGGGAAGGGTATCGTACAAAAAAAATTAACATTTTGCAGGACAAATGCGTTGTTGCACGCAAAATAGCAAAAAAATCGACTGTTTCCCGAGAAATTTCATTTTTTTTTTGGTATAACGAATCGAGTTCGAAAGGTAAAACTTGGCGATAATGTTCCTCGATATGTAGGGAAGGGTATCGTAAAAAAAAAATGAACATTTTGCAGGACAAATGCGTTGTTGCACGCAAAATAGCAAAAAATCGACTGTTTGCCGAGAAATTTCATTTTTTTTTGGTATAACGAATCGAGTCCGAAAGCTAAAACTTGGCGATAATGTTCCTCAATACGTAGAGAAGGGTATCGTTAAAAAAAAAATTAATATTTTGCAGGACAACTGCATTGTTGCACGCAAAATAGCAAAAATCGACTGTTTCTCGAGAAATTTCATTTTTTTTTTGGTATAACAAATCGAGTTCGAAAGCTAAAACTTGGCAATAATGTTCCTCGATATGTAGGGAAGGGTATCGTTAAAAAAAAATTAACATTTTGCAGGACAAATGCATTGTTGCACGCAAAGTAGCAAAAAATCGACTGTTTGTCGAGAATTTTTTATTTTTTTTTGGTATAACGAATCGAATCCGAAAGCTAAAACTTGGCGATAATGTTCCTCGATACATAGGGAAGGGTATCGTACAAAAAAATTAACATTTTGCAGGACAAATGCGTTGTTGCACGCAAAATAGCAAAAAATCGACTGTTTGCCGAGAAAATTCATTTTTTTTTTTGGTATAACGAATTGAGTCCGAAAGCTATAACTTGGCGATAATGTTCCTCGATACGTAGGGAAGGGTATCGTACAAAAAAAATTAACATTTTGCAGGACAAATGCGTTGTTGCACGCAAAATAGCAAAAAAATCGACTGTTTGCCGAGAAATTTCATTTTTTTTTTGGTATAACGAATCGAGTTCGAAAGGTAAAACTTGGCGATAATGTTCCTCGATATGTAGGGAAGGGTATCGTAAAAAAAAAATGAACATTTTGCAGGACAAATGCGTTGTTGCACGCAAAGTAGCAAAAAATCGACTGTTTGTCGAGAATTTTTTTTTTTTTTTTGGTATAACGAATCGAGTCCGGAAGCTAAAACTTGGCGATAATGTTCCTCGATACGTAGGGAAGGATATCGTAAAAAAAAAAATTATCATTTTGCAGGACAAATGCGTTGTTGCACGCAAAGTAGCAAAAAATCGACTGTTTGCCGAGAAATTTCATTTTTTTTTTTACAACTAAGGAAGCGAGACCGGAACTTGAAACTTGGCGATAATGTTCCTCGATATGTAGGGAAGGGTATCGTAAAAAAAAAATTAACATTTTGCAGGACAAATGCGTTGTTGCACGCAAAATAGCAAAAAATCGACTGTTTGCCGAGAAATTTCTTTTTTTTTTGGTATAACGGATCGAGTCCGAAAGCTAAAACTTGGCGATAATGTTCCTCGATACATAGGGAAGGGTATCGTACAAAAAAAATTAACATTTTGCAGGACAAATGCGTTGTTGCACGCAAAATAGCAAAAAATCGACTGTTTGCCGAGAAATTTAATTTTTTTTTGGTATAACGAATCGAGTCCGAAAGCTAAAACTTGGCGATAATGTTCCTCGATACGTAGAGAAGGGTATCGTTAAAAAAAAAATTAACATTTTGCAGGACAAATGCATTGTTGCACGCAAAGTAGCAAAAAATCGACTGTTTGTCGAGAATTTTTTATTTTTTTTTGGTATAACGAATCGAATCCGAAAGCTAAAACTTGGCGATAATGTTCCTCGATACATAGGGAAGGGTATCGTACAAAAAAATTAACATTTTGCAGGACAAATGCGTTGTTGCACGCAAAATAGCAAAAAATCGACTGTTTGCCGAGAAAATTCATTTTTTTTTTTGGTATAACGAATTGAGTCCGAAAGCTAAAACTTAGCGATAATGTTCCTCGATACGTAGGGAAGGGTATCGTACAAAAAAAATTAACATTTTGCAGGACAAATGCGTTGTTGCACGCAAAATAGCAAAAAAATCGACTGTTTCCCGAGAAATTTCATTTTTTTTTTGGTATAACGAATCGAGTTCGAAAGGTAAAACTTGGCGATAATGTTCCTCGATATGTAGGGAAGGGTATCGTAAAAAAAAAATGAACATTTTGCAGGACAAATGCGTTGTTGCACGCAAAATAGCAAAAAATCGACTGTTTGCCGAGAAATTTCATTTTTTTTTGGTATAACGAATCGAGTCCGAAAGCTAAAACTTGGCGATAATGTTCCTCGATACGTAGAGAAGGGTATCGTTAAAAAAAAAATTAACATTTTGCAGGACAAATGCATTGTTGCACGCAAAGTAGCAAAAAATCGACTGTTTGTCGAGAATTTTTTTTTTTTTTTTGGTATAACGAATCGAGTCCGGAAGCTAAAACTTGGCGATAATGTTCCTCGATACGTAGGGAAGGATATCGTAAAAAAAAAAATTATCATTTTGCAGGACAAATGCGTTGTTGCACGCAAAGTAGCAAAAAATCGACTGTTTGCCGAGAAATTTCATTTTTTTTTTTACAACTAAGGAAGCGAGACCGGAACTTGAAACTTGGCGATAATGTTCCTCGATATGTAGGGAAGGGTATCGTAAAAAAAAAATTAACATTTTGCAGGACAAATGCGTTGTTGCACGCAAAATAGCAAAAAATCGACTGTTTGCCGAGAAATTTCTTTTTTTTTTGGTATAACGGATCGAGTCCGAAAGCTAAAACTTGGCGATAATGTTCCTCGATACATAGGGAAGGGTATCGTACAAAAAAAATTAACATTTTGCAGGACAAATGCGTTGTTGCACGCAAAATAGCAAAAAATCGACTGTTTCTCGAGAAATTTCATTTTTTTTTTGGTATAACAAATCGAGTTCGAAAGCTAAAACTTGGCAATAATGTTCCTCGATATGTAGGGAAGGGTATCGTTAAAAAAAAATTAACATTTTGCAGGACAAATGCATTGTTGCACGCAAAGTAGCAAAAAATCGACTGTTTGTCGAGAATTTTTTATTTTTTTTTGGTATAACGAATCGAATCCGAAAGCTAAAACTTGGCGATAATGTTCCTCGATACATAGGGAAGGGTATCGTACAAAAAAATTAACATTTTGCAGGACAAATGCGTTGTTGCACGCAAAATAGCAAAAAATCGACTGTTTGCCGAGAAAATTCAGTTTTTTATTTGGTATAACGAATTGAGTCCGAAAGCTAAAACTTGGTGATAATGTTCCTCGATACGTAGGGAAGGGTATCGTACAAAAAAAATGAACATTTTGCAGGACAAATGCGTTGTTGCACGCAAAATAGCAAAAAATCGACTGTTTGCCGAGAAATTTCATTTTTTTTGGTATAACGAATCGAGTCCGAAAGCTAAAACTTGGCAATAATGTTCCTCGATATGTAGGGAAGGGTATCGTTAAAAAAAAATTAACATTTTGCAGGACAAATGCATTGTTGCACGCGAAGTAGCAAAAAATCGACTGTTTGTCGAGAATTTTTTTTTTTTTTTTGGTATAACGAATCGAATCCGAAAGCTAAAACTTGGCGATAATGTTCCTCGATACATAGGGAAGGGTATCGTACAAAAAAATTAACATTTTGCAGGACAAATGCGTTGTTGCACGCAAAATAGCAAAAAATCGACTGTTTGCCGAGAAATTTCTTTTTTTTTTTGGTATAACGGATCGAGTCCGAAAGCTAAAACTTGGCGATAATGTTCCTCGATACGTAGGGAAGGATATCGTAAAAAAAAATTAACATTTTGCAGGACAAATGCATTGTTGCACGCAAAGTAGCAAAAAATCGACTGTTTGTCGAGAATTTTTTATTTTTTTTTGGTATAACGGATCGAGTCCGAAAGCTAAAACTTGGCGATAATGTTCCTCGATACGTAGGGAAGGATATCGTAAAAAAAAAAATTAACATTTTACAGGACAAATGCGTTGTTGCACGAAAATTCGACAAAGTAGAGTGTTCGTCGAGAATGCGATTTTCAAAAATATAATGTTCCGAGCGCGGAGCTTCAATCCTCTTCGTTCGTGTTCCTCGATGACTATGGAAGAGTTGTGTACAAATAGAACCCAGTTTTTGGGATACATTAGGCACGTTTAATTAAAATAAGGCGAATATAGCTAGTCGGCTATGAACATTACCCCTTAGCGCTTTTGACAGTTGCCTCGGCGTGAGAGCTGGGAAACCGTTGCAACTTTGCAACGTTTCAAACTTCACCGCTATATGGAATCACTGAGCGTCTAATCTATCCCGAATGATCCCGAAAAACGCATATGTGATGCGGCCCTTTGGGGAGGCGACCCAAAGATTTTGATACATCACAAGTCCCTGCTCCTTAATTTGGTTAAGAGCACCCTATCCCCGCAGTATATCTACGTTGTTTATCCTGCCGTCCATTCCTATCCTGAGTTTATACGTTTCCCGACGTTGTTCCAGCAAAATATCCAAAGGTATTTCGCCTGCGATGTCGCACAGCGATGCCCACGACGTCGTTCGATACGCCGTTGCGACTGCCAGAAGGGCAGTTCGCTGAGCCGAAAGAAGAACCCTGACATCATGCGCGTTACAAAGATCCGACCATCCTGCAGCGGCATATGTCGCTATCGGGACAAAAACCCCACGATAAAAATTCGATAGCGTTTTAAAACCCAATCCCCATCTCGAGCCTGCCAGTTTACCTAGTTTCTTAAAAAGCGACCCGACCTTGTCGCGCAAATAATTACAATGTGTCTTAACACCCATTTCCTTGTCAAAGTGGACGCCAAGCTACCTGACACTGTCTTTAAACGGAATCGTGGCTTCGCCTATTCTAATGATCGGATACCTTCTTGCCAAATTTGGCTTAGTTTCGCGACTGCGTTGACGATCCGGACGGTCGCTGACCCTCAATTTCTATCTCCCTTCACGACTCGCCCTTAACGAGGACAAGTAGATCGTCCGCATAAGCGATGAAACGATCCGGGAACTGTTGCTCGAAGTCTCTGAGCAAAGAATCAAACATAAATTTCCAACACCTCGGGCCAAGGACAAAACCTTGCGGACAACCCTTCGTAGCACGCTTGGTCACCTTTTCATCCCCCCACTCGATGTCACCCGGCGGTCATCAAAGTAACTATGAAGCACTTTGTAGACATTTGCCGGGCAATCCCTAATTCGAAGACTGCTAAATACCATGGACCACCAGACATTGTCAAAAGCCCCGGCGATGTCGAAGAGCAGGGCGACGGTGTAAGTCGCCGCTGAACAGCGAATCATATTGCGTAGTTCAACGATCGCATCCTCCCTTGACTTCCCAGGCATGAAGCCGAATTGCCGATCGGAGATGCCGCCGTCATCCATCGTCTCGGAAAGACGCTTGCGGATGAGTTTCTCGAATAATTTACCTACAACGGAAAGAAGACATATTGGCCTATACGATTTCGGGTCCATCTCGTCCTTATCCTCGCCCTTTAGGAGTACAGAAAGGTTTCCCTCCTTCCAGGTAGAGGGAAAGACGCCCACTGAAGGCACCTGTTGAAGAGTTTTACCAGCTGACCCGGAATTGCCATTACTGCTCTTTTGAGGACCTCAACATCGATGAGGTCGGGGCCCGGAGCTTTACCGTTCTTCAATGTTCTACACGCCTTTTTCACCTCAAATTCGGTGACCACTTCAGCGTCATCCGTGTCAGGCGGCGTCTGCGCTATTTCGCGCTGTCGTCTGTGCCACGGGGTATCCTCCTCCTCTGGGTCGTCAGGAACATGCGTGTCCAAAAGGCCGCTGACGGTTTCTCTCATATCCATAGTGGAACGTCCATCAAGCCGGATGGTGCTTAGCACTTTCTGAGATCGAAGTTTGTCTGCCTGGTGCTTATAGACGAAGCCCGAGGGCTGTGAATTCCCGTACGACGTGACAAATTTCCTCCAGCTTTCACGCTTTGCCTTCTTCACCTCACGGCTGTACTTTCGCAAAGAAGTGCGGTACTTTTGGAGTTTAACGAGGCGTTCGGGCTGCGATCGTACCCTTTGGTATGCACGCATGAGCCGGTATACGCTCTTCTTCATATTTGTAAGTTCTATCGTCCATCACGCGTTGGACTTCCTAAAATGCGTTTTATGTGCCATAGACTGGATACAGGTGTCCGTGAGAACTCCCGTTAGAGTCGTGGCCATAATTTCTATATTCTGCGATAAATTGACTACAAGTCCCTCCAACCTGGCACGTTAAAGAGCTGTCAGGATGTCCGCAAACCGATCCCAATCGGCCTTGCGAGTGTTGACACGACTAACGCGGCATACCCGATCTCCTACTGTAACTTGTGGCACTTGAAGCCCTATGTCGATTGCTCTATGGTCACTAGTTGACCAACTCGAACGGATCTTCCACTCCCCGACGAATTGGGACATGGACGAAGTTGCCAGAGTGACGTCGATATACGACTCACCTCTCGGGGTCCAGAAAGTCGGCGGCTGCTCTGCATCATTGGCAAATCGCAATCCTGTATGAGGCGCTCAAGGCGAGCGCCTCGATCGTTTGAGGCCTGAGGCCTGAGGCCTCCACAACGAGGACCTGGTGTTGGGATCTAATGTGACGAGAATTCTCTTCCCCCTCATTGAATGAAGCACCATCCCGAAGTGTCTGAGGTGCCGCTCGATGTCATCTTGGAACTGGAAATAGTGGGAAACGATGTTGAACGAGAAGCCGGGAGCTTGGACTTCCGCACAAACACATTGCGCGTTACTAAGCTGCAAAATGAAAATCATCTTAAACGCGGGATTACAGACCGCTATGGATGCCCAAGGATTTCGTCGGCGTACGGCTGCAACCTGCATCGAAGTGCCTAATCCGAAAAATGTGTGCCTTTCGTCCGGCTTCTGGACATATGGTTCCTGCAAGAGCAAGTTGTCGAGTCGCTTTTGAAGAATGAGGGTACGCACCTCGCCAGTGACTACCTCTGAACGTCTCATGTTGAGCTGCAAAATTCTAATTACCGTGATACTAACGGGGTTTGGGTTCGCTGGGACGAAGTTATCAACTGGGGGTTCTATCGTGGTTCCATCCTGTTCGTTTACGCGGTCTACCTGGTTGCCTACGTTAATTTCACGTTCAGCAACAAGAGGTTGGCTTACATTTTCTTCGCACCTACTAACTGTAACGGCACGAATGCCGAGAGCCTTACACTGACTCCTGATGCTACTAGGGCCAGCGCTGCTCATGGGCAAGCGAATGCGTGGTATCGAAATGCGAGGCACGGGCTGAGAAGTCAACGGTCTTGCTGCCGAGCGGGTGCGCGGCTTCGCAACAAGGTCAGCAACTCCCACTTCGCGTTCTACGTCTGGTTGCCTAGACTCGGCCAGACGAGCACTCCTCCTCACATGCATACTTACACATTCACACAAAGTTTTGAGGTGTTTCATATTTGTTCCCACGAGTTAGGTCGGAAGTAAATACCACACAACGAGACAGAGCCGCCATATCCCGCTCGGGCGAATTGAGTACAGCTTCAGAGGCCGCCAACCGTCCTAAGCGCTACGCTTGAGACAGGACCTACCCCTCCTGCCATGAGGCCGTCACCACGTAAGTCAAGTTTGGCCTAGGGGAACCGTGAATCTCGTCAGAGGGTCCGCCTGAAACTAAAATACATATTAGTAGGCGTACCTGAAACTTCGGTAATATAATGGTTAGTGTCTCCCCGGTTCCGTCGCCACCGAAGCTCAAGAACTTCGATAACGCAGGGCCCGGTCGGAGTTTATTAAGCGGTCCTCATCGCCTTTTCGTATCGCATGGGACGCGAGAGGACGACGGCGAAACCGCTGTAGACCTGAAAAGGTAAGTGTCATGATTAGTTAAGCATCTGGCCGGTAGCCCGTAGGCCCCAGCGCGTGATGGAGCGCTTCGTTTTGTCCCTGACGGGACATGGTGGAGTCCAGAGTGTGAGACTCTGGCTCCATTGTCGCCTCGCACGGCCGGTAGCCCGTAGGCCCCAGCACATGGTGAAACCGTTCATTCGAAGTCTCTAGCGAGACGTGGCGGAGTCCAGAGTGTGAGACTCTGGCCCGCCTGTGATTCTAGGTGCCAAGGGTGCCGCTCCGTTCGGCCGGTAGTCCGTAGACCCCTCGTGATGGTGCAGACCTCCCAAAGCCCCTGACGAGCCTTGCGAATCCTATAGTCATACGACTGTGTGTCCGCGTTAGCTTTAAAATCACAAATTTTCGCTTCACCCGGCCGGTAGCCCGTAGACCCCAGCGCGTGGAGAAACAGTTCGTTCGAAGTCTCTAACGAGACATAGCGGAGCACGGGGTCCGTAGTCTCCAGCTCCGCTATTTGGGCCGCTGTACTACCACTCGATGCCCAGCGCACCGGCGGCAGATTCCAGGCAACCCAAACCGCATCACCCAGTCGGTAGCCAGTAGGCCCCAGCACGTGGTGAAGTAATCATTAACGAGAACGCTTCCCCAAGACGTCTCGGCGTGTGACACAACACGTTTAATGTGGCATCTTGTGCCAACATCATTTAGCTAAACATCTTGTATTTGCTATTCGTAGTGACGAATAGCAAACAGTGACAGTTTGGTTGGAAATGCCTCGCCATCTTACTCACTAGTAAGATGACTTACTCACTAGTGAGTAAGTTGACGAGGCATTTACAACCAAACTGTTTGGTCTCGGTGGAGCACGAGGTTCTAAGACCTCGCTTCCACCGTCGTCCATGAGCCGCCGCGTCGCCAGCCGATGCCTCGAAACCTCAGCGGCAGAACACGGTCAGCCCACACGATAGCGGAGCTGTCCATGCCTCTCGGCATGGACTGGCGATTGCTACAGCGTTTTCCAGTCAGTGTCATTGTACTTTCGGTCAATTGCATTTTTGGCCAATTGTACTTTCGGTCAATTGTAATTTCGGTCTATTGTACTTTCGGTCAATTATACTTTCGGTCAATTGTATTTTAGGTCAATTATACTTTCGGTCAATTGTACTTTCGGTCAATTGTATTTTCGGTCAATTGTTTTCTGTCAATTGTTTTTTCGGTCAATTGTTTTCGGTCAACTGTTTTCGGTCAATTTTCCGCGAACTATGTCCCATCGAGACATTTTTTACAGCACTCATAGGGGTACACGTTACGCCCTTCGTATCGAGTGTGTTTACACTTCGCGCTATGAAATTCGCGTATTGAATATGTTTTGACGTCGCGCTGCGCAATTCATCTCGGCAGTATGTATGGGGAAAAAACATTTATCAGTTATGTAAATTGATTCATAGTGAGTAGTAGGTGGTGCACTATGGCGACCCCCACTCCTATCCCCTCCACTTCGGTCCCGTTTTGAGCTCGGTTTGAAGTAGTGGGGTAAGAGTGGGGATAGGTAGTTTTTTAGGAGCCAACCACAGTGCACCACATTGTTGCCTTCCCACTTCCTTCATTTTTCCCTTTCCGTTTCTTTGTGTGCTCTCTCTCTCTCTCTCTCTCTCTCTCTCTCTCATTCATTCATTTTTTCTCTCTCTCTCTACTTGCCCACTCTACAACTAATTCCTACAACTGCTGGTAAGAGACTGAGGTGACAGCAGCGATAACCAACAATATAATAATTATCCTCTTCCGCACCGTTACCGTTTAGGGTAAGAGGAGGTGACTTACATCGCTCAAAAAAAAAACTTAAAAAATCAAAAAAATTACCTGCTGCTTTCGCTGCTCCTCTCTCTCTCTCTATATAGCACTCCTGTCTTTTTTTTCACTCTCTTTCTCCTGTCTTTTGTTTCACTCTCACTCTCTCTCTTTCTCCTGTCTTTTTTTTTCACTCGCACTCTCCTGTCTTTTTTTTCACTCCTCCGCTATTCCGAGCTGTTCCTCGTCGTCGATATTGTCATCGACAAAGAGGATATGCTCGTATTCACGGTTAAACGCTAACGCTATGATCTCGCCGATATCAATGAATGGTGCCGCATCTCTATTATTGTCTAAATTGTCTTTGTATAGCACAATGACGGGGGGTGGCTGTGTTTCGTAGCAACGTTAACGCTGTAAAGATAACTTTGTTACGCACAGCGGGTTCACCACCACCGTCACCACCACCATTACCACCGCCCCTCTGTTCTTCTTCTTCTTCTTCGTCCGCATAACCCTCATCATCATCATCATCACTGTCGCTAGGCCACATGTCTTCTTCTGCCTCGATTACGACGGCTTCGTTATTATTCGCTGCTGCCGCTTCCTCCATAGCCTGCGCTATTTCGATTTTCAGACGATTTTCAACCTCAAGGTTATAATCATCGTCTGCAAACTCGCGGAGGCCGTGGATTTCACAGTGTACCACGAGAGCCGGAACAGTAGCAGCAAGAGGATGAGGCCTGAATAGGTCCCTCAAATGGCAGAATACAGAAATGTCCTCATCCACCAAATAAACTTCCGTATATTCCTCGTCATCTATATAGATGATTTCGCACCGATGTACACTGTAATTCCTGTACAGCACACAAGCCGTACCGGGTTCGGCGAGATGACGAGGGAGCTGCCACTGTGATTCACAACGTCTATAAAAATCTGTTAAAAGGGTTTTAAGTGTACTATATGACCCGCACAAATTATCGAAGCGTACAGCAATAATGTACGCTGACACTACGTGTATCACTTCACATACGAAGCTCTCTGGCATATCGTCGGTGGGGAATCGGAGATACATCGTGAAAAAGAATATTTAGATCACACACGCACACACTATCTATAAATTTTGTGAATATTTAGTTCACGACCGATAAACTTATTATAATCTATGTAGAAAGAAAGAAAGGCTACTGTCACGTTTAGAGGCTGAGGAAAGACTAATGATGCGCTTCATATATTTGCGAAATATTGGAGGGGATATAGAGAGCATAGCAACCATCTTCAGTGTAATGAATATTGGTACATTCCCAGACAGCCGCTCAGGGTCACCTCACGGATTGATTCCCAAAAAAGCAGTGTCAGCACATTCCCAGGTGTGCTCGTGACTGCAGCTACGCTTCGTGTAGAGAAAGAGATGCTCTTTATAAAGAGGAATTATATGTATATTATAAATCATATATTAGTATGAGTATTAGGGCGTGGCATTTTTATTTGGTCTCTAACTCGAGAATGGGAGCTGCTATGGGAACACCGATCATGGTGTTACCATCCACGCGACTCCCCCCTTCCGTTTGGCGAGTGTGCCAATCACTGTCCCGATTGACAATTCGCGGTTTTCGCGGAAGGTACAGTCATTGGCCTAGGGTATTAGCGTATTATAAATCGTATATTGTTTTCCAAAGACGCAACATCAGCGCTTGTGTTGCTAAGCGCGAATATAATTTTTTTTTCACAAATAAAAAATATATGCGTATCAGTCAGTAGCGCTTCAGTTATCCGTCGATTCGGAAGTGCCTGTCGAACGATTCTCAATCGAAAATGGCAGACCACTCCCTTCGTAAATGTATTTTAGATTTATTGAAATTAACAAAATTACGCAGTGCGGAACTTCGACGACGGTGTAATGAGCAGTGGTGTAGAGATTTGCGCAATTTATCGGGAAATAGGCTTGTGAGGCGCTTGAAATTAGTTGTATGGTGGACCCCCGTACGCGTCATCGCGAAAGCTTACAAGAGAGGGCTGTTCAACGGACAGCGAGTGTTAACATGTATTTTCAACGAATTACGGCGGCGCGGTGTTGAAGAATCACAGTGCTTCCGTGCTTCCGGTATTGCTGAAGAAATTAGAGGTAAGTTTAAAATTGTATACCATCAAACTCTTAAAAGCCCCAAAAAAAAGAAAAATAGCGTCTCGGAAGCCATGACAAGTATAGACAAAGGAACGCACGAAGTGTTTCATTTGACCCCAGTGGTTAATTACTTGAGTTTTAATCACTTAAGGAAAAAATATCGATATCTCGTGAACGGGGGTTGCTAGACGTATGGCTATTTGGGGAGGACCATCGATACAATTCACCCTTTCATCTCGCGAAAGTGCCAATCACTGTACCGATTGGTAATTCGCGGTTTTCGCGGGGGGCAGTCATTGGTCAGTGTTTCATTTGACCCCGCGCCTATTTACACGGGTTTTAATCACTCAAGGAAACGGCAGGTATAGGCAAAGGAGTGCACGAAGTGTTTCATCTGACCCCGTGCCTAATTACTTGAGTTTTAATCGCTTAAGGAAAAAATATCGATATTTCGTGAACGGGGGTTGCTAGACGTATGGCGATTTGGGGAGGACCATCGATACAATTCACCCTTTCATCTCGCGAAAGTGCTAATCATTGTACCGACTGGTAATTCGCGGTTTTCGCGGGGTGCAGTCATTGGCCAGTCAGCTAAATCACCTGTTTGTCGATTTTATTCACGAAAAGATTTCGTATTTCGTCCCGTTTACGAAATATTGACAATAAACTAATAATCTGTATTTGACTTGTAGCGTATCGGGAGTTAATGGATGCAGCCCCTCATGAAGAGGAGGAACTTATCGAGGCGGCCGATAATGTGGAGCGCCAATATCAGCATGAGGTCCCTCTTATGGAGGTAACCGTCGATAATGCCGAGCATCAACATCACCAACGGCATGAGGCCCCAGAGGCAACGGTAGATAATGTCGAGGACCCGCGGTATGAGGCCCCGCTTATAGAGACAGCAGCTGCAATCGATAATGTTGAGAGTCCAAGGCATGAAAAGCATGAGCCTATTGAATATTCGCTCGTAAATTTTCCGTGTGATATACCCTCTGCGCGTGAGTATAAAAACTGATACAATGGTATTGATATGAGTGGTATTAAGGAGGTGTGTAATTGCCTAATTATATTCATATTTTGCAGCTGCGTTTCGTTATCGTCTAACGATGCCAGTAGAAGACGAAAGCGAGGGCGGAGGAGAGTCTGGATTAGGGGTATTTGAGAGACCCATAGAGAACGAAGAAGAAGACCTGCATATGCGGCGAACAGAGGATCAGCAAAGTGACGATGAAGAAAACTGTATGTTCCATGAAAACCAGTTGTGGTAATGCCGCCGTTGTAACCCAAACCTAATGAGGCCCGTGGAAGAAGAAGAACAGTTGCAAACATTACGGAATGAAGAAGAAGAGAAAGATTTGTCAAGAACAGAAGAGCAGTCTGTATTAGTACAAACAGTGGCTGATAAAGAAGAAGACGAGGAAGAAAATCGGTTATGGGGGGTTCCAATAGTAGCGTGGGAAACGCCACAAATCCAAGAACCCCGTGATCACAGTTGGTTTCACGATCTGACGACCGATGACAATACAGGTAAAATTTTTTAAACGTTAATTTAAATTTCGAGCACATAGTAAGTTGAATTATTTTTGTAGCACTGCAACTGGTAACCACTTTTATTGATGATGAAGATGAAGATGCTTAAATTGCTTCACCAGGTACTAACAATAATCCAACAAATTTCAGAAACAATAAATTGATCTCATAAGGCAATACCTTTTACAGAAATACAATCGGGCGCTGGCAGAACACACACGGCGATGAGAACCTCAGCATTCGGCGATGTGCAACCACCGGCGATGTGAATCGAGATTGTGCAGAACATCAGACGTTATTTTAAGCGCTTTAAACTTCGAGGTCAAGAGACTACGTTGCGCATACGTAGACCACCCCCAGAAACAAATATCATAGAGTGGCTCGAGGGTGCGTTCCGCGATCTATTAACGTATATTACTAGCTCCTGTGAGGGCGGCGAATATGCAGGCATATCATTTACAGCTGACAATTTATCTCACGGACCCGTATGGCTTTCTTTTCGGCCCCTTCGTGACTTTACGTTTGAAGATATTTGCAATTGATATTCAGTGTTGCTCAAAGTTCAGCATCAATAGATATAAATAATTCGTGTAACATAAAAACGTGTATTGTCAAAGGTGTCGAGGGTACAGGCAGAAATGCTCTCACGCACGAAGCCGTCGCGAAAAAATCCATTTTGACAATACGAAACGACGATAATCTATGTTTACCACGCTCACTTGTAGCAGCTCGAGTCCACGCCGAGCGGGGTGAAATTCGAACAGAGGCTCTGCATACAAAATGGCAAAGAATTAGGCAAATCAATGGGTCAATGCAAAAAGAACAAGCATTGCAGCTTACAAGAGCTGCAAATGTTCGTATACCTAGCAATGGCTGTCGTCTCAGCGATGTTGCGCTGTATCAAGATCATTTAGCTGTAGACGGTATAGCGATCGTGATTTTTGAATTTCTGGGTTTAGGTCGTCGCAAGAAAGAAGCTATATTCAATGGCACACAAAAAGTTCTGAATACATACGGGTCGGTTCAACATACTCTATATATTGTGTATTACGAGCGTTCGCACCATTACGAACCGATTTTGAATCTCAGGGGGGCCGTCGGTTGCTCGGGTTTTTGTCACCTATGTAACAGGCTACACCGTCAATTAGATCACAGATGTCTGAAAAAAAAATGTCCGCGATGCTGGAAAAGGCCGCCGTGCGATCCCAGTACAAATGATCTAATAAAAAGCGTCGGGTGCAATCGTGAATTTTACGGGGAAGAATGCGCACGTCAGCATAATACAATCGCAGTAATGTACACGCAAGATAAAAAAGGCGTTACTCTTTGTGAAGCGGTTAAGCGATGCCGTCTGTGCTTCAGAACGATATATCCTTTGATGAAAAAAAAGAAACATGTATGCGGCTATAGTTTTTGTACAACATGTAAATCCGATCAGAGGCATAATCATTTATGCTACATGTCGCCCGTTCGTCGAAAGGAGTTTAAAAACAATATTTATATTTTTTACGACTTCGAAACGCAGCAGTGTACGCCGATACAGGGTGATCCTACCACATTTGCACACGAGCCAAACCTCTGTGTAGCTCAACGTGTCTGCACATTTTGTTGTGATAACGTTTCTATAACCGACCCGTGTGGACATTGTGGCACACACGAATTTGTATTCAAGCATAGTCCCGTATGTCAGCTTGTGGAATTAGCTATGCAAGACGTCGGAGATTTTTCGCGCACAATTTTAATTGCGCATAATGCCGGTGGTTTTGACGCTCAGTTCATTCTGCGCTATTTAGTCAACGAAAAAAAGACGCAGATGCCCGAATTGATAATGAACGGGACAAAAATTATTACCATACGAATCGGTAAGCTCGTATTTCTCGACAGCTTAAATTACTTTCACATGCCTCTAAGCGCGTTACCGAAAGCCTTTGCCTTAACGGATTCTATTGCTAAAGGGACTTTTCCCCACTTGTTCAATACACCGGAAAATCAAAATTATGTAGGAAAATTACCGGCCATAGAATATTATGCACCGGAAACGATGAACACTGCTGCTCGCGAGAAATTATTAAGCTGGTATAAAGAATCGAATGATGCCAATTATGTGTTCGATTTTGCAAAAGAGATAGTGAGCTTTTGCAAGACTGATGTCACAATATTGAGAAGAGCTTGTATCGCTTTTAGACGGTTGTTTATTACCAGCGGAGATGTTTGTCCATTCGACGAAAGCACGACGATAGCTTCAGCTTGTTTTCGCGTTTTTCGAAAAAACTTTCTGAAACGTTATTCAATAGGTATTATGCCCGCAGGGGGCTACAGATGGGCTCATAATCAATCAAAAAAAGCGGTCTCATGGCTCGTGTGGATGGAGCATTCTCTAGGCCGTTTAATAACTCACGCAGGCCGAACGCGCGAAAATAAAATACTTCAAAGTCTGCTGGTAGACGGGTACTATGAAACCCAGGACGCAGCGCATGTACTGCAGTTTCATGGTTGCTATTGGCACGGATGTCCTCGCTGTTTCGTAATAAACAGAGAAAGCGAACAGAGCGACGGTGTGTCAATGAACGAGCGTTTCGAGAGGACAGTTGCTATGTCTAATAGGATCCGTACGGGTGGTTACGTACTAACCGAAATTTGGGAATGCGAGTACGATCGTATGTTAGAAGCAAACGTTGAAATGAGAAAATTTGTGCAAAATCACCCACTAGTTATGTTAGAGCCTCTCAACCCACGGGACGCGTTCTATGGCAGGCGTATGGAAAACATGGTTACACTCTACGATGTAAACGAAACAGAGCAGATACATTATGTGGACGTTTGCTCCTTGTACCCGTATATTTGTAAATTTGGCAAGTATCCTGTTGGTCATCCGACAGTACATGTAGGTGATGAGTGTAAGGTTTTGACAGGCTCTGATAACACAGACCTGTCAAAAGTCGAAGGTCTTGTAAAATGTACTGTATTACCACCGCAAAATCTGTATCATCCTATTCTGCCCGTACGTATGCATCATCGTTTGTTATTCGCGCTGTGCCGGAGTTGTTGCGAAAATATGAGCCAGGAAGAGTGTGTGCATGAAAATCCTGAAGAACGTATATTCGCCGGTACATGGGTGGTAGATGAGCTGCGAAAAGCTGTCTCGTGTGGATATAAAGTGATAAGCGTTGATGAAATATGGCAATATCACATAACGCAGTTTAAGCGCGAAACAAACCAGGGCGGTCACTTAGCTACCTATATAAATACATTTTTGAAAATCAAACAAGAAGCCAGTGGCTGGCCCGATAACTGTTCCGAAGACAGTGTAGCTCAAGATCAATATATTGCTGCTTTTGAACAATCCGAAGGCATTAAGTTGAACCGCAATGCGATAGACAAAAATCCGGGGTTGCGATCAGTGGCTAAGTTGTGCCTCAATTCATTCTGGGGTAAATTTGGCCAGCGCGAGAACCTACCACAAACGACAATAGTGTCCTCGCGTAAGGAACTTATGGAATTACTGGATAGTCCTGAGTACGACGTCACAGGCATTCTGCCTGTTAATCATAAGATTTTATACGTTAGTTATACGAAAATTAACGAGGCTATACAGCCGTCCGGCATTGCTAGTGCTGTAATATCTGCTTATACCACAGCACAAGCTCGTTTGAAACTTTATACTTACCTTGAGCGCCTGGATCGTCGTACACTCTACTGTGACACAGACTCGGTAATTTATGTGACAGACAAAAATAGACCGAACGAATACGAGCCGCCCATAGGCCAACTTTTAGGAGAACTAACGGATGAGCTGGGAACAGGGCATTATATTAAATCTTTCGTTTCCGGAGGACCTAAATTTTATTCGTTTATAGCATGTGCTCCCGATGGAAGCGAAAGGGAGGTTTGTAAAGTAAAAGGGATCACACTTAATTTTAAAAACAGCGCATTAATCAATTTTAAGTCAATTCGATCTTTCATTATGGGTGAACGCGAAGAACCGATTGTATTGAGCTCCGATGCTATTCGCCGCACACCGTTTCATCAAGTTGTAACGCGCCCCGAAACAAAGTCGTGCAAACCATCGAGCGTCAAACGAAGACAAGATGGCAGATACGGTAGCCTACCTTATGGCTACAAAAGTTAAATTATTTTAGAAATGTACTAGAAGTGGTTGTTATAAATAAAGGTATAATTTCGAAAATATTTCAGGCCCCCCTTTATTAGTTACAGCGCAGTAGAAAACTTGATCACTCACGCAAATGGATACGCGGTGGAAACATCCCTGGACCGCAATGATCTGCGGTCATATAGGTTGTGGTAAGACGTATTTTGTGAAAAAGTTTTTAAAGTTCGTTACGCGTATGAACAGTGTGCCATTTGAGAGAATTATTTTCTATTATTCTGAATGGCAATCAGCCTACGTTGAATATGGTAAATCAATAGAATTTCACGAGGGCCTGCCTCAATCGGCAGATTACGCTAACGATCCCCGTGCTAAACTCATAATTATTGATGATCTGATGCGCGAAGCTTCCAACAATGCGGTCGTTGATCTATTCACGAAAGGTAGTCATCATAAGAATTTAAGTGTTATTTTCATAACACAAAACTTATTTCATCAGGGTCACGGACAACGAGATATTTCTCTGAACGCCAATTACATAGTTGTTTTCAAGAACCCTCGTGATCGTGCTCAAATACAACATTTAGCGCGTCAGATATATCCAGAAAATCCTCGCTTTTTACAAGAGGCTTATCACAATGCTACTTCCGCACCGCACGGTTATCTTCTACTTGACTTGAAACAATCGACGCCCGATAACTGTAGATTTCGCACGTGTATTTTTCCCGATGATCCACATCATTTCGTGTATGTGCCTCGTAAACAGATAAAAAGCAGTCGCACACAGGACGAACTTCCAGTATTGCGTTTGTAATGGTCAATAACGGGTCATCAGTCAGTCAGACGTGCATTGTGCAAAATTTCAGTCAAGAGCTGCGCAACGTCATTTTGTATAAAGAAAAGAAACTGTCAGCATCCCGAAGCGCTTGTGAATGTGCGCTTAAGGTTCTGCGCAGTAGCGCACCAACACGTGTACATTCTACGAAAAAAGTTAAAGTCCTTCATTGCACTGTCAAAAGTCTATCAGTTCTACACCTGTAATGGCACGAAACGGATCGCCTCTCTGCAAGAAGCACATTGCGATATTGCAAGTTCTTCAGCATCTCAACAAAGATCAGCGTGAGGCTGTTTTGCGTAAAGCAGACTCATCTACAATACAGTGTATTTGTGAGTGTGCACTAAACATACTACGCGGCAATGTACCACTGAAGCCTGAGCAGAAGAAAAAGCTACAGAGACACGCGCATGTTCTTCGTCGCTTAGCAGCAAAGAAAGGCTGCTGGCAAAGTAAGAAGCGATACGTCGTCCAGAGTGGAGGCTTCTTGCCCCTCTTGTTGGCTCCTATATTAGGCACAGTTCTGTTAAACTTGATAGGAAGATAATGGAGTATGCAAGAAAAATGGTGCTTGTGCCTGAAGAAAATCTACCGCAACTGAGTGCGCAAAATCAGAGGCACGTAATTTTTAACGAGCCTACGGTATCACCCGAGGTACGAGCTATTGGCGCTACCTTGAGCAGACTGGATACGGAAATGAATGATATTTTGAAGTGTAATACCTACAAGGATGATAGGGAAAAGTGGTCTGCATATTTGACTGTATTGCAGCGCTATCTTCATTTTGTTGACAGCGAGCGAGCACAACAATACCTGAATCTGACCGTAGAAAAAAAAGAGATACCTGCGCAGAACTGTGAAAAGAAAAAGAAATCGACGCACATGCATGATTCTGTCATAATCGAAAGTATACCAGCAAAATATCGTGGTAAAGCAAAACTTTTATTGCGCCGCCTGCACGACGTGCCTGAATCGAATTTTGCGTGGGATTCTGCGGGTGTTGTTTCCATTAGCGGAAAGCCAATCAAAGACTCGAATATTGTTGATCTTGTGAACGATGCGATGCGAGCAAGAAAAGCCCCTAAACCGGTGGGCCGAAAAGCGTTTGCCCGATTTTTGAGAGAGATACAAGCACCTCGAGAATTTGTGGGGAATGAGGAGCTGTGGGCTGAATCCCGAGCCAATTCAACACTGCAACCCCTCGTTAGTGGCGCAGGTGGTGGCGTGAGTGATAACGAAGAGGAGGGGGAAGAAGAGGACATCAGCGATATAGACCCTGATTTTTTCAGTGACCCATATCAATCGGGCCTCAGCGGTGGGAGTGATAGCAGCAGGCCTAGTCCCCTTCGTAAATCAAAGCGCCGTGTACAAAGTGGAGGATCTGGATATAAAATTAGGCGTGTAACTTGATCAAACCTCAAATTATAATCATGAAGATATTAGAAAAAGCGTATTTTGATCCATCCCATCCCTCATCGTTTTCGGGTGCCGCTAATCTATTACGTTTGGCCCGTAAGAAAAAAATAAATGATAAAAGGGCGCTACGGTGGTTGGAGGCTCAGGAAGCGTTCACCAGGCATAAGCCTGTAAGACAGCACTTTCCCCGCCGTTTCTATAATGTACGAAATATTGACGATGTTTGGGAAGCTGATCTCGTCGATCTTCGCTCGCTCAAGGATTACAATGACGGCTTTGTCTATCTTCTCGTAGTCATAGATGTTCTCAGCAAATATGCCTGGGTTGAACCTCTGCATGATAAGACTGCTTCGTCAGTGGCTAAAGCGTTTACGCACATTTTATCGCAGAGCAAAGGAAGATCGCCTATCTGTCTTCAATCGGATAAAGGTAAAGAATTTACAGGCACGGCATTTCAAACTTTACTGCAGAAAAAGAATATAACATTTCGAACAGCGCGAAATCCTGATATAAAAGCCTCTATTGCAGAAAGATTCAATAGAACATTGAAGGAGAGGATGTGGCAAAATATGATGTTCTGCAAAATATTGTTTCAGCATACAATCACGCACAACATAGTAGTATAAAAATGGCTCCTACAGATGTAACGCTCGTTACAGCCGCTAGGGCGCGATCTAATCTATTAAAACGATATGATAAAAACCCTGAGCATCAGAAACCTCCTAAATATCAAATAGGAGATACTGTACGCATCGGTAGTGCAAAAGCAGCCTTTGCAAAAGGTTACGAAAGTGGTTGGAGTAGCGAAGTCTTCAAAATACATCGTATATCGGATAGCTGTTGGCCCACGGTGTACATCTTACGCGATCTTCAAAACGCGGATATCGACGGTATCTTTTACGAGGCTGAATTGTCGCGAGTACAGGAGGTTAATCAAACGAAAAAGCGTAAGAAAAAAAATCATTTAGAATGAAAGACGAATTTTATATTGTACTACCTAGCAATAGTAGCACGGCATATTACCCTGATAACACGACAACGCACTACACTACTCACTTCCCGCAGTACGTGACTTTCCAAGGCAATTGGGCCGTTTCATTAGCAGAAATTCATATACCTATGACCATTTTACATGTCCCTCCTGAGGGAGAACGGAACTTTATCAGCGTGGTCACGAATGCTGTGACACCTACTTCTGGAGCAGCCACAGATTTTAAAGAAGATCGTGATTGTGTACCGTCAGGAAACTATCAAAATATAGGTTCGCTACTTGAGGCTGTTAACGAGATTTCGTGTGTCAAAGGCCACTTAAGATTTCATTGTGGTAGTAACGGTTACGTTACGGCATAGACTATTTGTCATAAGTGTATGGGTCTAGAACATGCATTTTTATTTTCGCCTGAATTAAATAAAACTTTAGGTTACACACATAGTCAGGCCGTTGTAGTCCAAAGCGGTACTACGCACACTGCTCAAAGACCAGCAAGCCTCATTAACGGTGTACCAAATATGTTTTTCGTTTATACCGATATCTGTGAACCTTATATAACAGGTGATGTTCATACACCTCTGCTTCGAGTCGTGCCATCAGTAGCCGCTGACAATTCTAATTTTGGGTCCATGAAAATTAGAAGCTTTTCACCACAGCGCTATGTGCCTCTATTGCGCAGTAACTTTCAAACTATAACTATTGATATAAGGGACGAATTCGGCGAACCAATCCCATTTGAGTACGGGACTTTGACGGTGACGCTACACTTCAAACGTACAGATTAATAGAATGGATATCTACAGTGATTACTTTGATTCACAAGCGGGTGGCGGTGCACGGACAGGTCACGGTGGTATTGGCAATGTATACGTGGGATCACCAAATCAGCGTGGGCACGGTATCGGTAGTTTTCTTGGTGGTCTCTTCAGACGTATTATACCTCTCTTAAAGCAGGGGGCACGCACCGTCGATAAAGAGGCACTACGTGCAGGAGTTAATGTAGCTAGTGATGTATTGGATTCTGGTATGCACCCGCGAGAAGCTTTTAAAACACGCCTGCGCGAATCAGGTCAAACCCTAAAACGAAAGGCAGAGGAAAAAATTGATACTCTTATGAAAGGTTCTGGGTATAAAGGGGCTAAACTTAGTAATTTGATGCATTCTGCCGGCGGACGTACGCCTCGTCACATCGAGTCGAAAAAACGAAAGAAAGCGACAGTGAGGAGAAAACGTTCGAGAAAAGTGAGTAAGAAGAAGAAGAAGAAGAAGTCTGTGACACGAAAATTGAGAGCCGGTATAGAGAAAAAAAGAGGAAGAAGGTGAGGTCCGTGGCTGATATTTTTCCTAGAAAAATGGCTTTCCTACATGCTCACTCGTGCGAATGTTCAGTCGGAGCTTGAACTATTTACACTGCCCCCTACTCAAACGACTATTGAGGGAACGCAATGGGTATACTATAAACCTATTTCATCACTGACCGATGATTCACCTATCGAGTTTGTAGTGCCGGGACACGGAGATGAGTACATTGACTTAGCCCATACTATGTTGAGTTTACGTGTTGAAATACCAAAGACAAGCACAAAAGATGAGCAAGTTAAAGTGGGCCCTATCAATAATCTATTACATTCGATGTTCAATCAGGTAGATGTATACCTGAATCAGAAACTTGTATCTCCTCCTAACAACGCTTATGCGCATAGAGCTTATATTGAAACACTTTAGAATTATGGCCAAGGCGCAAAGACCTCTCATCTTACGAGTGTTCTATGGTACTCAGACACGGCTGGTAAAATGGACGACTTGAATGATGGCAATGCAGGGCTTAAAGCCCGTGGTAGTTTTCTAAGTGACGGCAAAACAGTCGATCTTCTCGGACATATTCATTGTGATATTTTTAATCAGGACAGATTCTTGCTGAATGGTGTTGAAATGCGATTGCGCCGCGTGCGCACTAGTGACGCGTTTTGCCTCATGACCACCTCGAAAAATAGCAGAATCCGTATTATTGAAGCATCGCTTCTTGTGCGCCGTACCAGGATAGCTCCCGGTATATTGCTGGCTCACGCAAGAGCTCTGTCTAAAGTTACGGCCAAATATCCCTTAACACGAGTAGAAGTTAAAGCCATATCAATGCATGCTGGTGTACATGAGGACACTTTGGATAATGTTATACTTGGCCAATTGCCCAAGCGCATAATCATTGGCTTCGTGGATAATAAAGCCTTCAATGGTGATCGCACACTAAACCCCTTTAATTTTCAAAATTATGAGATCAACTATCTCTCTTTATACGCTTACGGTATTCAGATACCCTCTAAAGCTCTGCAGCCGGACTTTACTGTTACCGCTCTATATGTAGATGCTTATCATACGTTATTCTCAGGCACGGGTATTCATTTCCTCAATCAGGGCAACTGTGTTTCACGCTCATCTTATCCGTGGGGGTACTGCCTTTTCGCATTTGACCTTACACCTGACCTTTCGGCAAACAATAATAGTCATTGGAATCTTGTAAAACACGGTAGTGTTAGAATAGAAGTACGATTCAAAGAGTTTCTAACTTCGACAGTTAACTGTATCGTATATGCTGAATATGATAATGTATTGGAAATCGACTCGTCCCGTCAAGTTATTGTAGATTTCAGCGGTTAAGCTATGCTCACTGCTGCTTCTTCAGTTAACAGTGAGAACTCGAAGCATCAAGATGTCGCGCGGCTCCATGAGTGTTGTAATTGATATACAGGGCGTAAAAGATAAATTTAATAACTTTTTGCCTAAAGAAGTTGCGGTTGTTTCGGTGACGAGTGATTACATCGGATACTGGCTTGTAAAACCACCCGACGCATATATAAATCTGCCCCCTGCTATAAAACGACAAAACGCGTGGCTCAAAAGTCATTGTCACGGCATAGCATGGTCTGAGTGTGATACATCTCTAGAAGCTTTTGAAAATATTCTGAAGAAAACGGCTGAACAAGCCGATAGAATATTTACGAGAGGCGCTATCGAAACTTCGTACTTGACAAACCTCACAAGCTGTTTCATTGTAAACCTGGAAGAAGAGGATAACGATCATCCCACCTCATTCCATAAACTTGATGATGGTTACGGTACTCGTTGCATATATCATAGCCTGCTGCATACAAGGCCTTCGTACAACTGTGCTCTGGACTACGCTACAAGAATCAAAAAGTGGCTCTGTCAGAATGATCGCTTTGCCTGTTTATGGAAATATAGGACTACAGGCTCCATAACCCTGTCGGAGCCCGATAACGTGAAGAAGAAGAATGAAGACCGCGACGAAACAGGCTGATAACAATTATGAATAGCCTTCAAATTCTTCATTGTCTTCGCGGCATAGAAAATCATACAACTGGAGTGTACCCTGCAGATCGCATCCCAAAGGTGCTGACGAAGCCAGTAGCGATTGTCGTTAATACAGATGGACACAAACGCCCCGGGGCCCACTGGGTCGCCATGTACATCGATCGAAGTGGACATGGATGGTTTTTCGATAGCTACGGACTCCCACCAATCATACCGAACCATCTCATACGGCTCCGTCGAAACTGTCACCTCTTCCAATACAACACTACTCAGCTACAGGGAACTAGTTCGCAATGTTGTGGACATTATTGCGTCATGTTTCTTCATTATATGTGTACAGGACTCGGTAGTCATAAGTTTAAAAGTGTGTTTTCAAATAATTTGGAGCGGAACGATAAAATAGTTTACGACTATTACAAGGCGTATATTAATAAAAAACATAAATTAATAGTTCCTGGTAATAACACTGGTGCTACTGTAGGGGGCAGTTACAATAAGAAAAATTGTGTTTTTAGTAATAGATATTTACATCGCATACAGAGCTGCTGTTCTCGTGAACGTTGTCTGTAAATATTATAAATTTATTTAATAAAAACGGTATGTGAAAAAAAGAACACGACGAATTCTTTGTCTTAATCAGTCTTCCTCGCGAATACTGCTGAGGTTAGCATGAGTCACTGCGGCAGCAACAAGTATAAGCGTGCTGTAATTCTATACGTATCACCTTGAAAGACACGCGCATCTGTATTAATCATTGCCGCCATTTTCTTCAAAAACTCGCATTCAGCAAATATTATATTTCACGTGAAGCTGAGATTTGCATGAGTCGCGAATACTACTGCCGTAGCAAAGAGTCCTCATGCGGTGATATCATTTCTTCTCAAAATGGTGGTGGTGGTGGGGGCATCAAGTAATAATTTCATCAGTTGCCATTGTTCTCATCAGTTGCTCCCCGAGCGCGCTACCAGCATCAAGACCATACAGAGAAAACAGCGCGAATTAAAAAAGCGAATAGAAAGACACTTGCAAAATATCAGTGCTATTAAAGGGCTAATACAATCAAGAACTGAACTTTGTCTTCTAACACGCTCGTTAAAACACCTCAAAATCTAAAATGGATTTCTCGCGAATCAACAGAGTAGGAAGATTGACGGAGTTTCTGCCTGTGAAGAAGCTATGTGAATTGACGATAGATAAAGACTACAAGATCACGAATATAAGATATGCCAATACTAAATGGGGCTCAAGAATCACCATCGATGTGGAGAATGAATTTACATGCTTTCTACCAAATCGCTTCGTCAAAGCTTTCGATGAAGACGCAGAGATGTTTCGACAAATGGAAGCAGCGGCTCATGGTAGCTCATTGTTCATGCGGTATCTCGGGACGGAATATAATAACGTCGAGTTTAAAGCCGCGCCGCAGTCATTAGTGTTGCACAAGTGTTTGATATTCAAAGTTTTAAATAATAAAAAAAAAGGTGCTGCGCTAGCTGAAGCGTCCGAAGTGGAGGGGATAGGAGTGGAAGCATTGCTCATGCGTCATCTTGGGACGGGGCATAATAATATCGAATTCGAAGCAGCACCTCAGTGATTAGTGCTGCAAAAACCCTTCGGAGTGGCACACCTATTTTTTTTTTCGAGAGTAACATTATGGCTAGTACAGGCTGCGATATCGTGTTTGATATTCAAAGCTTTAAAGACAAGCACGATAAATTTCTACCGAAAGAAGTAGCAGTTGGAGCAGTGCATACATTACGCCACAGAGCATTATGGATTGTCGCATCACCTTATGATATTAGTGAGTTACCACCGTGAGTACATGCAGAAAATGATTGGCTAACCGCCAATTATCATGGGATACATTGGGCCCAGGATGGCATTAGTATCGAAGAACTGTGTGATGAGCTCAAGGACACTGCAGAAGGTGTTGGTGATGACGCAATTCTTTACGCCAGAGGACATGACGCTGTTAAATTTTTGGAAGAAGCTACTGGCCGAAAAATTGAAAATTTGGGCAGCAATGAAGATCTACCATTGAGGATTGATCGTTCATCATCGACAACAGTGTGTTCGTGGCATAGTCATCATGGCGGTGACAAGAATATTATCTATAACTGTGCTCTCAACAATGTAAAAAAACTTCAATATTATCTTAATCCCTTCCCTCTTGATAGAATGTGGAAAGATATAGTCGATAAGAAATGATTATATTATTTGGGTATTGTGAAAAAAATAAAATATGTAATATAAAATATGCGGTATGAAAAAATAAAAAAAAGGTGGTGCACTATGGCTATCTCCACTGAAGCCTACCCCCACTCTTATCCCCACCACTTCAAACCGAGCTCAAAACGGGATCGAAGTGGAGGGGATAGGAATGGGAGGGCATCTATCCCCACTCTTGCCCCACTACTTTAAAAAAGTGGAGGGGGCTGGAGTGGGGATAGGAGTGGGGGTCGCCATAGTGCACCACCTACTACTATAGTGTTTAACTTTCATTGAATAAAAACATTTCTTTTTTATACAAATTGATTATTATTATTCACGGCTGATATTTCCTTTTGGTTTGACGATAAATTGTCAAATATTGAGACACGAGACAAGTATAATGAATTGCATCGCGGAGAATTTGATCAAATTAATTTACCGAATCAAATCAAATCTAGCAAAGTCGTTTTATTCTCATTATAAATTATAAATTGACTTAAATTGATCATAAATTTACTTTGTTGTTAGGATTTCGTTACAAATAAGGATAACTTGCTTGGCCGATGAAAACAAATGAAATCGACAAATTCACATTTTTTTCACTGTGTCGATAAATAATTGTTATAAGTTCATCTTTAAAAGTACAGTTGCGGCAATTGCTTGAATATCAAAAATTTGTTCCCATACGGGTACCATTTATTTAGGAGAATCGTTACTTTAGAACAACATGGGACAACTTGGAACAACTTATAAAAGATTGATTTCTCCAAAGTCGGGCTTTGGAAAAAAGTGCTTTATTAGTCACATGACTATAGGTATTACATTAGAACATTTTTTTAAATATTTTAGAACAAACATAGAACAATCCTAGAACAAGTCAGAACAACCTTCAGAATTGAAATTTTTAAAAAATGGGGGGCTAACTTCGTGCACCTTAAATATATTCATTATGGCTACTATGCAGTGTATACATCGTTTAAACTGCTTCTCATGCCGTATATATATGTTTAATTGTTTGCGTTGTTGGCGTTGCGTTGTTTTTGTTTGTTTGTGTTTCGTTTGCGCAGGCGCGTTGGCTCTACAAGTACAATCGTGACGACGTAAGTAACACTACATTTCGCGAGACTCGATTAAAAAATAGTTAGAACCAACCAGCGTTAGATATGCCGAGCCTTGTCTATTCCTACTGTCATTGTCCATTGTCTATCAAAGATGTAAAATACATTGCATAAAGTTTCGTGAGAGTCAAATATTTTTTCATTACTTGTTTTTAATCATCTTTTGACCCCTATTGTGTCTTCTAAATGCAGTAGGAAAAAAACGGTCGTATGCATGTGAATTGCACTGATAGAAAACTGGAGTACGTCATTGAATGATCAATCAATCGATACATATTGTCACGCAAATTCCCGCGAACAAACCTGTATCCCGCAAGACCGAAAGGGTTCCTCTGGGCGCCAGTCTCGAGAGCTAAACTCTCGATACAAATTTTTATCGGGGAAACCCGAGAGCGAGATATTCGCTCGGCTAGCAAGCAGCCATGGGGAAATGGTAGAGGGGGTGGTTCAGGTGGCAAACGCGACGGAAGGACCAACACTCAAAATTCGGGAACCGAATTTAACAATTTTTATTGTTTAACACAACTCTCGGTAGCAACAACAAGTAATACAATAATTCTTTGACGTGTCAAAATGAAGCTTTGTTCTCGGTAGCGGCTGTCGTTTTACGGGGCGCATTTGCGCCGCGAATAAGTAGAGGTCGATCCGACCTTCCGAATATCGCGGGCTCTCGAGAGCGAGGGTAACCAGAGTGGTCACAATTTTAAGACGAATTATTCTACGCCACGTGGTTACAAAATAAAATAATCAGAAGTTAAAATTCAAACGAAGTCAATAAAGAAAATAGTCAAGGTCACAACTTTAAATAAATAAGATACATTTTGTCAACAATTAAGACAGTCACGAAGTCACAGGTATCAAACAAAAAGGCGGAGATTGATGGAAAATAAGAAATTAATCTCGGCTCCCGAGCGCGGCCAAACAAATGCGTGCTTCCCCGGAATAAATTACTTAATGTTACGTCGCGAATCGTTGTTTGACTTGAGGAGCCGGGCTCATCTCGGTCAATGCATTTAATCACTGTACACGTTATCGAAGCGGCTACGATTCGCGGGTGCCTCGTTTAGAGCCTAACCTTGCGGAAAATTGCTCGGGAAGAGGCTAGAGTTCATTCGCGAAATGGGAACAAAGGGGTATCTAAACGTTTTCATTAATAGGGTGAACATCGCGACAATACGGGCAAAAGTATTTAAGGGGTCACTGGGTGCTGTAACGACTTCTTGCGGGGTAACGGAACGAAAAGCGCGGAGATACAAAATTATCGCAACTATTGTGGAAACTACGAGAAAACACGTAAGGAAAATTACTACAATCACAGGAGAATTCATTTCGATATTGAATTTTAATTAAACACGCGGAATAATTTGAGAGACTCGACGCGCGGTAGACACTGGATAAATTCGAACACCCGAGTGTACTACAGGGGTTTCACGTGTGACTCTCGAATCGCGGATATTAACGGTGATTTTAATGGAGATTCCGCACAAAAGAATAAAAATTAACACGATCACTATAATTGCCAGAAGGGCGATAATAACTTGAGATACGTACATCTCTTAAACTTTTCACTAAAGTGGAAGGGTTGAGGGGAAAAATCGCAAACTTAAGAAAAATAAGACTTACCGAAGAAAAATAGGATCCGGCGAACAGGAGTTATGAAGAGGTTGCTGCTGGTGGTCGTCGGTGGATCGCTGGTCGATACCCTCGGCTTTGAGTAAATGCCGAGCGGTCGAAGGATTTTTCACAAGTATGAACACAAAATTTAAGCACTGAGTTTTTATTTTATTAACTTCAATTGAAGTTAATAATGAAACAAAACTTGGTACAAATCACACACGAAACACGAATGAAGAATAAGACTTGGAAAGTCCCAAAAGTCCAAAGTCCGAAGTCCAATTTCCAAAGTCTTTTAACAAAGATTCAAAACACAAACTGTCGTGAACGAAGTAACGTCGTCGATTTTCGGAGTGGTAATGAGCATGGCCCTCCGTAAAGGGCACAGTTTAAATAGGCTTGACATAGACCGCGGTGGAAAGGGCAACTTTTTGGTCGAGGCGTGATTTTCCACGCCTCCCTTGTTCTCTTTCTATCGGCTGTCAATTATCGATAATTATTCTAATTAACTATTTCCAGATTGAATTTGGATTTGTTAATTAACAATTTATTCTTTTTATTTATTTTGGAAGTGTCTCAAATTTGAATCACCTTTTTAGGTGGAAAATTACGGATTTTAATACTTGATAAAAGGAAAATTTTCTTGATAAAGAATTAAATAATTATCAAATCCAAAAATGTTAAAAATGAACTCGATTGATATTTCGCTCTCATTCTTCACTCTATTACATGCATTCTTATTCGGTTTTTACTATAGTATGTGAAATATCGATCGATATCGATTTGACAGATCTAATTAAATTGAATTTAAATTCGATATAAATTTCATAACTACCAGGGTGTTCTGGTATTCATTCTTAATGGTTTTTCGTCGGCTTTCAATCTAAAATGATGAATTAATTAACTTAATTAATTAATTTGTTTAACCTTTCCATTTGTCAAATTAACAAATTTCGGGTTAAACTTTTACGATAATTGTAACATTTGGCTATTATAAAACATGGAAAAATGATTGTTATTAACGATTGTTAATAATTATTATTTGGTTATTCTCTCTTTCTTCATCCCTACTCTTGGCTAAGAATTTCGTTTGTCTCTTGATTTTTATTGCTCTTTTCCTATTGGTTGAAAAGTTGGTTGAAAAGTTGAAAAGTTCGGCTATCGATGAGTGGTGGACCTTCTCGTACGTTGTATGCATTGCGCGGGTGGCTCACCCTTCCCCTACTCTCTCGGTACGATCACGTGTACCGTAACTGGCCCGCGAGGTAGCCAACAGCGCTATCTCCCCTTCGGGGTGGCTCTTAACTTCCCTTGTTCGAATCAGCCACGCTCACGTGGTCGCTTCTCCTTCTATCCTACCTAAAGAGTATGCTGGTACAGAGGCTTTCTCCGTCGTGGCGACATAGCAACAACGTGCAATCCTCTGTTCTCTCCCAGCACGGAGTCTTCTCCTTTTTTTTTTCTTTCTAGGAACCGTGACAAATCGGCGAGCTGAATAGAATCGTTTCTTCGAACGAGCACCACTTATCTTTATTTATTCCATCCAAATGTTTAGAAGAAACTTCTCGGAGGTAGTTGTTGAAAATAACATTTCCTATGTAACCCGATATTCTTCTTTCATCGTTTGCTAAAAATCGTAAATTAAACTATTTATCTTTGAAGCAATATCGGTTTGCAAGATATTTTTCATTTAAATGTTTAGTCTCTGAGTAATGAGAATATTGCTAAAGGCAGAAATATTTTAACTCGTTATTTTTACGGATTTACTTTTTATGATGGGAAAAGACCAGAAGGGTTTATGATGGTTACCTGAGTAACGCGCAAATACCTGACCTACCCCTAGCTATAAAGTATAACCGGGGAAGTATAACGTGAAAAATACATAAAAAATATGATTACAAAGTTGTAATATTGTTGACGAACTGACCCAAGTTTCATATGCATGCGTGATTCTATTGGAATTGTCTAATTATCAAATTCGCGACTATCGGGAATCTCCTATTGTTCGCGGGGGTGGCTGTGAACGATGCCCGAGAGGTGCTGCACTCGTTGGAGGAAATCGGAAGTTTTTCTAACCCACTGGGCCCTATGCATAGTGGTTAGAAGGAAGCTGTCGGTATCGTCGCTCGAGGTGTTGGTCGTCTTCGGAGTCATAGAGCGCTCGTGTCTGTGAGCATCGCTGCGTCGTAGTGTTGGTGAGATTTGGAGTCACCGAGAGCTCGTATCCATGAGTCTCGATGCGTCATGGTGTTGGTGTATTTCGGCTACATCGAGCGCTCGTGTCTATGAACCTCGATGATAAGTGGTGTTCGTAGGTTTCGGCAAACAGAGACCTGCCGGCTTAGCAACAGTCAAATCCCTTCGATGGCGGCTGGCCCAGGTACATAAGCCGGCGTTTTTTACTGGTGTTGGTGACTTTTCTTCACAGCATGGTGTCGGGGCCACGTGCTCATCTTGGGTGATCGAGCCGTGGTGTTATGCCTTTGGAATTCTCGAGTAACTCAAATCCCATTGAAGATGTTGATTTTTTTCTCGTGTCTCCGATGACAGAATTATTTTACGACTTCGTCTCGACAAAATCGCTTTCGAAAGTTTGTTAAATAGTTTCTGGTCAACGGTTCTCTGTCTATGATTCTCACGCACAGCAATCCTCTCCCTTTTTCCTTTATTTTCCTCAGTCTTTCCGTTTCCTCGCGAGTGTACGCGTGCAGCTTCTCTCGGTGCGATGGAAGAGCAGCGCAAGTTCGCGAATAAGAGTTCTCGAAAAGTGCGTGACGTAACATTAATCTAAGGACTCTCGCGCGTTCGATAATTTTATTTAAAAAAAAAGAAAAGTCAAAATATATGCTAATTGAATCCCTCTCGGAGATTCTTGAAGTCAACAAATAAAATACAATAAAATTACGAGGACACCGGCGATAGCTTTTCGGATCGCGAATTTAATACAGAACATTGAGTGCCATGCACGATAACATACCGCCCGGCAATATCGCTCGGGATCTTTTTGGCCAAACTAAGATTGTGCGAAACTGAAACAAAAGCCTGTCCGGAAATGAACGACGGCCTTACCGGTTTATTTATGCCGTAAACGAAGCCCCTCGGGAAATAACTCGTCGAGTCTTCGAGATCGCGGGTGCTAGGCGTCGGTTCTCGCGGGACAGCACGGTCGGCAACGGTAGCAACGTCCTGCTTCTTCGGTGGTTAACGCTTGAGTCCTCGAGACGATTCGCGATTTCGCGGAAACGGACTACGACCCCCACCCCTGCCTACTGTAACGCTGGCCCCCTAGCCGAATTTCGAGATGCTCTGGTAGCGCATCGCGCGCAAATTAAATATCGAGAGCGTCCGATATTGATGAATTCGACGTACTCGCTGATAGGCGATACACGATGAAAGCGATGCTGTTGATGCTGGGGTCCAGATGATGCCGACAATAATTCTTTCTCCGGAGAATGATGCTGAGCGATGCGATTCTTCTCCGGGAACGATGCTGTTGAAGTACCGCGAGGGGTGAGGCTTTGAGTCGAACCTCCGTCCGCTATCACGAGATCAACTTTCGAAGCGACAATCGTCCGAGTCGCTTTTGGAGCGCGCGGTAGCTCGGCGTCGCGCTCTCCGTTGCTGCTGCGAGGCCGTAGCGCTGGTACGGCTCTCGACTCTCTCGCCGACGACCAATGCTGTCCGCGAGAGCGTAGCTGGCGCGGACTCGCCGTTGCCTTTGCCAATGTCGAGGCGGCGATGACGCTCTCGTTCTCGTCGGTAGCGTAGATTCCGGCAGTGACGACGTTCTCGATGAATACGCGATAAGGCTATCGCTCGTTTACCGGAAAGAAAAATCAAAATAATCAAAATAAAATTCGCAAAGCTATCTAGTGCCCTGTTGGATTGCCGAGAGGGACTCTACCGACAGCCCGAACGTTGACCGTTGTGCCGTGCCGTCTCTTACGCCAGTAGTTCTACTGGCTTTGTGACGGGAACGAAAAAAATCCACGTCACAATATATAGTAAACTCGCTTAGTACTTGGGATGTGCGTTTTGCTTCCTATATTAATAACCATTGCAAATATTTTTAACAACAACGCATATATTTCTATTTCGACAGACTCGAGTTGTGAACATGCGGAACAATCAAATTTGAAACATTCAACGAACTTTCGTCATGGACATGGCACGCCCACTGACTATGATAAATTTTCTGTTTTCGTACAACAAAAATTAAGATATATGCATTCCCATTCAGCACAACACTATTTCTAATAATAAATAATACATTGTTCATGTTATTCTAGTGAGGTTTTCTTATAATTAACGATTCTTTAAAGGCATATAATTATCGACTATTGGAGTGTTGTACCGCCGAAACCCGGTTGATCACTCCGTGCTCGAAGGTTGGGATTTTAACCCGAACTAATAAAAGGGATTGAAGCAGTTTAGGAGTTAGAACTCCAGTGAGAACCACTGAACGTAGACCATTTAGTGATAAAGGAAAACAACAAAACAGTTTAAAAATCGAATACAATTCGAAATTTAGTATCAAATACAATCGATTACACTTCGTAATCCGGTATCACTCTTGGATTAATTCGCAACAATCTCGTACATTTCATAAATCAGCGTCGTTTACAGAACAATTAACTGTTTCACTTTTACGACATAACTCACTCTTTGATTCCTTGCTCGAATCCCTTGTTTCACGTGTCATTCCAGACTGTCTGATGCTCGCGCTCGTATCGATATATACGGAGCGAGCGTGTCAACATAATTTTAAAGACGAAGCATTATTGCGATAATCGGTAATATTGCGACCACCGGATATATTGCGACAATCTCCGCTTTTCGATACCCGTTGTTTATTATTTGACGCTCCAGATGCTGTTCGAGAATTGGGAGGCTCCGCGGTACGCTAACTGCTGACGCGCTGCATTACTTGACCGCGATTGAGAGTCGCGCGCTCGATGCGTCGATTGCTCAATCGTTCGCGAGGCGCTTGGTTTCGGCGATCGCGCCTCACGTGTGGGCTGCATACTTCTATTATTGCAGTTTCGGTATGCCCTGTGATATTCGGGGTACAACAGGAGAATTGTTACATATAAGAAATGATCGCCACAAGCATAATCAATGGTTTTCACAAGTTGAATCTTCAAAAAAATAATTAAGGTTAATATTTAATGTATGATAATATAGATACTGGAAATGGATTCTGGGACATTAATGGTAATGCAGTAATAACGACGGGTAAACAACATCGGCATACCCATTGCAATTAAATAGAATATATTGGAGATAGAAACGACAAATTAAATGACTAAGACATTACGTTAACGCAGTCATTAACGTTTTAACGTAGTATTAACCCGTCTTACTCGTGCTTCGAAACGCAGCACTCAACATTGT
Organism: Buathra laborator; assembly: GCA_934046635.1. Taxonomy (NCBI): domain Eukaryota; kingdom Metazoa; phylum Arthropoda; class Insecta; order Hymenoptera; family Ichneumonidae; genus Buathra; species Buathra laborator. The sequence goes on from CAKOHB010000040.1 coordinate 1,230,813, forward strand.
GCTATCATTCATCGTTCGATCAATTGTTACTTTAGCATCGACATCGACATCGCCATCGAATTTATTCTGCAGCTCTAAGACAGATGTATATTCTAATGCTGCTATTCGAGTACAAGAAATTTGTGTATGATACAAAATATGCGGATAAGTATAGGGATTCTGAACCGCCAATGATAACATTCATTTAACACAATATTTGTAATCGCATCGATGTTATGCCACAATTAACAAAGCGAATAATGCATTCAATGTCTTAGGTGATGCATTTTTTATGAATAGGAATTGAGAGGGTTCATACACCATGATAACTAATATTGACGCTACAGAAATCACTTGAATATTAAAGACTCTTGAATGAGCCATGAAGTCAAGAGAGTTTTTGAACTGAAAGAATCGTTGACGTAATGTTGTAAAGAGAAAGTGATATCAACTGCATGAGATAATTTATATTAAAGAGCATTGTGACGAGACGTTGCAAACCTCGCAGCAACGTGCGAGCGTTCGAGATATCGAAGCGCGTAGGGTATTGATACGAAACACTGGATCGCTGCTCGAGCCGACGGTCGAGAAATAGGCGTCATATAGGCCGAGTAACTGCCGTAGCCTGTGTAAAGTTCACAGGAATATTCGGCAACGTCGGGCGATTGCGAGAGACCGAGCGAGAGAGGCGAGGAGGGACCAGCGAGGATCGAGGAAAGAACGCTCGATATTCGTGAACGTCGGGACTCGCCGGCGGGACTCGAGAGAGAGCGTACCTATCTAGCGTACTGGCGTGAACGTTCAGCGAGCGTAGAATAGTAGCGATTTCGAGTTAGTAGTTTTCACAGTGTTAAGGAAAGAGATTCCAATAGGCCGAGCCAAGTAGCGGACGTCCGCGATCGAGGAATCATTCCGGAGATAAACGTGTGGAGATTTCGCCGAGCGAGGCATAGCAAGTCAAAGCGAGCGGAGGAGTTCGAGACAAAGAGGATAGGCGATAGAGACCGACGTCGAATTCGGTACGGGAAATTGTAAAGGTAGGTACACGACGAGCAATCTCCTTTTTCTTTCCGCGAAGGGCAGAGTCGAGACTCTCGCCATTGTTCCGATTCTTTTTTGTGCAACAGGTAAACTCCTCGGCCGTGCCGGCTTCTCCGACAATTAGGATTTCGCATCGAGAATCGTAGGGAGAGTGTTCCGCGTAATGTATGTCGGGTAAAATAAACTGTTAATTACCATTTGTTGATTTTGAGTATTACTGATGTATTGTAGATTTAATGAATACACTACTATTTTATTACCATTTTAAACGCCGAGTATCGAACGAATTTATTTTGTGTTGTCCGAGACAATATTCCGCTGTACGAATTGCACACCTGCGCTAGTCCGGAGAATACACAGGTACAGTACAATCCCTGGTGGTGGGGCAATAATTCACCGCCTAGCGCCCAGCAATAGAAGAACTGCGATAAAAGTGCCGCATTGGGAAAATCAGGAAAAACAATTAAAAAAAGGGGGCGTCATTATATTTGGTCGGTGGCGACTGAGACGCGGGGGAATCGCGTTAAAGTGGCCCGTCACAGCATATAAGAAAAAATGATACTACGAAAAGGTAAATTCGTTTCGATATTGTTACGTCCGGATAAAATTATTGTCTAAATCTCAATATCGCTAAAACTTTTCCCGACCACCATCAGCGATCACACGCTGATGATGGCGGTGTAATGTTCAGAAACGCTCTTATCAGCGCTTTCTCACGATGGGATGCTGAGCAAAGTCAGCAATCCCACGGTAGGAGACAGGGCGCAGTGCACCTCCGAGATGCGCAAGAAATGGTACGGAAGCAAAACTGTTTACTCATTTTTTTGCTAGTAATACACGTTATCGTATTTTACAATTTTTTTTTAAATCCCTACAGCTAAATTTTATCATGACAGTTGATATACTTCCCAAGAGCACGATTAAAAACGTAGACATGCAGAACAATTTTCTGCTTTTCTATCATTCTTAACCCAACTAATCGGTGATTGTTCGTGCTATTTTTTTCGTCCCCAGTAGCCGTTCACAGGATCACGCTTATGGGAAGATGTGCATCTTGATGTTCGACAAGATGGCGCTGAAAAGACGACTCCAGTACACTGCCGTTCATTAATGCCTGTTTTGACAGTTCCCGCGGGAATTGATAGTTTTTTGTTGTCTGGTGGAGTTCTGGTGGCGAGCGAGTTTCACATCGATGTGTCGCAACGCATCTTTGAAGGTTGAACGACAGAACCTAACAAACTTACGTTTGACATTGCCGCGGTGATGGGAACTAAGTTGGCTAATGGCCCGCCATGATGAAATATTTTTTATTGGGGTTAGCCCACCGCAATTTTAAATCGAGAGATTAAATGTAATATATAATATGTTTCAGAATAAAAATTGAATTAAAATAACTGTTTCTTTGAATTAGAATTTCGAAATTAGTGGTGTCCAGGTCACCCTAGATGATTCAGCGACATCATGTAACTTTGGCTCCGTAGTTTTTAGTGTTTCGACACATGAAAAAGCTTCTCCAGGGTATCGCGTCGAAGCACGTCAATGCCCGCGATGTCCAGGTCACCCTAGAAGATTCCGCGACATCATGTGACTTTGGCTCCGTAGTTTTTAGTGTTCCGGCACGTAAAAAAGCTTCTCCGGAGCATCGCGCCAAAGCACGTCGTTGCCTGCGATGTTCAGGTAACCGTAGATGATTCCGCGACATTGAGTCACTTTGGCTCCGTAGTTTTTTGGGTTTCGGCACATGAAAAAGCTTTTCCAGAGTCTCGCGTCAAAGCACGTCGTTGCCCGCGATGTCCAGGTCACCCTAGATGATTCAGCGACATCATGTAACTTTGGCTCCGTAGTTTTTAGTGTTTCGACACATGAAAAAGCTTCTCCAGGGTATCGCGTCGAAGCACGTCAATGCCCGCGATGTTCAGGTCAACCTAGATGATTCCGCGACATCATGTGACTTTGGCTCCGTAGTTTTTAGTGTTCCGGCACGTAAAAAAGCTTCTCCGGAGCATCGCGCCAAAGCACGTCGTTGCCTGCGATGTCCAGGTCACCCTAGATGATTCCGCGACATCGAGTCACTTTGGCTCCGTAGTTTTTTGGGTTTCGGCACATGAAAAAGCTTTTCCAGAGTCTCGCGTCAAAGCACGTCGTTGTCCGCGATGTCCAGGTCACCCTAAATGATTCCGCGACATCATGTGACTTTGGCTCCGTAGTTTTTAGTGTTTCGGCACATGAAAAAGCTTCTCCAGGGTATCGCGTCGAAACACGTCAATGCCCGCGATGTCCAGGTCAACCTAGATGATTCCGCGACATCATGTGACTTTGGCTCCGTAGTTTTTAGTGTTCCGGCACGTAAAAAAGCTTCTCCGGAGCATCGCGCCAAAGCACGTCGTTGCCTGCGATGTCCAGGTCACCCTAAATGATTCCGCGACATCGTGTGACTTTGGCTCCATAGCTCTTCGTATTTCCGGTAGACAAGGTCGACCTTTTCGCAATTCAGGTAGTCCAGGTCGAATTCTTCATAGTTCTGGAAGTCCAGGTCGACCTTTTCGTAGTTCTGAGAATCCAGGTCGACCTTTTGGTAGATTTCAAGAATCATTTTATAGCTTGGCAATGCGCGATCGACTGCCGCGAGCTTATGACGCAGATTTTACTTCGTCGCAAAGAAAAAGGAGATGAAATCAATGATTCCGCTTCGACTATCAGAACGGGATGACCGATCCGATGTCACTGAACACAACCTCACAGTTGATTTCATCGCGCTAAAGTTAATCGAATAACCATTCTATAGCTTGGCAATGCGCGATCGACTGCCGCGAGCTTATGACGCAGATTTTACTCAGATTCAAAGAAAAAGGAGATGAAATCGATGATTCCACTTCGACTATCGAACTGGGATGACCGATCCGATGTCAGTGAACGCAGGCTCACAGTTGATTTCATCACGCCAAATTTAATCGAATAATCATTCTATAGCTTGGCAATGCGCGATCGACTGCCACGAGCTTATGACGCAGATTTTACTTAGATTCAAACAAAAAGGAGATGAAATCGATGATTCCGCTTCGACTATCGGAACGGGATGACCGATCCGATGGCAGTGAACGCAGGCTCACAGTTGATTTCATCGCGCCAAATTTAATCGAATAATCATTTCATAGCTTGGCAATGCGCGATCGACTGCCGCGAGGTTATGACGCAGATTTTACTTATTCGCAAAGAAAAAGGAGATGAAATCGATGATTCCGCTTCGACTATCGGAACAGGATGACCGATCCGATGGCAGTGAACGCAGGCTCACAGTTGATTTCATCGCGCTAAATTTAATCGAATAATCATTCTATAGCTTGGCATGCGCGATCGACTGCCGCGAGCTTATGACGCAGATTTTACTTAGATTCAAAGAAAAAGGAGATGAAATCGATGATTCCGCTTCGACTATCGGACCGGGATGACCGATCCGATGGCAGTGAATGCAGGCTCACAGTTGATTTCATCGCGCTAAATTTAATCGAATAATCATTCTATAGCTTGGCATGCGCGATCGACTGCCGCGAGCTTATGACGCAGATTTTACTTAGATTCAAAGAAAAAGGAGATGAAATCGATGATTCCGCTTCGACTATCGGACCGGGATGACCGATCCGATGTCAGTGAACGCAGGCTCACAGTTGATTTCATCGCTGTAAATTGAATCGAATAATCATTCTATAGCTTGGCAATGCGCGATCGACTGCCACGAGCTTATGACGCAGATTTTACTTAGATTCAAAGAAAAAGGAGATGAAATCGATGATTCCGCTTCGACTATCGGAACGGGATGACCGATCCGATGGCAGTGAACGCAGGCTCACAGTTGATTTCATCGCTGTAAATTGAATCGAATAATCATTCTATAGCTTGGCAATGCGCGATCGACTGCCACGAGCTTATGACGCAGATTTTACTTAGATTCAAAGAAAAAGGAGATGAAATCGATGATTCCGCTTCGACTATCGGAACGGGATGACCGATCCGATGGCAGTGAACGCAGGCTCACAGTTGATTTCATCGCTGTAAATTGAATCGAATAATCATTCTATAGCTTGGCAATGCGCAATCGACTGCCACGAGCTTATGACGCAGATTTTACTTATTCGTAAAGAAAAAGGAGATGAAATCGATGATTCCGCTTCGACTATCGGAACGGGATGACCGATCCGATGTCAGTGAACACAACCTCACAGTTGATTTCATCGCGCCAAATTTAATCGAATAATCATTTCATAGCTTGCCAATGCGCGATCGACTGCCGCGAGCTTATGACGCAGATTTTACTTATTCGCAAAGAAAAAGGAGATGAAATCGATGATTCCGCTTCGACTATCGGAACAGGATGACCGATCCGATGTCAGTGAACACAACCTCACAGTTGATTTCATCGCGCCAAATTTAATCGAATAATCATTTCATAGCTTGGCAATGCGCGATCGACTGCCACGAGCTTATGACGCAGATTTTACTTAGATTCAAAGAAAAAGGAGATGAAATCGATGATTCCGCTTCGACTATCGGACCGGGATGACCGATCCGATGTCAGTGAACGCAGGCTCACAGTTGATTTCATCGCTGTAAATTGAATCGAATAATCATTCTATAGCTTGGCAATGCGCGATCGACTGCCACGAGCTTATGACGCAGATTTTACTTAGATTCAAAGAAAAAGGAGATGAAATCGATGATTCCGCTTCGACTATCGGAACGGGATGACCGATCCGATGTCAGTGAACGCAGGCTCACAGTTGATTTCATCGCTGTAAATTGAATCGAATAATCATTCTATAGCTTGGCAATGCGCGATCGACTGCCACGAGCTTATGACGCAGATTTTACTTAGATTCAAAGAAAAAGGAGATGAAATCGATGATTCCGCTTCGACTATCGGAACAGGATGACCGATCCGATGGCAGTGAACACAGTCTCACAGTTGATTTCATCGCTGCAAATTGAATCGAATAATCATTCTATAGCTTGGCAATGCGCGATCGATTGCCACGACCTTATGACGCAGATTTTACTTAGATTCAAAGAAAAAGGAGATGAAATCGATGATTCCGCTTCGACTATCGGAACGGGATGACCAATCCGATGTCAGTGAACGCAGGCTCACAGTTGATTTCATCGCTGCAAATTGAATCGAATAATCATTCTATAGCTTGGCAATGCGCGATCGACTGCCACGAGCTTATGACGCAGATTTTACTTAGATTCAAAGAAAAAGGAGATGAAATCGATGATTCCGCTTCGACTATCGGAACGGGATGACCGATCCGATGTCAGTGAACACAACCTCACAGTTGATTTCATCGCGCCAAATTTAATCGAATAATCATTTCATAGCTTGCCAATGCGCGATCGACTGCCGCGAGCTTATGACGCAGATTTTACTTATTCGCAAAGAAAAAGGAGATGAAATCGATGATTCCGCTTCGACTATCGGAACAGGATGACCGATCCGATGTCAGTGAACACAACCTCACAGTTGATTTCATCGCGCCAAATTTAATCGAATAATCATTTCATAGCTTGGCAATGCGCGATCGACTGCCACGAGCTTATGACGCAGATTTTACTTAGATTCAAAGAAAAAGGAGATGAAATCGATGATTCCGCTTCGACTATCGGACCGGGATGACCGATCCGATGTCAGTGAACGCAGGCTCACAGTTGATTTCATCGCTGTAAATTGAATCGAATAATCATTCTATAGCTTGGCAATGCGCGATCGACTGCCACGAGCTTATGACGCAGATTTTACTTAGATTCAAAGAAAAAGGAGATGAAATCGATGATTCCGCTTCGACTATCGGAACGGGATGACCGATCCGATGTCAGTGAACGCAGGCTCACAGTTGATTACATCGCTGTAAATTGAATCGAATAATCATTCTATAGCTTGGCAATGCGCGATCGATTGCCACGACCTTATGACGCAGATTTTACTTAGATTCAAAGAAAAAGGAGATGAAATCGATGATTCCGCTTCGACTATCGGAACGGGATGACCAATCCGATGTCAGTGAACGCAGGCTCACAGTTGATTTCATCGCTGCAAATTGAATCGAATAATCATTCTATAGCTTGGCAATGCGCGATCGACTGCCACGAGCTTATGACGCAGATTTTACTTAGATTCAAAGAAAAAGGAGATGAAATCGATGATTCCGCTTCGACTATCGGAACGGGATGACCGATCCGATGTCAGTGAACACAACCTCACAGTTGATTTCATCGCGCCAAATTTAATCGAATAATCATTTCATAGCTTGGCAATGCGCGATCGACTGCCGCGAGCTTATGACGCAGATTTTACTTATTCGCAAAGAAAAAGGAGATGAAATCGATGATTCCGCTTCGACTATCGGAACAGGATGACCGATCCGATGGCAGTGAACACAGTCTCACAGTTGATTTCATCGCGCTAAATTTAATCGAATAATCATTCTATAGCTTGGCATGCGCGATCGACTGCCGCGAGCTTATGACGCAGATTTTACTTAGATTCAAAGAAAAACGAGATGAAATCGATGATTCCGCTTCGACTATCGGACCGGGATGACCGATCCGATGTCAGTGAACGCAGGCTCACAGTTGATTTCATCGCTGTAAATTGAATCGAATAATCATTCTATAGCTTGGCAATGCGCGATCGACTGCCACGAGCTTATGACGCAGATTTTACTTAGATTTAAAGAAAAAGGAGATGAAATCAATGATTCCGCTTCGACTATCGGAACGGGATGACCGATCCGATGTCAGTGAACGCAGGCTCACAGTTGATTTCATCGCTGTAAATTGAATCGAATAATCATTCTATAGCTTGGCAATGCGCGATCGACTGCCGCGAGCTTATGACGCAGATTTTACTTCGTCGCAAAGAAAAAGGAGATGAAAACGACGCCGGACAACGACGAGGATCGACGGAGGACGGCAACGAGGGACAATGAGAATCGACGGAGGACGACAATAAGGGATAACGAGGATCGACGGAGGACGCAGACGAGGGATAACGAGGATCGACGGAGGACGCAGACGAGGGACAACGAGGATCGATCGAGGACGACAACGAGGGACAACGATGTTCGACCGAAGATGACGGCAAGGGACAACGAGGATCGACGGAGGACGACGACGAGGGACAACAAGGATGACGACGAGGGACAACGAGGATGGACCGAGGATGACGACGAGGGACAACGAGGATGGACTGAGGATGACGACGAGGAACAACGAGGATGGACCGAGGACGACGACGAGGAACAACGAGGATCGACGGAGGACGACGACGAGGGATAACGAGGATCGACCGAGGACGACGACGACGGACAACGAGGGACAACGAGGATCGATCGAGGACGACAACGAGGGACAACTAGGGACAACGAGGATGGACCGAGGACGACGACGAGGGACACAACTAGGATGGACCGAGGACGACGACGAGGAAGAACGAGGATCGACGGAGGACGACGACGAGGGACAACGAGGATCGACGGAGGACGACGACGAGGGACAACGAGGATCGACCTAGGACGACGACGAGGGACAATGAGGTTCGACCGAAGACGACGACGAGGGACAACGAGGATCGACAGAGGACGACGACAAGGGATGGGGGATGACGACGAGGGACAACGAGGATATACTCAGGACGACGACGAGGGACAACGAGGATCGACGGAGGACGACGATGAGGGACGACGAGGGATTTCAACGACGGGGAACTTCGATGGAGGACGACGCCTTACGACGATTAGGGACGACGCCAGACGACGAAGATGATCATTGCTGCGAAGCGACGACTCGCAACAGGTAAGTATGTATCGTTAACTTATATATATATATATTGTGACGTGATTTTTTTGAATCAGCGTCACAAAAATCAAAACAACCGTAACTCGCATAAAAATACCGATTTTTAATGCTGAAGTTTCGCGTTACTGCCTCTCCCAGCGACTTAAGATACCGTCAAGCTCTCGCTAAGATATCGATCGAGATTTTTGCAGTTTACCTTCTATGTTTTTTGTAATTATTAAGAATTCTTTCAATAACGTTCATTATTTCAGTTTAAATTCAAGTTTCAGATTTAGTTTCGTTCAGTATTGCTTTCAGATTTAGTTTATTCCTTTTGCTTTGAGATTTGAGATTCAGTTTACTTCAGTTTTAGTTCAGTTTTGGTCGAGATTCTCGAATTTGCTTGGTGGGACAAAGTTAGCAAATAAAAGGCCCAAGTGAAGGAGAGACTCGACGAAGTGTCTTGCAACTACGTTAAAGTCCGGTGCAAACCCGGCACCCTATAGAAAAGTGCAATGCGTTGAGATCAGGCGGAGGTATCGTTTGGTCCAGGCAAGGGTGGTGGAACCCCTTGCGCTGCGTTATAGTTGAGTAGAGCCTTGTATCTCACGCATTGACTAAGGGAAGCGATTGCGAAGATTCGTTCAAGTTACCGCGTTATAGTATCGGCTCTCGATTCGATAAAGTCATGAGATGGTTGAGAGGGCAGTAGTTATCGATCAAGATCCCGCAAATAATAACGATAATTCATTACGAATTTTCGTAGGCAAAGACAGTCGACGGAGAGCTGCCCTCGAGGCAACTCGGGTCTCTCTCGCGCTCCCGCTACCGTAGGCTTCGGCCTATTGTTCTCGCGCTCGAGCCATCGAGGCATCGTGTGATAGCTGTGTCTCGCTCGCGTTACCGTGGATCCCGCTATCGCTGTCGCTCTCGTGTTCGCGCGGTCGTTCGTCGATTCGTGTGTTTCGCGTGTGCTATCCTCGGTCGGATTCCGAAAGGAATTCTTTCCGAGTCGATAATTCGATCGATGCGTTACAATTAACGCTCTCGAGTTGAAGTGCATGTGTGTTAGTTCTCGTGGCATCGTCAGATGCAGTTCTCGGTCCTTTTGGATAATTTACGCGCTTCGGTGAGTTTTTTTGATTTATCGAAGTTATCGTTCCCGTGTCGCGCCCGTCGTCGCTTATCTCGCTTCGATCTCTCGATCGGCTGAGTACTCGCGATGCACGTGCGTGGGATCCCGTGGCTTCTTAGCCAAAATATTAATTTTCGCTCCCGATTAAAGTAACGTTGAGGTCTCGATTTCCGTTCCTTGTGTGCTATTCTATTGACCTCGGATCCTGAGCAACCGTGCATTTCCGCAACCGTTCGCTCTCGCGAATGCATCGACGTTAGTTCTCGTTCCGTTTTAGTTTCCGTTTTGTTGTGTCATTCGTTTTGTCCCTGCGGAGGTCGTTGTTCCACCGACCTCCAGGTTAGTCCGGTTTGGTAATTCCGGCGAAACAAAAATTAACCCTGCGGAGGTGGCCGTTCCACCGGTCTCCAGTTTAGTCCGGTTGTTAATACCGCTGAAACAAAATTAACTGGTGCCCACCGGGACGCCGATGCATCCGCGAGGGTGGACGGCCGAAGGTGACGTGAGTTTTCGAGTTCGTGTTTTTTTTTTTGAGTTTCGATCTCGCTCATCTTTTTGAGTTTTGAGTTTTTTTGTAAAGTTAGTGTTGCGTTTACGAGATCAAGGAAAACCCGTCACAATATATATATATAAACGTAATAAGTATCTTTATTAATGTTTTTCTCTGATATTTTCTGATTTTCACGTCTGAGGGGTGACAAAGAAGTACACCCCCAAAGGCGGCTTATAACAAGCTTCGATCGAACACGATCGACTGTTGCGAGAAGAAAAGTCATTAATATGCAACGAAACGAAAAGAAACTTTCGGCGGTTTACTTTTTACTTTGTGGTTTTCTATTTCATCGACGTGGGAATAGACAAGTTAACAGGTATCGAAGAAAATAGATATCACAATGAATAGAAGAGTAGAAGTTTTTTAATGCTCGTTGTGAAACTAAAAAAACAATTCCGGTTTGTTTCCAGATCTTCCGACGTCTGCAGAGCACACACAAGATGATTTGCTCGCGCCGTTCGATTTTTGTAAATTACAAAACCGCATTCAAATTAGTAATCGATCGGATAACCGTCGTTCTCGATAACGCATCGCATTCGATTGGGAAGGGAGTTGACGAGCTGGAGTGTAAGTTCTGGCCTTTCTCTTAAACTTTCCCACACACGGTTTGCATGCGCAGCGAGAGCTTCCCGGTTTCGGTCTTCACCAGAGCGCCACTCTCGGACCATTACACCTTTCAAATAAACAACATTTTACAGATCAGCATTTTATCTTAAGTTTACGTCACTAATTCGTATGCATTAGATATGAATTCGAAAAGTATCGACGAAAAATAAGGCTAATGACCAATTAAAAGAACTTACTCCACAAGTTTTCAATCGGGTTCATATCCGGCGACTTGCTTGGCCAACGCATGAGTTCGATCTCTGGGTGCTCCGCAAACCACGCCATCGTTACACGTGATGTGTTCACGGAACTATTGTCCTGCATAAAACGGATAACTGGGAATCGATCTTCTGGGAACCTTTCTCGTGCGCACGGTAGCATTACATTCTCCAAAAGATCAACATATTCTTGGGAATTCATGCGCGGGGTTATTTCGTGGAGGGCCATGACCCCAGCAGCAGACATACACGCCCAAAAACCACAAGATATACGACCACTAAGTTGTTTTTGAACCGTATATCTTGGGTTCGTTCGGAAAGCTCGGCCTCGTGGTCGATACACAATTCTGCGCCCATCAGCAGACGACTTGAAAACCTATTTGAAAGTTCTTCTAGAGTTGTTGAACTGAAGAAACTATCGTGAACTTATTGATATAACAATTTAATGTCAAACGTTCCCATTCCCATTTCCTTTTCCTATCTCCGTTCCCTTTTTCGTTCTCATTCCCCTTCCCGTCATGCATCAGTGTTAGCGTTACACGCGTCAGTCAAAGTAAAGTGAAAAAAAAGTTTTAAAAAAGTGAACATTGTATTTTTCCCGTTTTTTTATTCCGATTTCGACAAAAAGGTTAAGATCAAACCTTCTCATCAGACCATATCACCGCCGCCCATTCTTCCGGTTGCCAGTTGACGTGTTCTCGTACAAACTGTAGTCGCTCCTCTCGATGTGCCTCTGTGAGCGCTGTTTTTTTAACCGGTCTGTGAGCCGTAATGCCAGCGGCTTTTAAACGACGTCGAGCGGTGCTCACCGACACTGGTACATCGGTCTGCACCAACACTTCCGGTATCGTCGCAAATGGCGTTTCTTCGTTGCACTCAAGTAATTGCAGATCCTGCTCCGGAGTTGTTTTTTTGGGCCTCTTGTTGCGTTTACGATGATCGGCAAGAGCAGCATCGTTGCCTTCACGGTGACGTTGTATCCAAAGCCGTACCGTCCTAATATCGCACCTGATTGCGCATTGAATCGCGTTTTCGTCCATTCCAGCGTCCGCCATGCCGACGATTCTTCCACGCACCGAAGGAGTATAGTTCGCGAATCTATGCCGTACCGGAGGAACTTCTTGCGGAGGAACCGCTGGACCATCTTCTACGGCAGCCATTTATAAGACGATTAATACGTTAGATCCCAACGAAAAACAAATCAATCCCAATAAACAATAAACGACACATATCGATAAATCGCGAATGCGAGATATTCTTCAGACCGAACACGCTAATAATGATATCGCGCTACAGACAGAGTGTAGCAATATTTTCACATTGGAATTCTTTCCTTTTCCAGTATTACTTTTTTTTAAATCCAATCTGCTCTTAATTTGTTGCCAACTGAGTCCTAGTAACTGGTTCGTGATTGATTCTCAAGGGAGTAGACATCGAATGAATTCACGTGGAAATCGTGTTTTTGGATACTTACATTTGTCTTTCACGATTGATTTTTTCTCGCTATTCGTCCATGGAAACCACAGGAAGGGGATCTGAATGTGAAACGGAAAGCGGAACGGGAAGGACAATGGGAACGAAAAGGGGAATGGAAACGGAAAGGGAAATAGGATCGGGAATGGGACCAGAAAGCGGATTGAGGAATAGGAGCAAAAAGCGAGACGGGAAGGGGAAGGAAAAAGGAAAAGAGAACGGAAAGAGGAAAGGGAACGACAGCGGGAAAATGAACAGAAAGAGGAAAGGGAAACTGGAATGATAACGAGAGGGGAATGGAAAGGGAAAGAGATCAGAAAGGGCTACGGAAAGGGAAATGGAATCGGAATGAGAAAGGAGAACGGGAAGGAACGGAACGGGATGGGAAGGAAAGGAGAACGGGAACGGGAAGGGGAAGAAGAAAGGAAAGGAGAACGGAAAGAGGTATGGGAATGGGAACCGGAACGAAAGCGGGAAGGGTAACGGAAAGTGGACAGGGGAACGGAACGGGAAGAGGAACGGCAAGAGGAAAGGGGAACGGGATGATAACGAAAGGGGAATGGAAAGGGGAACGGGTATGATAACGAAAGGGGAACGGGAATGATAACGAAAGAGGAATGGAAAGGGAATAGAACCGGAAAACGCAACGGAAAGGGAAATGGAACCGCAAAGGGAAAGAGGAATGGGAAGAAATGGGAAGAAATGGAACGCGATTTGTATGAAAGGAGAACGGGGACGGGAAGAAACGGAACGCGATGGGTAGGAAAGGAGAACGGGGACGGGAAGAGGAATGGCAACGGAAAGGGGAACGGGAAAGGAGAACGGAATCAAGAAGAAGAATGGAAAGAGGAAAGAGGAGTGGGAATGGGAAGGGGAACGGAAAGAGGATAGGGGAACGGATCGGGAAGAGGAACGAAAAGAGGAAAGGGGAACGGGAATGATAACGAAAAGGGAATGAAAAGGGAAACGGAAAGGGAATAAAACCGGAAAGCGCAACCGAAAGGGAAGTGGGACCGAAAAAGGAAAGGGGAACGGGAAAAAATGGAATGCGATGGAAAGGAAAGAAAAACGGAATAGGAATGGGCAAGGGGAACGGGAAAAAATACGGGAAGGGGAAGGAAAAAGGAAAGGAGAACGGAAACGAGAAGAAGAGCGGAATGAGGAAAGAGGAATGGGAATGAGAGCGAAAAGAGAACTGGGGAGTGGAACGGAAAGGGGAAGGAAAAAGGAAAGGAGAACGGAAACGAGAAGAAGAGCGGAATGAGGAAAGAGGAATGGGAATGAGAGCGAAAAGAGAACTGGGGAGTGGAACGGAAAGGGGAAGGAAAAAGGAAAGGAGAACGGAAACGAGAAGAAGAGCGGAATGAGGAAAGAGGAATGGGAATGAGAGCGAAAAGAGAACTGGGGAGTGGAACGGAAAGGGGAAAGAGAATGGGACAGGAAAGGGAAAGGGTAATGTGACCGGAAGGGAAAGGAAAACGGGAAGGTTAATGAGAACGGGAAGAAACGGAAAGGAAAGGAGACCGGGAATGGGAAGAGGAATGGAAAAAGGAATGGCAACGAAAAGGAGAATGGGAATGGGATTGGGAATGGGAAGGAAAACGAGAAAACGAAAGCCATTAATATTGTTATTTATAGTTTACGAGAACATAGAACAGGACATAGTTACAATTTTTCATTCACCCAAGATTTTTTGGATTTATGCTTTCGTTGAATCAAGCCTTGTATATAATATTTTCTTTCATTCCTCGGGTTATAGTCATATACGAAGTTGCAGATCTTATTCATATTGGGTGTCTTGAACACATCGAATTTCGCCGAATCAACCACATAGTCGAGTTACCCGACTATCAAACGTGCAAAGATTTCTGGCACGTACGTAATATTTTTTTCGTATTTACGAAGTTTCCTTTGAGTGTATTCGAACTTTCTTACTTCCGACATCGTTTTAACAGTCTTCACAGTTTTTACGGTGTTATAAAACAAATACACCGTAATGTAAGTTCCGATGAAAATTCAGTAATATATTCGGGCCGGTGTGGCTCACGTCACGTCATTAAGCAGCTTGTCGTTGATAACGTCAAGGCACTTAACATCGTGACGTGAGCCCCACCGCCATATTCATTCAAACGTCAAACGGAGATACGGAAGTTAAAACGCGGTGAAGTGTTATAAAACAATGTCGGAAGTAGGAGAGTACGAATATACTCGAAAGAAAGTGCGTAAATACGAAAAAAACATAACGAACGTACCGGAAATTTTTGGACGTTTAATAGTCGCGTTACTCGACTATGTGGTTGATTCGACGAAATTCGATGCGTTCAAGACACCGAATATAAAGAAGATCTGCGCCTTCGTCTACGACTGTGAGCCGAGGGACAAAAGAGACGACTATATACGAGTCTTAATGCAGCGAAAGCGCGGATTCTTTTTATATTTTCTGAAAACCCACGGAATCCAAAAGAAAACTTGGGAAAATTTTAAATTGTAAGTATAAGTATAACGTTTAAGGTAACTACAGCGCGTGTAGTCCATTCGCATAAGTTCGAGGAAATTGAGAGGTAATGGCAAACACTTCTCGATAGTATAAAAATCTGAAAAAATACATGCATATTAAAGGTACTGAAAAGATTAATTTGAAATAATAATAATTGCAAAATGTTATTATTATGCTAAATTATTCTTTTCAGTACCTATAATATGCATGAATTTTTTCAGATTTTTATACTATCGAGAAGTGTTTGCAATTATCTCTCAATTTCCTCGAACTTATGCGAAATGGACAACACGCGCTGTAGCTACCTTAACCCTTCGTATGATCTCATAAGTGATGGATAATAAATACTAATGAATATTGTATATTGCAGTCAAACATTTGAAGATATTGGAAAGGCAGCACGTCAAGAGATGGACGATTATTACGAAAGGGAAAAAGAAGCAGCGAAAGAAAAGAACTCCGACAAAGGGTATGCATTTTTTCACAATTGCGGAACGGAAATGGGAATGGGATTGGGGACGGAAAAGAAAACGAGAAGGGAAAAGGGGTTGGGAATAGTGTAGAGAAACGGATAGAGTAACGAAAAGGGCCATGGGAACGGAAATGGGTCCAGAAATGGGATCGGAAAAGGGAACAGGAATGAGAACGGAATGGGGAATGAGAATGGAAAGGAAAATCGCGAAGGAAACGCCGGAAAGGCGAACAAATAAAACATGACGACCGAAAGTGGAAAAGAAAGGGGAATGAGACCGAAAAAGTGGACGGGAAAGGAAATGGGATCATAGAAAGGGGAATAGGAACCGAAAGAGATACAGATAAGGGAATCGAAAGAACAAGGGAAACGAAAAAGAGAGCGCGAAGGGAAGCGCGACAAGGAACGGGAAAGGGAATGATAACGATATAGATATTCGTAATTACATTTGATACTTTGATTACAAATCAAGATTCCTTTTCGATTACAGCGAAGTTCTACAAAACGAAGTTCCGGATTGCAGTGCAAGTGGAAGCTACGATAGAGAAGATGTCGGAGTTAGTAACGAAGATGAGAGTCAAAGAGAAAGTAAAGAAACGAGCAAAAACGACAGTGCAGGAGAGAATGTTATCGCGCTTGAAAGAGAGAAAGAACGAGAGAAAGAAAGAGAGAAAGAACGAGAGGAAGAAAGAGAGAAAGAACGAGAGAATGAAAGAGAGAATGAAAGAGAGAAAGAACGAGAGAACGAACGAGAGAAAGAAAGAGAGAAAGAACGAGAGAAAGAACGAGAGAAAGAACGAGAAAAACAACGAGAGAAAGAACGAGAGAAAGAACGAGAGGAAGAAAGAGAGAAAGAACGAGAGAATGAAAGAGAGAATGAAAGAGAGAAAGAACGAGAGAATGAAAGAGAGAATGAAAGAGAGAAAGAACGAGAGAACGAACGAGAGAAAGAAGGAGAGAAAGAAAGAGAGAAAGAAAGAGAGAAAGAACGAGAGAAAGAAAGAGAGAATGGTACAAAAGGAAAGAAGGAAAAGCCAAAAAGAAAAAGAAGGCGACAACTCGATTTTTTATTAGAAAATCAAGAAGCGTTCAATTATTAAACTAACTACAATCATACACCGTACAGCAGTACTTAAATTTTTGTCTACCTAACCAAATCCTTTGTTTATATCTGTTGAAAAATAATAATAACCGCCGCCTGTTCAGTATCTTACCAATTTGACTTTGATACAATAAAATGTTTAATGTTCGCGACGTCGTGTCCATCCCTTTTCTCTTTGATACTATCGAAAATACTTCTTTTTCGCCCCTCAGAATTGTGAATCTGAAAATAACCGAAAAGCATACATACTTACCTAGATATTACGTTGAATACATATATTTACCTGTTGTGAGTCGTCGCTTCGCAGCGGTGATCGTCCTCGTCGTCCGGCGTCGTCCCTCGTCGTCGAATGGCATCGTCCTCCGTTGAAGTCCCCCGTCGTTGAAATCCCTCGTCGTCCCTCGTCGTCGTCCTCGGTCGATCCTCGTTGTCCCTCGTCGTCGTCATCCGTCGATCCTCGTTGTCCCTCGTTGTCCCTCGTTGTCGTCTTCGATCGATCCTCGTGGTCCCTCGTTGTCCGTCGTCGTCGTCCTCCGTCGATCCTCGTTGTCCCTCGACGTCGTCCTCGGTCGATCCTCGTTGTCCCTCGTCGTCATCGTCGGTCGAACATCGTTGTCCCTCGTTGTCATCCTTGTTGTCCCTCGTCGTCGTCCTCCGTCGATTCTCGTTGTCCCTTGCCGTCATCTTCGGTCGAACATCGTTGTCCCTCGTTGTCATCCTTGTTGTCCCTCGTCGTCGTCCTCCGTCGATCCTCGTTGTCCCTCGTCGTCATCTTCGGTCGAACATCGTTGTCCCTCGTTGTCATCCTTGTTGTCCCTCGTCGTCGTCCTCCGTCGATCCTCGTTGTCCCTCGTCGTCATCCTCGGTCCATCCTCGTTGTCCCTCGTCGTCATCCTTGTTGTCCCTGGTCATCCTCCTCCGTCGATCCTCGTTGTCCCTTGCCGTCATCTTCGGTCGAACATCGTTGTCCCTCGTTGTCGTCCTTGATCGATCCTCGTTGTCCCTCGTCTGTGTCCTCCGTCGATCCTCGTTATCCCTCGTCTGCGTCCTCCGTCGATCCTCGTTATCCCTCGTTGTCGTCCTCCGTCGATTCTCATTGTCCCTCGTTGCCGTCCTCCGTCGATCCTCGTCGTTGTCCGGCGTCGTTTTCATCTCCTTTTTCTTTGCGACGAAGTAAAATCTGCGTAATAAGCTCGCGGCAGTCGATCGCGCATTGCCAAGCTATAGAATGATTATTCGATTCAACTTACAGCGATGAAATCAACTGTGAGCCTGCGTTCACTGACATCGGATCGGTCATCCCGTTCCGATAGTCGAAGCGGAATCATCGATTTCATCTCCTTTTTCTTTGAATCTAAGTAAAATCTGCGTCATAAGCTCGTGGCAGTCGATCGCGCATTGCCAAGCTATAGAATGATTATTCGTTTCAATTTACAGCGATGAAATCAACTGTGAGCCTGCGTTCACTGACATCGGATCGGTCATCCCGGTCCGATAGTCGAAGCGGAATCATCGATTTCATCTCCTTTTTCTTTGAATCTAAGTAAAATCTGCGTCATAAGCTCGCGGCAGTCGATCGCGCATGCCAAGCTATAGAATGATTATTCGATTAAATTTAGCGCGATGAAATTAACTGTGAGACTGTGTTCACTGCCATCGGATCGGTCATCCTGTTCCGATAGTCGATGCGGAATCATCGATTCCATCTCCTTTTTCTTTGCGAATAAGTAAAATCTGCGTCATAAGCTCGCGGCAGTCGATCGCGCATTGCCAAGCTATGAAATGATTATTCGATTAAATTTGGCGCGATGAAATCAACTGTGAGGTTGTGTTCACTGACATCGGATCGGTCATCCCGTTCCGATAGTCGAAGCGGAATCATCGATTTCATCTCCTTTTTCTTTGAATCTAAGTAAAATCTGCGTCATAAGCTCGTGGCAGTCGATCGCGCATTGCCAAGCTATAGAATGATTATTCGATTCAATTTACAGCGATGAAATCAACTGTGAGCCTGCGTTCACTGACATCGGATCGGTCATCCCGTTCCGATAGTCGAAGCGGAATCATCGATTTCATCTCCTTTTTCTTTGAATCTAAGTAAAATCTGCGTCATAAGCTCGTGGCAGTCGATCGCGCATTGCCAAGCTATAGAATGATTATTCGATTCAATTTAGCGCGATGAAATCAACTGTGAGCCTGCGTTCACTGCCATCGGATCGGTCATCCCGGTCCGATAGTCGAAGCGGAATCATCGATTTCATCTCCTTTTTCTTTGAATCTAAGTAAAATCTGCGTCATAAGCTCGCGGCAGTCGATGGTGCATGCCAAGCTATAGAATGATTATTCGATTAAATTTAGCGCGATGAAATCAACTGTGAGCCTGCGTTCACTGCCATCGGATCGGTCATCCTGTTCCGATAGTCGAAGCGGAATCATCGATTTCATCTCCTTTTTCTTTGCGAATAAGTAAAATCTGCGTCATAAGCTCGCGGCAGTCGATCGCGCATTGCCAAGCTATGAAATGATTATTCGATTAAATTTGGCGCGATGAAATCAACTGTGAGGTTGTGTTCACTGACATCGGATCGGTCATCCCGTTCCGATAGTCGAAGCGGAATCATCGATTTCATCTCCTTTTTCTTTGAATCTAAGTAAAATCTGCGTCATAAGCTCGTGGCAGTCGATCGCGCATTGCCAAGCTATAGAATGATTATTCGATTCAATTTACAGCGATGAAATTAACTGTGAGCCTGCGTTCACTGACATCGGATCGGTCATCCCGTTCCGATAGTCGAAGCGGAATCATCGATTTCATCTCCTTTTTCTTTACGAATAAGTAAAATCTGCGTCATAAGCTCGTGGCAGTCGATTGCGCATTGCCAAGCTATAGAATGATTATTCGATTCAATTTACAGCGATGAAATCAACTGTGAGCCTGCGTTCACTGCCATCGGATCGGTCATCCCGTTCCGATAGTCGAAGCGGAATCATCGATTTCATCTCCTTTTTCTTTGAATCTAAGTAAAATCTGCGTCATAAGCTCGTGGCAGTCGATCGCGCATTGCCAAGCTATAGAATGATTATTCGATTCAATTTACAGCGATGAAATCAACTGTGAGCCTGCGTTCACTGACATCGGATCGGTCATCCCGGTCCGATAGTCGAAGCGGAATCATCGATTTCATCTCCTTTTTCTTTGAATCTAAGTAAAATCTGCGTCATAAGCTCGCGGCAGTCGATCGCGCATGCCAAGCTATAGAATGATTATTCGATTAAATTTAGCGCGATGAAATCAACTGTGAGCCTGCGTTCACTGCCATCGGATCGGTCATCCCGGTCCGATAGTCGAAGCGGAATCATCGATTTCATCTCCTTTTTCTTTGAATCTAAGTAAAATCTGCGTCATAAGCTCGCGGCAGTCGATCGCGCATGCCAAGCTATAGAATGATTATTCGATTAAATTTAGCGCGATGAAATCAACTGTGAGCCTGCGTTCACTGCCATCGGATCGGTCATCCTGTTCCGATAGTCGAAGCGGAATCATCGATTTCATCTCCTTTTTCTTTGCGAATAAGTAAAATCTGCGTCATAAGCTCGCGGCAGTCGATCGCGCATTGCCAAGCTATGAAATGATTATTCGATTAAATTTGGCGCGATGAAATCAACTGTGAGGTTGTGTTCACTGACATCGGATCGGTCATCCCGTTCCGATAGTCGAAGCGGAATCATCGATTTCATCTCCTTTTTCTTTGAATCTAAGTAAAATCTGCGTCATAAGCTCGTGGCAGTCGATCGCGCATTGACAAGCTATAGAATGATTATTCGATTCAATTTACAGCGATGAAATCAACTGTGAGCCTGCGTTCACTGACATCGGATCGGTCATCCCGTTCCGATAGTCGAAGCGGAATCATCGATTTCATCTCCTTTTTCTTTGAATCTAAGTAAAATCTGCGTCATAAGCTCGTGGCAGTCGATCGCGCATTGCCAAGCTATAGAATGATTATTCGATTCAATTTAGCGCGATGAAATCAACTGTGAGCCTGCGTTCACTGCCATCGGATCGGTCATCCCGGTCCGATAGTCGAAGCGGAATCATCGATTTCATCTCCTTTTTCTGTGAATCTAAGTAAAATCTGCGTCATAAGCTCGCGGCAGTCGATGGTGCATGCAAAGCTATAGAATGATTATTCGATTAAATTTAGCGCGATGAAATCAACTGTGAGCCTGCGTTCACTGCCATCGGATCGGTCATCCTGTTCCGATAGTCGAAGCGGAATCATCGATTTCATCTCCTTTTTCTTTGCGAATAAGTAAAATCTGCGTCATAAGCTCGCGGCAGTCGATCGCGCATTGCCAAGCTATGAAATGATTATTCGATTAAATTTGGCGCGATGAAATCAACTGTGAGGTTGTGTTCACTGACATCGGATCGGTCATCCCGTTCCGATAGTCGAAGCGGAATCATCGATTTCATCTCCTTTTTCTTTGAATCTAAGTAAAATCTGCGTCATAAGCTCGTGGCAGTCGATCGCGCATTGCCAAGCTATAGAATGATTATTCGATTCAATTTACAGCGATGAAATTAACTGTGAGCCTGCGTTCACTGACATCGGATCGGTCATCCCGTTCCGATAGTCGAAGCGGAATCATCGATTTCATCTCCTTTTTCTTTGAATCTAAGTAAAATCTGCGTCATAAGCTCGTGGCAGTCGATCGCGCATTGCCAAGCTATAGAATGATTATTCGATTCAATTTAGCGCGATGAAATCAACTGTGAGCCTGCGTTCACTGCCATCGGATCGGTCATCCCGGTCCGATAGTCGAAGCGGAATCATCGATTTCATATCCTTTTTCTTTGAATCTAAGTAAAATCTGCGTCATAAGCTCGCGGCAGTCGATGGTGCATGCCAAGCTATAGAATGATTATTCGATTAAATTTAGCGCGATGAAATCAACTGTGAGCCTGCGTTCACTGCCATCGGATCGGTCATCCTGTTCCGATAGTCGAAGCGGAATCATCGATTTCATCTCCTTTTTCTTTGCGAATAAGTAAAATCTGCGTCATAAGCTCGCGGCAGTCGATCGCGCATTGCCAAGCTATGAAATGATTATTCGATTAAATTTGGCGCGATGAAATCAACTGTGAGGTTGTGTTCACTGACATCGGATCGGTCATCCCGTTCCGATAGTCGAAGCGGAATCATCGATTTCATCTCCTTTTTCTTTGAATCTAAGTAAAATCTGCGTCATAAGCTCGTGGCAGTCGATCGCGCATTGCCAAGCTATAGAATGATTATTCGATTCAATTTACAGCCATGAAATTAACTGTGAGCCTGCGTTCACTGACATCGGATCGGTCATCCCGTTCCGATAGTCGAAGCGGAATCATCGATTTCATCTCCTTTTTCTTTACGAATAAGTAAAATCTGCGTCATAAGCTCGTGGCAGTCGATTGCGCATTGCCAAGCTATAGAATGATTATTCGATTCAATTTACAGCGATGAAATCAACTGTGAGCCTGCGTTCACTGACATCGGATCGGTCATCCCGGTCCGATAGTCGAAGCGGAATCATCGATTTCATCTCCTTTTTCTTTGAATCTAAGTAAAATCTGCGTCATAAGCTCGCGGCAGTCGATCGCGCATGCCAAGCTATAGAATGATTATTCGATTAAATTTCGCGCGATGAAATCAACTGTGAGCCTGCGTTCACTGCCATCGGATCGGTCATCCCGGTCCGATAGTCGAAGCGGAATCATCGATTTCATCTCCTTTTTCTTTGAATCTAAGTAAAATCTGCGTCATAAGCTCGCGGCAGTCGATCGCGCATGCCAAGCTATAGAATGATTATTCGATTAAATTTAGCGCGATGAAATCAACTGTGAGCCTGCGTTCACTGCCATCGGATCGGTCATCCTGTTCCGATAGTCGAAGCGGAATCATCGATTTCATCTCCTTTTTCTTTGCGAATAAGTAAAATCTGCGTCATAAGCTCGCGGCAGTCGATCGCGCATTGCCAAGCTATGAAATGATTATTCGATTAAATTTGGCGCGATGAAATCAACTGTGAGGTTGTGTTCACTGACATCGGATCGGTCATCCCGTTCCGATAGTCGAAGCGGAATCATCGATTTCATCTCCTTTTTCTTTGAATCTAAGTAAAATCTGCGTCATAAGCTCGTGGCAGTCGATCGCGCATTGACAAGCTATAGAATGATTATTCGATTCAATTTACAGCGATGAAATCAACTGTGAGCCTGCGTTCACTGACATCGGATCGGTCATCCCGTTCCGATAGTCGAAGCGGAATCATCGATTTCATCTCCTTTTTCTTTGAATCTAAGTAAAATCTGCGTCATAAGCTCGTGGCAGTCGATCGCGCATTGCCAAGCTATAGAATGATTATTCGATTCAATTTAGCGCGATGAAATCAACTGTGAGCCTGCGTTCACTGCCATCGGATCGGTCATCCCGGTCCGATAGTCGAAGCGGAATCATCGATTTCATCTCCTTTTTCTGTGAATCTAAGTAAAATCTGCGTCATAAGCTCGCGGCAGTCGATGGTGCATGCAAAGCTATAGAATGATTATTCGATTAAATTTAGCGCGATGAAATCAACTGTGAGCCTGCATTCACTGCCATCGGATCGGTCATCCTGTTCCGATAGTCGAAGCGGAATCATCGATTTCATCTCCTTTTTCTTTGCGAATAAGTAAAATCTGCGTCATAAGCTCGCGGCAGTCGATCGCGCATTGCCAAGCTATGAAATGATTATTCGATTAAATTTGGCGCGATGAAATCAACTGTGAGGTTGTGTTCACTGACATCGGATCGGTCATCCCGTTCCGATAGTCGAAGCGGAATCATCGATTTCATCTCCTTTTTCTTTGAATCTAAGTAAAATCTGCGTCATAAGCTCGTGGCAGTCGATCGCGCATTGCCAAGCTATAGAATGATTATTCGATTCAATTTACAGCGATGAAATTAACTGTGAGCCTGCGTTCACTGACATCGGATCGGTCATCCCGTTCCGATAGTCGAAGCGGAATCATCGATTTCATCTCCTTTTTCTTTGAATCTAAGTAAAATCTGCGTCATAAGCTCGTGGCAGTCGATCGCGCATTGCCAAGCTATAGAATGATTATTCGATTCAATTTAGCGCGATGAAATCAACTGTGAGCCTGCGTTCACTGCCATCGGATCGGTCATCCCGGTCCGATAGTCGAAGCGGAATCATCGATTTCATATCCTTTTTCTTTGCGAATAAGTAAAATCTGCGTCATAAGCTCGCGGCAGTCGATCGCGCATTGCCAAGCTATGAAATGATTATTCGATTAAATTTGGCGCGATGAAATCAACTGTGAGGTTGTGTTCACTGACATCGGATCGGTCATCCCGTTCCGATAGTCGAAGCGGAATCATCGATTTCATCTCCTTTTTCTTTACGAATAAGTAAAATCTGCGTCATAAGCTCGTGGCAGTCGATTGCGCATTGCCAAGCTATAGAATGATTATTCGATTCAATTTACAGCGATGAAATCAACTGTGAGCCTGCGTTCACTGCCATCGGATCGGTCATCCCGTTCCGATAGTCGAAGCGGAATCATCGATTTCATCTCCTTTTTCTTTGAATCTAAGTAAAATCTGCGTCATAAGCTCGTGGCAGTCGATCGCGCATTGCCAAGCTATAGAATGATTATTCGATTCAATTTACAGCGATGAAATCAACTGTGAGCCTGCGTTCACTGACATCGGATCGGTCATCCCGGTCCGATAGTCGAAGCGGAATCATCGATTTCATCTCCTTTTTCTTTGAATCTAAGTAAAATCTGCGTCATAAGCTCGCGGCAGTCGATCGCGCATGCCAAGCTATAGAATGATTATTCGATTAAATTTAGCGCGATGAAATCAACTGTGAGCCTGCGTTCACTGCCATCGGATCGGTCATCCCGGTCCGATAGTCGAAGCGGAATCATCGATTTCATCTCCTTTTTCTTTGGATCTAAGTAAAATCTGCGTCATAAGCTCGTGGCAGTCGATCGCGCATTGACAAGCTATAGAATGATTATTCGATTCAATTTACAGCGATGAAATCAACTGTGAGCCTGCGTTCACTGACATCGGATCGGTCATCCCGTTCCGATAGTCGAAGCGGAATCATCGATTTCATCTCCTTTTTCTTTACGAATAAGTAAAATCTGCGTCATAAGCTCGTGGCAGTCGATCGCGCATTGCCAAGCTATAGAATGATTATTCGATTCAATTTACAGCGATGAAATCAACTGTGAGCCTGCGTTCGCTGCCATCGGATCGGTCATCCCGTTCCGATAGTTGAAGCGGAATCATCGATTTCATCTCCTTTTTCTTTGAATCTAAGTAAAATCTGCGTCATAAGCTCGTGGCAGTCGATCGCGCATTGCCAAGCTATAGAATGATTATTCGATTAAATTTGGCGCGATGAAATCAACTGTGAGCCTGCGTTCACTGACATCGGATCGGTCATCCCGGTTCGATAGTCGAAGTGGAGTCATCGATTTCATCTCCTTTTTCTTTGAATCTGAGTAAAATCTGCGTCATAAGCTCGCGGCAGTCGATCGCGCATTGCCAAGCTATAGAATGGTTATTCGATTAACTTTAGCGCGATGAAATCAACTGTGAGGTTGTGTTCAGTGACATCGGATCGGTCATCCCGTTCCGATAGTCGAAGCGGAATCATTGATTTCATCTCCTTTTTCTTTGCGACGAAGTAAAATCTGCGGCATAAGCTCGCGGCAGTCGATCGCGCATTGCCAAGCTATAAAATGATTCTTGAAATCTACCAAAAGGTCGACCTGGATTCTCAGAACTACGAAAAGGTCGACCTGGACTTCCAGAACTATGAAGAATTCGACCTGGACTACCTGAATTGCGAAAAGGTCGACCTGGTCTACCGGAAATACGAAGAGCTATGGAGCCAAAGTGACACGATGTCGCGGAATCATTTAGGGTGACCTGGACATCGCAGGCAACGACGTGCATTGGCGCGATGCTCCGGAGAAGCTTTTTTACGTGCCGGAACACTAAAAACTACGGAGCCAAAGTCACATGATGTCGCGGAATCATCTAGGTTGACCTGGACATCGCGGGCATTGACGTGCTTCGACGCGATACCCTGGAGAAGCTTTTTCATGTACCGAAACACTAAAAACTACGGAGCCAAAGTCACATGATGTCGCGGAATCATTTAGGGTGACCTGGACATCGCGGACAACGACGTGCTTTGACGCGAGACTTTGGAAAAGCTTTTTCATGTGCCGAAACCGAAAAAACTACGGAGCCAAAGTGACTCGATGTCGCGGAATCATCTAGGGTGACCTGGACATCGCAGGCAACGACGTGCTTTGGCGCGATGCTCCGGAGAAGCTTTTTTACGTGCCGGAACACTAAAAACTACGGAGCCAAAGTCACATGATGTCGCGGAATCATCTAGGTTGACCTGGACATCGCGGGCATTGACGTGCTTCGACCCGATACCCTGGAGAAGCTTTTTCATGTGTCGAAACACTAAAAACTACGGAGCCAAAGTTACATGATGTCGCTGAATCATCTAGGGTGACCTGGACATCGCGGGCGTTGACATGCTTCGACGCGATACCTTGGAGAAGCTTTTTCATGTGCCGAAACACTAAAAACTACGGAGCCAAAGTCACATGATGTCGCGGAATCATTTAGGGTGACCTGGACATCGCGGGCAACGACGTGCTTTGACGCGAGGCTCTGGAAAAGCTTTTTCATGTGCCGAAACCCAAAAAACTACGGAGCCAAAGTGACTCAATGTCGCGGAATCATCTACGGTTACCTGGACATCGCAGGCAACGACGTGCTTTGGCGCGATGATCCGGAGAAGCTTTTTTACGTGCCGGAACACTAAAAACTACGGAGCCAAAGTCACATGATGTCGCGGAATCTTCTAGGGTGACCTGGACATCGCGGGCATTGACGTGCTTCGACGCGATACCCTGGAGAAGCTTTTTCATGTGTCGAAACACTAAAAACTACGGAGCCAAAGTTACATGATGTCGCTGAATCATCTAGGGTGACCTGGACATCGCGGGCGTTGACATGCTTCGACGCGATACCTTGGAGAAGCTTTTTCATGTGTCGAAACCCAAAAAACTACGGAGCCAAAGTGACTCGATGTCGCGGAATCATCTAGGGTGACCTGGACACCGCTAATTTCGAAATTCTAATTCAAAGAAACAGTTATTTTAATTCAATTTTTATTCTGAAACATATTATATATTACATTTAATCTCTCGATTTAAAATTGCGGTGGGCTAACCCCAATAAAAAATATTTCATCATGGCGGGCCATTAGCCAACTTAGTTCCCATCACCGCGGCAATGTCAAACGTAAGTTTGTTAGGTTCTGTCGTTCAACCTTCAAAGATGCGTTGCGACACATCGATGTGAAACTCGCTCGCCACCAGAACTCCACCAGACAACAAAAAACTATCAATTCCCGCGGGAACTGTCAAAACAGGCATTAATGAACGGCAGTGTACAACGAAGCGACTGGCGTCGTGGAAGGTTTCAAAGGCTATGGTGGACACAGCCGGACACAAGAAATCGCGGATCACTCACTAGTTTTTATGGTACAAGGCCTAAGAACGCGGTGGAAGCAGCCTATTGCTTACTATTTTAGCGAAGGTACAACGAGTACTGCAATGCTTCAGTGTCTGATTAGCGATATCATTAAGCGAAGCAATCCACTGGATTATGCGTGACAGCCACGGTATGTGATCAGGGTCCAACGAATCGTGACGCTCTTAACGCCCTGATTCGAAAGACGAAGACAGATCGCCCGGAGCCATTTTTTACAATTAACGGTGCAAAAATATTCACGGTGTATGACGTACCACATCTCTTCAAATCCCTCCGGAATAATTTCATGGGAAATTACGAACGTTGGTCAGCTCAAAATCCTGGTGCGTCCAAATTCGAATACTCAGGCAATCGATTAAAATGGAATAACAAGATCGCCACATGGAAACACGTCATAGAAATATTCCGAATGGAGGACGATTGGATTAAATCGAACAAATTGACGGAAAATGACGTTTTTCCGAGCACGAAGGGTTTTTCCGATGCGTGTAAAATATGCCGCTCAATGCCTGAGCAATTCCACCGCTACCCTTCTGTCATGCATCTCGATAGCGAGCGACCAACGATTGTTGTTCGGAGGAAACACTACCGGCGATGTCATGCGAGATTTAGACGCTATGTTCGACATAATTAACGGTCCAGCCAATGGAAAGGACGTTAAAAAAGGGCAACGCACGCACGTTTCACCCACGTCGAGTCACGTAGGAAAATGGGGGCGCTATAAGAAGCTCGTTGATGAAATGCAATTTATACGGATAAACGACGAAACGTTCCAGCCTCCTTGCCAAGATGGGTTATTGACAACCCTATCGTGCGATGTAAGATTTGTGGAAACACCTTCAGGATGAGGCCGATTTTAAAAGCTTGCGTCTCCGCCAACTTAATCAAAACCCGTTGGAAAATCTCTTTGGTGTGATAAGGCAGCACGGAGTAACGAATTCGAATCCGACGTGTTCGCACTACGAAGCAGCCTTGAAAACCACGGTAATTAATCAGCTATTGGCTCCGCACAGCAGTGTTACGTCGCGGGCTAATGATACGAGTAAAGTATGATGATCGACCATCAGTAATGACACCATTATTAAAGCGACGCTAACAAAACATGTTGATTGTCGCTCCAAGGTTTAGACCGGAATGCGCCGGTCAGGGATCGAAGCATCGTGCTTGGTGATGATGATGTTACGTCCTGACGTAACGCTCTCTATTTCTTTTATTAATAATAATTTTCGCAACTTATATTTCTACTTATTTTTTCATATAATTTGCAAACCTGTTCCTTCCAAAATAATTCCTACATTTAACAAAATTCAAACATTATTCATTATCATTAAACTCATAAAAGGAGTGATATTTCTTATCGATCGCTGAACGATATTCCAGGAATGGATCTCCTCTGGAAAATATTTCCAATGAGATCTCAAATACTCGTCGTGGGAATTAAAATTTCCATGGGTCAAAGATGGAAATAGAATTATTTACCACACGAGATAGATGCGGACAGAGGTTTGAATCCCCCTCGACACACGTACTACCCTCGGTAAAACAGCGAACTCCGCTGCCGACGTCGATACGATCCACCGCAGCATCGACCCAAGGAGCATAGATCCAAGCTTTTAACCTGCGGCTAGACCGTTGGAGTTTTCCTAACCGAATAACCTAACGGGCTTCCATCGTAAAAAAGGGAATCTACATTACCTTATGTACGGAAGTTAATCCTGCCCATCGACATAGTATCGGTATTTTAACACCGAACAACGTCGCGTAATATTCCTGAATATGTGGGTCACACGATTGAGAGTCAGAACACCCCTCGTACCATTCAATCATTCATCATCATAAAGAAATAATTTCTCCATCAACAATTCTAAAATACGTTTCATACTCCCACACGCTTTTTAACATTTAACGAAAAACGATAAAAACGATCGATGAAATTTCGGCGGCTACTTAATATAAAAACTACAGTATAAATTGAATCAAAGATAATAAAATTGTCCAGGATATTAGGGAAATTAATCAATACGATTTGTCGACAAACGCGATTAATATATAAATTCGAAATCGACAATATTCAAAATCATAGGAATATTATTCGGTATAGCTTAGTCATAAAAACAGTCAATACACCAAAAATAAATTATAACTGAACAGAGACCAGATCGTAAATTTGTGCGAAGCCATAGAATTTGATACGAATAAAGGGGGCCACTAACTTCGTAAAGTGCGCTCTAGTTGCAGCTAATATAATATACGACTGTTGAAGAAAAATAAAAAAATTGCCCGAAATTTGTTATCTTTTACAAACTAGTAAGACCGAAAAATCACGTTGCCAGGCTAAGCATTTAAGGAAAGACGGTCGTAAAATTTTACGACCCACCGAAACTGAATTGCGGTAGGACGTAGAATGGATGACAAGTGTGCCGCAACGGTCACACATGAGGGGCGAGCGGTTCGACCCCCCCGAAGGCGAAGATGCAGTCCATTTTAAAATACTAATGCACCGCGCGCAAAGAAATGACTCCCT
Organism: Buathra laborator; assembly: GCA_934046635.1. Classification (NCBI taxonomy): domain Eukaryota; kingdom Metazoa; phylum Arthropoda; class Insecta; order Hymenoptera; family Ichneumonidae; genus Buathra; species Buathra laborator. Next base: position 1,260,886 of record CAKOHB010000040.1, read on the forward strand.
ACGATAGGGAGAATAAAAAAATAACATTTTAATTACATCAACATTTTAAGGAAGATTTTCTCTATAAAATATCATTATTATTTTTCCGATTATGCTTACCGTTAAAGCGGAAATTAAGAACAAAAATTTATTCCATGGATTGCGTTTTCTCGATTTATGGTAGGAAAATTATGAACCGATAATTATATCAAATTAATCAGGAATATTCCACTAATCTAACGCCGTTATTATTTTTCCGAAATTATATGCCGTTTGTGGGAAATTTATAAAACAAGTAGCAACAAAATATTTGGAGCGAAAAACGTACACCGCGTAAAGGAATTCGGTTTCCCCTCGATTTATAATGCAAAATATCAAACCACGGTTTATACCAAAATGTTCGGGAATAATCCACCTTTAACATGGAATTATTAGCTTTCCGATATCACTTAACGTATGATCAGGACACGCCGCGAAAGAAAGAAATTAAGCTAGAAAAGGCAGGCGGTAAAGATAAAGGGGCCCGTGCAGAGGAACGAGTTGCGTAAGCCAAGTCGCATAATCTCAAGGCTAGTTCACGACGATAGGAGAAGATCATCAGGTACACCGAAAGAGGGGCATTTTACAGCTCGCCCGGGCAAACGGAACATTAGTTCCGGAATATCCATATAAGGAAATAGGATGATCGGACGGCACTGTTACCAGGCACTTGCAATAGCTGGTGCACGGCTCCCAAAGAGGGGGGCGAAGCCCCAAGAAATCGGCCCGGTTATGCTACCAATACCTCGAAATATTATGAAACGTTTTGTCAAATAATAAAATAATTTGTACAAGAGCCGAGATATATTTTCAACTTTCAGGCATATAATATTTTGACACCCAATACTTGAATTATTATAATATTATAAAATGATTGCTGATAAAATGATACACATTTCTCGACTCTTATTATCAGTTTACGGATACGTATACGTATAAGAGAAGCTTACGAACAGTAACAATATATCTTCTCCTATACGTTAACAATATCGTATATTAATTATATTAAATATTTAGTTATGAATCATTAATATTAAGTTTTACAAATAAGTCAGGCAAATAATTAGGCATAAGAAACTGAAATTCAATGGAAAATGGATAAATCCACAATTATTTAACAATAAGAGAAATCAGCAAATCCAAGAAATTCGAACAGGCCGAGAGGAGAGTAACGAGGAGCGAGATTACTCATCAGGCGAGTACGCTCCAGGCAAAGATTAGGGAGGAACTTCCTTCCCCCTCTGGATTCATTTCCTAGCATATAAGAAGCCGCGGAAAAGGGCGCGAGCAGTGCAGAGCAGACCAGAAGTAGATTTTTAGTAGTCCGGCCCGTAAGCAACTAGACCAAGTAGAGAGAGACAGAGGCGCGTAAGAGCGAGCGCGGGATCGGTAAATCCAACAAGTAGGCTGATACTCCGGCTAGGCGACGAGAGAGATAGAGTCAGAGACCGCGTTGTTCGTTATTCACCATACTAGAAAAAGATCGCGAGTCCGTTGTGCGACCACAAAGAAATAGAGGAACTCTCCTATTGGAGGATTTTGTCGATAACCCTTTCCATCTCCAAAAATTGTATTCATTTTTTTCATGCAACCAGAGTTTTCTTGGGTTAATTCAGTTCACCGAATTACCATTCTCAAGTCATCTCGTGGAACGAAACCATCCTTCGTTTCACCATCGAATTTTCTTTTACTCGATAGTTAAAAGACAATTTTGTACGAATTTTTATTCCAACGAATCATTTGTACTCTCCGAAAATCACATTCTTGTACTTTCGAATTTGCCTGAATTATTTTCTTTGAATAAATCTCGAATATCCCGGCATATCGCGTGAAATTTGTGTTCAACCAATCCACTACATCGCGAGCAGCATCATCTCAACAAATAACGTAAGTACAATTTAATTCTATTTCCTTGATAAATCTATAATTAAAAAGTGTGCAATATTCTTTATTATTCAAACTCCTCATTAATTCGCCCAGTCGTCGCCAGACATCATCAACACTACTCACCGAATATAATTCAATTATAAAATCATTTCTATAACGCAGTAAAATAAATTCAGCTAATTCAAATCGTTTCTATATCGCGGTGAAACAAAATCCGTTTAAATCAAATTATCAACGATCGTTATTTTAATTACGCAACGGATAAAGAAATTTTATAATACCTCTAAGACAAGTCAACGAATAGCATTCCAAGCCACATCCTTAGTAAATTTCCTCACCGTTAGACTAAAAAATGGGCAGTTGCGCCGATAATTGATGCCAGGAGTGGTAAAGGAGTGAGAAATCTCTCTTGACCAGCGTGTATTCAATCGTACTCGACGCAACCTCGCGTTAAAATTCAGGTGAAAGAGAAACACCCGCATTTTTGACGTGACAATGAACTTCGTTGTAATATATTTATATTTGATTATTTATTGAATGCCGAATTGCGGATTTGGGCGTAGCGGGTTGTTGTAAATTGTATTTTATATTATTTCTCGTAAATAAAAAACGCAGTTGGAAGTTCTATTGAACTAACACTATTTAATTATAATAATACCGAATGTTTAAGTTTTCATGGACAGTTGGTTAACATATCGTGGTGTTGAAAGTGACAATGAGTTACGAATGTAGAAGGTGTTAAAATAGTTTAACGTGCGCGTACATGTTGTTATGGCACGGAGCCAGAAGCGCGGAGAGATGTTGATAGTTTGCGCGATGATTATAGACTGAAGAGCTCTGAAGGAGCTCTCGCCACAACGATGCGCATGGTGGGGGCCGGGACCCATATGCCGCGGAGAGTGGGGCGACCGCTCTCGGAATCGTAGCGGTACGCCGGCCGATGGTGGGGGTACCCGCGCGTGGAGCCGTATGCTGATGCAGCCTCCCACGCTTGGAGTGCAGCGTCAGCGAATTTGCACGTGTGCAACGGTTTTCTCGAGAACCGAGATTACCATTTTGCTGACGGTATGTCTGGGCCTTATCCGGTCCCACACTCGGTTGAATATTCGATATTTATTTCTATCGTACTAACGTACGTGTCTATTGTTAGTTAATAATTAACTGCGCAATATAGTTGATTGAAAGATGATGTACTATTTCTATTTAATTTTTATTCCAACATAAATATTTGTATGTTCAATTATTCGACGATAACTATAATAATAATAATCATTATGATTATTGGTAACAATACTAATTTTAGTACAAAATCAATTTTATATTTATTTTGTACATGCTTCGTGGATGTGTTAGTCCTTGAGAATGAAAACTGCATCCAAACAGAAAACATTAAATATCTCGGAAACCATGAGTCCTAGAGCAAATTTAGTTGTAAAACTTTATAACTTCTAAATGAAATGCTGAATCCAATGCACAAACCGGATTTTGTTTATATCAAATACTTTAGTTGTTATTCGAATTTTAATATTGAGGTTGAGATTCTATTTGCTATATAGCAGTTGCTAATAAGAGAATTGGACTGTTTATGTGTTTATTCGATTACGATATTTACGCAATTATGAAATTATGATTTTGTTGAATAAACAATTAGATAATTTTGTTATTAGTTGTTCGGAATACAAGTTGGTCTCAAAATTACCAATTTTAATCTGGGCGTCGAACCCAGGACGTAACAGCAGCAATTGCGAGGTAGACAACGGCCAGTGTCTATCAGATTTACGGGACTTGTTAGTGGTGTCTGATGGCTCTGCAGCAGCGGTCGTCGAGTGCTTTGTCCCGACTCCAAACATAGCTGTTTCGTGCAACAGCAACAGCAATGTGATCCATTTGCCGGAGTTAGACTGCGAGGACTTGGTAATGGAGGAGGATTTAGTGGGCGCAGTCAGTGAGTCTGAATTATCGGTTGCAACGTACGTCGCACGGTATTTAATAAAATATCTGGATTGCAACGTATGTCGATCGAATTTGACAATGACAGATCCGGGCCTTGAATCCCGTTCCGTGCACCCAGGGGGAGGAAACACCTATTCGATCTATCCCTCTGTCCCACTTCGAACTCTCATTCGCGCTGCGTTGGACGTTTTTACAGAAAAAAGTAGCTTCTTGCCTCCACTTCAGTGACATACGAAACTTTTGCGTGAGCAAACTTTGTACTGAGTGTTAAGCATGGGAACACACTCACGGCAAATCTGTTTGCCGTTATCGCACGCCTATTAATACAGCGTCAATGCAAGTTGAGAAACCAAGTTCTCAACAAGGCAAAGCAGAAATCCGCCAATGCTGCAAAGATCGCGCAACAGAGAGCGGTTGCTAAATGGTGTGTTGTAATCTTTTCTCGGAAACCATTTCCAAAAATGAAGTTTCAACGGACATGGCAGTTTCCATTTCCAATAAAATCTTCATACACACTTTAATCGATTTTCTCTGCTTTCTATTACGATTTGATGTACATTTGTCGATCGTCTTAGAGGCTGAGGGAAACCATTTTCCTTTCATAATCAGAGTTTTTACAGACCAGATTGTAATCATTGATTATATCGGTATCTTCGACTTGCTTATTTACTCCGTATATTACTTCGATGACACTCCACCATTTGATGTTCCTGATATCTATTTTAATAACACTGTTCGCACATTATGTTGAGCAGACGTGTCATATTAATTTTTTTTCTTTCACCATATTACGTGCAACGTGCAGATTACGGGCAGTTTTTCAATCAGCTTATACAGTGCAGCATTGTTTTGCTCATCATAATTCTTCTGGTTGACGGGGCTACGCAACAAAATGTCCTATATCGGTCATCAATGGTCTATTGGAGAATTAAGACAATAATTAGTTTTGACGGAGAATTACGACACGGAAATGCGATCGGACATCGAGGGCGATGCGATATGGGACAATTTTGGAGAACGTAAGAATGTCATTATAAGCTTCGAGGAAAGACATATATCGTATGCTATTGATGAAGCTCATTTTTTTTACAAATAATAAGTAACAAAACATAGCTCCTTGTGACATTTTTCGGTAAATGACACCGCGACACCGTTCAATTTCCGATGTGACCTTTTCCTAATACGGTACGTTATTTCTCTTCGAAAAATTCTATAGTAATTCCTAAAACATTGTCATTTTTGTTGTCGTTTCTTCGATTCTTCCACATGGTAACGAATGTTACGCGGTATTTTTTCTCACACGAAAACAGGTGCATCTGTTGAAAGACGTTCTGGACGCATGGAAGCGCGAAGTCGAAAAGAAATCCCCAATAATGACCGTCAATGAAGCGTATAAAGTCCTCAGTTTGCCGAGCGGCAAACAGCATAGCGAGGCAAACGTGCGAAAGTCTTACTACAAACTCGCGCAGATTTATCATCCCGATAAAAATCCACAGGGAAGAAAAATAATTTTTTTCTCTTCGTGTCTATTTCGCATAAAAACTTTTGCAAATGTTCTAAAATTTTCGCAATATTTTCTTTTTTTTTCCGGACAAATTCGAAGCGGTTAATCAACCCTGCAAATTCATTTGCTGCCGATGTTGTTGGACCACGGACCGTTCGAATCCTGATAACATTGTTCTCATACTACGAACTCAGAGTATTATTTTCAAACGTGACAGCGACGAGTTGCAACCATATAAATACACCGATTATCGTCAATTAGTAAAAACAGAGAAAACAAAAGTTGGTGGGTTCCACCAACTTTTGGCTGGTGGGAAAATACTTGTTGGTGGGCTCCGCCCCCCAAACCCCCCGAAAAATGCCCCGAGGGGACATTTTTTAAGGCACTCACGGGGGTACACGCCGCGCTCCGCGCTCCGTATCAAGTGTGATTTCACTTCGCGTTATGCGCTACGTATCGAATATGTTTATACGTCACGCTGCGCGTTTCACCTGAACCTCCGGTTTGTTGTAAGATAGGAATATTGAAACAATTGAAAAGAAAATAGAAGGGTGGTTGGAAAAATTCGAGATAAAATAAGATTTTTTTTTTTTTCGAAAATATTTTAAAGAGATTTGAAACAAGCGCCTCAGCGCCCTGTGGGCGCAGAGGTTCTTGTTGGTGGGCTCCGCCCCCCCAAACCCCCCGAAAAATGTCCCTTTGGAACATTTTTTAATGAGTAATTTTTTAATGAATAATGAGTTTTTTAAATAAGTATAAAACAAACACACAAAATATTTACCAACACAAACACCATTACCATTTACCATTCGGGTCTAATGTCCCCTTTAAATGCATCTCTTTAAATGTTTTTTTCATCCCTTAAATACATGGAATCACTTTATTATTACATCTGGACAGGAGCCGAAGTATTGGAGCCGAATATTCAAAAAATTTGCTTTTTGTTACGATTTTCAATGAAATTAACTCGGTATTAATCGTTGTAGCAAAAAAATTATTTCTCGAGAACGAACATAGATGTCGTCTTGGTTCTTATCATGTATTGAAGAGGAAGTAGTACGTTGCTCAAATAAAAAGTTTTAGTGTCTTGGATGCGTCCAGAATAAAAAAAATAAAAATTCAATTTCTCGATGAATTCGATTGCGAGGGCTCTTCGTCTGTCGATGTATAAGAGAATTCGGTTATAACACTTTAAGCATTTTTTCTCTTGCCCATAATAGACAGAATAAATTCGTTATTGTCACTGTCCGAGAGAAATTCGAGAAATTTTATTTTTCATCGTTTTATTTTGTTTTGAGATAGGTATATTGAAACAATTGAAAAAAAAGAGAAGGGTGGTTTGAAAAATACGACGGAAAATTTGAATTTTTTTTTGTTTCGAAAAATTGTTAGAGATTTGAAAAAATTGAATTGCAGTTTCCCAATATTTAAAGTAATATACATTAAAAAATGAAAACAAAATGAGATTTTTCTTTTCGATTCAAATCATCCCGCCACAGAATACCAACGTCGCGGCGTTTGCAAACTTTATCACGTCTGCTATGGAATTATCGTCGGCTTCCAAGGTTTGACAGATAGAATGAATGGAAAAAAAATGGTCGCGATTGTTTTCAATTTTATTTGACAAATTGCAATAATTTTGGATATTCGATGATTCTTCTTTGTGAAATTATAACCAAGTTTTCAGCGCACCCGCGAAATTTTTTATTTTTATTATGAATGTGAATAACGTACAGTAAAATATTGTGAATGATCTTCGTTCAAAATATATTATTCGAACAATGAAATATGCTTTCGATGCAATGAAATATTGTTGGAAAAGAGAAAAGAATTGGTTTCCAGGATTCTTAATTGGAGCACCATACGGACATCAGATGTGAGAAAATAATTTTTTTATGGAAAATTGTAATGAAAACATAGTTAGAGATGTAGGATTGTCTCCAAATTTGCTGTGCATAGTGCTTTTTATAATACAAAATGATGCTGCGAAGGAGAAAATAATTGGTTCGCAGAGTTCATTATGATGGCACTGTACGGACATTTGACTGAAGGCAAATGCAAATTGTGACCAATAATTTTTTAGAAAAAATACTTAAAGGTCTCAGATTAGTTTTAAAAGTGATGTGCATACTTGCAATAATGTAATAAAAAAAAACCCTGCGAAGGAGAACAAAATTGGTTCGCACAGTCTAAAATTACAGCGCCGTACGGACGTCCGAGGTGATAAATACTGCAAAATACCTATTTCTAGTGAACCGCAAGCTAAAAGAAATATTTCCAGGGATGGGAGTAACTTAAAATTGACTACGCATGATGTTGGAGGTAAACCGAAGTGACTGCTGGAAAATTACATTTTTTGGAGTATGCGCTGCGGAGTAACCCCACCGACAGTGGTCTGAAGAGCAACGGATGGTCATTTTAATAGGCACTCTTTGCCTATTTTTAAGCGAGTGCCTAAAAAACGTTAAATTGAGATTTATCTCTGTAAAAACATTTCTTTGTAGACACTATAAATGTCGGAAAAAATCCACGAAAAATAAAAAAACGGATATTCTGTTACTCATAATTATCCTTCGTTGGTATCTCTTTTCGAAAGATTTCGATTTCGGCGCTCGAGCTCATTCGAAACGTCGCTTCTGATTCTACAAGACGCTTACGCGTATCAAAATAAACGATGGCTTCAACGAGTGACAACAACGAACCGGCCGTAGAGGTTCAATTCATGGACGATATTTCACCGTTCCCGTAAGTCATTTCATTCCTTCTATTTATTAATAATGAAAAACGATCGCGATACCGTGTGTGTAGGCATCGCATTTTCGATTTTCTCCCTCTCCACCAAATTTTGTTAGATTCTTACACTCATGGTGCAAAAAAAAGTAGATCCTTTATACGCCATTCGTTTTCCCACAACAAAAATTTTCGCAAGCTTCCATTATTTAGATTCCTCAATTACGATTGATATATGATTAATTAGTTCTATACAATCGAGCAACGCATTACTAAATTACTATTTAAATTTACGGTACTAATTAATTTTATTTCTGTTCCTTTTCAGCGATTCCGTACTGGTAACGGCGATTCGCATTGGTGCGAATATCGACCAACTCGAATTTATGTTTAAATTCATGGCAGTCAACAAAACTCTTATTCTCACCGAGGTCTCATCGCGAAAAGTGAAAAAAATGTCAACCAACCTGTGGGATCGACTCGGCGGTTGTCTCAACGCTCTTGAATGTAGTAAGAGCCCGACACTCTGGAAAAAGGTAAATTGTCTCTATCTAGAATTTCTATATTAGATTCCTTTGTTCGTTGTAATACAATGAAGAATATTTGTTTTCGGTTCTGATCGACATTGAAGACTCAAGCGAAAATAAGGTATGTGGCGTCGAGAAGGCTACTTTTGGAGAGCAGTGATGCGGTGCCGGCGTTATAACTCGGCTATTACGACGAGAAATTAATAGAAATTGTTGGAGTGAAACCAGAAGAGCGTACGCGCAAACCGTATTTCGTGGCTAATCGTAGAATCACCGAACCGCAAGCAGCCGCACCGATAAAACAAAACCATTTGAATCAAATCGAGGCCGAGATCGCTGTTACGGTAAATACTATTTTATAATTTTTAGGCACTCACTATAAGAATAGGCAGAGAGAGCACATTACAATGACCTTCGAGGCCTATTTGCGCATCTTTCGATGGGGTTACTTCGCAGCGCATGCTCCAAAAATGTTAATTTTTTAGCATTAACTTCAGTGTATCTTCAACATCATGCGAACCACCATCATCATGTCACTTATAAGTGACTGCGATAGCTAGAAATATTTTTTTTAGCTTGCGGTTCACGAGAAATAAGTTTTTCACAAGATTTTTCTTCTTAGACGTCCGTACGGCGCTGTAACTTTGGATCCTACGAACCAATCTTGCTCATCTTCGCAGAATTATTTCACCACATTATCACAAGTATGCACATGATGTTTGAAATCAATTAGAGACCTTTAAATATGTTTTCAAAAAAATTATTGCTCAAAATTTAAATTTTCCCTCCGTCGAATGTCCGTACGGTGCCAGCATAATGAACTCTGCGAACCAATTTTTTTCTCTTTCGCACCATTATTTCATTGTGTAAAAAGCACTATGCTCACGTCAAATGTCCGTACGGTGCTGTAAAAATGAACTTTACGAACCGATTTTTTTCTCCTGCACAGCATAATTTTGTTTCATCAAAAGCACTGTGCACAGCGAATTTGAAGACAATCCGACATCTCTAACTATTTTTTCTTTAGAATGTTTCATAAAAAAATATTTTTCTTACATCAGATGTCCGTACGGCGCTCCAATTAGAAATCCTACTAACCAATTTTCTTCTCTTCGACAGTATTATTTTGTTGTATCACAAGCACAATGCACAGCAAATTTGGAATCGTGCCAACATCAACTTTTTATTTTTTTTTAAATAAAATAATTTCGTTCTGATTAGCCATTCCTTTAAAGGTTTGTTACGTCCTGGGTCAATTCGCGTCCAAAAATAAAGGACAGATTGACGTTATACATACATATATATATATATTGTGAGGGGATTTTTCCTTTCACCTTCGTTGGCCTCCGTCGGCCAGACTAACTACCAAAAAAAACAATTCTATTGGGCGCCAGTCCCTCTTTTCTATCACCGGCGAGGACGGTCCGGTCAATACCTCAAAAATACCCTAATCAAAAAAAAAACATAAAATTTCCTAATCGCGAAAATCCAGAAATTACGGCACAACTAACCTACGACGGAGGCGCTAACGGTATACCAGGGTCGCTCATTATGCTAGGTTTGGTAGAGAGGGTCGGAGTCGTGGGAAAGAAAGAAAAGGGATACTCAATAATAAAAATGCAAAATTGTCCTTACGTGTTCCACTATTGAGAAAAACTATTGCAAATACAGGAGGAGTAGTAAATCATACAAAGCGTTGAAGAGAAATATAAAAATAAGAGAAGCAAGAAATGAGTGATACACAGTCATATCATCAGCCAGAGAAAGAGAAGTGGTTTAATTAAATAAGTTTCTTTGTGACGCAACGACGGCGTAGAGAATTTCGCGGTTTGCGACGAGGCGAAGGGTAGACGATTTTATATCACAACGGCTATGCCGTACTCACCGAAAGCGATAACGACGAAAAACCACTCACTCACCGTTCGTAGCTTTCGCTACCGAGATCGGAGCGAGTTGTTCACCGCGCTCACGTAGTGAGGGGTTCGACTCAAGCTCGAAACTTTCTATTCTTCGGTATCTCGTAATTTTCTCGCGGAGTTTCTTCTCGCGACGAGGAACCTCAACGCGCTCATTTTCACAACGGAATACATGTGATGAAAAATCGAACTCGATCGAAAGAACGAGAATTCCAGATTTTCATCGAACGGGATCGGAAGACAGTAGCAGAATAATCCAAAATAATAATAAAAAAAACACTGCCCACTTATTCACCTAATTAGCGCATCGGAGGCGCGTCTCCACGAGGCACTCACGGTAAAGGTTACCGGAGACTTCCTCGGAGATCCTCTCTCGACGACGGCTCGTACCAGAAGACTTACTCCTTTTCAAATTTTCGGGATCCTTACATCAAATCTTAATTCTTCGAAGTCGCGTAGCAGAGAACCGAGGCGGACACTCACGCACACACACATACGCACATTCTCCACCCCTTTTCCCACCCACTGGGATCCGTATCGGGCCGGTGTCTTGCCCGATATTTTTCAGCCCACCGTACCCTCGTTCTTAGAGTTGGGAGGGATATCCCCGCGGTCACACACACAGAGGCGAGCTTGGGTCCCCTACTCTAAGTGGATCTGGCAATCCCTCCCGACGGGGTGATCCAAGTCCCGCCGAAAGGGCCTTCCATACGCGACATTCGCAAAAACGTACTCAAGAAAACCTCCGACCTTTGCTCGCCCCTCTATCAGCTGTGCGCCGGATTCTCAGCCGGACTTGCTGATCCGCGGGGATTCTCAAAGAATTGAGGGCGATCGGGTGGCGGGTAGCTCGGCATGCCAGCTCCTTTCCACGCCACCCTTTCGACCCATCCTCCTCCAACTAACGAATTGTTGTCCCCTTCTCATTCACGCACACTTCTCTTCTTAAACTAAACTCAAGACTCGAATTCCGACTCGAAACTCTAACCGTACGTTTATTCACCCTCGCGAAATTCACTGAATCGTCTCGGCTTCGAAGTTCGGTTCTCTACTACGCGACATTTTCATGCGGTATCAATTATTTTCTATATTTTCGGATTTGAGTGATCGACTTCGTCTCTCAATAACACTTAACTCAAGTCGATATCTCTCAACAAAAATCACGACGGGATCGGTACTTTATTCTTCCGATAAATCGTACGCAATGTCGAATAAATCATACATCGTAACATCATTTTCTTTGTTTTTGGTAAGTCGATTTCTTGTTGTTTCTTTATTTCGGGATCAACGGGTTTTTCGTCTAATTCTCGCGGTTTTAGTTATTGTTGCATTTACTTTTCGTGGCTACCACTCGCCTTGTCACTAACCTGGCCGCGCGGCGCGCTTGTGACGCTGATGATGAAAGAAACGGCGTCACAATATATAAATATATACTTAATGCTTTATCGACGAATATCATTCAATAGACTAAATTAATAATTCCACTATTTTATTCTATATTCTTATTCTTGCGTAATAACTTAGTAAGTGCTCTACCGAATAATGCAAATAGTAGTGACTTAGGTGGTCTCACACTGTACCTCATAAATCTAATAAAAAAATATATATTCATACAGTGCATATAAACATATACAGTACAATACATTCGCAAGAAACCACAATCGAGCAAATAGAGTCGCAATTCCAATATTAAAAATTGAATAACAACAAAACTATAATATATAAACAAAATCTGATTGGTCCATTCGATGCAGCATTTCATTTAGGAGTTATAAAAATACTCTGCTAAAATTGCTCTAGGACTCATAGTTTCCGAGATAATTGCGATTTTCTAAAAAAATGTACCAAATGCTCGTTTCGCCTTACAAAACAAGCCATTGAGCATCAAATGCTAAACCATTTCAATTGTAATCAACAAATTCAACAAGAAACTGCAATAGAGCAAATAGAGTCGCAATTCCAACATTAAAAATTGAATAACAACAAAAGTATAATATATTGTGAGGACGTTTTCCGGACTCCAGCACAACATGGCCCCGGCAACCCCCTCCTCACCGCCGGGCGATCCAAGCTCGAACCCACGACGAGATAAGTAACGATCTCGCACCTCGGGGTGCCTGGGCGCCAGGTACCAAGTACTGCCGATCCACGATCGGTTTTGTTATTTGTACCCCGAGGCGCGATAAAAGGGGGTTCCCAACGGTGAGGCACGGCATACGGCCAATGAGAGTCGACTAGCCCAGCCCGCCTGGGAGAATAGTAGAGGGGAGTGGTCGGGGAGAGTAACGAAACCTCAACTAAACCATTTTACGATTTAATTTATTATAACGCCAGCAGAGCGGAGAATGAACAACCAAGAACACAGATAGTATAATGTAATTAGGTAACACCGCAATTCATAAACCAGGTAGGTAGGCGCCAAGAGTACCTAAGATTACCAGATAATTCTGAAAAAAAAAAATATCGTACGAGCTCCTGCACCCAGGTAGGTAGTAAAGTAGGTAGGTAGGTAGTATCCGAGAATATTGTAACATCGTGAAGCTCGAAACAAAAGGTAGGTAATCGTGAAAGATAAATAAAGATAACTAGATAATTTCGCAAACAATATAATACGAGATTCTGCAACCGGGTAGGTAGTAACGTAGGTAGGTAGGTAGTATCAGATAATATTACAAAACCGGGAGTCCCGAAAAACGGGTAGGTAATCGTGAAAGATAAATAAAGATAAATAGATAATTTACCGCACATCGTAAGAGAGCCTGCAACCGGGTAGGTAGTAATGTAGGTAGCTAGGTAGTATCAGATAATATTACAAAATCGGAATCCCGAAAAACGGGTAGGTAATTGTGAAAGATAAATAATGATAAATAGATAATTTACCGCACATCGTACGAGAGCCTGCAACCGGGTAGGTAGTAAAGTAGGTACGTAGTATCGAGATAATTTTAATCGATTGCCAAAAATACCCCTCGCAAAATTATCAATTCGAAAACATTCAAAATAGAGAACAAGGTGGGTAGGCACGAGGTAGTTAGCTTAACAGACGGAGTAAAGAAAGAAAATTCGTTTAATGACACGAATCAGTATCCGCCAAAATTGTTGCCACTGCCAGAATAATACGAAAGAAAGAACGGAACGTACTCACAGTAGTATGCAAAAGATTAATCCAAAGGCACGAGCCAACCACAAATAAATCACTCGATAACACCCACGAACAAAGGATAATTGCCGACCAGAGCCGAGCCGGTCGGGTCCCTCGCGTCCAATTCTCGAAGCACTAACAACCAAAAAAAAAGAAAAATACGCGAACCGATTCGTCAAAAATGATTAACCCGAGTTAATCGTTTATCGAAGAAACTAAAATGATACGCGAGATCCCGACCGACTCGTACAGAGAAAAGGGGAGCCTCGAGCTCACCTAATGCGTCCACAGCCGAGAGCGCGAAGAGGCAACATGTCGCCGATTCGCCGTTACGTCCAGAACTGATTCCTTGCACCTCTCGGCTGCTAGATAAGACCCTTCGTCTACCTCCCCCAATTCTCACGCGATACCGCAGCGAGTCGGGCCATAGAGGAATTCCGGGAATTCGCTGATGACGCACGACTCGCCGAAGGCATTGAGATCGCTGTTGTTGTTCGCGCGCTCTCCCGCGCGCGTAAGAAAATGTACCGAAGCGCGTAGGGGAAATATGGTGCGAGGAATAATGTCAACAAGCCGAACGCGCGTTCGCGCGAAGTACAGTCAGGGCTCAAATCACAACAAAATTAACGAGAAACTTCGAGACTTCTTCTCGAAGGATCTGACTACGGGCGATAGCAACGGGGGTAGACCTCCCTCGTGAGGAAAAGGCGTCCCTCCTCCTCACGGTGGGTCCACGCGATACGGTATTCGGCACCCCGTTGCATCTTTCCCACTCGAACCCCAATAGCGAGACGCCGTTTAACGCGGGCTATGAATCCCGAAGCTTCTCGCGGGGATGGTACAGCTCCAGGCTGTTAAGTCGGAGGTGAATCGGCGACGCAGTCTATCGGTCATTTTACCGTATCCACCCCGGCATCTATTATTCCACGATTCCTGTTGTTCGGCATTCGCTTGACAATAATTTAAACTCCCTTTCGAATTCTCCCGAACTAACGGTAACTGTACCGCGCACGAACCGCCACGACCCCCGCACCAATCACGAATATTAACTTTCTCGACCGACTGTTTCCCTCAATTCTCCGGGCTCCGGCGCGGCGTATATACTACTGTGAGACTGAAGTTAGAGAAGAGAGAAAAAGAGAAAAAAAAATAAGTATAAGATATTTAGGTAGTATAATCTAAGTAGGTATTTATAATATTAATTAAGAAGAACAAAAAAGCGAGATACGGGATTGGAGTTCCGGACGACCGGCTATCCGGCTATCCGGCTACGACCGGACCGACCGACCCACTACCCAATGCCTTCTCCTTCCGGGTGGCGAGACGAAATGTCACGTCACAAAACCTCCCTCCCGAAAGTTTGCTGGGCCTTTTGTTGGTAAACGGCGCTCGTCGAGTCCGGATTTGCGTTGAAGCTTCCGTCAGGGGACTCCTGTCTCTCTAGGTGTTATTTAGCTTTGGGCAGGGGCCGACTCCAACCCCACTCCTCGGCTGTAACAAAAAAATCAGCCCGAGCCCGAGCCTACAGCTCCCAAAATCAACCGGCACGCGGAAGGCGTGCCGACCCTCCCTGTGTTCTGGTCGGATTTAAAAAAAAAGCGACAAATAAATGACGGTACTAGGTAGCGATTAATAGAATACACTGTGAGTACTCGCAAGTTTTTAATAAACAAAACGGCCTTTCGCCAACGTAGAAGAAAAAGAAACCAAAACAAAATCCGAACACTGTTTTCTCTCACATCCGAGCGTTGTTCCACCAATAAAATAAAACTAATGTCTTTCTATTGTTGTCCTCGTGGTCCGGATTTTAGGGTTTATAAAAAAAAATTGAATGGAAGGGTAGCGGAGAAATGAAAAACGAAATCAAGTGTAATAAAGAAGAAAGGGAGGAGGAAAAAAAAAACCAAAAGAAGACTCGAAATAAACCAGAAGGACACATCAACTGAACCGAACCAAACGAAACAAAAAAAAAAGAGAAGAGAAACCTAAAAATAATAAAATAATAAAAAAAAGAAAAGAGAGAAAAAAAAACGGTTTAACGGGGAAACTCCTCCCGTTAGGTGTGGGACTTACAGAGTAGAGTTATACTCCGGCCCACTAACAGAAACCCAAGATAACCACACCACGAGGAAAACGAGGGAAAGAGGGTGAGAAAAGAAAGGAGTAAGAGGTGCGAGAGAGAGAAAAAGAGAAGAGAAAAAAATATATATAAATAAAAGCAGGGGTGAATAACGAGGGGAAAGAATCTAAAACGAGGTGAAACCATTGCGGCACTGCCACCCGCGAGCGGTGGGTCGTATAATTCGCCGTCGACGCCAAGGTTGTGCTACTGCCGCTCTTTCACCACCAACGCTCTTCGGTAGGGGGATTTTGGCCGATTTGGTTATGCATCTCTACTCGTTTAGTGGTGTCCCGCCAAGATACCCCGTGTACCGGGCAGTTCCGAATAGTTACCCCCGGGTAACCACAGCGGAAACAGTGGGTTTGTGGGGGTTCGCGGCAATCCGGCTTCTTGTGGCCTGGGTCACCGCAGTTGAAGCAACGTCCATATCGAGGGCCCAACGCAAAGGCCGGCGCCACCAACGCTGGGCTGCGCTCAGGGGCGCGTGATGGTCCTGCGGTAGTCTTGTCCGGTCATAATTCCCCGGGAGCGGGTCGCCTCGTCTCCACCTTCGGCTCCGTGGTAGTTGTGGTGGGCGCTGCCGGCTGTTCCTCGTCCTCGATTGTTAGTCCCTCGAAGCTAAGCTCGACCTGAGAGCTCGTAGAACGAGTCTCGATGAGGCCGGTTTGCGTAGAGGACCAACGGGGGGGCCTGATCCACTTGTGTACCCGAGTCGCATACTGTTATCGCCAGGGTCTGGGTTTCCATATTGCGTGAAGGCGGTATGTCGTGCACGTCTAAGGATGTGGCGTGTCGTACCCGCAGGTTGAGGCCTTCGTGGATGGGGCAAAAACCGGCTCGTTGGTGGGTGAGGGCCCGGATCTGGATAATCAAAGCGTTCAGGAACCCCTCCCTCAGGTAGGTGACCGCCAGTAACTCGCGGACGTACGGGCGGATGGGGTCCCAGATTGGATTCGGGTCGATCTCGATCTCCTCCACCATTTCCTTCGCGAGTTCGACCTCCTCGATGAGGGTGACCCTCGCGAAATTCTCGATTCCTTTATCACCGCTCGAATCACTGGTCTCCGCCTCGCTGATTGGGTCGTACTCCGGCGCGGGGTAAGTTGGAGAGGCGGGATCGTACCCCGATTCCCTGATGCTCTCGGGAGTTTCCGCGCCGCCCAGTTGGTGCATCGGCTCGGAGTTAACCGGGGGGGTTGGATCGTAATCCGATTCCCGCATCCCCTCGCCACTATCCTCGCTGTCACTGGCCATGATTACGACGAACTCGTCAGATGTATCGAGGGCCTTTCGGCTGGGACGAGGGGTTTCGATCGGTACCGGCGCTGCGGGTTCCCTCAGTATCAGGGTTTCCTCCGCTGAGGATTCCGAGGCGTTGCCGTCTAAGGTGACGATGGACGAGGAAGACGAGGACGAGTCACCGGATTTGATTTCCATTCGGGAGTCGTCCAGTGGATTCCCCAAACGGTAAACCGGGGTAGGCGGTAAGTTCGCGGGACCTCGAATGGGTTCCGAGGACGTACTGGCGGCTTCCTCGTAGGAAGGCGGAGGCGAACGAACTTCGATGAACTCGAAGTCGTGAGCTCTTGTGCGCCGTGGTGGTGTTGGGTTACGGGAAGACCCGGCCTTGAACAGGTCACGAAGACTCGGGGGGGAAACGGGATGAGCCATTCCGGGAAAGCCGCGGGATAATTCCAAGTAAAAAAAATTAATCGCAAAAAAAACTGAGCTGTGAACAAGCAGTGATAGCGCGAATCTATTAGGTCGACCCGACGATTCTTTCGAAAACGGTTAGTCAGTTGTTATAAGGTTTGAGGTCTTGGACATGCACTTTACCCACGTAAACGTTGTCCAGATCAGAAAATTCCATCACCACGGGAGACATGCGGTTGAAGATTTTGAAGGGGCCATGAAACGAGGTGGCGAGCTTGGCGGCCACATGCCCTGCCGCCGACGAGAGAATTCTCTGCCTCTTCATTACCAAGTCTCCTACCTGATAGTCGCGATCTCGACGTGACCGGTTATATTGCACGGCTTGACGTTGGAAAGCCTCCTCTAGGGAGTGCTGAACAGTACCCCACAAGCCCTCCAAACGCTTCATTCTTTCCACCCAATTTTGGGGTGTGTTGGGGACTACCTCTTGATTTGGGAAATGGATTACCAAGCTAGTCGGCTTTGGTTCTCGACCAAAGTTTAGGAAGGCGGGACTTGAATCCACCGAACTGTGATGCGCGGTATTGTATGCAAAGCGGAACTCGTGAAGGTGTAAATCCCACTCCCTATGATCGTGTTCGAGATACGCGGTGATCATTGTCTTAACCACACGGTTCACCCTTTCCACCGGGTTTGACTGCGGGTGATATGGCGGAGTCGTGTGGTGTCCTCGAGTACTTCGACGATCTTTCGACCGGTTGCCTGTCTCAAGGCTTGGCACTCGATCCATTTACTGAACAAGTCTTGAACCACTAGGATATAACTAAACCCTGCCTTGCTACGACGAGGGGCCATTTACTAGCGAAATCATTGGAGCACTTCGTAAGAAATAAAGAGTGAAATCATAAGAAATCGCATGAAATCGACGACAATCACTGATTTCGATATTTCTTTAAATCTCATTGAAATTACATTAAAATCATTCTGAAATCACTCTGAAATCAAATGAATTCATGCAATTGAAATCAGATGAATTCCTGTTTTGAAACTGTTGTCTCGCGACGATACGTTGTTTGGCCGTTATATTCGCTCTTTGTCCCAACGACCCATCGCGCACGTCTGAAAAGACAAGGCGTCGAATAATGTACCGTTTTCGATTCACCTACGACACGCCGTGCAGCCTACGATTAAGGCCGTGTCGCTAACATTTTGAAAATGTTTCTTGCGTGGCAATTCAGTAGTCAAACGTATGAAAGTTTTTTTCGCCTAATACGATCAATAACAACAACTTATTCAACGATCGTCAACCCTAGTCTTCTCGAAACGGAACACAGGGTGAAGCAAATTTAACTACAAGACGACGTTGCTTCCGGTCGGTTATTTAAATAAGAATACCGATCAGTTCAATTATCCCCGAGCGAAACGTCCAAATCTCTCTACGCGTGCAGATTGTTCACTTCCGGATATCGATAGACTGAGAAAAAATTCAGTTGAATTAACAAAATATTCGGTTGAATACGTTCAATTAAATATTTAGCTGAAACAAAAACAAATTGGGTTGCCGTAAATAGTGGTTGGTTATTTCATGCAAAGGACTGTTCACTAAATTAATTATCTTCATGAACGAACTAAATATTTAGTTAAACGTATCCAACACAACGTTTTCTTAATCCAACCTAATTTTTTCCTCTGTGTAATAGATCTGTAATAATCGATAAAGCAAAGCTAGCTGTGTATGAGAAATTGCGCTTGATGGGTGTTGATATATCGGAATGCGACAAGTTTGCTCTAAAAACAGATGAAGTTTTCGATAAACCGAGAGATGAGCCGAGTGATGTAGAATGCAATATCGAATGTACCGCTAACGATTCGATCGAAGCCTCAAATTCGGCGACAAAGACTTCTTGTAAACGTTGACCGTTTCTTAGGCGCCATACCGGCTACCTCCATCCTTTAGTCGTTTTCGAACGCGGAAGCGATTTCTGACTAATTTCAACTATTTTGAAATCATGATTCGAATCATTTAGTGTCTTGCGAAATCACCCGAAATCATATGGAACCTGTGAAATCGCGACATTTTTTAAATCACTGAATTCAGACACGAAATCGCATGAAATCGGGCATTCATTGAAATCATTTGTACATCCAAAGAGGGAGTGAATGGCCCCTCGTGCTACGAGGTAAGGGCCCCATTATATCGGCCGCAATCGTGTCCCATGGTTGTGTAAGTACTCGTTTCCCCATTAGCCCTACTGGGGCAGCTTGTTCCACTTTACAGCGTTGACATACTTCGCAACGGCGAACGTATTGGACCACGTGACGAAACATATTGCGCTGATAGTAAAAGTTGGACAACCTTCTGACGGTTTTGTCGATCCCCATATGACCGGCCTGCGGCACATCATGGGACTCGCTAATAGCCTCTTGACGATTCTCGAGGGGTAACACCAGCTTCCAGGCGTCCAAGTCGCCCACCTCCAAAGCTGGTAGTTGAGGCAATCGATGGTAGTATAGTAGCCCCCCCTCTGTTTTCCAATCCGGATACCTGTCGGGATTTCGCCTAACCTCACGTAATCGGTTGGTATACCAACGATCCTGGGTCCCAACCTTGGGTTGAATCAAGGTGAGGGTGTCTTCGGGAATACGCGACAAGGCGTCAGGCACGTGATGTAAAGCCCCTTTTCTGTGGATGATCTCGTAATCGTATTCCTGCATTTCTAGGGCCCACCGAGGCGTCCCGTGGGATTCTTTAAATTGTGTAGCCACCGTAAACTCAACTGATCTATAATCACCGTGAAATGGTAACCCTCCAAATAACAACGGAATTTCTGTATCGCCCAAATTACCGCGAGGCACTCCTCTTCGGTTGTGGTGTAATTCTTTTCGGGATCATTCAAGGCTCGGCTAGCATACGCGATGACGTGCTCCACCCCGTCTTTCGACTGGGTAAGAGTAGATATACTAGGCCGGATCAAATCCAACCGGGGCGTTATGAAACAGGCCGAGGCGTCTTGGTCGGCGGCGGCGGCGGTTCGAGGCGTGTTGAGTGGGATGAGGGGGGAAGAGGGTGGTGGGTGGGTGGTGGGTGGGTGGCAGGTGTGCGGTAGGTAATCGGTGGGTGGGTGGTTGACATTTTATTGTATTTAGTGAATCGGTGAGTGATGGGTGCGTGTGGGTGGCAGGTGTGTGGGAGGTGGGTGGTGGGTGGGTGGTTGACATTTTTTAAGTTTTTCAAATCGGTGAGGGACAGGTGGGTGAATATTGAACTGCTCAGCCTTGGAGGGTATCGCTTGGCCTGTGCTCTGAAACCCATCTGTCACTTATCGCCTATGATTGTATAAACAATTATAAATAAACACTTCGGTGTTAAAATCAAATGCTCGTTAGGTGGGTGAGTGGGTGGTTGATATGATAATGTATACAAATGCTTTAAGTAGTCTAGCCCTCTTGTCACCCTTTGAAATTTATGACCGCGATAAACATCGATAAACAAAGAATGAATAGAGCATTCATATCCAAAGAATGCACCATGAGTCAGACCCTTGTTCTCGGAATTTTGTATAGGAGGGGAGGGGTATTTTAAAATAAACAAACATCGTCGCGTGGAATATTGAATTCGTATCGCTCAGTCTATAATTTAACGGCAAGATGAACGCAGCCAATGCAACGCTCGTCATTCGTAATGTTAAAAATCCATGGGAGTTATCTAAGGCTGAGTTGAAGACTATTTCAAAGTCTAAACTTCTCAAGTATTGGGGAACACAAATTCACCTCTTGTCGGATCGATTACCCGCACATCTCCATGCTGATCCCGAAGTAGCATTATACCTACCATGCATGGAGCATTGGAATACACCAGATATGAGAACTCATGTTGATGGACCGGCACCTCGCCGATTGCAGTGTGAAAAGTGTCGTTCTAAAGCGGTGATTCATACGTCCAGTGAGTCATGAAGAAACAATAACAAAATGCGTAATTCGTTAGTATCGAATTTTCGTTGCTGATAGGGTTAGAGATGAAAAAGGCGGAGTCGATAAGCAAGATTGGGTGGAGGGGGTGTTACAGTGCAATGATACAAAATCAGATGCTCCAGCTTAAATTGTACCATTCAAAGACGTGATGCAGAGCAAAGACTGTATGCAAAGCAATCGTCGTGAGCTAAAACTACGCACCGAACTACTCTTGAAGAATATCAAAGAAGTACAAAATCTGGTTCGTACGAGATCAGACTTGCGCTTCATGTTGAAGACATTCGACAACATTCAAATCCTCGAAAATGGATCTATCAGCTATCAACAAGGTGGGCAAGATGGCGGAATTCCTTCCAACGAAGAAGCTGATCGAGCTGGAAATTCAGCAAGAACATCCGGTCAGCAATCTAAAATTTGTGGCGACGAACTTCGGAAAAAGAGTGGTCGCTGAGCTCAACGGAGAATTCACTGTCTTCCTACCGGCGCGACTTGCGAGAGTTTTCGAGGACGACCAGGCGCTGTTCATGCAGATGGTTGAATCGTTGCAGAAGAATCATCTCCGCATGACATATCACGGTGGAAAATACAACAGTGTCACGTTCCAGGTCGTGTGGAAATTCCAGTCGTGTTTGTGTTTGTGTGGCAGCCAAATCGAACTTTATGTAGAATAAGAGTTTTCATATATCATTGTATAATACAGTATTAATGACATAAGTTTTGATTTTGGATTGTAAAGGTTTTCTACGTAAAAAAAAATAAAAACTCATATATGTAAAAAATCTGTTTTATTTCGTTACAAAACACCCTCATTCGTCTACATTGCGCCTTATATGCATTATCCAAGTCTTCAGGAATTTCACATTGCCATCGGAACAGTTATATTTTAGTAAGATCCCAATCTCTTACTAAAATTACTAAGATGCGGACGTCTTATGGCGGGTATTGCGGTTGATAGTTTACGCAGCGATGGGCACTCCAGTGTTTCCAAATCGACAACGGACACTGATGTACCGATCATGATGCGATCCAGTCATCTTTTTTTCTCCAAGCCCTTTACGAAAACGGTTGTTCCAACCGTCAAGATAGCGCGAACGAAACTTATAGCCCCCTCGTAAGACATTTCTCCAGACTCCCAGGACATTCCATGGAAATTGCGTTGTAGCCACGAATTCATACACTTGTATTTCGCTGGTCGGTCGGCCCATGAGCATGGTGGTTTAACGAGCAACGTTATGGGATCAGCTGCTATGTCGCGGGCAAGTTCAAGAATTGATATTTCTTTCAGCACGAACTCGTCAATCGGTTTCTTGAAGCCCTGAACATCGACGACGAAGTCCATCTTGATTAATACTAACTAGATTTCCCATATGGAAGTGGCTTTTATACCAATTTTTTTACCCCGCCGCTGATTGGATTGTACTCCACTATTCGACCGTGCAATATTAGACAGTGTGCTGATGTTCCGGCGGGAAAATTATTCTTAGCTTCAAATTCGAGACGAATATCAACAGGTCCGGACTTGAGAGTATCGTTCTGCTTTGAACAATAAATCACAATGAGTGGAGCGTAATTCAATAACTCTTCCTTGTTTAGCAATGGTTCAGCTTCTTTACCGTAATAACTAGTTTGGAAATTCGCGTACATCTCATATAGCAAAGCATACTGATTTTGATTAATATCGAGATTCAGGTTGCAATAGGGATAACATTGTGAATTCAAGTATAATTTCACGTCGCTGATATTACAATGATCGAAATTACTAACATTTTTGTTAGTACTATTTTTTCTCTTCGTTAGAAAGCCTAGAATTACATATCGAGGCTTTTCCAACTGAGAAGATGTCTTAACGGTCTATACATGCTTCGTAGTGGTGGGGAGTAGGGGATACTCGTATAATTCCCATGTACGAAAACTCATGGGCATCGGGGCATCTTTAGCTATAAAATTGAGTAGTCGGATTTTCCGCTGGTCGGAAATTGAGACATATGGTATAAGCCATTCGACTTTATGAAGTGCTATTTTAAATTCTTCCGCTGCTGTTTGAATAACTGGATTGAGATCATTTTTTGATCGCGCGAGAATCAACTCGTGTTTGGCATTGACGACAATCTTATGATAATCTTCAGCGAAGCCAAATATTAAGCTGAGCGGTATGCACACATCAAAGTAACCCGAATTAGTTAGTGATTTCCTTTCTTCAACATCAAGCCAACCAGTATTTTCCATTACTGAAGTTTGACTGCGACGTAGAGATGCAAATCCTTTCATGAGACTCGTAAGACCGACATTTTTGTTTCGATCGATCTCGATATCATTCAGTTCATATCGAGCTTCCTCAAACAAATGACAAATTGCATTGTTCACGAGAGTTGTAGAAGCGGCAGCTGCGGATCCGTCAGCTTTGATGAGCTTTCCACATATGTGAAGCGAACTCTTGTTAGGGAGCAAGCTGAGGTCTTGATGTTGAACTGCAATACGTATCTCATCACTGTTGTTAAAAGATGATGACGCGTAAGGCTGATGAGCATGAATCTCGCAGTGTGTTATGGATTCATCAAAGACGATGGGTGTCTGAATATTGACTATTTCCTCGTCCATCGCGTTCGCCAGCAGCAGATACAAAATACGCGGAGTAAATATCGCTTTACAATTTTTTTCCGCGTTGCTTGACCTTGGGGCCGAGATTTTTCAGAAGTTGCACGTTCTGATGTGTTAGCACCTTGGGAGCTAGTCGATGACTGGTCTGCCGTGCGCATGATGGCTTATTATAATTGCTAGGCTTCCGGTTAAAAACTTTAGCCATTATTATTATTATTGAGATTTAATATGCAACCGAATCGTTATCTCTTCCCCGCGGAAATTAACTAAATTCCCGTCCTGATCTACTATTCGCAGTTGAATATAATCAATAATCTTGTGGAGAATAGGGTGATAAATGACTTGTGATGGTACTTCGATAATTTTATATCCCGGTGGGACAAATGGGAAGAATTCGTGAATAGTATGTACTTTTCGCTCGTTGATATAAGCACCGGTTGTAAGACTACATTCAACTCTTAAAGCGTTCACTTTGAGAATGGCTACAGGAAGATCAGACTCGTGGTTTTTATTAGCCGTCCAGATGCGTTGTGTGAATCCTAGTAACCGACCAATAGAATCTTTAGGTGTGAAATCTATATCATGATCACCCCTTATTTCACTGCGTAGAGTATTATTATTTGGTTTAATATCGATAGTAATATTCTTACCGATCAGGATGGGTTTCACATAATTTTTAATATCCTCAATTTCATAGCTACCAGTCGGAATACCTATTACTTCTCCGCCAATGTGAAGTTTATTATTATCAACGTCTATATTGGGAATTGAGTTGAAGGTTAGTAATTCAACCAGGCCTAGAGCATAGTCTTTATCTGTGGAAAGTTCAATAGCCGGAAAATATTGAGCTTCGAGAATGGAAGAAGTTCCAGATATGGTCAATGTAAGAGTATCATTCATGATGCTGACTGATATAGAACTGAGTGTGAAGCATCATGGTTAGTGTTTATATAGAGAATATTTTTCCTTACGATTCAGTTGATTACAAAGAAATTTAAGATATAAATGACCGCATTCTACTGTATCATATGCCTGATATTGTTTATAGTTATATTTTACGCTACCGACACGTACGTAACTGACAAATTCTACCGGTGGTTGAAGATCACCGAAACTATCAAAGTATATAACGTTGTTATCAAACTTTTTGTATGCGACCCAGTGTGTACCAGCTCCATTCTTATCGTCCAGATTGATAATTGCAGACTCCCGTTTGAATGGACCACTCGTCGGCAAACCATTTCGCATAAAAACTCCACGAAAGTGTGGAATTTCCATCATTTTTGCATACTTTAATAGGTCGGTGTCAGTTAGTGCTCGGTGTGGTAGCGTCACTTTCCGTTTTTTGATGCAATATGAAGTCCGAAACCTTTTATGTAGGGCTTTAAATGCAAGCCTTTACCCAACGCAATAGCCTCCATCGTTTGATTATGTCGCTTATTCTCCTCCAATTCTCGTTTTGCCTGGACGAAAGGAGAATGGCTTTTGATCATGATCTTAGCAGGGGGAAGAAGGGATTATTGTTGGATAAAAAGCACAGACCACCCGACTATTCGCAATAAAGAATTTAAAGAAATAACAATGGCAGTTCTTTAACAAGGAATTAGAATACAGATAATGGCAGATAGAGAAATGAAGCTGAGAATATACTTCGTTAAGAAAAGTAACAAAGGACACAATTCATATACAGGATTTGCTCTCTGGAACGCCTGTGTTTATTCTTATAGTAGTAATTAAATATACATCGTTAAGTAAGGATAAAGAGAGTGACTCCACCATAAAGGCAAAAAGGGCTTCACCTCAATGAATCTGTACAAACTATACACATTCGATGGTTTCAGGCGTAAAGAACCAGGTAGAAGAAATGGCCATGCACTCTCTGACTATAAGCGTAATACTACAAATACAATACTCGACTAATTTACTTCAGCCCTCGAAAAATTCTCAACAGTAACCAACTTGAACACCAGTTTTGTTTAAACAAAATAACTAAACGAATAAACTGTAAGGAATTTGCCGAGAAATATCTTTTCCATGGCACGCCACTAGACGAATTAATGTGGAAAAGAAATAAAAGTAAAATTTAATATTTTCTGTTTCACATTCATACACGCCACGACCAATTCACGTTAAATTACGTCTCATTTTAAGAATAATTACATTCATTTATTTTTATAGAATTAACGATGCCCGGTTCGGAAATCCTTATAAGGAGATACAATTTTATATTTCACGCAATACGTATAAAATTCAGAGAACATAGGAGAGCGTATTTCTATTCGACGATACCGGTTTTCTTTGTCTAGACACCGATGAGATTCGTTTAATAGTCGGATTGGAACACCACTCTTGTGATTTCTTGCATCTAAAGTATTTACCTATAAAGCGGCAATGAGACACCAAAAGGCTCTCTGGTAATGACTTCCAGGAAACCGGAAACAAGAAGAGAGGGGACCGATGCCTACGTGATCTCGTCCGCGCCCTTTTTCTTTTCGATACCCCACCCCGTCACTTACGGCGCGGGCCTGATAAACGAAATTATGCCTGAAAGAAGGACTTAAGATCACGGGCCAATCACGGAAGAGATCCGAAGCATCACCTCATCTTCTCGTTACTGTACCAAAATTCTATACGGAATAGATATAAAAAGACACTCCTATAACAAAATCCCTTCTACATGTCACCAAGAAAAATAGTATAAAAACCCCGGAAATTGTGCGCTCAGGAGCCACTTTAGAAAGACCAGATAGACAGACCACTTACCACTTAGAAATATCATTTAGAAGCACCCGTTTTGGAAGTACCCACATCGACGTATCATTCAAAGAAACTGTATAGACCATATACCCTATAACCAGATACCAGTTACTTAGATTCTCTCCGTAATACCATTTAAAATCACCGACGTTAGAGATATTCATTTCAAAGTATCATTTTAAAGAAACCGATTTAGACTATATAAAACGCCGAGAAAAAAACCACCGAGGTTAATTTTGAAGTTTCGATAAAAATCAGGAACTTCGTACAGTACAATTTTCATTGAACTTTTTATCAATTGTATCACCCAAATAATTTTTTTCGGCATTAAAAACCAGTGTTAATTTTCCTCGTATTTTCGTGAAACATTTTATTCACCTTTTCTACTCATTTACGTACTCAAACCACGAGAACAAAGTCAACAAGCACCTGCAACTCATCGGTTACAACCGTAAGTACATTTCTACCAAATTATTAATCACGCATGATTTTATTTCCGTTCTCGTGACTCAGTAATTTATAAAGTTTCTTCGAGATTTTCCTTTTACTGTACCCCGCGTTCCGACACCTGGCCAGAAGCCGGCAGGTAGCCGCCGTCCCACTGAAGATTTCCGCTCTATCTCTCTCTTTGTCACAAAGACGCCGAAACCACTACTAATTAGTTGACACCCTAAGACACAGATACGACAAGCATTCTTAAGGGCTCCATCCCAAGCAATTTTCCGCAAGGTTAGGCTTTAAAAAGGAGCAACGTTGTTCTCTTTATCGACACCGGGAGTGGTAAAGGTCGGTTCAACACCCACCTGACCAGCGCGTGCGATAGTAACAAGAGGCAACTGTTACGACGCAAACTAGGATAATTAAAAGAACGCTAGTTTGGACGTAACAGTACTTTACATTTGCCGCCTGTTTTTTTCAGAGCTTTGCGAGCACCCTTAAGAGCTGTTTTAATGACAACGCGTGAATCATTACTTTGAATCATCGCTTTCTTAGCAGCTCCAATTATCTTTCCAAGTCCAACGTTGTTCATTTTCTTCGAACCCATACCAAATTTTCTTTTAGCTTTCATTATGTTGGTAACGGCCCACGCGGCTGCTTTCTCACCTACACTAGCTTCAGCGGCGCGCACGCGTTTCCAAGTGCGCTCAGCCAATACCGTGTCCGCAACGCTTCGAGCAGCGAGATTTTTTCGATTTTTCGAATAAGCGATATCGTGCTCCTTACAGGCTGCGTCGAGCGGATTAATTCCCGGATCGCCCCGTACGAGACGATTCGCTAGCTTTGTTCCTGGTCCGCAGTACTGATAACCGGGCAGATGTAATTCAACAGGAAGATTATTGATGAGACTGTTAACCAAGCCTTGACCACGCTTTTTAGCACGTTTCTTCACGATCTTATCCATCAGAAGACTCATGAGTCACTGAGGAAATTTTTATATATAAACGATTATTTATAAGGTTTCTCGTTAGTCTGCATCGGGATGAAGTTCAAGACACAATCCACCAATTTACCTCTGATTGATTTCGATCAGTTTGCGCAGAATGAAAAGATCGCGAAGCGACATGGTAATTTATTGCTAAATACCGTTCGTGCAGCGTTCTGCGGGCCATCAAACTGCGGCAAAACAAATGCGTTGCTTACACTCATCACTCATCCCAATGGATTACGATTTGAAAATATTTATATATACTCGAAATCTCTTAAGCAGCCAAAGTATAAGTTATTAGAAAAACTGCTTGAGTCTGTAGACGGTGTTGAATATTTTCCCTTCAACGAGAATGAACAAGTGGTGCCACCAAGCGAGGCTCGACCAAACTCAATATTTATTTTCGATGATGTAGCATGTGAGAAACAGGATAATATTCGAGCATATTTTTCAATGGGTAGACACGAGCACGTTGATTCATTCTATCTTTGTCAAACATATGCACGTATTCCGAAGCATCTCGTGCGCGATAATGCTAATCTCCTAGTACTATTTAAGCAAGATGAAATGAATCTCAAGCATATATACAATGATCACGTAAACACTGATATGCCTTACGTTGAGTTCAAAAATTTATGCTCGGCATGCTGGGTCGATAAGTATGGATTTATTATGATTGACAAGGATAGTGATGTTGATCGAGGTAGATATAGGAAAGGGTTTGACTGTTTCGCGTGCATCGATAAGTAATAAATATTCTATTACTAGCCAATCTTGAAACAGTAGTGTCCGCGACTCAGCTGCGGCAACATGAAGAGTGAAAATATTTCTAGAGAACAAGACGTTTTGCGTAAAATCGTCAAAACCAGCGATGCAATTCGACGAAAACATAAAATGTTGAAAACTGGCCGCGAGGCCAATGAACAGGCGATGCAAGAAGTCTTCAAACCACTCGTGAATCCATTGGAAAAATTAGTGAATGCATCCCACACAAGTAAAAATCACGATACGGCACTAGCGAAGAAAGAAATTAAGGAGGGGGAAATTAAGAATGAAATTAAGGATGAAATAAATTATGACAACATTGTTGAAAGAGCCGGAACGAGTGGAATAGTGAAACGTGAATCTAGCAACGACGACGTCGACGATGACAGTGAGCAAGATATTTCTTTTAAGTCGGCATATGGCGGCGATACTGAACACGTTAATAGCGACGATGATGATGATGATGATGATGATGATGATGGAATTGTACAGACAAACGCTGAAGTAGATGAATTAATATATGGATATCTCGCATTGTTACGATCAAATAGAACGACCGATTTAGACATTTCTTATGGGGTGAGAAATCTTGCTAATGATAGGCTAATGATTGGAGACTCACCAATAAATTTTAACGCTACTTCTATTCAAATAGAAGATGTAAGCTATGGAAAAACTATAGGACTTATCGAACTGTTGTTTAAAAAAAAGCCCAATGTTGCTCATATTAGCGTCGATGATATGAAAAATTATAAGGATATAATTATCAGAACAAATGCGCATAAGAAGTATTAAATGTCATAAAACAAGTGATCAAAATGCAGGCTGGTAAGCGTGTGGAGAGGAATGGAGTGGATAGCGAAAGAAATAAAATGAACACCGAATACAATTATCACTCTGTATTACTCTTTGGCATAAGCCCCGACGAGACGACGGACTGACCACTTTGACGATCGGGTCGAGAAGAACGTGAGGTCGCGTGATCGCACGCGAGAGACCCCCATTCGGTTTTCCGAAGGGACCCGAACAGTAGTCGGCTCGGCTCGACAGTGAGCAGGCCGACAACTTGTACATGATGAATTATTTCGACATGCATTAAACTCCGTTTTCAACACTACCGCCGTTTGTGCATGTTGATGTTTTTTTTTTCATATTTATTGCATGTTTTAGTTTATTTCGTCGATCTCTCGGAACTGCTTTTGTCAGCATGTCGGCTCGCTGTTCCTCGGACGAGATGTATTCGAAGTTTACAATTTTCTCCGCGAGTTTTTCTCTTATAAAATGATAATAGATATCTATGTGTTTTGTTCGTTTGTGGAAAACCGGATTTTTAATTAATTTAATTGCGCTTTGGTTGTCCACGTACAACGTGGTTTCGCTTTTGCATGGATTACCTATATCGGAGAGAAGTTTTCGCAGCCAGATCAGCTCTCTCGTTGCTGTCGACGATGATACGTATTCTGCTTCAGTCGTACTTAAAGTTACCATCTTTTGCCTTTTGGAGTTCCACGTTATAGCTCCGTTCGCGTAGCAGAAAATATACCCGGTTGTCGATTTTCTTGTTTCGATATCGCCCGCAAAATCGGCGTCCGCAAAACCTATCAGTTGCGGTTCTCTACCGCCGCTCGAGTAGTCTATTCCGTGATCAATTGTGCCGCCGAGATATGCGAAAATTCTTTTTACAGCATTCCAATGAGCTATCGTATGTTCGTTCGTATGTCTGCTTACCATGTTGACCGCGTACGCGATGTCCGGTCTTGTGATTGACGCTAAAAATACTAAGGAGCCGATTGCCTCGCGGTATGGCACGTTTTTTATTTGATCGTGTTCCCTTTCGCACGGGGTTAATCGAACGCTCGGATCGGCGGGTACGGTCAACGGCTTCGCGCTTCTCAGTTTGAATTTATCCAATATTTTCTGTGTATATGACGATTGGTGAATGAACATTTTTTTATTTTCGCGGTCACGATTAATCTGTATTCCTACGAATATTTTTGAATCGCCGACGGTTATTTCGAATTTCTCACTTAATCTATCGAGTATGTGATTTATTGTCTCTATAGTGTTCGATGCTATGAGTCCGTCGTCGACAAACAATCCTAGCAGCACTGTTTCACTTCCGAATTTTCCTACGTAAATACACTGTTCGGCTTCACACTCTTTGAAGTTGAATTCTTTCAGAAAACTCGTGAACTCGCGGTTCTAGCAGCGCGGAGCTTGCTTGAGACCGTAGAGGGATTTTTCCAGCTTGCACACGTGATGTCTTGATTCGTCCCTGACGTCGAGTCCTTCGGGCAGCTCCATATATATCTCCTCTTCGAGTTTCCCGTATAGGAAGGCCGTTTTCACGTCGAATTGTCGCAATTCGAGATCTCGTTGTGTTACGATTGCTAAAAATACTCTGAGTGAGTCATAGCGAATTACAGGAGCGAATGTGTCCGTATCGTCGATGCCCTCTCTCTGTTTGAAACCCCGCGCGCACAGTCTCGCCTTGAAGCGATGCGTCTTCTCGTCTTCGCTCGTTTTCACTCGAAAAACCCATTTCGAGTCGATCGTCTTCATGGCCACGGTTCTCGATACGATGGACCATGTTCCGTTCTTCTCGTGAGAGGCGAGCTCCTCCTTTACAGCTTCAGCCCACTGCGCGGCTTCGTCGCTGTGTCTCGCTTCCTCGAAATTGTTCGGTACAACGTATTCGGCATAATCGTTCTCATACCTGCTCGGCCTCCTGATGGCCGCTCGATCTCGAAGGTCACGCGGTGCGTTCACCTGCATCGCCGGTTGCGGGGGAGGGGCTTCTTCCTGCACGTCCTCGAAGATTTCGTCCTCCTCTTCTTCTTCTCTATTTTCTTCGACTTCGGCGTTCTCTCGAATTTGCGTTTTCCACGGCATGAGGACCTCGTCTTCTTCTTCTCGATTGTTTTCTTCTTCGGCTACACTGCCGATCTTTTCGTTGAAAACGACGTCGCGTGTCGTTTTTATTTTACCCGTTTCCGGATCGTAAACTCGATAATTTGGCGAGTTCTCTTGATAACCGACAAAGATATTTTTTTTCGCGCGCGCATCGAACTTTTTTACGAACTGTTTGGGAATGTTCGCGTATGCTCTCGAGCCAAAAATTCTCAGGTGCTTGAGATTCGGAGGTTTGCCGACCCATCGCTCATACGGAGTTAATTTATTTTTCGCCCATACAGTCCGATTTAAAACGTAAACCGCACAGTTCACGGCTTCTGCCCACAGCTTCACGGGAAAACTTTTCGCATGAAGCATCGTACGCGCGCTCTCGACTATTGTTCTATTTTCGCGTTCGGATTTTCCGTTTTGCTGCGGTGTATACGGCGCCGTCATTTCGTGTGTTATTCCTCGCGCTTCTAAAAATTTTTTAACTTCGTCGTTCATGTACTCGCGACCGTTATCTGTACGTAAGATTTTTATCGAGCTACCGAATTTATTTTTAACAATTTTTTCGAAGACTTTAATTTTTCCGCACACCTCGGATTTATTTTTTAGAAAGAAAACGGTTCTATATCCGCTCGCGTCATCGATGAAAGTCAAAAAGTATCGCGAGCCGCCGAGCGACTGTTCCGGCATCGGGCCGCACACGTCGGAATGAAATTTTTCCCCCGGCACAGTCGTGACTTTTTCGGAGCACTGATTGAAAGGCATTTTATACGACTTACCTACATGACACGGCTCACAAAATATTTTGCTGCTTTCTTTGATGCTTACTCCCGTCACTAGGCCTTTTTTAATTAGCTCGCGTATCGCGTGTTCGCCCACGTGCCCCAATCGTTCGTGCCAAACACTTAAATTCGTCGCAGCGTAGCTTGCCTCCTCGTTGCTGCCCGCCTGTGGCACTTTAAACAGCATGCGGCACACTCCGTTCGATTGTTTTAAACCGTTCGCGATAACGTTGTTTTCGTGTTTCACTTGCACTACGTTGCCTTGAAAAACGACATCGCACTTTTTCGACGTGCACACACCGACGGAGAATAAATTTTTTTGCAATTTCGATACAAGCAGAACGTTTTCAATGATCGAATCTTTCCATAGCCCGTCGACCAGTGTTTTAATTCGAACAGTTCCCTTGCCGATAATATCGCACGACTTATTATCACCAAGAACGACTGTACGCCCCCGCGGTAACTCACGATAATCCGACAGCCACTCCCTTCTATAGGTCAGGTGCCGTGAGGCTCCGCTGTCGGTAAGCCAGACATCCCGGATGTCGGCCGACATTATCTCGCGGATCTGCGTGCCGGTTGATTCTACTCGCGCACCTGTCACACTTCCCGTACCTTCCTCAACCGCGAACGCGAACACTTGGTCTTTCCCGCTCTGATCACGGCTGCCATCTTTATCTTTTGAATGCGAGTTCGACCTCGACTTGCACTCGCGCGCGAAGTGCCCGATAAGCCCGCACTTAAAACACTTCAACTCTTTTTTCGATGCTTTTTTCTTTTCTTTTGTTTTTTTTTTCGCGTTTCAGTAGTGCACTTAATGCGTTTGACACTTTGTCCTCGTCGCTTAACCGAGCATCTTCTTTAATGAGCCGCTCTTGCAGATTATCAAGCGTTTGCCTTTCCGGCTCGACGCTGTCCCACGCAATTCGAAGCATTGCGTACTTTGGCGTGAGACTCCCCAGAATTTTCGCGACGACGGTCTCACTCGATTGCTGCTGACCTACGTCGTTCAGCTGACTCGCGAGATTTACTATGTGAGACACGTGTTGCATCGCCGTGTCCCCCTCACTCATTTGGTACGCGTGAAACCTTTGGAGTAACGCGAGCTTATTCGACTCTGTTTTTTGCTCGTGGACTAAGCACAACTTACTCCACATTTCCTTTGCACCAGTACACGAGAGGACACTCACTTGTTGGGCTTCTTCCATCGCGGAGAGCATTATGTAACGCGCTGTTGCATTATCCTTGACAAACTGCTTCCGCGCCGCCGCATTCGCTTGCTCGTCTTCCGACATCGTTCGAGTCCCGTCGACCACGTCCCACACATCGTTGATCAAAAATAAAGCGCTGATCTGTGCCTTCCACCCCTGAAAGTTCGTTCCGTCGAAATTCTTTATCCCCTTTGCTGAGATGCCGAACGACATCGCGGATGAAGTTTCACTGCCACTCGCGCTGGTCCCTGACCACACTTAACGAGAACCACTATGGCCGACTCTCACGGCCACGTGCGCGCACCACGCGGGGCTCGACTCCAAAAGAAAAAACGCGCTACTCCGACTCGCAAAATTCCTCACACACGTGTGCCTGGGCCCATAACCTGATAAAAATGCAGGCTGGTAAGCGTGTGGAGAGGAATGGAGTGGATAGCGAAAGAAATAAAATGAACACCGAATACAATTATCACTCTTTATTACTCTTTGGCATAAGCCCCGACGAGACGACGGACTGACCACTTTGACGATCGGGTCGAGAAGAACGTGAGGTCGCGTGATCGCACGCGAGAGACCCCCATTCGGTTTTCCGAAGGGACCCGAACAGTAGTCGGCTCGGCTCGACAGTGAGCAGGCCGACAACTTGTACATGATGAATTATTTCGACATGCATTAAACTCCGTTTTCAACAACAAGAATAGGGAAGCGATCCGTGTGAATAAAACTTTCAAATTCATCAATTATATTGCAAAAATTTTAAACGATGTTGAATACACCGGAGAAGGTATATCCCAATCAAGAGACGCGGTAGCGTCTCGATGCCAAGTAGTTTAAAGTTAAATGTCCGCGCGGTGAAACCGCGCGCGTCGAGCGCTACCGTGTCCTTATACGCCAATATTGAGCCCCCTAAACTTTGACATTTTTTTTCTCAGAAACGAGACATCGGATCTAAATTCTAAAGACACTTTCATGATATAAATCGAATACAAGCTTTAAAATGCGCCTAGAATCAGACCGGTCGGTGCCCGAAATGATGAGGTATCGCGATCTCGCCCGAAAAATCCTCACTTTCATTATAAAAAAAATTCTTCAGAGATTTTTTCGACTGTCAGCTGTTTGTCCGATGTCCCATGACCTGCGTGTTCTGTTCGTACGTCCATGCGTGTGCCGTGCATACACAACGGTATAAGCGGAACGAACGATCAGCTGTTATCAATTTCTAAGTGTCAGTTCGTGAATACAGCAACTAGTAATATCACACTGAGTGATCGAAAAGAAGGTTAAGTAGAGGTTATTTATAATTTCATTTTTTCGCGAAAATTAGTAAAAAAAAAAGGACCCTCTCGTGCGGTTAACAAAATGCGTCGTTCGTCTGATAAAATTGTTCAAATAATCGCGGACGAGAGGTAATTTCAATTGATAAATATTGTGCGTGTGATACAAGAAAAATCGTGTCATGCGGATTCTTAACGTTATCAAGTAATAAAACAATTTTTTTTTATAAATACTATGTAACCGATTCCCCCAAATGCTCGCTACGATTACAAAAATTGCAACGAGTGTCGCATCATAAGGGCGCCAGCCGCGAGAACCCGGAATTCTCGCGACAAATTTATTTCGATGATCCGACAATTTCCTCGATCTGGCGCTCGACTAGCTACAGCCCGGGAAGATGGTAGAGGGGAGTGGTTCGAGTCGCTCTCGCGAGCGGAAGAACAGAATCAATCTCGGAACACAATTAATAAGTTTCGTTTATTCGTCTACTCAAATGATCTCGGGAGCGGTGTCGTGAAGCGACAACTAGTCCGCCTCCCACTGATGACCGTTACAATAATTCTTGCGGCCCCGTACTGTCTCGAGAGCGTTAATCCTTGTTCCGCCGTTCGTTAATACTAATAACAATTAATAATTCCCGATATTCTTGTTAATAAAGACGTTCCAATACAAGAATAATTTACACCCGTCTTCATACGTCCAATCACACGCCAAAAGATCGCCGAGATCCCGCGTAATATCGCGCGACCGCGACGTGAGAGCGTCGCGTCGCGAAGACCGAAGGTCGAACTGCCCTTGCGATTGACCGTTACGCGAGAACTTAGCCTAGCGGACTCTCTCGCGGATTTTAAAACAAAGTCAAGAAGTACAAGACAGAAAAGGACTCCGTGTAATAAAATATACAAAATCAGAGGAAGTCAAAATAATCAGATTCTGGTAACAGCGTCAAAACTATAAAAGACAGTCAAGAGAGCGAATTATGGAAAACCCTTCAAGGCTCCTATCGTAAACTAACGGTTGCGCAAATGAATTTTCCCCGAACAAATCGGAACGCGAGCCCCGCACGCAAAACGCGCCGTCCCCTCGATAGCAAGTGCAGTTTGCCCCTTTGAATCTCTGGTCTCAAACCGAACACGCACGACGCTCTTACCCCTTTGAACGTTGCAGTAGTGGAAATCCCGCGAATTTCTCCGAACCGGGACCCCAAATCGCGAATCAGGGAGAAGTCGGTATTCTCGAGGTGACGATGTGCACGGATCTATCCGAGAGCCACGTCCTTCCTTATCGGGATCCTACGATCGAGTCCCCGAGTCGATTGACTCTCGAGAGCTCGCGAACCCTTCTCTCCCCACCCCGGCCTACACAAATCTCTCGCCCCTTGCGATTATTGGTCGCGATTTCTTCGAATAACG
Source organism: Buathra laborator (assembly GCA_934046635.1). Lineage (NCBI taxonomy): Eukaryota > Metazoa > Arthropoda > Insecta > Hymenoptera > Ichneumonidae > Buathra > Buathra laborator. The sequence continues at coordinate 1,297,437 of CAKOHB010000040.1, forward strand.
CTTCGATTCTCGGAAGTGCCGCGCGACAGTTCGAACGCGCGAACGGCAAATCGAGAGCTCCTCAAGCTCTCGCGGGGGCGACGTATCGACGGTCCAGCGACGGACGAGAACGCAGAGATGATATTCTGTGCTTCGGCAAAGGGGTGAGGCCGTGGGAGGTGTTTCTCTTCTCAGCGATAGCCCTTGCCGCCGACAAGATCTCGACGGTAGCAGAAGGGAGTCTGCCGCGCTGAGGCAGCCTCCGCTGGCGTTGGTACTCGAGATCCCAGAAGACGTGTCGACGTTGCTATCGCGGCGTATAACTGCTCGTGCGATGCGATGGTGGTGGCCGTAACGATCGTCGTGCGCTCGGGAGCAATATTCATGAAATGAAATAAATCGGGGAAAATTAATTAGGCGCCCTGATATTCCTAATCTAACTCTGTCCGAATGCCTTGAAGGGACTCTCCCCGAGAGCACGAACGTCGCTTCTCGCGACAATCCGTGCACCAGTCGATAAATATGATATCTTTGTGACGCGGCAGAAAAACCACGTCACAACTCCTCCCCCCCTACGACAAGGCCGACCGCGGCCGGATAAAAACGTGGTGCTGCTCGGGAGACCCTTCGTTATCACTTATCTTTCTCTTCGTTCGGACCACGAGTTCCCGTGCGAGGCATTCGGTCAGGTTATATGTTTTGTTTCATTCTTTCCTTCCTCTTTTTTTTTTTTTTTTTTGAAGCATTTTTTTTTTTTTTTGAAGCATTTTCCCCCCCCCTCGATCTCGGGACGGACACAAAAAAAAACAAAGACAAAGAGCAGGTACAACTAGCCCATCACCATACTAACCGTTAACCCGAAATCACCACCGATTATAATCACCTGTTTGCACGAAACTTCCCACACTGAGCACCGGTAAACGACTCTGAAAGGGAAGGGAGTGGAGGAGCAAGAGAAAATGATAGACTAGGTACCCGGGAACCGTTCTATTTATTTTTAACATTTTTTTTTTTTTTTTTTTTTTCCCTTCACCCGTGAAGCGGGATGGGACGGGACGTCCCAAAAAAAAATAACATTTTTCCTTTTTTTTTTTTTCCCCTACGACTCCTCCATCCAGCGACGGTAGCCCTCTCTCTCTCTTTGCCGCTGCACGGACAAGCTGCCCAGGCTACGCCAGTAGTTGGCGCAACGCGGGCAGTCCCTCACGGTGGTCCCCGGGAGCCCACAAACGTAGCACAACCGGAAGTCCGTGCGAGGCGGTTGCGGACACTCCCGGCGGCGATGACCCAGCTGTCCGCTGTTCCAGCACGCCTCGTCTTCGCATGCTCGCCAGGGACGACGCGAGACGGGAGCTGGTGGTTGTCCCATCGTCCCCGGCTGATGGCGAGCTCCCCCGGGAGCGACTCCTTCCCGCTGTTGGACCACCGGGGAGCGGCGGACGACCGGCTGCTCCACTGTATATGGCGGTCGCCCGCCACCGGGATAGATGGTCACCCGGTGCACCAGTGGCGGCTCCTCCTCGTCCTCCGATGTCGGGAGCATCGGCATCTCGCGCAGCAGCAGAAGGGCGGCTGCCTCACGCCACCCCTGGGCGACCTCTTCTCCCTCGACGGGAGCCGGGTCCTCGAGATCCTCCGCGTCGGCCAGGGCTGCCGCTCCTCCCAGCACCTCCACCCTGGTGACCACCGAGATCACCCGGCGGCCCCGCAGCGCTCCTCGTCCCAAGCCGCTCATCCTCGGTATCGTTCGAATCTGTGGGCGCAAAATAGGGTTTTAAATCTTTGATGGCGACAGTGTAAGGTTTCTTCAACGTCGGATCCTCGAGCTCATACACTCCCGGCGAGAGCACACGGAGTACACGAAAGGGACCGTGATACCGAGTAAAGAGTTTAGCTGCGACATTTTGCGAGGCCGACGATAGTACACGTTGTCGCTTGAGCACGAAATCACCAACATCGAAAGTTCGTTCGCGTCGATGCTTATTATACTGCGCCGCTTGCCGTTGATATGCCTCCTCGAGATCGTGCGTCACTCTCTCCCGTACCTCGCCGAGAGCTCGCATCCTGTCGGACCACTCTTCAGGAGGCAACGGCACAATGTCGCGTTCCCCTTCCTCGCGACGGCGATAAAAATTATGCGGCTTAGGTTCGCGACCGAAATTTAGATACGCGGGAGTATCGTTTATCGACGAATGAAACGAGGTATTAAACGCGAACCGAAATTCGGGCAGATGTTCGTCCCACGCCTGGTGATCGTTCTCGATGAACGACACAATCATCGTCTTCAGCACCCGATTCACTCGTTCCACGGGATTCGCCTGTGGATGATACGGCGGGGTATGCGAGTAATAGATTCCCCGTTCCGCCGCGAGAGCGTTGAGATGCGCATTGGCGAACTCGGTACCGTTATCGGTGAGGAGAACTTGAGGTGTTCCCCACCGGGAGAACACGAGCTCCTCGAGAGCCTCTCCAATCTTCTTCCCATTCGCCTTCCTCAATGCGCAACACTCCATTCACTTCGTGAACAGATCTTGTATCACGAGAACGTAAACGAATCCCGCATGACTCCTCGGGAACGGCCCCATAATATCCGCAGCGACGACCGACCAGGGTTCCTCGACGATTCTTCTACCCATCAATCCCATCGGCGGGAGCTGTTCCACCTTCGCGCGCTGACAAACCCCGCAATGACGGACGTGACGAACGACGTCGCGCATCATTCCCGGCCAAAAATACGAAGCAAAAATCCGATGGTACGTTTTATCCACGCCGAGATGTCCCGCCTGCGTCGCGTCGTGATTCTCTCGCAGGACTTCGGCCCTCGCCGCCCGCGGAACCACAAGTTTCCACTCGGAATGATCGCCCTCCGGTAGCACGCGATGTTTAGTACGGCGGTGAACATACAGCCTGTTCTCGAGAATCTTCCACGTCGGAAAACGCGCAGGTTTGTCGAGCACCTCCCTCATTCTTTTCGCGTACCATCGATCTATCTTCTCGTCGATCGGTTCTCTTTCCACTTGCTCACCCCCCGCGATCCCTACAACGAATGCAAACGCGTCGGGTTCTGTCTCCTGGTCCCCCGGGGGCAACCCCTCGAACATACGGCTAAGAGCATCGGGAACGTGATTTAGCGCACCCTTGCGATGTAAAACCTCGAAGTCGTATTGAGCGAGTTGCAACGCCCACCGCGCCAACCTACCCGCGGGATCTTTAAGCGTTTGCAGCCACCGCAGGCTGTGATGATCGGTGATAACCGTGAACCGATAACCCTCTAGATACGCGCGAAATTTTTTAATCGACCAGAGAATGGCTAGACACTCCTGTTCGGTTGTCGAATAATTGCGCTCCTGCTTCGAGAGCGTGCGACTCGCGTACGCGATCGGATGCTCGATCCCCTCGAATTCTTGAGTTAATACTGCTCCCAGCCCCGTCATACTCGCATCGGTTTGCAGAGTAAACTTCGCGGCAAAATCCGGACAGGCTAACGTCGGTGGATTGACGAGAGCTTCGCGGAGTCGCTCGAACGCTCGCTGCTGTTCCACTTCCCACACCCATCGTTGGCTCTTCTTCGTGAGCCTCGTAAGCGGCGCAGCGATCCCGGCAAAATGCGCGATAAACCTCCGATACCACGATGCCATCCCCAAAAAGCGTCGTAGAGCTTTGAGATTCATCGGGATCGGAAAATTTCGAATCGGCGCAGTTTTCTCGGGATCGACCTGCAATCCGTGACGATTCACACGAAAGCCCAGATAACGAACCTCGGGACAACAGAACTCGCATTTTTCCGGATTAATTAACAACCCCGCGCCCGTGATCCTATCAAAAATCCGCGCAAGCCACTCGAGATGTTCTTCGAAGGTTTCGGTAACGACGATGATATCATCGAGATACGCGAACGCGTGAGGCTCCATTTCCGGCCCGATCAACCGATCCAACAATCGCTGAAACGTCGCCGGCGCACTCGTGAGCCCATATGGCATTCGCGTGAATTGAAACAACCCCCTCTGCGGCACGGTAAACGCGGTTATCTCGCGAGATTCCGGGGTTAATCGAATCTGGTGATACGCTTGACTGAGGTCGAGAGTCGAGATATACTTCGCGGAATGCAACCGATCGAGAATCTGATTCATGTACGGGAGCGGATACGCGTCTTTCCGAGACACCCCATTGACTTTCCGAAAGTCGAGACAAAACCGGTAAGTATTATTAGGCTTTTTCACCATAACGATAGGAGTCGACCAATCGCTAGTCGACGGCTCGATAATCCCCTCCGCGAGCATACGATCGACCTCGGCATTCATCGCTTCGCGAATTATCGGAGTCACCGGATAATATCGTTGTTTAATCGGCGCGCTGTCTCCGACATCGATTCGGTGTTCGATCAACTCGGTAACCCCCGGCGCGGCGCGAAGCTTCGGTAGCTGCTCCACTAAAAATTCATTTAACCGTTCTGTCTCGCTTCGCTCGAGATCGGATATTCCCAATAAAATATTCGCTTGTTCGATACTATCTTTCCCCAAAAAGTGAAACGCCCGCGACGACTCGCCGCTAAAATGCCATTGTCGTTTCAGATGATCGACCACGATGCCGAAAATCTCGAGAGCATCGAGCCCGAATAGCAACGGCACCGGGAGCGAGGGGAAAATACGCGCGAAAAACGTTCTCTCGCGCCCCTCGAGGCCCACCGTGAGCTCCACCTCCTGCTCACACGCGATCGTTGTACCATTCGCGATCGTCGTCGATGTCGGTTCGATATTTCGCGTGGGGAAACCTATCTCCTCTATGAGCGCGAGACCCCCTTCCCGACGTATGTATTCGTCGACCCGCTGTCGATAACGACGGGCACTGAGCGCCCCGCGAGATTCGCGACGACTAATAAAATCATATTCGAACGCGACGATCGTAACGGGCTACAAAAATACTCCGTTAATCTCTTCGAGAACTCTGGAAAATGATCGAACGTTACCGCGATATTCCCTTCGTTAACGGACTTTGTCGAAGGCGGGGTCGCCGCCGTTACTCCCTGCGACCCCCCGATGGGTTTCCCGGACACGAGTGGGGATCCCGGCGCGTCACGTCTTTCTTCCCGCATCGAAAGCAGAATATTTTTCGCGGAGCTAAGCATCCGATGGACCGATGTCCCTCCTGTCCGCAATTCCAACATGAAGTTTCTTTTATTTTCTTCTCCGATCGCGCGTCTGTTACCGAGGCCACGGGAGCACCGCCTCGCCCCGGGGTAGGCGAACGATCAGCCAACGATCGATCGGCAGCCGAGCCCCTCGCGGGAGGTGACGCGTCCCCGCGAGGCTTCGAATCGCGTTGCTCCGACCGCCGAGATCGTTCATCGTCGGCATAATATACGCGCCGTTCTCTGTCCCTATCCCTATTCCGGGGAAAGCGACGCGAATCCCGAGAGTTTCCCCGTTCCGGCGTACGCGACGTGTCTCGGGAGCGATCGCGGGAGCGGTCACGGGAATAATCATCCCGGCGAGGGTGATCTCTCTCGGACGTACGCGACGCATAAAAGGAGTACGAGCGCTCCGATGACAGCGAGCGATCGCGCTCCTCCCGCTCACGATAACGCGGTTTTCTATTATCTCGCGGTTCGCGGTACCCATCCCGTTGCCGAGACCGATCGCGATCTCTTTCCCCCGACGCGTCGTCCCTATGTCGGCGAGAGCGGGAGCGATAAGGGGAGGTTGGCTCTCGATCCGCATCGAGAGCCACAAAATTCGATCCCGGGCGCCGCGACGATGTACGCGACGGACGATACGCGAGATCGGGGTACGCGGATCTCTCGGGGATTGGTGGCGGCCGATAGTACCGTTCGGCCTGCTCGCTGCGCTCCGCCGCCCCCGCGAGACGTTCGAACTCCTCGAAATTCCGAAATTCGCTGCGACGGACAATCGTTTGCAAACGCGGTAGCAAATTACGGTGCGCGTAATCGAGTTTCTCGCGCACTGGCATCGGAGGCTCGAGACGATCGAGCAAGGCGCGAAAACACGTGAGGAAATCGATGACAGGTTCCCCCTCTCCCTGCGTGCGTCGATAAATTTCTTCGCGTAGCGTATACTGCGCGTCGGGATCCCCGAAACGCGTCAAAAACAACTGTTCGAAGTCGCGCATACGGCGGATCCGATGGCGTTCCCCGCGAAACCACGTGAGCGCGATACCCTTTAACACGAGGGGAATACACGGCAATAACTCGGCTTCGGTAACGGGTGCTATCGCGCGAGCCTCCTCGAGGCGGGTGAGGAAACTGACGGCATCCTCCCCCCTTTTCCCCGCGAATGACAGATCCCATTTTCTCAAAATATCCGCGGCCCCGCGCGTCCCGTAAAACCCTTGCTGACCCCCCACCAAGTCTCGATTATGAATCGGGGACGAATTATATCGCGGAGGTGTCACGCGATAAGCCCCGAGGCTCCGTCTATCGCCTCCTGCGCCCCCTGTTCTCGCTTTCGGTATCGCACCGGTCCCTATACTCCCCCACGATTTCAAAGGAGAGAGCACCGGTGGCCCACTCAACGGTATTTTCGACGCGGGTTTATCGACCGGCGTCTCCTCGAGAGCGATCGTCGATGACAGAATCGTTGTCAGCAGCCGCGCTTGCAACGCGGTCGTATCCCCATCGATCGGTAACCCCCGCGAACGCAATTCCTCTCGCAAATGATCGTCCGTAAGCTCCATGGTCTTTTTACGGCCCGTTGCCATCTCAAAACGCCCGATCCCGCACGATAGATCGATCGTGTCAACTCGCCCCGGTCGGTCGGTAACACCCACGCGCGCTTACGATCCCCGAGAGCACGAGCTCTCGCGACGCGGGATCCCGTCGTATCCCCACTCGCGCACTATCGACACTATACACTCGCGGCACTGTTTTTCTTTATTTTAATTATCCCGTCGCGAATAGTTCGTTTTACTTTATTTAATTAGAATAATTATTATTGTAATTCGAAGGGTATTACTCCCGACTCGAGCGCGATTTTTTTTTTTTCCCGGTTGTTAATAATCAATAATTTTTTTTGTTTTTTTTTTTTTTTTAACACAATAATATTATTTCCGACTCGAGCGCGATTTTCGATTTTTTTTTTTTTTTTTTTTTTTTTTTTTTTTTTTTTTTTTTTGATAACAAATAAATTTTTCGGTACACGACGGCTGATCGCTGTCTCGAGAGCGGGTGCTCAAGCCGTCCCGAGAACTGTCGCAATTCAGCGGCCCACAAAAAAAACAACAGTGAAATACTGGGTACACAACGGCTGACCGTTGTCCCGAGAGCGAGTTCTCACGTCGCCCCGAGAACTGTCACGTGTCAGCGGCTCACATATATAGAGGATAGGGAAGGGAGAATGTCTCGCAAGGCACGTCAAAATTTTCTCGAAATATTCACTGAAATAAAATTGAAATATTCGCAGGGAAAATATCCACGATCTCGAGTTCGAATTCCCCTCAGCGGTCGCGTTGGTAAACACCGGGACGCCGAGCGAGGTCTCGCGCGCCCGTGTTTGGAGAGAGACAGCGATACCCGATGTTCGTCGCTCGCCGCGTACGCTCGAGAGCCGGAACTCGAGCCTTTGTTACGTGCCGAATAAAACCCGAAATAAAATGAATAATGCTTAAATAAAACGTTCCCGGGACGAAAGCACCCGGTGTCACTCGGGAAAAAAAACAACAAAGTCAACGATTAAAATCAACACCCGTTCGTGAAATAAAATATACGGAATTTTCCCCGTCAATGGGTTAATATTCGGGAACCCCGGTAACCGCAATGGCTTGTTACCAAACACACGAGAGCACTATAGCGTGGTAATCCGCCACGAAAGAATTTACGCGAAGATAACGCCTGCGAGAGCCTTTTCCCTTCCGTCTCCACTTTATCACCAATGTCGCACGATCCACAATATTACAGGAAAGGAAATGCGTCGTTTACCTTTTAATCTCCTCACTGCAATCCCACAGAAAATCCTCGTCGTCACGTTCTCGAGAGCGTTACTTCGGCACACCAAAACTTTACACCGAGAGCACGTGTTCGCCGTCTCACGTAAGAATTACGTATGGCGGTAAGCGGCCGTTGTTCGGCGCTGCTCGTGCTCTCTCTCTCTCTCTCGTCTCGCTCGAGCGCGCGGCGCGCAGCAAGCTCGAGAACAACAAGGACGGACCAACACCAAAACAATACGATAGACAAAGACAATCACATAAATACTACGCGAAAAGAAAAGACGCTCGAGACAGTAACCGATTTCAACCGATTATACCCGAGAGCCAAATTCAAAATGCTGCAAATATTTTCTGTTCTTCCAGGATAGTAAATTCGCGATTTTCCTTCTCTATTTTTTTCGACAATGACGCCCCACGTTGGGCGCCAAATTTGTAACCGATTCCCCCAAATGCTCGCTACGATTACAAAAATTGCAACGAGTGTCGCATCATAAGGGCGCCAGCCGCGAGAACCCGGAATTCTCGCGACAAATTTATTTCGATGATCCGACAATTTCCTCGATCTGGCGCTCGACTAGCTACAGCCCGGGAAGATGGTAGAGGGGAGTGGTTCGAGTCGCTCTCGCGAGCGGAAGAACAGAATCAATCTCGGAACACAATTAATAAGTTTCGTTTATTCGTCTACTCAAATGATCTCGGGAGCGGTGTCGTGAAGCGACAACTAGTCCGCCTCCCACTGATGACCGTTACAATAATTCTTGCGGCCCCGTACTGTCTCGAGAGCGTTAATCCTTGTTCCGCCGTTCGTTAATACTAATAACAATTAATAATTCCCGATATTCTTGTTAATAAAGACGTTCCAATACAAGAATAATTTACACCCGTCTTCATACGTCCAATCACACGCCAAAAGATCGCCGAGATCCCGCGTAATATCGCGCGACCGCGACGTGAGAGCGTCGCGTCGCGAAGACCGAAGGTCGAACCGCCCTTGCGATTGACCGTTACGCGAGAACTTAGCCTAGCGGACTCTCTCGCGGATTTTGAAACAAAGTCAAGAAGTACAAGACAGAAAAGGACTCCGTGTAATAAAATATACAAAATCAGAGGAAGTCAAAATAATCAGATTCTGGTAACAGCGTCAAAACTATAAAAGACAGTCAAGAGAGCGAATTATGGAAAACCCTTCAAGGCTCCTATCGTAAACTAACGGTTGCGCAAATGAATTTTCCCCGAACAAATCGGAACGCGAGCCCCGCACGCAAAACGCGCCGTCCCCTCGATAGCAAGTGCAGTTTGCCCCTTTGAATCTCTGGTCTCAAACCGAACACGCACGACGCTCTTACCCCTTTGAACGTTGCAGTAGTGGAAATCCCGCGAATTTCTCCGAACCGGGACCCCAAATCGCGAATCAGGGAGAAGTCGGTATTCTCGAGGTGACGATGTGCACGGATCTATCCGAGAGCCACGTCCTTCCTTATCGGGATCCTACGATCGAGTCCCCGAGTCGATTGACTCTCGAGAGCTCGCGAACCCTTCTCTCCCCACCCCGGCCTACACAAATCTCTCGCCCCTTGCGATTATTGGTCGCGATTTCTTCGAATAACGCTTCGATTCTTGGAAGTGCCGCGCGACAGTTCGAACGCGCGAACGGCAAATCGAGAGCTCCTCAAGCTCTCGCGGGGGCGACGTATCGACGGTCCAGCGACGGACGAGAACGCAGAGATGATATTCTGTGCTTCGGCAAAGGGGTGAGGCCGTGGGAGGTGTTTCTCTTCTCAGCGATAGCCCTTGCCGCCGACAAGATCTCGACGGTAGCAGAAGGGAGTCTGCCGCGCTGAGGCAGCCTCCGCTGGCGTTGGTACTCGAGATCCCAGAAGACGTGTCGACGTTGCTATCGCGGCGTATAACTGCTCGTGCGATGCGATGGTGGTGGCCGTAACGATCGTCGTGCGCTCGGGAGCAATACTCATGAAATGAAATAAATCGGGGAAAATTAATTAGGCGCCCTGATATTCCTAATCTAACTCTGTCCGAATGCCTTGAAGGGACTCTCCCCGAGAGCACGAACGTCGCTTCTCGCGACAATCCGTGCACCAGTCGATAAATATGATATCTTTGTGACGCGGCAGAAAAACCACGTCACAACTAATAGAATAATAAATTTAAAAAAACGATTGAAATAAAAAATAAAAAAACATTTTTTTGCAAAAAATGTTAAAAATGTCGCCAAGTAGTTTAAATAGTTTTGTGAAAATAAAAAAACTCGTAAAATAGTCAAAAATCATCTGAGCCAAGTGAAAATAAAAAAAAAAACTTGACGAGTCCTTAGAATACAAATAAATGTAGTTGCATCGAAAGTAAGGACGAGCAAAGTTTTTTTTTTTATTTTCACTTGGCTCAGATGATTTTTGACTATTTTACGAGTTTTTTTATTTTCACAAAACTATTTAAACTACTTGGCGACATTTTTTACATTTTTTGAAAAAAAAATATTTTTTTATTTTTTATATAAAGTTACGCAAAAAGATGTTAAGGTGGATTATGTTTATTGGGATGATCCAAACGAGCTAGTGAATCGGCTTCGTCTACTCTTGGCATCACAAACAGCTGGCAACTCCTCTCATAGAAACGAAATTATGTCAATTATAGAGGAACTACGGGAGGCTCAGATAATATATTAACTCGTCACCTATCGGGATTCTAAAGATTTGCAAGATGAGTGTCGATGTGTTTGGATGACAGCTCGATAAGAGCGCAGGTGTAAAAAATCGCGGCCTTCCCGGCCGCCCCGGCGTTCCCGGTAATCCGGGTATTGGATTTAAATTAACCGAAGACGGTCATTATGATTTAGAGAACAAAAGACTTCGCAACGTTGCCGCCCCTGAACAACAAGCTGCAACCTTAAACGTCTTACATCGCAAAGTACATACTACAGTGAAGATTTTACGAAAAGAAATGAATGACAGTAATCTACTATTGGTTCAGGGGCTCGAGACGACAATGCAAGATATCATAAGAACTGTAAATATCAACCTCGAAACAGTACAAGACTTAGCCACTCGAAACTCAAAGGCCATTGCCGACGTGGACGTTAGACTACACGTTCTCGAGAATGAGCGCACACAAAGAAGCGCTAGTGGAGGAGTTACATAAATTCACCCGACGGAACTATCCTCGCCGCCATGTTGACATTCGAGGCCTCGATGAGACTTGGCAAGCCGACCTCGTCGATATGTCAGCTTACGCCGGTCAAAACAACCAATACAAATATCTACTTATCGTCATCGATATATTCTCAAAATTCGCTTGGGCCGTACCGATGAAGAGCAAGACAGGTAAAGATACAACTGCCGCAATGAGAAAAATACTTATCAAAGGACGCACACCATCAATATTACACGTCGATAATGGCAAAGAGTTTTACAATTCAAATTTTCAATCTCTTATGGAGCAATATAAAATTCATTTGTACTCAACATTTAGCAATTTGAAGGTATCGATTTGCGAACGTTTCAATCGAACAATAAAAAATAAAATGTAGAAACAGTTGAGTCTTCGCGGAAGTTATAAGTGGATTGATATTATAGACAAGTTGCTTTTCGAATACAACGCCACAATACATCGTACTATTAGAATGAAGCCAAAAGACGTATGTGCTAAACATGAGAAAAATCTTCTGCATACTGTGTACGATCAACCACAAATTAAATATACCAGAAAGCCAAAGTTTCAAGTCGGCGAAAAAGTTCGAATGTGTAAATATAAAAATATTTTTGTGAAAGGCTATACACCCAACTGGACAACGGAAATATTTACGATATCTCGAATAATGAATACTTTGCCCGTGACGTACAGACTGAGCGACTATGAGAATAAACCGATTGCCGGTGGTTTCTATGAGCAAGAGCTAGTCGCGGTCAAACACCCCGATATTTATCTAGTTGAGAAAGTGTTGAAAAAACGACTCGACAAACTTTATGTAAAATGGCTCGGATTTGATAACTCGCACAATAGTTGGATTAATAAATCGGACTTGTGAAAATAATAATGTATTACAATTATATTGTACTCTCCGAATGTGAAAGTGAGAGAGCGAGAATAATCCTATCTTTTCGAGCTCAGGTCGATGCACATGGCCTATGCACCGGCTCTGGAAACATTTTTTTCACGCACCGTAAAGATTTTGGATGACCCCCTGCGTACTCTATGTCCCAAAAAGAGAAAGACCCCTTCTCGTGGGAAAAATGCGATAGACCCTTTCTTACGAAATTCTGACGGTGTGCACATGGCCTGCGTACTGTCCGTGGAAGCATTGTTTTCTCGCATAATTCTCGCTCTCACTTTTAAACATGTGTCACTCCTCGCAGAGTGAAAATGGTGCATCATTGAAAACTCAATAGTTTCACTCACATTCTCCCACTCTTTGAAAAAATCTTTTGGGGCTTAGTTTTTCGAAAAGTACTAGAGCTCAGTTCTTTCTCACCCACGTAAGAGCAACTATTCAATTTACCATGACTCTGGGCAGCCTTAGCTTTTCGACTGTGTACGCGCTTTTGATGTTCCCCATACAGAGGAACGCCGTTCTGAATCGTCGATGGCCGGAAGAACAAGTGCACATGTTGGAGTATTTATCGCGAGATGCAGTTCTCCGTACACTACGAAAAGTTTTTTTCTTGGCAACGATTTCTGAAATTCGTGAGGCATATAAAAATGGCTATATGTGTAATGACATGCGTGATGCGGCTGTGAGTGCATTGAGGGCCCGCAAGTTAACAGTGGGCGAGTATATATATTATGAGGATGAAAGTGATCGTGCGACCAACTCTGATACCAAGGGATGGATATACCCATCCACAGGTGAGCGGCAAAGGAGAGGACCGCGCGTAAACAGCGAGAATGGATTGCCGCTCACCGCCAACCCCGCGGCCGCTACCTCTACCTCTGTCGCTGCCTCTACCTCCGCCGCCGCTGCAAATATGTCAAGCTTACCGTCCGTGGAAGCGGAATTGGCGGAACTATTTTATACGCCGGCGTAGTGGTATCGCTTGAATCAGCAAGCACGGGAAAGAATGCTCGAGTCAAGTTCGGATTCGGATTCGAGCTTTGCATCGACAACGCCGGAGGAGCGTGAGCGAATCGAAGCGGCTTCCCGGAGAGCGGTTGAGGAGATGGACATAGATGAACTCCTAGATGAGATGATTGGAGGAGAAGAACAAGTGCAAGTGCAAGTGCAAGTGCAAATGCAAGTGCAAGTGCAAGTGCAAGTGCAAGTGCAAGTGCAAGTGCAAGTGCAAGTGCAAGTGCAAGTGCAAGTGCAAGTGCAAGTGCAAGTGCAAGTGCAAGTGCAAGTGCAAGTGCAAGTGCAAGTGCAAGTGCAAGTGCAAGTGCAAGAAGAGGAGGAGGAATATGAAATTGAAGAGGAAGTTGTTATGGAGCGTGAAGAATAAAAATGAAGTGATGTTCGACCATTGATAATTTCCAAAACATTGTTTTTTTTATTATTACAATAAAAACAGTGGAACTTCTTTATAGTACAATAAAAACAGTGGAACATTTTTTTTATAAGAATATGATATATATATATATTTTAATCACCAATGTATCTCTGTATAATACAATATATAAAAAAAAAAAATGCCGTCTTGAGTTCATCCAATTAATTTTCTTAATTATATTTTATTGTCTATGATAACCCCACGGTAGAGTATTCGTGGAACCATGCAACAACATCCGCTTATCATCGTTCCAGCTTAATGCTAATTTCTGCTGCTTGATCGTCTCCACGATGTGCTTACGGCTACGTATCAAACACTGCGATTTTTTTACATTTTCATGCTGGAGCAGACACTTCTTGTAATCGTTGAACGTTATCGTTGCTAAGGTCGACGCTTTCACACCCTTTGCTCGTTTTTTCGTCTTACTCTCTTTCTCGTCCTCGATAACTCTGTAAGCGTACAATTTCGCTCTTAATCCTACGAACTCGCTCATAATCTTTCCATTATTCTCGTCCTTCATTAACCCGAGAACTTTTTTGTTTGCCAACGGTATGTCATACGCATTGTTAGGAGAATAATCGGAGGTGTCAAATCGATGCAAATCATCTTTTATCATCTTATAGATATCGGGGACTGTAATGTGGTAAATGAGGCTGTCAGTGTCAGTGTACAATAATTTTGAATTTTCACCCAACTTATTCTTTATGTAATTGTAATGGAATTCATAGATGTAAATCTTTGATAAATCTAAAATACTGAACCCCGCGTAAATCGGCTTATAAAATGTCACTGAAGATCTGTTCATTTCTATAATCACCATATCATCATCGAATACGATGCAACTATAAAACGTGGGCTTCGCTATGAGCGATCGAGCTCCATACCTTCCATCCCACTTCGTGACAAGCTTCACGTTACGATGTTTTCTCGGGTTCTCCATTGTTTTGCCAAAGACCGAATTGTTCATCAATTTAAAGATATTTTTTGCAAATTCATACGTAGCTTTTTTACGCATCGCGGTATTCAAATCGACGTATCCCTTCAGCCACGGTTTTTGCTCGAATTTCAACACCCGATGAATTTTTATTAACGTTAAACCCAAGTCAAGATATTGCTTCAAATTACGATAGTGAATAATGTATTTTTTCTTTGCCAATAACGTTGTCATGAGTTTTGGTTTATTACATCCCGGCGGCGTGAAGTGTTCTGCACACAATGGAAGATCTTTGTGCAATTCGTGGAGCTCCCGGGGATAATCAAAATTGACCTCTAGTATATACCCCGTGGTAGCATCATCTTTTACACTCATTATATCAAGACTTTCGAAATCATCTACCCATTCGAATGAGCCGAAAGGTAACGATTGACTCATAGCACCACCGAACAGATTATTCACATCGTAGTACATAATGTACGATTCTTCCCGACTCGAATCGAAATCTTTTGCATCCATGTATCACACACACCTCGCCGTGCCCCGCACGCACCCCATTATTCTACGCATTATACGATTTGACATACTATACTATTTCCACACACACCTCGCCGTGCCCCGCACGCACCCCACTATTCTAGGCATCATACGATTCCACTCGAGAAATTATTTCGTCCCATCCTTCCTCGTGTCCGGGCAGGATTTTCGATGAATTGTATTTTCGATGAATTGTCTTTTCGATTAATTGTACTTTCGATGAATTGTATTTTCGATGAATTGTCTTTTCGATTAATTGTACTTTCGATGAATTGTATTTTCGATGAATTGTCTTTTCGATTAATTGTACTTTCGATGAATTGTATTTTCGATGAATTGTCTTTTCGATTAATTGTACTTTCGATGAATTGTATTTTCGATGAATTGTCTTTTCGATTAATTGTACTTTCGATGAATTGTATTTTCGATGAATTGTATTTTCGATGAATTGTATTTTCGATGAATTATTTTCGATGATTTGTATTTCGATGAATTTTCCGCAAATCGATTCATAGTAATGATTCACGCGTTGTCATTAAAACAGCTCTTAAGGGTGCTCGCAAAGCTCTGAAAAAAACAGGCGGTAAATGTAAAGTACTTACACCCCGAGTACTATCTGTGCCAAATAAAATAGGTGGATTTCGAAAATTTCTCGTGCCCATTTTCGCGGGACATAGTGCCGCTGGGGCACTATGTCCCGCGACCGGTGGCGCGGCCAGTATAGCTAAAGCTGTTACCGCCACTCAAGCGGCAAAACGAGAATTGGAGGAGAATAAACGACATAATCAAACGATGGAGGCTATTGCGTTGGGTAAAGGCTTGCATTTAAAGCCCTACAAAAAAGGTTTCGAATTTCATATTGCATCAAAAAACGGAAAATGACGCTACCACACCGAGCACTAACTGACACCGATCTATTAAAGTATGCAAAAATTATGGAAATTCCACACATTCGTGGAGTTTTTATGCGAAATGGTTTACCGACGAGCGGTCCATTCAAACTGGAGTCTGCAATTATCAATCTGGACGATAAGAATGGAGCTGGTACACACTGGGTCGCATACAAAAAGTTTGATAACAACGTTATAGACTTTGATAGTTTCGGTGATCTTCAACCACCGGTAGAATTTGTCAGTTATGTACTCCGCGTATTTTGTAAAAAAATAAAAAAACATTTTTTTGCAAAAAATGTTAAAAATGTCGCCAAGTAGTTTAAATAGTTTTGTGAAAATAAAAAAACTCGTAAGATAATCAAAAATCATCTGAGCCAAGTGAAAATAAAAAAAAAACTTTGCTCGTGCTTACTTTCGATGCAACTATATTTATTTGTATTCTAAGGACTCGCCAAGTATTTTTTTTATTTTCACTTGGCTCAGATGATTTTTGATTATTTTACGAGTTTTTTTATTTTCGCGAAACTATTTAAACTAATTGGCGACATTGTTTAAATTTTTTGCAAAAAAATGTTTTTTTATTTTTTATTTCAATCGTTTTTTTAAATTTATTATTCTATTATTATTTATTCAATAAAAATGTTTTATTACTTGATAACGTTAAGAATCCGCATGACACGATTTTTCTTGTATCACACGCACAATATTTATCAATTGAAATGACCTCTCGTCCGCGATAATTTGAACAATTTTATCAGACGAACGACGCATTTTGTTAACCGCACGAGAGGGTCCTTTTTTTTAACTAATTTTCGCGAAAAAATGAAATTATAAATAACCTCTACTTAACCTTCTTTTCGATCACTCAGTGTGATATTACTAGTTGCTGTATTCACGAACTGACTCTTAGAAATTGATAACAGCTGATCGTTCGTTCCGCTTATACCGTTGTGTATGCACGGCACACGCATGGACGCACAAACACAACACGCAGGTCATGGGACATCGGACAAACAGCTGACAGTCGAAAAAATCTCTGAAGAATTTTTTTTATAATGAAAGTGAGGATTTTTCGGGCGAGATCGCGATATCTCATCATTTCGGGCACCGATCGGTCTGATTCCAGGCGCATTTTAAAGCTTGTATTCGATTTATATCATGAAAGTGTCTTTAGAATTTAGATCCGATATCTCGTTTCCGAGAAAAAAAATGTCAAAGTTTAGGGGGCTCAATATTGGCGTATAAGGACACGGTAGCGCTCGACGCGCGCGGTTTCACCGCGCGGACTTTGAACTTTAAACTACTTGGCGTTGAGACGCTACCGCGTCTCTTGATCTGCTGCTGGCGAATACGATGGACGAGGAAATAGTCAATATTCAGACACCCATCATCTTTGATGAATCCATAACACACTGCGAGATTCATGCTCATCAGCCTTATGCGTCATCATCTTTCAACAACAGTTATGAGATTCGTATTGCAGTTCAACATCAAGATCTCAGCTTGCTCCCCAGCAAGAGTTCGCTTCACATATGTGGAAAGCTCATCAAAGCTGACGGATCCGCAGCTGCCGCTTCTACAACTCTCGTGAACAATGCAATTTGTCATTTGCTTGACGAAGCTCGATATGAACTGAATGGTATCGAGATCGATCAAAACAAAAATGTCGGTCTTACGAGTCTCATGAAAGGATTTGCATCTCTACGTCGCAGTCAAACTTCAGTAATGGAAAATACTGGTTGGCTTGATGTTGAAGAAAGGAAATCACTAACTAATTCGGGTTACTTCGATGTGTGCATACCGCTCAGCTTGATATTTGGCTTCGCTGAAGATTATCATAAGATTGTCGTCAATGCCAAACACGAGTTGATTCTCGCACGATCAAAAAATGATCTGAATGCCGTTATTCAAACAGCAGCGGACGTATTTAAAATTGCTCTTCATAAAGTCGAATGGCTTATACCATATTTCTCAATTTTCGATCAGCGGAAAATACGACAACTCAATTTTATAGCTAAAGATGCCTCGATCCCCATGAGTTTTCGTACATGGGAATTGTACGAGTATCCCCTACTCCCCACCACTACGAAGCATGTATGGACCGTTAAGACATCTTCCCTGTTGGAAAAGCCTCGATATGTAATTCTAGGCTTTCAAACGAAGAGAAAAAATAGTACTAACAAAAATGTTAGTAATTTCGATCATGGTAATATCAGCGATGTGAAATTATACTTGAATTCACAATGTTATCCCTATTGCAACCTGAATCTCAATATTATTCAAAATCAGAATGCTTTGCTATATGAGATGTACGCGAATTTACAAACTAGTTATTACGGAAACGAACCTGAACCATTGCTAAACAAGGAAGAGTTTTTGAATTATGCTCCACTCATTGTAATTGATTGTTCAAAGCAGAACGATACTCTCAAGTCCGGATCTGTTGATATTCGTCTCGAATTTGAAGCTAAGAATAATTTTCCCGCCGGAACATAAGTACACTGTCTAATATTGCACGATCGAATAGTCGAGTACAATCCGATCAGCGGCGGAGTAAAAAAATTGGTATAAAAGCCACTTCCATATAGGAAATCAAGTTAGTATTAATCAAGATGGACTTCGTCGTCGATGTTCAGGGCTTCAAGAAACCGATTGACGAGTTCATGCTGAATGAAATATCAATTCATGAACTTGCCCGCGACATAGCAGCTGATCCCATAACGTTGCTCATTAAACCACCACGGTCATGGGCCGACCTACCAGCGAAATACAAGTGTATGAATTCGTGGCTACAACGCAATTTCCATGGAGTGTCCTGGGAGTCTGAAGAAATGTCTTACGAGGGGGCTATAAGTTTTGTTCGCGCTATCTTGACGCTTGGAACAACCGTTTTCGTAAAGGGCTTGGAGAAAAAAAAGATGGCTGGACCGCATCATGATCGGTACATCGGTGTCCGTTGTCGATTTGGAAACACTGGAGTGCCCATCGTTGCGTAAACTATCAACCGCAATACCCGCCATAAGATGTCCGCATCATCCCAATCTCTTACTAAAATATATACTAAATTACAATGTAGACAAATGAGGGTGTTTTCTAAAGAAATAAAACAGATTTACATATATGAGTGTTCATTTATTTTTTTTACGTAGAAAAACTTTACAATCCAAATCAAAACTTATTTTATTAATACTGTATTATACAATGATATATGAAAACTCTTATTCTACATAAAGTTCGATCTGGCTGTCACACAAACACAATCACGACTGGAATTTTCACACGACTTGGAATGTGACACTGTTGTATTTTCCGCCGTGATATGTCATGCGAAGATGATTCTTCTGCGACGATTCAACCATCTGAATGAACAGCGCCTGGTCGTCCTCGAAAATTCTTGCAAGTCGCGCCGGTAAGAAGACAGCGAATCCGAATTTCGTCGCCACGAATTTTAGATTGCTGACCGGATGTTCTTGCTGAATTTCCATCTCGACCAGCTTCTTCGCTGGAAGGAATTCCGCCATCTTGCCCACCTTATTGATAGCTGATAGATCCATTTTCGAGGATTTGAATGTTGTCGAATGTCTTCAATATAAAGCGCAAGTCTGATCTCGTACGAATCAGATTTTGTACTTCTTTGATATTCTTCAAGAGTAGTTCGGTGCGTAGTTTTAGCTCACGACGATTGCTTTGCATACAGTCTTTGCTCTGCATCACGTCTTTGAATGGTACAATTCAAGCTGCAGCATCAGATTTTGTATCATTGCACTGTAGCACCCCCTCCACCCAATCTTGCTCATCGACTCCGCCTTTTTCCTCTCTAACCCTATCAGCAACGAAAATACGATACTAACGAATCACGCATTTTGTTATTGTTTCTTCATGACTCACTGGACGTATGAATTACCGCTTTAGAACGACACTTTTCACACTGCAATCGGCGAGGTGCTGGTCCATCAACATGAGTTCTCATATCTGGTGTATTCCAATGCTCCATGCATGGTAGGTATAATGCTACTTCGGGATCAGCACGGAGATGTGCGGGTAATCGATGCCACAAGAGATGAATTTGTGTTCCCCAATACTTGAGAAGTTTAGTCTTTGAAATAGTCTTCAGCTCAGCCTTAGATAATTCCCATGGATTTTTAACATTACGAATGACGAGCGTTGCATTGGCTGCGTTCATCTTGCCGTTAAATTATAGACTGAGCGATATGAATTCAATATTCCACGCGACGATGTTGTTTATTTTAAAATCCCCTCCCCTCCTATACAAAATTCCGAGAACAAGGGTCTGATTCATGGTGCATTCTTTGGATATGAATGCTCTATGCATTCTTTGTTTATCGATGTTTATCGCGGTCGTTAATTTCAAAGGGTGACAAGAGGGCTAGACTACTTAAAGCATTTGTATACATTATCACACAAACCATCCACTCGCCCGCCTAACGAGCATTTGATTTTAACACCAAAGTGTTTATTTATAATTGTTTATACAATCATAGGTGATAAGTGACAAATGGGTCTCAGATCACAGGCCAAGCGATACCCTCCAAGGCTGAGCAGTTCAATGGCCCCCCCCAAACCCACCACCCACCTCCCATCATCATCATCATCTACCTGGCTCACCCACCTGGTGCTCACCGATTCGAAAAACTGAAAAATGTCAACGACCCACCACCCACCACCCACCACCCACCCATCACTCACCGATTCACAAAATACAATAAAATGTCAACCACCCACCCACCCACCACCCACCACCCCATACCCCCTCCTCCCACTCAACAAGCCTCGAACCGCCGCCGACCGAACTCTTGGTTCAATACGCCCGGGGTGGGTTAGAACCCGCCCGACATATCTACTGACCTTTCGGCGTGTCGAGTTTTCGGTGTCGATATTTAACCGTGTCGTGTTTTTTTATAACTGTGTACAGATGTTTGAGCCAGTCTCCACCCTTTGTGAAATCGAAATATTTGGTTATCGAGTGTTACGTCCTGACCCTTAATCTACACGTATTTTCGATTTTTCTATCCTTAAGTGATTTATTTCTTTTTATTATTTTCTCTCGCAAAGGAAAAAATCCAGACGCTAAATCATCCGACCGAATATATAATATCGTATTTCGTCAATTCATATCCGCTCGCGACTTTACGTACAAATGCATATTTCTGTTCTCTCTCTCGGAACTTTCACTCTTTCGTCTCACGGCCTAATCAGCATTTCGAAGTTTCCCTCATGCTGGATTTACCTCTAGCTTAGCGACAGCGCGTGTCGCGCACTGTCAGCATTTTCGGCCGCCTCGCAACGGCCAGTTTCAGTTATTCACAAATCCGTCTTACATCAACTTTCAAACTATTCGGTCGGACTCATTTAGAGCGGACACTTTCCTCCGATTAAGTTAGATTATAATTTAGAGTCTCTTTCACACACACACATATATACTTTCGCGAATTATTACTGTATTAATCGTAGCTTCGGTTAAACGAATAAAAACGCGAATTTGTTAATCTCGAAACGGGATCTTTCGATCTTATTCGAGGAACGAACCCCTTAAATTAATAATATTTCTGAATTACGTTGTCAAGTTAAACGCGCGCGTGACCGCTGCGACGATCGTCCAAGTCAACGCGATCGCCAGTAAACCTCTGAGACGTAACATCGAGGATTGAAGAATTTAAATATTCGAAAAATTCAGAAAAAATCAAAAACAGAAATTAAAAAATTGGCAAAATGAAATATGGTAAATCGCAAGATTTAGGCATTTGAAAAATACAAGAATTCAAAATTCGAAAGATTTAGAAAGTTAAGTATTGTCAATAGAAAGTTTAGCTATTCGAAAAATAGAAGAATTGAAAAATTCCAACAAACAACAAAAATTTTGAAAACTAGAATTCGCAAATTGAAAGGTCTAAATATTCGAAAAGATTCAACAATTCAGAAACTCGAAAAATAAAATCTCAAATATTGAATATTGAGAAATTTCAATTTTTGAAAATGTGGAAATTTAAATGATAAAAGTGGCAAAATGAAATATTCCAAATATCAGAATATTTAGTTGTGGAACATTGGAAATATCATATATTCGAAAAGGCAAGTATTGGGAAATCTGAATATCGGTAAATGCAAATACCCGAAAAAATCGGATGATTCGACAGTTATTGTAAATTGGAAGTTAGTGTATTCGAAAAGTTCAAGAATTGAAAAGTTCGAAAATTGAAAGACTCGAAAAATTCTGGAAGTCAAATACTGAAAATCCAAATGCATGAAAAATTTAAAAATTGACAAATTCGACAAATTCAGGAAATTAAATATTGCAAATTTAGGGAACGATTTTCTAAACGTCGAGATTCGGATGATCCGAATATTGTGGATTTTTTCCAATTTTTCCAACGGGAGGATGGAGTTTATCCTATAAATTTGCCGAATATCGGACTTCTCGATCACGAGATGTTATCGTATGTTCTTCCCAAAAATTACATTTTCGGTTGACGAGATGCTTTCGTCGAGCGATCAGTGATCGTATCAAAGTAAGTGGATGGTACTTACGTGAAAATCGGCAGAAACAGCAGAATGATCGGGCTGGACATCAGCATTTTGTCGATATCCGGTTGGTTCGCTTATCAGCTCAGGATGGGCTCCGCGCGCTTTCTGCTGTTCCGTTGATATCGGTTGATTTTCTTCGATTTTTTCATTGATGTTATTTCTTCTTACGCGTCTGGCACTCACTTTAACACACGTTACCTGGAAACTCGAGGAAGGAAATTCCACTTCTGAAACCAAAAATTTCTCTGCTACGTCTCAGAGGTTTACTAGCGAACGCGTTGACTTGGACGATCGCCGCAGCGGTCACGCGCGCTTTTAACTTGATAGCGCAATCAGGAATGTTAGTAATTTAAGGGGTTCGTTCCTCGCATAAGATTTGAAATCCTGTTTCGAGTGTAACAACTTCGCGTTTTATTCGTTCAACCGAAGCTACGATTAATACGATAACAATCCGGGAATATATTGAAACGTTACGAGTTATTGGATTCTTTCGCGATAGTGTTCGTCTCGATCGCTAGCGTAAATCAAGTAAATAACTCGTAGTTTTAAGTTAATTGTTATATGCGACACCTCGGTGTCTCAAGGTTCAAGTCTTGGACTCGATTCAAAATTATCCAAGGGCGGCTGGATATCCACGGACGCGCGGTTTTTTTTAATTATTTTTATTATTCGTTATTTTAATTTTTATAGCGGCCTCAGAAGTCTCTAGTCACTCATGAGTATTTCGCGCTATTTGAGTGTTAGATCCTCTCATCATCGGCTCATTGAAAATAGGGTGTTATTAGTGAATAAGAAATTTTTAGTTAATTAGTCTAATTTAAACAGCCAGAAGGGCTGACATTCAATATTTCGTGATTTGCTAAATTTATAATTCACTCGTTTACGTGACGCAACCTGAGTGGAGCTTAACACTCAATTTCTAATGTTTCCTATCTTTCTCGACTCCGCTTGAGCCTCTCTACCCTTTCGTTTACGCAACCAGAAGGGCTGGAATTCTAAGATTAGTGATGCTACTAAATTTTGAGATTCACACCCTGGTTTTGTTTCCACCGTGCGGAGCTTAATACTCAATTTTTCCTAAATAAATTTTTATTGCGACTTAAGGGGGCTGAGTCACCTAAAAATAAAAAAAATCTTTTTTTTTTAAATTTTTTTTCGGAATGTTCATACTGTCTACCACCTGTACACAAAGTTTCAGATCGAAACACCCAAAATTACCAAAGTTATGTGCCTTTTAGTGATATGACAAATATTTATTTCATGTACTCGTGAAAAATAATGGAAAAACCCTATAAAAAACGTTATAAAAAATTGTCTAAAATAAATCCCACTCTTAGTGATACCAAACCAATTGAAGTGGTGAAAAAAAAAACAAAAAAAAATAATAATAATAAAATAACGCAATTAGTAAAGGAACAAAAAAAAAACACCAACAAAGAATAAACAAACGATGTTAGAAAAAAAGAGAAGTATAAGACAGAAGATAAACAACAATAAAAGATAGCAGAGTAACGAAAACAGTATCACCACCAGTGAGAGATATTCGCGAACGAAATAAAGAATCTCAGAAAGCACATGCGAAGGTACGCGTCACGTATGTGCTCGATACCGTCACGTCAATTCGCTCTCGAAACTCGTTTGCGATGTAATGTTTCTAGTGTCAACGATAAACAATGTTTATGGAAAAATTTTGTTCGGTAGGTAATGATTTACCGAACCAACATCGTTACTTCCGATCCATCAGATTACCGCCGCGACTGCGCTTCGTGGAGTCTACGATATACCGGTGCGATGATTTTTACTCGATTGCGTCAATCGGGTAATAAATTCGGTGTAATTTCTCATGTCTAGTGTTGACAGTTTTGGCGAATAAATGCAAAACGTAATGTATTTTTGGCCGAAATAGTGTACGTAATATTTTTACAGTGACAGCATCGCAAGGTGAAAATTCGCGAAAACCTAACCTCTTTTGTAAATGTCATTTGACGTAAGAATATTTTTTTTTGAGTTTTTAAACTTTTGTAACGAATGGCCGATATCTTCGGTGGAGTGATGAGTGGTCGATGATGTGACGGTAGGGCCAGAAATAAATGATAGAAAATATGGTGACCCCGGGATTCGAACCCAGGTTGATCAGGTACTAATTAAGAGCGCTAACCACTACGCTATAGTCACCCATATGTTTCTATCATTCGAGTTGTCTACATATATGCAATGCTGGACCGTCACACTTTTTTTCGTGTTTATGAGATTTGTTAGTGAAATCAATGAAAAAAAAAAAATTAAATACATTTCAATTTTTTTTTAATTATTTTTACGTCAATGACGAAAAAAAAATTTGATTTTTCAGAAAAAAAAAATCACCAAAATTGCTTTTACTCACCAATCTTTGAAATTCGTTTTCGACCACTTATATTTTTCTTCGCTTGCCGCAGGTTTCAGAGAGAACGACATCACCAATTTTGGATTCCGGCGGTTCATTTTGTTCGTAACAGACAACGTTACGGAACGAGTGTGGGGATTTCTCATGCGATGAAGAATGGATTTATCGCAAGTAGTTTTATGACCGGTCATGAGACAAAAAGTGGAAAAAGTGAATTTCTTGATAGATTTTAATTCATAGCTTCGCCGGTGAAGCGTCAAAAAAAAATCCCCGCACTCGTTCCGCAATAAACTCTCTAACGAAGAGAATGAGAACTCGCAATCGAAGATTGATGCTTTCGTTCGGTGTGAAACCTGCGGCAAAGCAAAAAACTTTGACCGGTACCCATTACGCACGAATACACTATAAGTGTTTAAAAAAAATCATAGGCGCAGTCTAACATATATATATTATGAAGGTAAAGTAGGATTTGCTATTACAGTTATATATATCGAGTAAAAAAAAAATGTATTTCTGTTTTTTTAGGTGACTCAGTCCCGTTAAGGGGACTGAGTCAACTAAAAAATCGAAAAGTAAAAAATTTTTTTTCCAGTATATATAAGTTTCATGAAAAATTTCATTTTACCTCCATAATATATATATATTAGACTACCGCTGTAAATTTTTTTGGAGACCTACGGTGTATTCCAGTGTTATGGGCAATGGTCAAACATTTTTCCTTTGCCGCAGCTTTCGGACTGAACGAAAGCATCAATCTTTGCTTGCGACCTCTTATTTTCTTCGTTAGAGAGTTTATTGCGGAACGACTGCGGGGATTTTTTTTTGAAGCTTCGCTGGCGAAGCTATGAGTTAAAAACTACCAAAAAATTCACTTTTTCCACGATTTGTCTCGTAACCACTCACATAATGGCTTGCGATAAATCCATTCTTGATCGCATGAAAAATCCCCGCACTCGTTCCGTAACAATGACTGTTACGAAGAAAATGAGCCATCGCAATCCAAAATTGGTGGGGCCATTCTCTCTGAAACCTGCGGCAAGCGAAGAAAAATATAATTGTCAAAAAATGAATTTCACAGATTAATGAAAATAACCAACTTGGGTGATTCACAATGAAAAAAAATTATTTTTATATTTTTTTTGTCACATAAAAATGTACACTTTTTTTTCTATCACATAAAACTTAGAATTTTTTTTTGTTTCTTTTTCTTTTTTTTTCTTTTTTTTATTTCACAAATCTCGTAAATGCAAAAAAAATGTTTAAAAAATAAAAAAAAATACTGTTACGTCAAATGTGACATTTAAAAAGGAGGTTAATTCTGCGAGACTTCGCGTTGCGACACTGTCACTGTGAAAATCATTTTTGCACTATTGCGGGTAAAAATACAGAATATATTCGATAATCTGAGTCGCATCGATTAGACATAACGACCCATTGGTCGGTAAATCGTTACCTACCGAACGCAGTTTCGACATCGATTGTTTTTTTATGTTCCTTTCTCGATGTTCCTTGTTCTTCTTATTAGAAGAAAAAGAAACGTGCGGAGATGCGGTATTCCGGCATTGTTTGTGTTGCATTTCGGCTTTTTTTTTTTTCACGCATTATTTATGTCTAATATTACTAAAATGCTTCTAACTTCGGTAATTTTTTAAATTTCGATCTAAAATTTGGTGTGTATGTAGTACACCGTATATACATTCAGAAAAAAAAATAAAAAAATAATTTTTAGGTGACTCAGCCCCCTTAATCGTGTCGGGAATGCCTCCCACGCGTATTTCCTATGGCCCACGTGTATGAGAAGGTTATTTATGATATATGGCTATTCGTATCCGTTAGCGAACGTTGAAAATACTTCTGCCACGGTTTACCTGATATAACGGGGAACGAGGAGGAACTCCAAAGCAGACTGCGAGGATCGCTTTCCACGAAGAATCGAAGATCTGGAATTTCCACGATCGTTTTCGTTTCTCACGCTTGCGTGCGACTGACAGTCGGCACAGTCAATAAATTGATTGTTAATTTAGAGTTCGATTCCTCGGCGACAGCACGCTGGTAAAATGGACGCAGGTGTCCAGACCAGTGCTCACGGTTTTTCGTCAGGCGTATGGATCCGCGGGCGCAGTTACCCGGAGTTAAAATGCTCGTGATCGTCCCTATCTTTTATCACGAAGATATAACGGAGTTACTAGTATCTTTTATCACGAAGATATAACGGAGTTACTAGTATCTTTTATCACGAAGATATAACGGAGTTACTAGTATCTTTTATCACGAAGATATAACGGAGTTACTAGTATCTTGTATCACCAAGATGTAACGGGCTGAACTGTTGTGACTAACGATCTCGTTATGTCGTAAACTTGATGAATTTTTGAAGTGTCGAAGCCTTTTCGGGTACTCGCTTTTATATCGTTTTCAAGGGGGTGGAGTTAACCCATGTGGCGTGATGTTTCATCATCGTTGCCTTGTTGGGGATGAAATTCGCGTTAGAAGGGGTAAATCATACCAAATCACGTGGTAATTCGTCGTAGTAGGGATGAATTGCGCTAGGGAAGGGGAAAGATCGCATGATGTCACGTGGTTTGATTCCGTCACCTCGATTTTGGTGGGGATAAAATTTCGGGTGGAAAGGGAAACGTCGCGTGATGGTGAGTCACGCCATTACGTAACCCAGACCGTTGAGAGGGGATGAAATCGCTCGTGGTGGGGCGACAATCACGTGATCCCACTATCGTATCTAGTGGTTGTGGAGCCCCCGATTCCCTTTTGTTGTTAATAATGCCTTTACGGCTATGTTTCGATTATATATTGATGCGTTTTTTATCCCTCTTTTATGCTATAATCAATTTATTCCCGTATTGGTTTAATTGATGACCGACGTTTTGTTTTGTTATCGCTAGTGTACGAGATTATTGCTATTCTCGTGATTATTCACGAAAATGTTATTAATCTCATGCTCGTTTAATTCCCTGCATCATTGTAAATCATGAGATGCGTTTTGATCTTATTTCTTTACGCTAAAATTTGTAATTGTTTTAATTCTATTATCGGTAATGCATGAGATTGTTGCTATTATCGTGATTATTCACGAAATGTTGCTAATCACATGCTTGTTTAACTCCGTGCATTGTTGTACATCGCAAGATACGCTTTAATCTTATTTTTTAGGCACTCACTATAACAATAGGCAAAGAGTGCCTATTAAAATGACCAGCGAGGCCTCTTCACACAGCTTTCGATGGGGATTTTACACAGCGTATGCTCCAAAAAATGTAGTTTTTCAGCATTTACTTCGGTGTACCTCCAACATCATGCGTAGTTAATTTAAAGTGACTCCAATGACTGGAAATATTTTTTTTCGCCTGCGGTTGAATAAAAATACCTTTATTACTGAATTTATCTTCTTAGACGTCCGTATCACAGTATAACTTTGGACTGTGCGAAGCAATTCTTTTCTTCTTCGCAGGAATGATGTATCATATCATCACCATGGTGCACATACATTTTGAAGCTCCTGCGAAGCATTTGAATATTTGATTAATAAATAAAATCAATTTTTGCTTTGACAAGTGTCCGTACGGTGCTGTAACTTTGGATTGTGCGAAGCAATTTTTCTCTTCTTCGCAGGGATGATGTATCATATCATCACCATTATGCACATACATTTTGAAGCCCCTGCGTAGCATTTGAATATTTACTTTAAAAAAAAAATCCATTTTTGCTTCGACAAGTGTTTGTACGCTGCTGTAACTTTGGACTGTGCGAAGCAATTTTTCTCTTTTTCGCAGAGGTGATGTATCATATCATCACCATTGTGCACAATCATTTTGAAACTACTGCGAAGACTTTAATAAGTTGTTCCAAAATAAAAATTCAATTTTGTTCCGTTAAATGTCCGTACGGCGCTGCAATTCTGAAACCTACGAACGAATTTTTTTCTAATTTTCAGTAATATTTCATTGCATCGAAAACACTACGCACAGCAAATTTGAAGCCATTCTGACATTTCTTAATATTTTTATTCTACAATTATTTTTAGTGGGGAATTATCTTAAAGGTTATGTTATTTTAATTTTCCAAAAAACAATTTTTTATCATGTCAAAAAAGAAAATTTGGTTGCGAAAAATAAAATACGAAATATCACACATTGATTGACAAATATTAGTCCTTTTTATTTCGAAAATAATATATTTTGAACGAATATCATTCACAATATTTTACTATACGTTATTCACATTCATAATAAAAATCAAAAATTTCGCGGGTGCACTGAAAACTTGGTTATAATTCCACAAAGAAGAATCATCGAATATCCAAAATTATTGCAATTTGTCAAATAAAATTGAAAACAATCGCGATCATTTTTTTTTTCATTCATTCTATCTGTCAAGCCTTGGAAGCCGACGATAATTCCATAGCAGACGTGATAAAGTTTGCATACGCTGCGACGTTGGTATTCTGTGGCGGGATGATTTGAATCGAAAAGAAAAATCTCATTTTTTTTTTCATTTTTTAATGTATATTACTTTAAATATTAGGAAACTGCAATTCAATTTTTTCAAATCTCTAACAATTTTTCGAAACAAAAAAAAATTCAAATTTTACCTCGTATTTTTCGAACCGCCCTTCTTTTTTTTTTTTCAATTTTTTCAATATACCTATCTCAAAACAAAATAAAACGATAAAAAATAACATTTCTCGAATTTTTCTCGGACAGTGACAATAACGAATTGATTCTGTCTATTATGGACAAGAGAAAAAATGCTTAAAGTGTTATAACCGAATTCTTTTATACATCGACAGACGAAGAGCCCTCGCAATCGAATTCATCGATAAATTGAATTTTTATTTTTTTAATTTTTGACGCATCCAAGACACTACAACTTTTTATTTGAGCAACGTACTACTTCCTCTTCAATACACGATAAGAACCCAGACGACATCTATGTTCGTTCTCGAGATATCATTTTTTTGCTACAACGATTAATATCGAGTTAATTTCATTGAAAATCGTAACAAAAAGCAAATTTTTTGAATATTCGGCTCCAATACTTCGGCTTCTGTCCAGAGGTAATAATAAAGTGATTCCATGTATTTTAGAGAAGAAAAAAACATTTAAAGAGATGCATTTAAAGGGGACATTAGACCCGAATGGTAAATGGTAATGGTGTTCGTGTTGATAAATATTTTGTGTGTTTGTTTTATACTCATTTAATCTGGTCATAAGTGTTAAGCCAATAAAACAACCTTTACTAGATATGATTTGATTCGTTACATTAATTTGATCAAGTTCTACGCGTTGCAATTCGTTATATTTGTCTCGTGTCTGCATTTTTGACAATTGATCGTAAAACAAAAAGGAAATATCAGTTGTGAATAATAATAATGAATTTGTATAAAAACGAAATCTTTATATTCGATGAAGGTTAAACTATGAATCAATTTACATAATTGATAAATGATTTTTCCCCATACGTTCTTCCGAGATGAAACGCGCAGTACGACGTGTTGAGTAATGGCACGTAGAGCCAAGACTCTGTGAGTGGTGATTGCTGCCGGTTTTTCGAATCGTGGAATCTGGTGGAGGGGGCAGAAGACACGCGTTGCGAAGAAGGAAAACTATTTATTATTCACAGCACAGGTTTACAATGATTGTTCACTATAATAAGTAATGAGTATTCACGAGTTGTAACGATGATTGCTTGAGTGTTTCACGTTAACTCTCGGCGAGATTATATTAATGCACGTGAGAGCGCGAACAATGATGGCGACCGGTGATTCTGAGACGCACGTGGTTTGTCACGCCACGAGGTGATAAAGAGAATGCTGATGTACCAAACTTATGCAAATCTCCGGCCGTCCGGAGATCGCTAATTGAGTGAGAGATGTTACAGAAATGAGTTGAACACTTTGAGAAACTGAGTGGGCTGTGAGTGTAAAGCGAAACGAGAAAAAACGTGAAACGCTGCTGTGGCACACGCTCGCGGACACCGTTGTTGAACTACTAATAATGGCCGACGCTGCTTCTCCGGCGCGAGGACTACGTGAATCGATTCTCGATCTTTCCACGCCGCCTCGCGTCGGAGAGCTAGCGTCGCCCGGGAGGTGCTGCCACGCTGCGCTCGTCGCCGATGTTAGTGGGCGCATCTCTATGGGCGAAGAAGTTTCGAGAATGATTTCTCGAACACGACGTATAAACATATTCGATACGTAGCGTATAACGCAAAGTGTAATCATACTCGATACGGAGCGCGTAACGCGACGTGTATCCCTGTGAGTGCCTTAAAAAATGTCCCGTAGGGACATTTTTCGGGGGGTTTGGGGGGCGGAGCCCACCAACAGGAGCCTCTGCGCCCGCAGGGCGCTGAGGCGCTTGTTTATGTTAAAATTCGCGATTGTTTCTTTCATCATTTCTTGTCGATTCTTCGAGGATTTTTGGCGTAAGTTGCCTGTTATCGCTTATTGATCCTTCGATGATTTTATGTTGAGAGGATTCATTGTATTCGTCGTGATCTCTTCTTTATTTGCATTGCTAGTTCTTTATTGTAATGCACTCCTGGCATCAGTTATTTATTGAAAGCCAATCTCTCGAATTCGAGTTTTTCGCTATTCGGCTTTTGCTCTATAAGTTCGGTAGGTTACCCATTGGGTTGTTCCCTTGATCTCTATCGCGTTCGTGCGATCCTTCTCTTCGATTACCTTGACCTCCTAGCTTATCGACCGTGAGTCTCAGTCTGTCTGTGTTATCACGCGATCGCTTTCTCTTTACGAGGGCGGCGTTCATCGACCGCGAACCTTCGATCTCGTGGGCGGGGCTTCGTAGTTCCCTTAGCCGCGCCTTGTCGGCCTACTAGCTCCGAGCTCCTGGAGCTTTCTCGTATCCTGATGGATCGCGTGGATCGATTTCCCATCCACGCGACCCTTTGTGACGGAGGAGCGTCGGAGACTCGCGTCGTTCCGTTACAATATGTGTGTGCGTGAAAGACTCTAAATCATAATCTGGCTTAATCGCGGAGGAAAGTATCCGCTCTAAATGAGTCCGACCGAATGGTTTGTAGATTGATGCAAGACTGATTTTCGAATGACTGAAACTGGCCGTTGCGAGGCGGCCGAAAATGCTGACAGTACGCGATACGCGCTGTCGCTAAGCAAGAGGTAAATCCAGCATGAGGGAAATCTCGAAATGCTGATTAGGCCGTGAAACAGAAGAGCGAGAGTTCCGAGAGTGAGAACAGAAATATTCATTCTACGAACAGTCGCGAGCGGATATGAATTGACGAAATACGATATTAGATATCCCGGCGAATGAGTTTATGTCTGGACTCTTTCCTTTGCGTTAAGAACATATAAAAATGAATAAAATCTAGAAATACGTGTAAATTAAGGGTCAGGACGTAACAATCTCATTTGTTCCCGGGACGCACGGTTTCCTCCGAGATTTTCGGTTTTCCCTCTCTTAGCTGAGTTGATTATTAAAATAAAATTAGTGAATTTTGGTTTTTGGATATGTCGAGTTTTCAGTTGCACTTTATTTTGTTTTTTTTTTTTTTTGTTGTTTCCTCCGAATAGCTACGTTGAATTTACCGTGCCCCTCTCCGGTTGTCGAAAAGCTACAGCTAGCCGTTAGCTAATCGACCGTGTCGAATTTTCTCTGGCGCGTTAGGCGCCTGGCGCTCATCCCGCGAGGGAGAATAAAAAGGAGAAATTATCGTGACGTTTTGTGGCTCAAGGTTGGGGGTTCTCGTATAGGTAAATTCGGTGTTGAGAATTTGCGCTACAGTACCTAATTGTGTTTTTTTTATAATTGTAAAAAAAACGAGCTTCGAAACTGTGAAAACCGAGCGCCCATTTGCGAAAATGTGCAGCCCCGCCCTTATAACGCATGCAGCGTAGGCTAAACGTACGACTGTTTTTACACAAGATTCATTACTACACCCGGAACTCCCGAAAGGAGGACGCAGCAAACAATAGTTAATTGATCCAATTTGAAATAAATTCTTTTAATACAACTATCTTAAAAAATTAAAATCTATTTTCTTTCTATTAATTAGCTAAAAAAAAATTGAAATTAATTTTTTTTTCTCAAACCATTGAATTTATTCAAATAATTTATTTATTCAAACAATTCATTTCAGAAACTTAAATTTTCTTTTTTTTTCCTCTGTAATGGATAGCCAGGTACGCGGATAATTATAGTGAAATGAAGAAGTCGAGATTTGAATGAAATACTGAATGCAAGTGTTTTATTAGTCGTAGAAATATATAGGGAGAGTGTACCGTCTAACACTGGTGATGGTCAGAGATGAACTGAATAATTAAGTGTCGAAGCAAAGGGCTTCGACGCTGGTAACTTGTGTTGTTACGCGCGTGAGGTATACCTCCGCGCTAATAAGGACCGTCGTGCGGATGCTGGTCGCGCGACGGCTTGACCGTTGCCGTGAGACGGCGATCTTATTGTCGCTCTCACGCCAAAAGTGCTGACGGCCAAAAATGCGAGTTATCTCGCTTCTCGGAAGGAGAAGCGAGCGTTGGCGAAATATTATGCGAATGAAATGTCTATTATAAAAAAGATTTTTTTTTTGTATATAGGGGACCGTTACACTCCCCCCCAGAAAAATTTAGCGATGCTCCTGCATCGCGCGTCTACATAATATTTCGTTAGTGTGTGACTCTATATAATCCAAAAAGAATTTGCAAAAAGAAAATATTTTAATTTTGTGTGTTTGTGTGTATTTTTATGTTGAGACTTCTTTTTGTTAATCCTATGTATGTTCCTGGAGTGGTTCGTTGCATTTTTGGGAAAGTAATTGTTGTTGAGTTCTGAAACAGTTCAAAAAAACTTTAGTTGTTCGGGTTAGTAGGGTTGGTTAAGTTAATATGAGTAGGTCAGGTTAGGAATTATAATATATGGATAAATTCAGTAAAATTTACGAATAAGGACAAATGTTGCTCCTTTTTTTTGTTGTTTTTCGTCTGTAGTAAATTTTCAATTCGATCCATCTTTATCAGTTTTCCAAAATTGTATGTGTATTTGTCCTTATTTTTTTTTTTTTTTTGAAGCTATGTTCTGGGTGTTATACGTCCTTTTTGGTATTCGTTTCCATTTTTGAAATAATTTAGTTATTGAATGGTTCCTGTAACAGTCTAAGAATCTGATTAATGGTTATGTCACGTCAAAAATGCGGGTGTTTCTCTTTCACCTGAATTTTAACGCGAGGTTGCGTCGAGTACGATTGAATACACGCTGGTCAAGAGAGATTTCTCACTCCTTTACCACTCCTGGCATCAATTATCGGCGCAACTGCCCATTTTTTAGTCTAACCGTGAGGAAATTTACTAAGGATAGGGCTTGGAATGCTATTCGACTTGTCTTAGAGGTATTGTTACGTCCTCTGAATTAGTACATATATATATAGTAACAAATAATCAGCTAATGCGGTATTCATCCTTTTTTTTACGTTATTACAACAATTAATTTTCTATTTAAATATCCTTGAGAGAACATATAGTTCCTCGGATATAATTTAATAAACATTTAAATTATTAAAATATTGAGATCTGGAGGGGCAATGCATGCACCTCTCAGATAATAATTAGCGAGCCGTGTGCAAAAGCTGAGCGAAGTCATTACTCAGTTATTGGCATCTTAACGTTTAGCCACCAAAATTCGAGCTATGTCTCGGATATACAGTATTTCCGGCGAGGACACCTGAGGAAAATCCGACGAGAATTCCTATGATAAAAGTCGAGCCGTATAGGCAATTTGAATCCTTCATCAACACGTGATCGGCGGGAGGTTTCTTATCGCTCTAACACTGCGAGCGATGCACCTCACGCACGTACACTACCGTGCAGCCAGAGAATCGGTGAGACTGTCTCGAAGGGACCGATGCACGGCTTGACCGTCATCGCGTTCGAGTGCAGCACCTCTCGGCGCATAAATTATAATATTTCAATAATCTATAAAATAAGTTAATAATTCATCAAACTATTCCAATAATAGGAAAAAACATTGCATTGGCTGAATAATAATCATTTACGGAAGTATCAATAGACTCACGCAGGAAAACACGTTGAAACCGATAATAAACAATAAAAACAGTGATAAAGATTGAGGAAACAAGATGAAGTTGAGAGAAGTAATTAAATGAATAAAAATTAAGTTAAACAATCAATAGAAAACAATAATAATTACTCGAGATAACTCATAAATTTATGATTTGATAAGCTAAAAGTTATTAAAATTCACGGAAGTAAATATCGAATAAAAAGTTTAAACATTTTAAAAATCACCAAATTAA
Source organism: Buathra laborator (assembly GCA_934046635.1). Classification (NCBI taxonomy): domain Eukaryota; kingdom Metazoa; phylum Arthropoda; class Insecta; order Hymenoptera; family Ichneumonidae; genus Buathra; species Buathra laborator. The sequence continues at coordinate 1,332,444 of CAKOHB010000040.1, forward strand.
TTTTAGATAAAATTACGATAACATCAAAAATTACTTTTGATACAAAAAACATAGAAACTTCATTCAAATTTGTAAAATATTGTTATTTAAAATCTTGATTTTTGAAATAATCTTTTAAACATTTTAAATATTGTAAATGCGTTAAATTAAAAAATCATAAAAATTTAATCGATTGCACAGGTGACACTTGATCGATGATAACGGTGGAGGGAGGCTCGCGAGCGGCGGCGGCTCGAGACCGTTCGCAGGTGAGGAGGTCCCCCGCGTAAATTAATAAAATCAGGGCCCGCGGCGTCAGGAGCTCATTACCGATATTTTACGGACATCCTACGATAACTATTGTTACTACGAGTTTCAACGCAACCATTGTCTTCAAAAATCATCGAAGCTCAATATTAAATTTTTTTATCAGCGAATAAAACAAAGTCGCAAATACGTGTGCGGAAACGTGTAAACCCCTAATACAGTTCGAAACGGGGAATTGTCAGAACTTTAATTGACACTTATGACATTTCTTTTCGGGACTTTAAAAATTTATAACGGAAATTAAATTGTGAAACACAATCAACAGAACTATCGAGTGTAAACTGAAAAGTGTATTTGTGAGAATCGAAATTCAAATAAATCTCAACGATAAATTGAAATATTTGTCAAGTGTTAAATAACTTATTCCGAATTAAGTGAATTCGGTTGTTATCAATCTCATCGATAATTCTTCATCGTCAACATTCGGCATCACCAATTGGAAATCCTGTAGGAGGGAAGGAAGGACGAATCCACGTAATTTTCCACTACATACATCAACCGACTCCGAGAACCTTCACTCATTATTTAAATTTCATATCATTCTTCACTCATCAACGTAAGTTTTTCCCATCAAAACGCATAAATTATTTTGATAAATAATTCCGCACAATTAAAATCATAAATCAGTGCATCGATGGTATAAAAACAGAAGGATGTACCTTCTTTAAGAGTTAAAGAGTGTTAGCCTTCGAGTTATATCCTCTGCCTTTGGTAACGAGTACCAAGGTAGCAAAGGGGGTGTATCGGGCCGCGATAGTCGCGAGCGCTGGTCAGCGACTTCGCCCGGATTGAATTACACTACGAGACGCATCGAGCGTACGGCGTCTTATCAGAGGAATTCCATAGTAAACACTTCTGTCATATGGCTACTACGCGCTTACTATACGCGTACGATATGAGTCGATGATTCTTTCCACGTGCAATATTCTTTCTTTTGCATCGACCATTTAAATCTTTAACACGGCGCACTCTGTACCCTATCCTGAGTAACTCTCCGAAAGGTCAGACTCAAAAAGGGAATAAGTCGGATAAAGCGCCTCAATGGTACAAAACGTGTAAAAGGGAATTTTATTCCTTGACCGTAATTACCGAGGAAATGCTGATTTGGACGTAACAAAAATTGGGGGCTCGTCCGGGATCTCAAAACAGAGTTTGCGCAAATATATTACAAATTATTTTCTTTGATTTCAAAACAGAGTTTGCGCAAAAACATATAAATCAACGTAATAATTCATTTTTCTTCGATTTTTAAATAAAGTGCGCGATAAATAAATCCAAATAATAATAAAAATTTAAATCAAATTCCAAATAAATCGGTCATAATAACGTCGACATTTTTACATCAAGTGAACATCTAAATAAATAAATAAACAATTAACTTCACTAATTTAAATCGGGAATTTAGTCAAACCATTTGATCTCTTACGACCTTGTATTTGCATTGCTATTTTTTGAAATAAATTCATCAGTCTAATGATGAAAACGAGGATATTTTAAATGCCTTCGACTAGATCCCAGGGTAAACTTTCAGATAAAATCATTCATGATTATCCTGAAGAGAGGAAAAAGAGAACAAAATTGACAGTTAATCCGGAAGTGCCAGTTAACATTGAAAAACAATCGAAATCCACGGAAACCGAATTTACGGAAACAGATATTTCAGAGACTGAGGGAATAATTACAGGAGAAGTGATAAATAGTACAGCGATACCTCCATTAGAAATCGAAAAGGAGCAAAATATTGTAACACAAGTTGAAATAAATCCCGTAGGTGGAATAGGAGACGATACACTCAGATCAGTTGAGAGGAGTTTGAGAGATATCACACGATCATTAAGGGAAACATTAGAGTCTCACCTTGATAGTGACGATGAGGGAAGTGAGGATTTAAATCTACAGCGTGAGTCAGAAAATCAAATTCAGGTATTGGAACAGGGAATAATAGAGGAAATTAGTAGAACACCAAGTGACAGCTTTGAGGATTCTCCGTCGTTTTCGTCAGCTAGAGGTAATTTTACACCGGGTGTTCGATTTGGCATAGGGGCAATATCTTCGTCAACTCGTCTTTTGGGATCGTGTATATTGGAAAACACATTAGCAAATCGGCGACCATTGATAAAATCGTGTGTAAAAACAGTGCAACCACGAACAAAAAGTGCTCCGGGAAGATATAAAACAAACTTTGAAACGGGAAATACAATTTTTGGAATATTCGCAAATAAAAATAATTCTTCGAGTCAATCAAGTGGGACAACTGTGTCCAACAATAACTTCACCATAGGTAACGAATTTGATAAATCTCCTGAAGTAGGGGAAGAAATAGATCCAGTTAAAATCACGACAGCAATAAAAAAATTTCCCTCGGTACCTTCTTCAATTGTACGAAATAAAATATCGTCAGTTTACGGGAAACATAATAGTCACAAGTCAAGTCGAAAATCAATAAAAATTGTGTCAAATAAAGCTGTTAAAAATCTTTTTGGGAAAATGGGACCGATAAAACGAAATATGGATAAACCAAGTAAAATAAACTATCGAGACAATGAAAAGAGACGAGATGACGAGAGTAATGGTGGAAACGGTAGTGGGGACGAAGGTACTCCGCGACGTCAGCCAAGTCCGTTGCGTAGATCGAGAAGATCTTCAGGTATTACAAGGGAGGCAATGGGAATTATTCGTGAAGCGGTAAAGTTAATACCGGATTTCGATGGAAAAAGACATTCTTTGAGTAAATATATGAATGGTTTGGAAACTGCTTTGGATATGGTGGGGGATGATTTTCAATTTCAGCTATTACAACTAGCAAAAACAAAATTGAGTGGTGCTGTATTTGATAAAGTGGCTAAAAATGATTTTAAAGATATATATGATTATATGGATTATCTTAGAGTAATATATGATCCACCACGGGATATTTTTCAGTTACAAGGAGAATTAGGGAGTAGCGCTCAGTTAGATGAGGATACAGTTGACCAATACGCATATAGAATTCAAACATTAGTTGCAAAAATGAGAGAGGCTCAACAGTATAAAACCGGATTTTTAAGTGAAGGTGATAGAGAAGCTATAGATAATATGGCAGTGAGTTGTTTTAAGAGAGGATTAAAACCAGAAATTCTTGATAAAATTGGCAATATGGGAGATTCACTACGAGAAATTATTGTTTCGGCTCAAGCCATTGAAAGAGATCTGACTGAACGAAATACTTTGAGAAATGCAGCAAAATCTAAATTAACTCCAACAAAGGAAATTGAAAAAGGGATAAAAAAAGTTAGCATAAAATTTGTAGAGCCTGCTGAGGAGGAACCAGAGGAGGTAACTATGGCACCATTTGAGGGAGGACAAGTGGGATCAAATGTTTGTCAAATTTGCAATACTATGGGACATACTGCTTTAATGTGTAGTCTTAGAAGAGAAGCGACAGCATCTGGGATAGTAAAATGTCAAATATGTGGAACAGAAGGGCACGTTAGTAATCAATGTACTATGCAAAAAAATAATATCGCAATCTCAAATTGTCAATATTGCCAGGAGAAAGGTCACGATGCTAGAAATTGTCCAAAAATAGCTAAAAAAGAGAATAATACAGGGGGAATAGATATCTGCCAGTATTGTAATAAAAGGGGACATGTAGCTGCAAATTGTTACTCTATACCATGTACAAAATGTGGTAAAAAGTTTCACAATGCTAGCAATTGTACTTCTCGTACACCGATAATGGGAATGGGAGATCAAGTGGTTGATGTTTATGGAGGAGTACCTCCAAATATTCCAAATAATCAGCAGAATAATCAAAATAATCATTCAAATAATTATCCAAATAATCATTTCAATCACAATAATCGACCGAATTTTAATCAAAATTCAAATTTTACTCAAAATCGTAATTATCAGAATGGAAATTTTAACCAAAATCGGAATTTTAATCAAAATAACAATTATAATTCGAATGGAAATTACAACCGAAATAACAACTATAATCACAATAATAATTACAATAAAAATCGCAACTATAATAATAACGGAAATAATAACCACAATAATAACTATAATCAAAATAATAACTTCAATCCAAATTATAATCGGAATAATAGTCATCAAAGTCAAAATCAACATAATAATCATCATAACTATAACCAAAATGGTAATAATCATCAATGTTTTGGCAATGGACAAATGTCAAACGAAGAAGGACCCAAAACATACGCACAGGCCGCCGATCCAAATTCACTGTCTTATAAGGAGCATATTATTTGCATTTATTGTGGACAGAGAGGTCACGTACAGCACGAGTGTCAGAAAAGAAAACAAGATGCGAATGCAATGGCGCAGGGAAACGGGGATGGCCAGGCAGCAATGGGTGCGCCGGCTCAGGCCAATTTACAGTCGCACCCGGTTTTGACAGTGAATGCTATGCGCCCGATTATTCCAATTGCCGAATAGTAGATATTTTTCTAATAATGCCAGAAAAAGATGTAATTCCACCTACCATAAGATTGAAGAGTCGTGATCTTCCAGAGGAAGTTATTATGTTATTAGATACAGGTGCTAGTAGAAGCGTGATAAAAGTGGGATGTTTGGGTAAAAATATGAAAATTTATAGAGATGAAATTTTGAGACTCAGTGGAATAACGGATAGTGTTGTTTTAACTTTGGGATATGTGATTATTGAAATTTTGGATAGAGAAACGGTGTTTCATATTGTACCCAATTGTTTTCCTACAAAGCAGGATGGAATTTTATCCACTGAATATTTTCGAGATAATTTGGCAAAAATTGACTATGAGATGAGTCAGCTGGAGGTTCGGAATCGGAAGATAGAATTTTTTACTAAGGAAAGTATGATTTTTCCAGCAAAAACGACAAAGTTATTTTACGTAAGAACAAAAGACGATACAATTTCAGAGGGATATTTGCCTCCAGTATATGTGGGAGAGGGAATAATTTTTGAACAAGGGTTGGTAAAGAATATTTGTGGAAAAAGTTATGTCAATGTTACTAATAATCGAGATGAGCAAGTAGAAATACAAATTCCAATTTTGGAATTAATGTCGAGTCCGCCAAGTGTTGGGGAAAATTTGGAGTCAATAAATAATGAGGAAAAAGAGATACAAAATATAGGGGAAAAAGACAGTACAGAACAGACAATCGAAGATAAAAATTTGGAAATTCTTGAAGAAATAAATAAAGATAATGAGGATTACGAATTGGAGGAACCGATAAATGAGTTAAAAGAATCAGTAACTAATGTTATGGATAAACAATTGGAAATAATAGCAACATCGGAGGAACAAAATACGGAAATGATTATTGGGAATAAAGAAAAATTCAATGATAAAATGGAAGACACGATTATTCAAAATTTTGAGGGAAAAATGGAATTACAAACAACAGAAAAATTTCCATCGTATGAATTCGCGGATTCATTAGTGGCAACACGGTTCTTTTCAAACGGGAAAATGTTTAATATAACTTCTAAGATGGAAGATGAAACGCGATACCCAAAGGTATTGGAGTTATTACGACTAACAGATTTGGAGGAAGAGGAAATAAAAGCTGTAAAAGACATAATTAAATACGGGGCTGATAGATTTCACATACCAGGAGAAAGATTAGAAGCTACAAATGTTGTAACGCATAGAATACCAACTACTGATGATTTGCCAGTAAATTCAAAACAATATAGGTATCCAGAAGTTCATAAAGAAGAGATACGTAAACAAATTGCAGATTTTTTGGAAAAAGGATATATTAGAGAGTCAACATCGCCGTATAATACACCTGTGTGGGTAGTTCCTAAGAAATTAGATTCACAGGGAAACAAAAAGTGGAGAGTCGTTTTAGATTTTCGACAGTTGAATGAAAAAACTATTGGGGATGGATATCCTTTGCCAAATATCGTAGATATTTTAGATCAACTGGGTGGAGCTCAATACTTTTCGGTTTTCGATTTAGCTTCGGGATTTTATCAGATAAATATGCATCCGGATGATTGTCATAAAACAGCGTTTACAACTCCGTATGGTCATTATGAGTATGTTCGAATGCCTATGGGATTTAAGAACGCACCTCCGACTTTTCAACGCGCAATGGATATGGTTTTAATGGGTTTACAGGGTGAGGAATTATTTGTTTATTTAGATGATATAGTAGTTTATGCGAAAACATTGGAGGAACATGGGGAAAAATGTAAAAGATTATTTGACCGATTGAGAAAGGCAAATTTAACTTTGCAACCAGATAAATGTGAATTTTTAAAAAGGGAAGTGGGATATTTGGGACATGTAATCAGTCGCGATGGGTTAAAACTAGATCCAAGGAAAGTGGAGGCAGTAAGAAATTTACCAAGGCCAACTAATGTGAGACAGATTCGTGAGGTTACGGGGTTGTCAGGATACTATCGTAGATTTATCGAAGGATATGCGAGAATAGCAAAACCATTAACCAATCTTTTGAAAGGTGACGTACCATTTGTTTGGGGAGAAAGCCAAGAGAAGGCATTTCAAACACTCAAGGAGAAACTTTGTACTGAACCCGTTTTAATTTTTCCGGATTTCTCAAAACCATTTATTGTAACTACAGACGCCTCGGGTTATGCAATCGGCGGTATTTTATCACAAGGTCCAATAGGGAATGATAAACCAATAGCATACGCTTCACGTACATTGAATGAAGCTGAAACTCGTTATGATACTTATGAAAAAGAGGCTCTGGCCATTGTTTATAGTGTATTACATTTTAGACCATATTTATATGGGAAAGTTTTTACATTAGTCACCGATCACAAGCCTTTGGTATGGTTTAAGAGTTGCAAAGATGGAAATGCTCGTGTACTTCGATGGAGATTAAAATTAGCTGAATATGAGTACGATGTTGTATATAAAAGTGGGAAAACAAACGTAAATGCCGATGCGTTATCGCGAAATCCAGTAGATATTGAAGGGGAAACATTGGAGGAAATATTTATAACGAGAGTACGGGGACGTCAAGAATTAACAGAGGAAGAAATAGAATTGTTGCTTCAGGATAATGATAATGAGAACGATGGAGAAAGTGACGAAGAGATAATAATAGAGGAAGAAGACCCAGAAAAATTGTGGAGAAATTCATTACAGATGATGCAATTAGATGAAATAGATTACGATAATCCTATATCAGGTACTTCAGGTTAAAATCCTTCAGAGGAAGAATTACCAATAAATAATGACGGTGACAAAGAACAAGAGACAGAAAATAATACAGAAAAACAAACAAAAATCAAACCTTTACCAATCAGACACGGGATGGTAACTAGACAACAAGTGAAAAATAAAAATAATTCTTTGAAGGACAATGATAAAAACAAAACCAGTAAACAACAATCAGATACTGACGATGAACAGAGTAAAGTTGAAAAACCAAGGAGAAAATGTCGGAAAAAACGGAAACAGTCTCAAAAACAATTAAAAGATAATCAATTAATAGATTCAAACGAAGACAAATCATTAATAAATTCAGACTCAGATGCGGACAGTTCAGATAAAGAAGATGACGAAGACAAGGACGAGGACAGTGACTCTAGCCAACAATCTGAAATTAATGCTGAGTATATCACATCCCAAAATATTATTCCGTCTAGGGAGCTTTTATTTACTCGAAAGGATTCACTTGCATATTTTTTAGACATTGAAGGAGAACCATTTGATACAGGGTCGCGAAAATTGCTTAGCAGAAAGGAATTACCAAAATATTTAAATCTTGAAATAGGAAAAGTTAGTACAGTGAAAAAAGGAAATAGATATCATATTGCACTTCCTATAAAAGAAGATCCGGGGGAAGGAGCTACATTAATATTTGGGCACATTAAAGACGTAATAACTAGTTTGAGAGAATTTATGGAGGAAAAAGGAATTCAGAGTGTGAGTATAGCCAAAACAGATTTTATAGAGAACGTTCCGTGGGAAAGAATTGTAGGGGAACTGAGATTGGAATTTTTGAATAGTACAGCAAAGGTTATAATCTGTCATGGAATTATTCGATATCCAAGTAAAGGAGAACGGGAGGAAATAATGCGAGAGGCACATAGTTCCGCTGTAGGGGGACATAGAGGAATTACAAAAACGTTTAATAGAATTAGACATCGGTATTATTGGGAAAAAATGAAAATAAATATTGAGCAATATATACAACAATGTTTGCCGTGTCAGTTAAAAAAATGTGTGAGAATAAAAACAAAACAGCCAATGGTTATTACCGATACGCCGGCCACAGCTTTCGACAAAGTAGCAATGGATATAGTTGGGCCACTACCTCGAACGAAAAAAGGCAATGAATATATTCTTACTGTTCAGGATCAACTTTCAAAATTTTGTCTTGCTTTTCCTATTCCTAATGCAACATCTATTACCATCGCTGACACATTGGTAAAATATTATATTTGCACATTTGGAGCACCAAAGTATGTATTAACTGATCAAGGAAGAAACTTTTTGAGTGGATTAATTAAACGACTTGCTAAACGATTTCGAATTAAAAAACTTCGTACTACAGCCTTTCATCCACAATCAAATGGTTCATTAGAACGTTCCCACCATGCATTAGGAGAATATTTGAAATTATATAGAGACAGTGAGTTTGGATGGGACGAATGGGTTGAGTTGGCTACTTTCAACTATAATACCAGTGTACACGAAGGAACAAAACATACTCCATATGAACTTATTTTCGGAAAAATGGCACGATTACCATCAAGTGATCCTATCCAAGAGGAGGATAAATTACCTACTTTCGATAATTATATTGTCAATCTCGTGACTAAATTACACGGGAGTCGAAAAATAGCGAGAGAAAACTTAATAAAAGCAAAGGAAAAATCCAAGGAAAGATACGATAAAAAACTCAATGAACAAGATTTTAAAGTCGGAGATTACGTATTTCTGAAAAATGGACCAAAACCCAAGAAATTGGAAGATCATCATCAAGGACCTTTTGAAATAATCGAAGTGAAAAATAATCAAAACGTCAAATTAAAAGTTAAAAATAAACCGGTGATAGTTCATGCTAATCGATTGAGACGTTCGCATATCAAACCAAAAATAAAACAAAATAAACGCGGAACAATATTAACTATTAAAACAAACCAATAAATAACCATATAAATCAACGGATAAAAATAATCAAATTTAACAGGAAAAAGGGTAGTTAATCAACAAGGAAAACATCATGAATCGCTATTCTGCATCACGTGGAAACGGAAAAAAAATGGTGAAGTCAAGACAGCCAGCATCAAGGTCAAAGGTGGTAGGAAACCCAGGGGAACGTCCGAATTCTCCTCCTCAACGTATGAAGGATGCAATGTCTGAACTGGGATCGGATTATTTCCCACATCCATGGATGGAAGATAGGATTGCTGAAGAGGATGCAGAGCTCGTTAAAGAGCGGATGATAAACATTTACAGCGGAATTATTAAAAAATTGTGTGATAAGGAAGTAGCATGGAAAACGACGGCTATTAGACTGGGAGTAGATCATCTTACGAGCATTGGCGAAAATATCTTTGGAATAGAGGGAGACGTAGATGAATATTATTCACTGATCTATTACGATAATATTCGCACCATTTTGCGGGAATTCAACATCGAAGTTCATAGCGAACATTTTGAGGGAGAACACGAGAAAGGGGTGGCATACGTTGTGAAATTTGTGGACACTGCTCCGTCTATAATCATGGAATTTGGGGAAAACAAAATTTTGATCCGTGTAAAGGGTTTGGGGGCAGTAATTGCTAAGGCAAAGGACTATCTGATGGGAAAATTGGAAAAAATATACGAGGAAAATAAATAAAAAAAAAAAAAAAAAAAAAAACGGGGGGAAAATTTTACACACATAAAAATAAATACTAAAATAAATTGGTTCAGCTTGCAAAATCAGATAATTAAAATATTAATAACAACAACGATAATAGACATCAAAATTTAAATTCAAGGTATTATTACAGAAAATCGAGATGGCAGCGAAAGCAAAAGCCACGGAGCAATTAGCACGATGGGTTGCCAACCGGAGGGATTTAACCGAGCCAATAGCGCAATATTATGATGTACCGATAACACGAAATACGCCGCAAGGGGTATTCAAAATACAGATAGTATTCGGACGATGGATGGATGTGGGTGTTGGAGCAGATCGGGAAGAGGCGATTGAAAACGCGGCAGAGGCCGTAATAGATCGAATGTGCGAAGCAAAGACTCCTAAGATCGACTGGGAGAAAGATATTCGAAAACAAAAAGAATTGTTGGAAAAACGCGTTTTCAACTTAGCCATTGAAATGAAACAACTTGGAATCGAGTCAATTATTAATTTGTTGGGAAAAATCGAGGGTAACGAGACTCAAATCGGGGGTTTTGATGCGATGGATTTGTTTAATGAAACGGAAGAGCTCCTCGTGAGATTTGGGATAAAATTAACATCAAACGGTTTCGATGGGGGTCGAGTAAATGCTACGGGTTTGACCGCGGTGTGTGAAGAATATCCACCAATCACGATTGTAGAATTTGGGGCGGAGGAAACGGAAAATCAAGTCCGAGCGTTAGCCCAGGTGCTAAGCACCGTAAAATATAGACTCGAGGGAGAGGTACGAAACATGTTGGCGCAAAGGAAGTCGGAAAAGGAAGTTAAGAGATTGAACGCTGCGAGTGCGCGCAGGAAGAGCCGCGAGCAAAGAAATCGACGGCGTTAAAAAAAAAAAAAAAAAAAAAAAAAAAAAAATTCAGTAAATAATCACTTAAAAATTGGGAAGTGTGTACTATATACAACACACATTTTGGGATTAAAATTTTAACATTATATAAAATACAATAATAAATAAATAATCACGTAAAAATCGGGCAGTGTGAAGTATATAAAACGCACATTTTGGGGTTAGATTTAAGGTAAAGCATATGTAATCTACTATTGTTAACAACAGGCGATATTGAATTTCATCGGAAAAATAACTATATATATATACATACTCATTTCTAAAAGTAAAAATAAAAATTCAAATATTCAAATTTAAACTTTTCTTGCAATAAAAAAAAAAAAAAAAAAAAAAACACAAAATTTCCTTAATAAAATATCCATTATCTACACCTAATTCCTTCATACATCTCTTTTGAAAAGCCAGTAGACTCCTAAAAATAATATTTCAGTAAATTCATTTCCTATCCCTTTAGTCCGTCGCTTCTCGAGGGGCAGCATAAAAAAAAAAAAAAAAAAAAAAAAAAAAAAAAAATTTTTGATCCTCTTTTAGGCGTATGACGATGGGTCATGCCACATGTGCCACATTGTATGTGTGCCGTTTAGTGGAATACTTTCCGAGGCCATTATATTCTTTGCTTAATAATGTCTCGCTGTGACCGCGGACAAAACTAAAAAAATAAAAAAAAATAAAAAAAAAAAATGCAACCTAAATCCTATACCCTCGTCTTACCTAAATAAATAAATAAACAAATTTTAAAAATATTTCAATCGCCTGTTGTATAAATATTCATCTAAAATTTTTATAAAATACTAAGTAAATAATCATAAATTAATATTCATATTTTTTATACGCAGATAAGGAAATCATAAAAAAAAAAAAAAAAAAAAAATTTTACATGTACTATAATCCATATATGTATCTTCAAGTATTGTTGTGAAACATAATCAATAAATAATCGAATATTTCACTAATTCAGTTTTGTTTTGTTAAAACAGATGCAATATACGGTGTTGTCATTAGCGGTGCTATGGGTATGTCTTCTACCTGCACCTTCCTCAGGGATGATCGGGTTTGAATGTGGATTACCAACATCAAACATTACTACATTATCACTTCTGGAGGTGGACGAGTGTGATATACCCTCACCATCTTTAAACATCTCAACGGTTCAAATTCAATTGCTACAAATCAATGAATATGGATCTGTGCACGTTCATCAGTGCAAAATAGAGGTCGATAGAAGTGTTCGTAGATGTGGAATATTTTCACATACTAGTGACGTTATAAATGGAAAAGCTTCATATGTGCTCGAAGTTACTCGAGACACTTGCATGCGAATGCACGAGCTTGGGTCTTTTAAAATGGATGGGACTGTGATAATGGGAATTAAAAGTAATCATACTTTGAATTACCCTGTATTGTTGGCTGGACAATTAGGAGTGGATGGTACGTGTAGTGGTTCTTCCTACACGGATCCATTTGGAAGTTGGAATGAGGTGGTGGTTCTGTCCACGTTAAAAATCTCTTTAAGAGATTATCATACTTCGATAGCATTAAAAACAAATAAAGTATATCTGAAATCAGGAGTGAGGTGTGCTTTAGATAAGGGACAATGCATGGATATGGAAGGGGGATATACTTATTGGAATCCAATTCCAATGGACAAATGTGGTGGGAATAAGTATGGAGTTTTGTATGTTGGAATGGCAGAAAAAGGGGTAGATAAAGATGCAGAGATGTTATACACTGTGACAACATCAGATATTATTTTTGCTCTTGTGACACATTCTTCTCTTATAATTTGTGGACAAACTATAATTCGAACGGAGCATCCTAGACTCCTTATTCATGAAGTGAAAAATGGACGAATGTTTTTACCGAAACGACAAATGGACACAGTAAATATGGACATATACGCTTATGTAAATTCAAAATTCGTATACATTGAAAGACGTATACATACACAGACACAACAAGTTTATTTGGATCTTTTGACGCATAAATGTGAGTTGGAGCGAGAAATGTTGAAAAATCGTTTGGCTATTGCTACTCAAGCACCCGATGAGTTTGCATTTCAGTTAATGAAGGGACCGGGATACATGGCAGTAATATCGGGAGTAGTTGTACATATTGTAAAATGCGTGCCAACGGAAGTAAAAGTCAGACATGTGAATGAATGTTATACGCATTTACCAGTAACAAGAGGGAATGAAAGTTATTTTTTGACGCCGAGAACGCATATATTAATGAGAACGGGATTGCAAACTAAGTGTAATCGATTGGTTCCACCAATGTATTTCATCGATGAAGAATGGTACGGAATGATGCCGGGTCCAACACTGGTCTACCCTCCTGGAACGATGAAGCCCAACACCAAACCAACGTGGAAATACAGCAAGTCAAAAACATTAGCCACCAGTGGCATATATACAACTTTGGAATTAGAACAATTAAGAGAATTTGTTATGTTTCCGGCAGAACGACCAGCAATGTTAAATTCAGTAGTGAGAGGTATGATGGGAAAACCAATTGCTGCGCAGGGGGGATCTTTTGTTAAATTACTAGAAGGACCAGAATTAGAAAAATTGATGGTATCAACCTGGAAAAAAATGTGGGAAAATTTGATTGCATTTGGACATATTAGCGCAGGATTAATTGGAATAATAATGATAGCTCGAGTTATCAAACTTATCATAGACACAATTATACATGGATATGCATTACATACAGTTTATGGTTGGTCACTGTTTTTGATTGGTGCAGTATGGGATTCAGTAACAGGATTGTTATTACATCTAAAAAAGGGAACAGAAGTATCATCCAAACCGGAAACGAAAAGTGAAACAGAAGTAGGAAAAGATATAGAGGTAGGAGAGAGAGAGGTATCAAGAGAAACTGAGAGAAAGGAAGAGAGAGACGAAGAAGAGATCGAATCTAAAGAAAGAAATGATAGGTCCGTTCAAACAGAAAAGGGAACTGCGAATGCTTTGTATCCGCGTTTAAAATAAGTTGAAAGTTAAAGAGAGGAAAATTGAAAAAAAAAAATTTTGAAAAAAAAAAAATATATTTTAATTATTATTAAATATTGAATAAATTTATAATTAATTATAACAAAAATTACATCTCCAACTACTTAGAAAAGCATAAACTCAAAGTTAATAAACAATAAAGCTCGATAAACTAATAAAAGGTTGATGGAAACGTTAATAAGAGAGTCGGTAAAGGAGAAAAGAGTTAAAATGGTAAAAATAACGAAGGGTATACGTAGCATATAGGAAAAGCATATACGAGTATAGCATGTAACGGGGTAGAAAAGAAATACACGGGAAGATCGGGATAAAGAGGAGAGGCCGACGAATAGTCGCACAAAGCGGAGCAGCCGAGGATAGGCACTGCATGAGTATCGCGGTAGCGAACGCGCTACCCTCGGAGAGTCGAACCTCCGCGGGAGTTAGAAAAGGATGGTTGCAGCATAGGCGCCGCCACAACCAGTGGAATAGGATCAACTAACCCTCTGAGAGAGTTAGTTTTAAGGAAATACTGTATAGATGTTATAAAATCATTATAAAATATCGGGCCTTCCGCCACAGATATATTTCTAAATTTTATAAATATAATAACTATTTTTTTTTAAAGGCATACAGCCACTTATTTAAAATCTTTTTTTTTACGAGGATTTGAATACCTCGGAATATTTTCTTAGAAACTACAAGTTAAAATAAATTTTGAAAAAAAAAAAAAAAAAAAAAAAAAAAAAAAAAATGAGGAAAGAGGAAAGGAAAAACATATAAAATTAACAAAAATATCGGGTAAAATCAGTTTATTAATACAAGTGCATTAAGCACTTGTATTTATCAAGTAAAATATACATCTATTAGATTAAAATATTTGTGTTTATTAGGTTATTATATGTTTTATATTAGGATATTATATAAGAATAATAGATAATAATAAGCAAAGATTAAGTATAAAATAGATAATGTTTTTTTTTTTTCGCTCATAAACTAGCCATAATTAACCGTAGGGTTACCATCGCAACGGCATTCTTCGATAAACTCCCAACATGCATCACACGATGGGGGAGGGACCCATTCGTGGGGGCGCATAATGCGCGCAAATCGCGGATCTTCGTGAGGGAGATGTTCTATGTTTGGGTCCGGACGGAACCATGTCCAGTGCAAATACGCAGGTATGGGGGGGCCGAAGAGCGGAACGGTCCGACGAGAGCGTTTCCTAGGTGGAGACGCGTTGACGCACGAACAACTCCTTAAAAGGAGTTGGCAGTCCGAGCATCTCTCGGTTAAGTCCCATTCGGAGATGGGGATGATTTTTTTTAACAAACGTAGATGCCGGGGAAGAGGTAGTTGCGGGTCCCAGAGGACGGGTGACCGAGGATAAGGCTCGTTGCCAGAGCGCCGCGCTTCAAAAATTTCTTTCGCCTCGCGGATCCTTAGAACTCCCATTCTGAATAAAAAAAAAAAAAAAAAAAAAAAAAAAATTAGGATTAGTATCATTAGATTAACAAGGGTTTTACAGGATTTAAAAAAAAAAAAAAAAAAAAAAAACAGGAGAGAATTAGTATTAAGATGGGAATTAGATAGTAGGATTAGAACGATATTACGTACAGTAATACTTACATTAATGATGAATCACGGAAGTCGATTGACGATGACGTTGTTCGTGTGGACGTTAATTGCAGAGTGAATGAGTTGCTGAGAGTTTCACGCTTTTAAAGCACGAGATTTGCTTTGAATAATCGCTATCACTTTGGTCAGATGTCAGTCGAGGTATGATTCTTCGTAGTCGTTAAAAGGAACACACAGGAGTTCACTGAATAATTATAAGTTATTCTTTTGCACCTTAGCGTAAGACCGATTGTCTTCGGTAGCACGATATTACTGATAACGTGCGTAGCCATAACATCGGAAAGGGGCACCCGTGCAACACGGTTCAGTGGCCGAGAATGAAAGGATAGAGCGATTTAGTTAAAGAATGGAATAAAACTTAGAAATTTAATTGTTTATAGATGGAATAATAACGTGTAAAGCTTCATTTTGTTTCTTTGAATCTATATCTCTACCGAGATCGAGTGCCGTTCTTCGCACTCGTGTCCTTCGTACTCTCGTACTTTGAAGCGACACTCGTTTAGGGGGGGAGGTGTTACGTCCTCTGAATTAGTACATATATATATAGTAACAAATAATCAGCTAATGCGGTATTCATCCTTTTTTTTTACGTTATTACAACAATTAATTTTCTATTTAAATATCCTTGAGAGAACATATAGTTCCTCGGATATAATTTAATAAACATTTAAATTATTAAAATATTGAGATCTGGAGGGGCAATGCATGCACCTCTCAGATAATAATTAGCGAGCCGTGTGCAAAAGCTGAGCGAAGTCATTACTCAGTTATTGGCATCTTAACGTTTAGCCACCAAAATTCGAGCTATGTCTCGGATATACAGTATTTCCGGCGAGGACACCTGAGGAAAATCCGACGAGAATTCCTATGATAAAAGTCGAGCCGTATAGGCAATTTGAATCCTTCATCAACACGTGATCGGCGGGAGGTTTCTTATCGCTCTAACACTGCGAGCGATGCACCTCACGCACGTACACTACCGTGCAGCCAGAGAATCGGTGAGACTGTCTCGAAGGGACCGATGCACGGCTTGACCGTCATCGCGTTCGAGTGCAGCACCTCTCGGCGCATAAATTATAATATTTCAATAATCTATAAAATAAGTTAATAATTCATCAAACTATTCCAATAATAGGAAAAAACATTGCATTGGCTGAATAATAATCATTTACGGAAGTATCAATAGACTCACGCAGGAAAACACGTTGAAACCGATAATAAACAATAAAAACAGTGATAAAGATTGAGGAAACAAGATGAAGTTGAGAGAAGTAATTAAATAAATAAAAATTAAGTTAAACAATCAATAGAAAACAATAATAATTACTCGAGATAACTCATAAATTTATGATTTGATAAGCTAAAAGTTATTAAAATTCACGGAAGTAAATATCGAATAAAAAGTTTAAACATTTTAAAAATCACCAAATTAATTTTAGATAAAATTACGATAACATCAAAAATTACTTTTGATACAAAAAACATAGAAACTTCATTCAAATTTGTAAAATATTGTTATTTAAAATCTTGATTTTTGAAATAATCTTTTAAACATTTTAAATATTGTAAATGCGTTAAATTAAAAAATCATAAAAATTTAATCGATTGCACAGGTGACACTTGATCGATGATAACGGTGGAGGGAGGCTCGCGAGCGGCGGCGGCTCGAGACCGTTCGCAGGTGAGGAGGTCCCCCGCGTAAATTAATAAAATCAGGGCCCGCGGCGTCAGGAGCTCATTACCGATATTTTACGGACATCCTACGATAACTATTGTTACTACGAGTTTCAACGCAACCATTGTCTTCAAAAATCATCGAAGCTCAATATTAAATTTTTTTATCAGCGAATAAAACAAAGTCGCAAATACGTGTGCGGAAACGTGTAAACCCCTAATACAGTTCGAAACGGGGAATTGTCAGAACTTTAATTGACACTTATGACATTTCTTTTCGGGACTTTAAAAATTTATAACGGAAATTAAATTGTGAAACACAATCAACAGAACTATCGAGTGTAAACTGAAAAGTGTATTTGTGAGAATCGAAATTCAAATAAATCTCAACGATAAATTGAAATATTTGTCAAGTGTTAAATAACTTATTCCGAATTAAGTGAATTCGGTTGTTATCAATCTCATCGATAATTCTTCATCGTCAACATTCGGCATCACCAATTGGAAATCCTGTAGGAGGGAAGGAAGGACGAATCCACGTAATTTTCCACTACATACATCAACCGACTCCGAGAACCTTCACTCATTATTTAAATTTCATATCATTCTTCACTCATCAACGTAAGTTTTTCCCATCAAAACGCATAAATTATTTTGATAAATAATTCCGCACAATTAAAATCATAAATCAGTGCATCGATGGTATAAAAACAGAAGGATGTACCTTCTTTAAGACTTAAAGAGTGTTAGCCTTCGAGTTATATCCTCTGCCTTTGGTAACGAGTACCAAGGTAGCAAAGGGGGTGTATCGGGCCGCGATAGTCGCGAGCGCTGGTCAGCGACTTCGCCCGGATTGAATTACACTACGAGACGCATCGAGCGTACGGCGTCTTATCAGAGGAATTCCATAGTAAACACTTCTGTCATATGGCTACTACGCGCTTACTATACGCGTACGATATGAGTCGATGATTCTTTCCACGTGCAATATTCTTTCTTTTGCATCGACCATTTAAATCTTTAACACGGCGCACTCTGTACCCTATCCTGAGTAACTCTCCGAAAGGTCAGACTCAAAAAGGGAATAAGTCGGATAAAGCGCCTCAATGGTACAAAACGTGTAAAAGGGAATGTCTGGCGACGGCTGGGCGTATTAACGAGGAGTTTGAATAATAGAGGATATAGCACACTTTTCACTTATAGATGTATCAAGGAAATAGAATTAAATTGTACTTACGTTATTTGTTGAGATGATGCTGCTTGCGATGACGTGGATTGGTTGAACACAAATTTCACGCGATATTATGCCGTGATATTCGAAATTTATTCAAGAAAATAATTCAGGCAAATTCGAAAGTACAAAAATGAGATTTTCGGAGAGTACAAATGACTCGTTGGAATAAGAATTCGTACAAAATTGTCTTTTAACTATCGAGTAAAAGAAAATTCGATGGTGAAACGAAAGATGGTTTCGTTCCACGAGATGACTTGAGAATGGTAATTTGGTGAACTGAAGTAGCCCAAGAAAACTCTGGTTGCATGAAAAATGAATACAATTTTTGGAGATGGAAAGGGTTATCGACAAAATCCTCCAATAGGAGAGTTCCTCTATTTCTTTGTGGTCGCACAACGGACTCGCGATCTTTTTCTAGTATGGTGGATAACGCATAACGCGGTCTCTAACTCTATTTCTCTCGTCGCCTAGCCGGAGTATCATCCTACTTGTTGGATTTACCGATCCCGCGCTCGGTCTTACGCGCCTCCGTCTCTCTCTACTTGGTCTAGTTGCTTACGGGCCGGACTCCTAAAAATCTACTTCTGGTCTGCTCTGCACTGCTCGCGCCCTTTTCCGCGGCTTCTTATATGCTAGGAAATGAATCCAGAGGGGGAAGGAAGTCCCTCCCTAATCCTTGCCCGGAGCGTACTCCCCTGATGAGTAATCTCGCTCCTCGTTACTCTCCTCTCGGCCTGTTCGAAATTCTTGGATTTGCCGATTTCTCTTATTGTTAAATAATTGTGGATTTATCCATTTTCCATTGAATTTCAGTTTACATAATTATTTGCCTGACTTATTTGTAAAACTTAATATTAATGATTCATAACTAAATATTTAATATAATTGATATTCGATATTGTTAACGTATAGGAGAAGATATATTGTTACTGTTCGTGTTATGAAGGAGTTGAGCGGATCGGAGGAATAGATGCAGGGAAAATTAATTGCACAACGCGGATTAACGTGTATACAATCTCTGTATTTCAAAAACGTAACACAGTAAGTAATTTGGTTTGACAAAATAATAAAAGATAATATAGATGCGCCGGTGCGGCGGTGAGAGCGAGAGCGAGTGCGAGGGCTGGCGAAGGTAACCCGTCGCGAACTCATAAGCTACTGACTCTTTCTCGCGCGCTCGGAAAAAAGTAGCCTAGCTAGATACAAGGTGTTTGTGCCCTCCGAGTGTACACAAATCGTTGGGCGACAGGTCAGTGCCCCGAGCGACGCCGGAATTCCCGATGAATCCAAATTCGCCGAATATTAAAGGCAAGGGAGTACCTCACCTGCCCCGTGAGTCAGAGCGAGACGAGCGCGACGGCGAGAGAGAGCGCGCGCGCGATGCCTTCGACTCGTGTTGACGTCGCGCGAGAACAATAGCAGTGGCCGTGAAACTCGGAAGATACGCTACTACCCTAGGCCAGTGACTGCTGTTTTGGTCGGCGCGGGAGAAATGTTTTCGCCAGCTTCGATGTATCGAAACAGCGGCATACACCGATTCGCGAAAAGACTCTCGGCTTTAAAGACCCTCGCGATCAGCCGTTGCTATCCCGAACATTCCGCCCGCTTCGTCGAACGACGAATTAAATGGCGCCTTTTGCTGCGTTCTTCTCGCTCTTCTCGAAGTCCTCCCTCTTGGCGAGAACGCACAGCTTCACGACGGGCCTCTTCAACGTTGATGTTGCGGTTTTGACGGTGACGACTCGCACGTGACCGTCTCCTCCTGGATGCGCAGCGACGATGCGAGCGAGCGGCCACTTCGTGGGCGGTAAGATCTCGCTCACGACGAGGACGAGGTCTCCAACGCACAGCGGTGGCTGCGCGGTGCTCCACTTCGGGCGTGCCTGGAGCTGGTGCAGATACTCCGACGACCAGCGCCTCCAAAAACTGTCGCGCATCTGCTGGAGGTGTTGCCAGCGAGAGAGACGCGCTACCGGCACCTCTTCGAGCGATGGCTCGGGAAGGGCAGAGAGGGGAGCCCCGATGAGAAAGTGCCCCGGAGTCAGCGCGCTTAAGTCGTCGGGGTCGTCGGTGAGAGCGCCGATGGGGCGAGAATTGAGACACGCTTCGATCTGCGCAAGCAGTGTCGAGAATTCCTCGAAGGTGAGCGTTGTCTCCCCGATCACTCGTCGAAGGTGGTGTTTCACCGACTTCACGGCAGCCTCCCAGAGCCCGCCGAAGTGCGGGGCGGATGGAGGGTTGAACATCCACTCCACGCCATCGCTGGCGAGTGCGTTGGCAATCCGAGAGCTGCCGGCAGAGGCACCATCGAAGAGCGAGCGAAGCTCGGCATCGGCACCGACGAAGTTCGTGCCGCAGTCGCTCGACAACGTTTTGCACAGCCCTCGGCGTGACGTGAAGCGCTTGTAAGTGGCGAGGAAAGCGTCTGCTGAGTAGTCCGATGCAGCCTCGAGGTGGACGGCTCGCGTCGAGAAGCAGACGAATACTGCGATGTACGCCTTCGTCGATTTATGACCGCGTCCCTTCGACGTTCGGACGAGGATCGGCCCCGCGTAGTCGACGCCTGAGTGAAGGAACGGTCGTGAAGACGTTACTCTCTCCTTCGGAAGAGCTCCCATTAACTGCGACGCCGTCGCTGCACGAAAGCGAAGGCACCGGATGCATCTTCCGATGAGCGTCTTCACGAGCGAACGCCCTGAGAGAACCCAGAATCGTTGCCGGAGGGTCGCGAGAGTCAGTTGCGTGCCCCCGTGTAGAGTCCTTCGATGCGCGTCCTCGACGAGCAGCCAAGCGAGAGGAGACTCTCGCGCGACGATGATGGGGTGCTTCTCTTCTGCATCGAGGATAGAGTGCCTCAGCCTCCCTCCGACCCGCAACTGCCCGTTGCAGTCGAGATAAGGACTCAGTCGCGTAAGACGGCCTTTCGGGAGAGGCGCTCGCGACGAGAGAGACGTCACCTCCGCGCTGAAACATCGGAGCTGCTCGATCCTCACGAGACACGTGAGCGCGGCGGCGAGTTTGGCGGGAAGCAGAGTTGGCGAGTGCACGACGTCATTCGCGCTCTTCGTGCAACGAGCTCTCGAGTTCTTGGCGAAGCGGAGGCACCAAGCGACGACTCGTTGTAACCGATCGAGAGTCGAGTATCGTGTGAGGAGATCAGAAGGCTCCTCTCGTTCTTTCGATGCGACGAGCGAGTGAGCCTTCTGTTCACGAGCGTTGACACCCTCGTGCGACGATGACGCTGGCCAACTTCCGCGAGGAGCGAGAAGCCAATGAGGCCCTGTCCACCACAAAGGGTGATCACGAAGTTCTGAGGCAGTCACACCTCTCGACGAGCAATCAGCAGGATTATCTCGCGTGCTGACGTGGCGCCAGAAACCGTTCGGCAGTGCTCGCTGGATCTCCGAAACGCGATTCGCGACGTACGTTTTCCAGCGTCCCGGATGGTCGCATATCCATGCGAGAGTCACTGTCGAATCGGAGCAGAGATACACCGGGCAATCGAGAGCCAGTACGCCGATCACGCGCTTCGCCAGTTTAGCGAGAAGCTGGGTAGCACAAAGCTCGAGACGCGGGAGAGAGACCTGCTTGACTGGCGCTACCTTCGTCTTGGCAGCGACGAGCGCACCCGTGTGCGAGGATTCGACGACGAGGTAAACCACCGCTGCGTAGGCTCTCTCAGATGCATCTGCGAACCCGTGAAGCACAATGTTGCGCGGACCGGACTGTATATTGAGCCAACGAGGGACTCGAGTGTCCGAGATGCGAGAGAGCTGCTCGTAGAACGCGGTCCAGTCTCGACAAGCAGAGTCTGGCAGCGGCTCGTCCCACTCGAGCTTCAGCAGCCATAGCGACTGCAGAAAGATCTTTGCGCTTATCACGACGGGTGAGAGCCAGTCGAGAGGATCGAAGAGTGAAGCAATGGCGGAGAGAATCTTCCTCTTTGTCACCGGTAGCTGCGAGTGAAGATTCTTCGGCTCGAAGACGAAACTGTCGCTCGCGGCTTGCCACGAGAGGCCGAGAACGTGGAACGACGACTCAGCTGAGAAGTCGACGCTCGTGCCGACAACTCGGTGAGACGGCGAGAGGCGAGAGAGGACGTCGCGTGAGCTCGACGTCCATTTGCGCAGAGAGAAGCCGCCCGCCTTGAGCAACTCAACGATGTCGTGCTGTTTTTCGAGAGCTGATGCCACGTCGTCTGAGCCGGGGAGGACGTCGTCGACGTACACGTCGGCACGGAGAGCCTCGCTTCCTATAGGAAAGCGGTCCCTCTCGTCGATGGCGAGCTGCTGAACGACGCGAATCGCGAGGTACGGAGCACACGCGAGGCCGTACGTCACGGTGCAAAGCCGGTATGCACTCGGTCGCTCGCTCGAGCCCTTCCGCCACAGAATCCGTTGGAGGTCTCGGTCGTCCGGGTGGAGGCGAACCTGGCGATACATGTTCTCCATATCCGCGGAAAAAACGACAGCGTGTCTCCTCCAACGGAGAATGACGTCGAAGAGGTTCGGAAGAAGCAAGGGACCGACGTGGAGGCAGTCGTTCAACGAGACTCCGGAACTCGTCTTCTGCGACCCGTTGAAAACTACTCTGAACTTCGTAGTCTCGCTAGACTCCCTTATTACCCCGTGATGCGGCAGATAATACGCGTGAGGCGGCTCTGGAGCCTCCGAAGGCACGCGCTCCATGTGGCCGAGAGTCTCGTACTCCGTGAGGAAGTCGGTATACGCAGTTGCGAAGACTGAGTCACGAGAAGCCCGCTGCTCCATGCGAGCTAACACTCGCGAGGCAGCGGCGTACGAGTCACCGAGAGACGATGCTGGCTTCTTCACAGGAAGGCGAACGGTGTATCGTCCATCGGCCTCGCGAGTATGCGTTGCTGCGAAGTGCGCTTCGCATTCCTCCTCTTCGGAAGTGAGCGGCGGTGGCGACAGAAGCTCCTCCTGCTCCCAGAACCATTGCAGCGATAACGACAGCAAATGGTCGATCGAGAGCTGCAGACTCGCTCACGCCGGATTCTCGTTCCCTTGCGAGGATATGAACCCCGAGAGAATCCATCCGAGTCTCGTGTTTTGCGCGATAGGAGCGTCGGGACCCCCTCGGCAGACTCCAGGGAGGAGCAGCTGCGACATCACCTCCGCACCGAGTAGAAAATCCACTCGAAGAGAGGATGAAAAATCGGGATCGGCGAGACAGAGGCCGTCGAGGTGAGGCCAATGTGCGCCGGTCACCGACTGCGGAGGGGTGTAAAAGGTGAGCCGCGGAAGCACGAGAGCTCCGAACTCCAACTCGTAGCGTGCGTCGGTGCGAGAGGCTATCCTCAGCGACACGCGTCCTCGAGCTTGGAGCGATGCCTTGCCACCGATTCCTGTGATGACGACCGACGCGGATGCACGCGGGAGACTCAATCGCTGCGCGAGAGACTCTGAAACGAACGAGGCTTCCGAGCCCTGATCGAGCAACGCACGAACGACTACCGACTCACCGCCCGCCGTGAACGCGCTGACAACGGCGGTGGCAAGGAGAACACGCGAGGACGACGACGTCGTGAAGCACCGAGAGCCAACGGCTGCGACGCAGGAACTCTGTGATGAGTTTGAGCCTCCAGCGACCGGGAGCTGAGGCGAAGCGCCTCCAGCAACCCCCCGGGAGCTTCGCTCGAGTTCGCATCGTGCAGAAGCGTATGATGCTTCGCGTTGCACGCTTGGCAAAGCCTCTGCAACGTGCACTCGCGGACGAAGTGCTGGCCGAGACAATTGAGGCACCGTTTGCTCGCGCGCACAATCGCCTTCCTCTCCTCCAGGCTCTTCGCACGGAACCTGTCACAGCCACCGAGGTAATGGTCGCGCTCGCACGCAGGATACTTTCGAGTTGGTCGAGCTTGAAGCTTGAAGCGCTTTGACTCGAGTGCCATGCTTCGCCTCAGACTTTGCAGCGTTCGACGGAGTGTCGTGCGCCTTCGTTGCCGATGACGATCCCGAAGACTCGAGCGACTGGATAGCGCAAATGCGCGTCTCGAGGAACGTTTGAAGCTCGGCAAACGTCGACGGAGTCCTCTTCGAGCCGACTTGCATTTCCCATTCGCGACGGGACTGCTTGTCGAGCTTTAGCAGCGTTAGATACACGAGCCAGTCTCCGTATCCCTCGACTGGGCGACCGAGCGCTTTCAGGGCGGAAACGGCGTTGACAGTCCCGTTGAAGAGCGTCTTCAGCTCGGCGGAGGACTCACTGCGCATCGGCTGCAGCGAATAAATGTTCGCGAGCTGAGCGGTTGTCAGCAGCCGCTTGTTCTCATAGCGCTCGGTGAAAACTTCGGGAGCGCGATTTTCGGGAGCTGTTGCGCCGTGTGAGCGGAAGGTCTCACCGACTCCTCTCCTACCTTTCCTTTCAGCTGCCGCGCGAGGTCGAGCATCCTCCCCTTGTTGAGGAAATAGTGGTCCTCGGTTGTCGCGGAAACGTCCTGCGTGAAATACGCGCGCTTCTGATCGGCCGCAGTCGCCTCCGTCTCGATCTCCATGTGGGTCTCGCAGAACGATTCCCACTTGCTGTCGATCGAGGCGATCTTCGCTTCGAGGACTCCGAGCGTGATGTTCGACTGCCCGAGCCTCTTAAGGTTATCGATCGCGCGAACGATGTGCCCGGAAGTGCGCTCTTGACGCTGAATTAACTCGTCCATCGCGACTGCGGATTAATTCACCGACCCGAAGTGATTCGAGAGATTCGAAGAAGAGGATTGAAGCCTCTAAGCGACGAGTACGAACGCGCGACCAGAGTCTCGGCGAATCGAGAACCGGAGAAAACGACACCGCGCGCGAAAGTTAGGGCGAGAGGGCTTTTTACTTGAGGCCGATGACCGACGCGTACCGAGAGCCCGAAAACCGCGACCCACAGGCACACGAGAAAAGGCGGCGGCTGCCACACGCGTTCCTAATGTAAACACCCGCGGAGTCGGAATGTCTAAAAGTCTTACGGAATGCCTTTAAAGTCTTTAAAAGTCCGCACGGATTGCACTCTCCGCGAACAACTTCACTGAGTCTGCACCCTGCGAGGAACGCGCACTTTCCCGCTTGCTCCGATCCGGCTCGAAGGACCAGAAAATGTTATGAAGGAGTTGAGCGGATCGGAGGAATAGATGCAGGGAAAATTAATTGCACAACGCGGATTAACGTGTATATAAACTCTGTATTTCAAAAACGTAACACAGTAAGTAATTTGGTTTGACAAAATAATAAAAGATAATATAGATGCGCCGGTGCGGCGGTGAGAGCGAGAGCGAGTGCGAGGGCTGGCGAAGGTAACCCGTCGCGAACTCGTAAGCTACTGACTCTTTCTCGCGCGCTCGGAAAAAAGTAGCCTAGCGAGATACAAGGTGTTTGTGCCCTCCGAGTGTACACAAATCGTTGGGCGACAGGTCAGTGCCCCGAGCGACGCCGGAATTCCCGATGAATCCAAATTCGCCGAATATTAAAGGCAAGGGAGTACCTCGCCTGCCCCGTGAGTCAGAGCGAGACGAGCGCGACGGCGAGAGAGAGCGCGCGCGCGATGCCTTCGACTCGTATCGACGTCGCGCGAGGACAATAGCAGTGGCCGTGAAACTCGGAAGACGCGCTGCTACCGTAGGCCGGTGACTGCTGTTTTGGTCGGCTCGGGAGAAATGTTTTCGCCAGCTTCGATGTATCGAAACAGCGACATACACCGATTCGCGAAAAGACTCTCGGCTTTAAAGACCCTCGCGATCAGCCGTTGCTATCCCGAAAAGTTCGTAAACTTTTCTTATACGTATACGTATCCGTAAACTAATAATAAGAGTCGAGAAATGTGTATCATTTTATCGGCAATCATTTTATAATATTACTAGCTTTTCCCCGGGCTCGCGCGCTACGCGCGCTCGCTCGTCAATTGTAAACTATTTTGAGTTAAGACCCATTTGGGGAATATTTTTGCTTCTTTCTCCGCCGCCGACCACCGCTGCTGCCTCCTTCGAAATCTCCTTAGAGCAACTTAGAATATTTTGGCCTTCCCTCCCACGCTCCTTCCTTTCCCCCGAAAAATATTCTAAGTCCCTCTAAGGGGGACAATATTTTTCTTCCCCCCCCCCCTTCGACCGAAAATATTCTAAGTCCCCCTAAGGGGGACCTCCAGTACTGTAACCACTCCGAGAATTTAGTCCGTCCGTAAATTTAACTACTCCGAGAATTTAGTCCGTCCGTAAATTTAACTACTCCGTAACATTAGTGTCTCCGTGACTTTAACCACTCCGTGACATTAGTCTCTCCGTGACTTACCTCCCATCCTCTCCCACCTCCCTTAGAGGAACTTATTTTTTGCTCCTCACCTCCCCTCCCCTCCTCTCCCCTCACCATTAGAGGGACTTATTTTTTGCTCCTCGGCTCCCCTCCCTCCCCTCCTCACCCTCCACCCTTAGAGGGCCTTAGAATAGGAACGGCCGCTATGGCAACCGTTGCTATGGCAACCGTTGCTATGGAGACCGTTGCTATGGCAACCGTTGCTGTGGCAACCAGTGCTGTGGCAACCGTTGCTGTGGCAACCGTTGCTATGGCAACCGTTGCTATGGAGACGGTTGCTATGGAGACGGTTGCTATGGAGACGGTTGCTATGGTGACGTTTGCTATGGAGACGGTTGCTATGGCAACCGTTGCTATGGAGACGGTTGCTATGGCAACCGTTGCTATGGCAACCGTTGCTATGACAACCGTTGCTATGGCGGGGGTTCCCCTTAGAGGGACAGAATATTTTGGGCTGAGGCTCCTTTTGAGCGAGCGGGGGCGGAGTGGCGGGGGAGGGGTCGAGCGAGCGGGATCGAGGTGGCGGGGGTCTCGATTCCTGACACGGCGGCGGCGACAGCGGCGGTAACTTTATATATATAGAGAGATAATAATTCAAGTATTGGGTGTCAAAATATTATATGCCTGAAAGTTGAAAATATATCTCGGCTCTTGTACAAATTATTTTATTATTTGGCAAAACGTTTCATAATATTTCGAGGTATTGGTAGCATAACTGGGCCGATTTCTTGGGGCTTTGCCCCCCCCCCCCCCCCCCCCCCTCTTTGGGAGCCGTGCACCAGCTATTGCAAGTGCCTGGTAACAGTGCCGTCCGATCATCCTATTTCCTTATATGGACATTCCGGAACTAATGTTCCGTTTTCCCGGGCGAGCTGTAAAATTCCCCTCTTTCGGTGTACATGATGATCTTCCCCTATCGTCGTGAACTAGCCTTGATATTATGCGACTTGGCTTACGCAAGTCGTTCCTTTGCGGGCCCCTTTATCTTTACCGCCTGCCTTTTCTAGCTTAATTTCTGTCTTTCGCGGCGTGTCCTGATCATACGTTAAGTGATATCGGAAAAGTAATAATTCCATGTTAAAGGTGGATTATTCCCGAACATTTTGGTATAAACCGCGGTTTCCTATTTTGCATTATAAATCGAGGGGAAACCGAATTCCTTTACGCGGTGTACGTTTTTCGCTCCAAATATTTTGTTGCTACTTGTTTTATAAATTTCCCATAAACGGCATATAATTTCGGAAAAATAATAACAGCGTTAGATTAGTGGAATATTCCTGATTAATTTGATATAATTATCGGTTCGTAATTTTCCTACCATAAATCGAGAAAACGCAATCCATGGAATAAATTTTTGTTCTTAATTTCCGCTTTAACGGTAAGCATAATCGGAAAAATAATAATTATATTTTATAGAGAAAATCTTCCTTAAAATGTTGATGTAATTAAAATGTTATTTTTTTATTCTCCCTATGGTAGGGAGCCATTTCTTTGCGCGCGGTGCATTGGTATTTTAAAGTGAACTGCATCTTCTCTTTCGGGGGGGTCGAACCGCTCGCCCCCTCATGTGTCACCGTTGAGGCACACTTGTCATCCATTCTATGTCCTACCGCAATTCAGTTTCGGTGGGTCGTAACATTTTTACGACTGTCTTTCCTTAAATGTTTAGCCTGGCAACGTGACTTTTCGGTCTTACTAGTTTGTTATCTTTTGATTTTCGGGCAATTTTTTATTTTTCTTCAACAGTCGTATATTATATTAGCTGCAATTAGAGCGCACTTTACGGAGTTAGTGGCCCCTTTATTCGTATCAAATTCCATGGCTTCGCACAAATTTACGATCTGGTCTCTGTTTAGTTATAATTTATTTTTGGTGTATTGACTGTATTTGATGACTAAGCTATACCGAATATTATTCCTATGATTTTGAATATTGTCGATTTCGAATTTATATATTAATCGCGTTTGTCGATAAATCGTATTGATTAATTTCCCTAATATCCTGGACAATTTTATTATCTTTGATTCAATTCATACTATAGTTGTTTTTTTTTATTAAGTAGCTGCCGAAATTTCATCAATCATTTTTATCGTTTTTCGTTAAATGTTAAAAAGCGTGTGGGAGTATGAAACGTATTTTAGAATTGTTGATGAAGAAATTATTTCTTTATGATGATGAATGATTAAATGGTACGAGGGATGTTCTGATCGCGTGACCTACATATTCAGGAATATTACGCGACGTTGTTCGGTGTTCAAATACCGAAACTAAGTCGATGGGCAGGGTTAACTTCCATACATAAGGTAATGTAGATTCCCTTTTATACGATGGAAGCCCGTTAGGGTATTCGGCTAGGAAGACTCCAACGGTCTAGCCGCAGGGTAAAAGCTTGGATCGATGCTCCTTGGGCCATGCTCCTTGGGTCGATGCTGCGGTCGATCGTATCGACGTCGGCAGCGGAGTTCGCTGTTTCACCAAGGGTAGTGCGTGTGTCGAGGGGGATTCAAACCTCTGTCCGCATCTATCTCGTGTGGTAAATAATTCTATTTCCATCTTTTACCCATGTAAATTTTAATTCACACGACGAGTATTTGAGATCTCATTGGAAATATTTTCCAGAGGAGATCCATTCCTGGAATATCGTTCAGCGATCGATAAGAAATATCACTCCTTTTATGAGTTTAATGATAATGAATAATGTTTGAATTTTGTGAAATGTAGGAATTATTTTGGAAGGAACAGATTTGCAAATACTATGAAAAAATAAGCAGAAATATAAGTTGCGAAAATTATTATTAATAAAAGAAATAGAGAGCGTTACGTGAGGACGTAACAGTTAGTTAGTAGGTGAGACGTGTTATATTGTGGGATTTGGTTCGCTCGGTATAGCGATTCTGGAAAGAGGGTAAATGATTAAAGAAACGAATGTGTGTATTTTTTTTTTTTAGGAAAAAAAGAACGAGTTTCGAGTGTTGTTTACTTTTTTTTTTTTATTAAATGCAAAAAAAAAAGTTTATATATATATAAGAGAATTGACAAAAAGGAAAAAAAAGGTAATAACAATGGTTCCAAAAAAAAAATTGAGAAATTTAATTGTGGTTATATTTTAATTAGTTATGTTTTTTTTTTTTATAATTGATTATTATAAGTAGATTATGGAATATTATTATAAAAGATTAGGGTAATATAGTAGTATTTTATATAAATGATTAATGTTTAAGTAGTTTATATTTTTAGAGTAGTTGATATATATATAATTAATACGTGTATCTATAGTGTATATATGATTAATATGTGTATCTGTAGTGTGTACGTCCTCTTTAGTTGTCTGGGTCTGTCCTTTTAGGTTTGTTGTCCTTTCGTCCCAGGGTTTCTGTTAGGAAGAGTTTTGCCCGTACGTGGTTCGAAATTCGTCTGAGTACTTCTATTGGTTGCTGGTAAATCCAGTCAACCACCGTCTGTTCAGTCGATTGTATCGTCTTTTGGGTTTCTTGTACGTCTGTAGGTTGTTCCGTCATCGGTAGGGTCTCTTCCGAATTGTCCGATTTTACGTACGATTCTAAATCTGTCTCTGTACTGGGAAGGGGCGGAGGGGATCCAGGTGGGGCTTTGGGGTTGTAAATTATGACGGAAGGGGAAGCTGGTCCGTCTGAGTCCGTTTCTGTTTTTATTTCCGTGTCCGTTTCGTTCTCGTCTGTTTCTATCGGTGTTGTGTTTGTGTGTGGTGGTGAATTTGCTGTCGGTGTTGTGTTTGTGTGTGTTGGTGAGTTTGCTGCGCCGAATTTTTGTCGTATTTCCCACACCGGGAAGCGGGGTAGGGTTTCTCCTTTTAGAACGCGGAGGATATATTCGGAGCACCAAAGTAAGTGCTCGCACATGTCATCCGCGTTTTTTGCAGAGCGGGCATGCTTGGGACTTCCCGCCCAGGCTCTGCATCTGGGCGTTTAGATATGATAAGCAGTCCCCGATGTGATCCCAGCATTTCTTCGCTGTCCCTACATTTACAGCGCAAATGGGGCACTGGAACACTCCGCTCATTTTGTTGTTACTGTTTGAATTAAAAAAAAAATAATGATTTGTTAGACTTATACCAAGTGAAATTATGTGACCCTTGTTAGCACAAATGTTTTGCGTGTACATGCGTGTATGTGTGAAGTTTCATTAGTAAATCGTGCGTTTTACCCAATGGCTATATAAATGTATAAGGTAATGAGGATAAGATGAAAATGTTATCGCTTAGCGTTTTTTTTTTGTTAAGCTATGAGATGCGGTTCTATGGCAATTCGTCTCGGTTGAGGTATGTCAATGCATAAACTGGTTTGTGTTCTATTTGTGCCGGCGCTTCGGTGATAACAGCTACCTCTCGGCTGGTGGTTGCCGTACGTTTACTTGTTTCGATTAATTCTATAGGTTGTCGATAATATGAAACGACCTTATTCTGTGGTTCGTTTATAAGTTTTTGGTGTTTTTGTTTTTTGCGTTTTGCTAAGCATGATAGTATTTTAAGGAAACTCGACATTTTACCGAATAGTGAGAATTTCCAGCCGACGGTTACTAATAGTATGATTGTGCCTAAGGAGATTCCTCCGTATTTGAATATAGATTCTAATGTTGAGACTCTGTGACCTAAATAATGAGTTGTTGATATCTCTTTTGCTTTGACGATTACGGCTTTTAATGCTACCTCGTTTTGGGTTAAGTCATCATTGACTGTATCTAAGTTTGAAAGTCCTGTGAGTGTTTCCGTTTCCGTTAGGATCTCTGTTATGTTTATATTTTCTATATTCGCTATTGATTTTTCGATCATTCCGGTTATATTTAATACAGAAGTGTGTGGGAAATCTGTTTCGATTGATGATGTTATTTCTAACGTCGGTGTCAATGTAGTCGTACGTGTTTTGACTTGACAAAATGGTTCAATTTGAATGATTCCGGTGTTGATTATTGTTTTTATGACTGAGTCTCGGTTATCGCAAAGAAAGTATAGTGTCTCGGTTTTTGGTGCGGCAAACAACCATGCGTTAGCGTTTTGGATTTTTATCCAATGTGTTTGTTTTAGAGTTTTTAGCCTAATGTCACATGTCTCGAAGTTTTCGAACTGAGGATTTACTATTAACTGAACTTCGCATTCAGATTCGTCGTTGATTTGTTTTATCTGGTACGTTTGTTTGCAAATATATTGATTTCTAGTGAGTATGCACTCGTCTAGGTTTTCTATATTGAAATAGTTTCCGAAGGTATTCGAAATAGCTGTATATAAAATTGCTGGTTTGATATATGCGAATGTTGAGTTTTTTGTTGGTGAGGGCTGACGGATTGGCAATGATAGGTGTTGGTACAATTTGTAGATTGTTTGGTCCAAAAGAGGGATTTTGATTACGTAAACTAGTCATTCGCCGTTATTGAACACGCTTAGATCAGATGTTTCCATTAACTCGGGTATATGCTCTGCGTTTATTGGTACTGGAAATTCTGTGTTGGGTGAAGATTTTTTTATCGCTTCGGCGCTTAATAGGATTTTCTTTGTAGTTAATAGTTTGGGATGAATTTGACCGATTTTTGCAAAAAGAACTGCGTTGGTGAGTATCTCAATATCGAGTTCTAATTCAGTTAGATTTTCCTCGATTTGGGTTCCGAATTGAACTGCTCTCTGATTTAATTCGATGACATGAACTTCCTCTCCGAGTGCGATAACTACTGTGTTTAGTTTTTGCATTTCCTCTTTTACTTTTTTTTCTAAGGATTTGATGTCCTTTTGGATTGTGTCAAAGCCTGATTTTACTATGTGCGTTTGGTTTTGTAGAATTTCTGTGAGTTCTAATGTTGTGTTTCCTAAAGCTTCTATCTGCGAATTTATTCTGTCAGCGTCTTCGCTGTCCATAGTTCCAAAAAGATTTTATTAATTTTTGCAACGAACTCAAAAGGTGCTCGTTTCTTCCGACTAAGTGTAGTTTGGGTTTGTGACGAGGGGATTAGTTCCGCTAAAATTCTTTCGGTGCTTTCGAGGGTGTCCATTCGCGAGAGCATGGATGATAATTGTCCTTTTATGTGGCATCGCTTTCCCAGCGCTGAGCAGAATTGAACTGTTGCCAAAAGGTTTTCTCGTATTTGTAGGCGTCTGGTTGAAAATCCGCGTGTATTGATGTAAGTTACTAATGTCCACGTTGTATGATATGATCGGAGTCTACCCAATGGTTCCGAGTATAGATCTGCGTTTTCCGTAAATGAAGTGATCCTGAAAGCGTCGTTTGGAGTCGCCTTCACGAAAGTGGCGTGACATCTGCAACATATGCCATTTTGATCTTATCTACGTGAACTGTTCGAAGTTTTTTATCGATTTGTAATGTGACGTTACGATTGTTTTCGTGTATATGTATAATTTTGTATGGG
This sequence comes from Buathra laborator, assembly GCA_934046635.1. Taxonomy (NCBI): domain Eukaryota; kingdom Metazoa; phylum Arthropoda; class Insecta; order Hymenoptera; family Ichneumonidae; genus Buathra; species Buathra laborator. The sequence goes on from CAKOHB010000040.1 coordinate 1,365,717, forward strand.
CCTAACCAATCTTTGTCAAATTTACTTTCTTTTCGCTCGTTACTCTTTTATCGTAATATTTTTTGTTACGTTCTTTCGCTCGTATCGCCTTTTCGAAGGCTAATTGACTTGACTTTCTCATGTTTCGATTCAAATCGATCATGTAGTCGTCGTAAGTTATAGTTTTCTCGAGTGGTGGAAATTCTGATGGTGTACGGGCTTTTCTACCGAAAACTAATTCGTATGGAGTAAATCCTGTACTTTCGTGAACGCTAGTGTTATACGAGAATGTCGCAAGAGCTACTACCTCGTCCCATTCTCGGTTAGTTGTTACAAAATGTTTTATGTACTCCTTGAGTGTGTGGTGACTGCGTTCGATGGCGCCATTAGATTGTGGGTGATACGCTGTTGTTTTTTGTTGTTCGATTTGGAAAAGCTGCGCTACGTTTTTTATTGTGTCCGACATGAAATTAGTACCTTGATCCGTTCGTATTGCACGCGGTGCACCGAAAGTTGATATTAATGATGCTGTAAGTGCTTTGGCTACATCTACGGATGTTTGATGTTTTAGCAGGACTGCGATACTAAATTTGCTGAATAAGTCAATCATTGTTAATATGTATACGTGTTTGTTTTTTGTAGGGTGTAATGGTCCCACTATGTCTATTGCCACTTTGTCGAACGGTACCGCGGGTGTGTCTGTGATAATCATTGGTGCCTTGTTTTTTACTCTAACTAATTTGTCTTTTTGGCAGACTATGCAATATTTGATGTGCTCGTTGACGTCGTTTCTCAGTCCTTGCCAGAAGTATTGTGACACGATGCGTTTGTATGTTTTTGTTACGCCCTGATGACCTCCTACTGCTGATCCGTGGAGCTCTTTTATGATGTTTTTACGCTGTTCGTCGGGCGGGACTGTCACGATGCCCTCGCAAAGAGTGATCGCTATATTTGTGTTGAACGCTATCGAACGTATGTAGGTTTTAATGGTACTCCATTGGAATGCATCGATAATCCCTGGATCTTTCGAGATCGTGCAGGAAGTAATTTTCCTTTGTTGTAGAATTTTTATCAGTGCTTTCAAATACTTTTCAATCATGATCGCGCTTGTCGTATGTGATTGTTTCCCGATGCAGAACATGGAGATGTAATGTTCTGCACCGATTTCGGTTATTATTATGTTTCCGACGTGTGGTTGTTGTTGTAGAAACGTGTTTTTGTCGATTTTCCTTTTTTCGACGAGTACTTTAGCGACCATAGTGTCCATGGCGCAATCGGCTGACAAGAAATGTGCCAATGTATCCTTCCTAGCCACGATGTTCTCTTGTGTTACCGTGATGTTATTTTCTATTTGTACGTCTTCCGTTATTATCGGTCCTCTATTTTACGATGTTAACTATTTTCGATGGTACCCTGATAGTTGGTAGTTCGAATCGCTGTCTGATTCGTAATTGGAAGACGTTGTCGAGGTGTTGTCTCGTGTATTTAGGGGTTGACTATTTGGAATAACGGACGGGCCTGCGAAGTCATCAAACTCCGGGGTATAGTCAGGCAAGGGTTGGACGATAGGTGATTGTTTTTTAGGGATCGTCGGTTTCTCTACTTGCTCTGTGGTGTTTACTATAGGCGGAGGATGTTTTTCTGGGCAAATTTCCTGCCGTAGCCGTGATTTTTTACTTTGGCTTGAACGCTGCTGTTTTGGTCGTTTTGTGATTTTTTTCCTTTGTGGGTTGGGGCTAAAGGTGGTTTTTTAGGTTTTGATTTTGATGCTTTTTCCGTTGGGTTTTGTTTCATTGGGGAATGTACGATTATTTGAGGGTTTTCGGGATCTGAAATTACTGTGGATTCGGGTTGGGTTACTTTTTGGTTTGTTGGGGGATCTCCTATTGTTTGGGATGTTTCGGAATCTGAAATTATTATGGATTTGGGCTGGGTTATTTTTTCCGTTTTTTCCGCTATTCTTTTGCTGCGTCTTGTTGGTTCGCAGTGTACCTTCGGTTTCCTGGTACGTTTAACTACTTTTTTTAAGGGGTTTTTAGTTGGAGATCTAAATATTGGAGTCACTACCTCCTTATCGGTTGCCTTGTCTCGTATCTCCGATGTTTGAGGTTGGGCAACCTCACGAAAATCCGATGTTGTTGGTTGTGGATTTCGTTGTAGATCTTGTTGAATGCCCGTAGGTGACCTAAATGTTGGTTCAGGTTGTGGTTCGCTACCGATCTCGTCGTCGGTTGAGTTCTGAATGCTCATTGACAACGGTTCGACTTCGCGTTCCATCGGGATTCCATCGATCGATTCCATATCTATTACCAATACGTTTTCCGTAGTTAGTTCCATGTCGCTTATATAATTGTCCTGATCATTATTTTCGTACCGCTTAGGGTTATTTTTATGCCGCTTTGGGCTATTATTGTGTTGCTCCGGAATATTTTCGTGCCGCTTTGGGCTATTATTGTGCCGCTCTGGGCTATTTTCATGCCGCTTTGGGCTATTGTTGTGCCGCTCTGGGCTATTATTGTGCCGCTCTGGGCTATTATTTTTGTTTTTATTTGCGCTTATGTTTTCCTCCTCTTCTTCTAGCTCCGTCGAGCTATCTTCCTCTACGGTTAGGAAATATCGGCCAGTTATTCCTTCATTTTTCCAAGATCGTTTGCCAGTACGTTTTTTGGCTCGCTCATCTTTGGATGAGTTCTTGGTTTGTTCTCTGGACACTCTATCTTGTGTTTGCGCTCTCCGCGATGGTGTCCATAGTTCCAAATTTTTTTTCTTTATGGAACTCCTGAGTTCTCCTTCGTGGTCAGACGGTTCTGATAGTGGTGTCTCGTCATCGATAGACGAGTCTATTATTGGTTCACTCTCCCTAGTTTTTGTATTTGTCGGTATATGTTCTGTTTGTTTTGTTTCTGACGTAGTTTCTTCCGGTGGTTGCGATATTACGTTCGGTTCGTGCTCACTTGGAACAACGTTCGGTTGTTCTGGAGTTTTAATCACTTCCTCGCTTTGAGGTTGTTGATATGCGGCTTGATTGTCGTCTGAATTATCAACGTCCTCTCGCGTAGTTTGTTTTTTTCTCGGTGCTGGATTACCAGAACTCTCGTCTGTCGATGAACGATACCGCGGTTGAGAAGTTTTGTTAAGTATCATTTTCGGTTTTTTAGTATCCGGTTTTATGCAATCTTCTGACGAGTTTTCGCGAGGCCTTATTGGCATTATATCGACGGGGTTTCTCGACAGCGCATCGGCAACTACGTTTTGTTTGCCTGATTTATGACGAACTTCGAAGTCGTACCCGTTGATTATAATTAGATTTGGCTTATTTATAACGTAGGTGAGCGCTCTGTTGTCGGTCACCAATGTGAAATGTTGGCCATATAGGTATGTGTTAAAGTATTGTACTGCGTCGACTATCCCAAGTAGTTCCTTTTTCATTGTGTCATACACAATTTCGGGCCTTTTTAGGGCTCTTGAAAAGAATCCTACCGGATGATCATAATCGTCCTAGATTTGACTCAGAACCGCACCCAACGCACAATCAGACGCGTCGGTCGTTAGTGTATACGGTTTGTCAAAATCAGGGTAAATGAGGATTGGTCGCTCTGCGACTTTTTGTTTTAGGAGGGCGAATGCTTGTTGACACTCGTCCGTCCAATTAAACTGTTCGTTTTTGCGTAATTGTCGTGTTAATGGAATGGCGATTTTCGCGAAGTCGCGAATAAATCGTCGATAATAACCTGCAAGTGCTACGAATTGCTTTATACCCTTTTTGTTCGTAGGTGGCGGAAAGCACAGCACTGCGGTTATGTTTCGTTCGTTGGGCCTTACTCCCTCCTCGGAGATTATATGACCCAAGTACGTTACCTCCCTGTTAAGGAAGTGGCCCCTATCGACGTACCCAACCTTGCCGTGGTGATAGGGCTTGACAGACTATGTACGCTATGGTGTCCCAACGAGAGCGTTGTCTCTTGGGACAAACCCTCCGCGGGTTCCAGAGGTCGAGTCTACTAATAGGGTTCACCGGGATTACGGTTTCTTTTCGAACGTCACTACCGTAATCCTGGAAAGGGCGTATCACCTGTTACGTCCGCTGCTTCCTTCGAGTCGCAGAAACATACAGGTACCACGGGCTTGAGTGCCGAGCCAATGGTCAGCAAGGTGATTACTGCAGGATTGCTCGACCAACGGCGCAGACGCACTCTAGGGAAGGTCCGCTTCGGGCGGAACCCCCATCAATGAGAAAAGGCTTCTGCCGGTCGCTTGCGGCCGGTGTTGTCCTTTTCAATGATTATTTTTGCCCTTTATGAGGGCAAAGGGGGAACGTGGTGGCAGTGCTGAATTTCAACGGAGGGAAGGCTAAAAGAGAAATAGGCCGGAAATCCTGCTGCAATAAGAAGGATAGATAGATGTCCGGCACTATTGTGCCGGTGGTTGCGCATGCTCTTAAAGGGCGCGATCTTCGGATCATCGCAATAGTCGCAGGTTTACGGCCTGTCACTTTCACATTAGTTGTTAAGGAAGTGGCATTTGTCGGTTTGGAGAGTTAGTCCCGCTGCGGTCAGTCGTTTTGCTAACCCTCTGAATTTATTCCCGTGATCTTCGATATCGGTCGCATAGATCACTATGTCGTCAAAGTATACAAATAGGTCTGTGCCTTGGAGTCCAGATAGCACTACGTCCATGAGTCTTTGGAACGTCGCTGGTGCGTTACGGAGTCCAAATGGCATACGCTGATATTCGTAGTGCCCATGCGGTGTCGAAAAGGCTGTTTTATGTTTGTCGTCTGGGTGCATCGTCGGTATCTGATGGAAACCAGATGCTAGATCAAATGTTGAAAAATATTTCGCGTTGCCCAACTGGTCCAGAATATCTATAATATTCGGTAGTGGGTACGCGTCTGGCGTTGTTTTTTCGTTCAGTTTTCTGAAGTCAATAACCATTCGCCATTGTTTGTTTCCTTTCGAGTCTTCTCTCTTGGGTACTATCCAGACTGGGGAATTGTACGGAGAGAGAGACGGTTTGATTATCCCCTTATCGAGCAAGTTTTTGACTTGTCTTTGTAATTCGATTTTTTGAGTTTGCGGGAAACGATATTGTTTGACATTTACTGGTCTCTCGTCCGTTGTTTGGATCTCATGACTGATGACTGTCGTGGATCCGAGAGTGTCTCCTGGAAGGTAGAATAAGTGTTGGTATTCACTGACTAACTGGAGTACGTGATCCCTTTCGGTTTTGTTAAGGTGATCACGCTGTAGTAATTTTTTCAATTCTTCCAGCCTATTTTTATCTCCTGATTCGTCCTCTGTCTCGATATCAAACGGAAGATCTGAGATCTGCTCGAACGGGTGTAATTGTAATGGGCGGAGAATGAGGTTGATTTCGCACGTGTTAGCGTTCATGACGCAAAGGTACGCCATGCCATTGTTGTTTTTGACAATTGCGTGACCCATGTATATGTTTTCTCCTGCTTCGATTCTCGATATATACCCTTCCTCAAGATCTGTTGGTCTCAGTCGTACTGGGATGGCAACCTTAGATCGAGGGAGTAGAGTTATTCGTTCGAGTGTTTCGAACGGTATTGTGTGGTTTGCAAATTTAATGCATGATTCGCTATAGAGGAGGTCCGCGGGAGTGTCTCTAAAGAACACATCGCCGAGAATAGAGTCCTGCAGAATCGGGAAATCGATCCTCGACTACTGCAACGTTCAAAGCGGTAAGAGCGTCGTGCGTGTTCGGTTTGAGGCCAGAGATTCAAAGGGGCAAATTGAACTCGCTATCGGGGGGACGGCGCGTTTCGCGTGCGGGGCTCGCGTTCCCAACTTGTTCGGGGAAAATTCGTTTGTGCGATCATCAGTTCACGATAGGAGTCTTGAAGGGTTCTCTTTTCTTTTCTTTGCTGTTCTTTTATTTGATTTCCTGACTATCTTGTGTCTCTTCGACTTTTTTTTTTATGTTTAGACTATTGTAATTTGAGTATTTTGACTTCCCTGGATTTTCTATATTTTATTACGTTGAGTTCCTTTCTTTTGTATCTCTTAACTCTGTTTCAAATCCGCGAGAGAGTCCGTTAGGCTAAGTTCTCGCGTAACGGTCAATCGCAAGGGCGGTTCGACCTTCGATCTTCGCGACGCGACGCTCTCATGTCGCGGTCGCGCGATATTACGCGAGATCTCGGTGATCTATTGGCGTGCGATTGAACGTATGGAGACGGGCGTAAATTATTTTTGTATTGGAACGTCTTTATTAACAAGAACATCGGAAAGTATTAATTAGTATTATTAACGAACCGTCGGAACAAGAATTAACGCTCTCGAGACAGTACGGAGCCCGCAAGAATTATTGTAACGGTCATCAACGGGAGGCGGACTAGTTGTCGCTTCACGACCCCGCTCCCGAGATCATTTGGGTAGACGAATAAAAGAAACTTATTAATTGTGTTCCCGAGATTGATTCTTCCGCTCGCGAGAGCGACTCGAACCACTCCCCTCTACCATCTTCCCGGGCTGTAGCTAGCCGAGCGTCAGATCAAGGAAACGGCCGTGTCGTCGAAATAAATTTGTCGCGAGAATTCCGGGTTCTCGCGACTGGCGCCCTTACGACACGACACTCGTTACAATTTTTGTAATCGTAGCGAGTTATTGGGGAAATCGGTTACAGTGGATAGAGGTGGGTTTAATTATACGGATTAATTGTAATTTTTGTCGGCGTTAACCAATCGGGAGTCGCGCATTGCATAAATGTATTGCAAGAGAAAAAAAATTTTTTTTATTAATTTTGGAAATACAAATTTATATATAATTTTTTTTTAATTGGCAACCATTAGAAAATGAAATATATTAAAGCAAGATTTCCCTGTGTCGCATGCAGCGGTCGTACGCTCGTGACTCTGCTGCGTGCGCGACAAGGACGGCGCTACACGCTTTTTGCGAGTCGGCGCTCGTTACTCGCTTTTGTTGTACCGCGGAACCCCTGTACTCGGTACACGGGAGTTAGTAATAGTAGTTAGGAGTAGTAAAAGAATAAATGGGAAATATAAATATGGAATATAAGTATAGTATCGGATTCCTTGCGACATGTGTACTCCATATACACTGTCGAGATACAAGGAATTCGAGTGGCACGCGCCTGAGCGCAAACCAAACGCATAGTCAGCAGTTTCGCGAGCGAGGCCTCCTCGTCGAGCGTCCGATTGCGAAACTCATCAAACACCTGAGTCGGCTTTACGCAATTCGAGGTAACTCCGATCTCTGAATTCATACGGTAATTGGGGTAAAAGATATTTAACAAAAGATGGTGAAATGAGAGCATCGAGACGATGCCCATCGTTAAGGGAATCCGCTGAGTCAAACGCTCCACTTTACGCTCGGTAAAGTGTGGCGCGAGCTCATGATAAGTAATAACAAAAATATACGAGTTGACATCGATCTCCGTTCATATAAAGGGAACAGAGATCGAGTGTCAGACAGTTGTTAATCGACTCGTGAGCTGTACGTTTGGTCCGGCAAGATCTAAGGTAATAGTCTTGTTAATTGAAACACGTAGAAGTGTGTAAACTGTGTGAACTGTGTGAACTGTATGAACTGTGTGAACTGTGTGAACACCACGTGTGCGAGCTGTACAACTATTCCAAGGGAATATTGGAGCATATAAACTGTATCTACGTGTAAGACTTCTAACGAATAAAGTATTCCTTTGTTATTAACCTCCGGTTCAATTCTTACTTGGGTTCCAACCCTTGACTGGTAATCCCTATAACATAATATCGGAGCGAATCTCCGATATCACCGACTCAGAGTAGCTAACTGGGCTTCGGCGGCATAACACTTTCGAAGCTCGTTTTTTGTGTTTTTTTTTTTTCACACTTATATTAAGAATTTTAAGGTACTTACATTGCTGCCACGTAGTAAACAGTGCGTATTTGCATGGATTTTGTTTTTTCCTTTTTTCGGGTTTTTTGTTGATTTTTTTTTGTGTCGCTCTCCCTTCCTTCCTTCTGTTTTTGTGTTGTTGATTTTTCGCTTCTGTTGAGCACAATTTTTTTTTTTTGATTTTCACTGTTGTGTTTTTTTTTTCACTGTTTTTTGTTGTAACGTTTCGCTGTTTATTTTTTTTTTTTTGGACACTGTATCTAAAAACGAGAGGAAAGAAAAAAAAAAATAATCAAAATTTCACTTGTCGCGGACGCAGATTTTAGTTCGAACACTTCTGACACCATGTAATGGATAGCCAGGTACGCGGATAATTATAGTGACATGAAGAAGTCGAGATTTGAATGAAATACTGAATGCAAGTGTTTTATTAGTCGTAGAAATATATAGGGAGAGTGTACCGTCTAACACTGGTGATGGTCGGAGATGAACTGAATAATTAACTTTACATTCTTTTTTTTATAACAATTACACACATAGCAGCAGACATATCTTATAGATCGAGAAGCAGGCACGATTCACGAAATCGTAGTCATTCACATGATTCAGAAGACAGAAAAAATGCCGCGATGTTTCACGGGATTGCTGCAATTCATACTATCATAGAATCAATTCACGCAATAACACTTCATCAGATCGGCACACTTATGCACATAATTGTCGAGACGATTCACGCGACAGAAAACACAAAACAGTTTCGCATAATAGATATCTATGCACCACAAACCACAGAATAGATTCACGTAATCGATATTCACGCGACAAAAACGACAGAGCGAATTCATACGACAGACATTCAAATGACAAAAGCTTTACAACAAACTCACGTCAGAGACCCAGAGTTAATTCAAGTGATACAAAACGAGATAAATCACACAAAAGAAACAAAGAAAATGATAACTCAAAAAACTAAAAGAGAGCCTCGTGCATAAGTGCGACGCGAGACAAATTGAAGTGCACTTTGCAGAATGCAACCTAGTCTCGATTCCGCCCCGAACAAAAATTCTCATCCCTGTGCGAATAAAAAATACGGCTAAACAGGGCTATATCTCTCAAACGAAAACAAAACCCGTAGTGTATTTGGGAAACGCACTTGTAAACAACAAAAATAGCATTGTACATATTTCTGCAATCAACACAACAGATTTTGTAGTCGAATTTCAAACACCCATAGTAGAATTACAAGAAATCGAACACGAATCAGGAGTACCGAACAGACTGAACTCCTTTGTTAACAATAAATTTGATAACGTAAACAGGCAGACACAACTTCGCTCGCTTCTCCATTTAGAGCATCTAAATGTTGATGAAAGAATCCAATTACAAAATTTCAAGCGTTGTTTTCTTTGCCCGGAGATTACCTGAGTTGCAATTCCTGTGGCAGCGACGAAATTGATCCGCCAGACTTTAACGGTAATTCGACACTAGATGATCTAATGCTTTATATGGGAAGTTATTCTTCTACTTGGATCTCAACAAATGCAACAAACACTCTACTATATACACCCTACAAACTTAGACAAACACTCTATTTCCGATGGAATTTCTATTCCAAAAACCACTACTCCCCCCCCCCCAACCCCTTCCTATTCCTACTTGCAATGACCGCTCAAACTTATTCTTTCTGGACTTAACAAAATCGACCTGTTTGTATACCACGACATTATTAAAATTTATACCAATACTCTTGCAAACCATGCAACAAAGCTCGACAGACTCGTTAAAAGATTGGCTTACGTTGGACAGACGTTACAAACTGAAAAATGTAAATTCGTTACAACTGATATAAATTTCACTGACACTTTTGATGGTCGATACGCGCTTGACACGTCCGGCGTGGGCGTCACGGCTTCCCATCTATCGCTCCTTTCGATCGTTGCTCGAGCTCTCCTTGTTCCTCCCATTCCTCGCTCTACTTGCGCGACACCTCGGGTGATTGCTGATTATTCTGAAATTTGTAAATTCCTTCGGCAGTCTCGTTCTTATAGTAAATGTATCTCAAATTTCGGCGAAAAACGATTTGGCGGTTATCGCGACTATCTTGCTCGGCGCTCGAGCGTTCGCGACCTAACGCGTTGGTGTGAGAGACTTACAACGCCTCGTCGCACTATTTATATTATTGATAAATGTTTACACATCTGTAGTTTTGAGACGGTGCACGCAGTACGACTTACAAAAACGCTTGATACGAAACGTGTAACACGATGTGCACTCCAGTGAGTACCTTGAGGGTGCCGTTGTGCGCAGCGGCGCTTGTTCTTCTTAACCGCGAACATATTATAATCTTATTTCGTTCCCGTATTATTCTGTCTGGTTGCCCCGCGATGAACCATATATAGAATCTCGCGTATAGTTCTTTCTTTTGTTACTTGATAATACATCATTGATTATTGTCTTTGGATTTTTCCTATACTAGCAGCGATCGCACGCTTCACATGCGTTTCACTACATCTCTATTTAGTTTTTTATTTTTTAATAGCCACAATCGCACGCTGCGCGCGTATCCTTATCGATATATTTAGTTTTTTCTTTCGTTTTCAGTAGATTAAATGTTATGTATCGAACTGTCAAAATACAGCACGACTGAAGCTTCTCATCGAACGACGCCAGCGTCAGGCTCATGCGACATCCAAACAGACAACGGATAAATCGGCACCAATACATATATCGAAAATGCGAGTTATTTTAGCCACACATTTTTTGAAGAGGGATTATTGTTAAATAATATTTTTCCAATTTTCCCTCGCGCTTTGTATTTTTGAACACTCTTTCCCTTTCCCGACATTATCATCATTTTGTTTTACTACATCAGGATTGTTGACGTCGTCACAGTGTAATAAGTAGCGTCGCGTTATCTTAAAAAAAATTAATATTTCCCATCAACCGCAAAAAGTTTTTATTTAACAACATTTGTTCGGGTTCCGCTCTAGCGAAAAACCTTACTGTTACAATTTAAAATATTACATTGTAGACATGATCTTGATATATTTTATCAATTTCTATTATGTGTCTTACGGTCGGCAATCACATGTCACGCGTATCCTATAAAGAAACTAAATTTTTTCTAAGTAGCAAACAATTGGAGCTGTAATCATTAAGTCTCCTACGGAGAGTCAACTATGATAAAATAGGTAATTGGTTTCATTCAGAGATGTGCGAAAGCCGTTTCAATTAGAAGTAAAGTCAGTAATCAATTCATAATTTAAATTGAACATTCAAAAATTACAATAATTCGAATATTCATGAATATATATAAATGATGAATGATTCCAATATTCAAGAACATTTGAATTAAATTATTTATATTCAATTTTCCATTAAGAATACATTTTTTTGAATACTCGGACGCCCACAGTTTTATTTACGTAGACGTAAATAGTTCTTGAGCACGTGCAGCTTTAATACTTTTTGCAAGTAGTTGTAATCTTCGTTGATCGATGACCTGTTCCAATAGCATTATTAAGAACGATAACGCACATCCACCGAGGACAATTATTAGTGCCGGGCTAAATTCCTCGATCATCACTGGAACTGGAGTTGAACTATGAGACTCGGCACATTGAGGTCGCCTCCGGGTCCAAATATTTCGTAAGCGTTGCGGCGTTCCGTGTTCGACAATTTGACGTAACCTATGTCAAATATTGTTTAGAATTTCAATAAAAATAATCATAACTTTTTCAATCGAAATTTCAAATATTCTTGAGGCTGTTTGAGGCTGTTTGTAGCGTCCGTTTGTCCGTCCCCGAGTAAAAATTGGTTAGTGTTTGAGATATATAAAAAATATGAGTGAAACATTATGCATCGCTCATGTACCAAATGAGACTATATCTGTCGTAAGTTTCAATGAATATGTGGCACTCATGAACGACACATGAGCAACGCATAATATTTCAAACATGTTTCACTCATGAGGCACTCACGATTAAAAAAAGTAACTATTTTTCTTTTTATATTCGAAGGCAATGAATCTTCTTCAAGGTTAACCCACGAACTCTTGTCATAAAGACATATTTTTACAACACAAATAGATAAATAGGACAAAGCATTATACGTTAGAAACCTGATTTTATTTATATTGCCGATAAAATACATGTTGATAATGAATTTTCCAAACATGTTTTACAAATGTAATTGCCGGAACGGTAAACAAAAAAGGCTTATATACGTTAACATCCGTTTAACATTCTTAACAATCATTCCCTTTCTACCATGTTAACAGGCTCAGTGGCGTACATCGCGTTAAACTCACGCATCGTTACTTCGAATAATATTTTTTCCAGTTTGTCCATATCGACTAGTTTAAGGTTTTCTGGGAGCAACTTTTCCAACTTATAGACGAAATTTATACCATAGTTGTCTGTCGAGAACTCGTTTGATTTGTCGCATTTGGCTATCACCGCAAAAATTTGACAATTATCGTTGCATTCATCGCATAAATCGATACATCCGCATTCAGCAACTCTCACGAAATATTGAATCAAACCGATTTCTTCGTGATTCGCACTAGATTTGTACATGACGCAAGATGAACTAGTCTTCAAACCGTGCGAGCGTTCCTCACCGGAGTAGATTTTACCGTTTCTCAAAAGTTGGTAAAATTTGTGAAAATTTATTTTGCCTTGTCTGTACATTGGATCGAGGACCCTTACGCAATCAGGTGCATTTTGCATTTTTTTGTATTTCCCGACAATACAAACTCCTCGGGTAATATGCACAGTTCTTCGTCTAAACTTGTGTTTTTAGGCACTCACTATAACAATAGGCAAAGAGTGCCTATTAAAATGACCATCGAGGCTTCTTCACACAGCTTTCGATGGGGATTCCCCACAGCGTATGCTCCAAAAAAATTAGTTTTCCAGAATTTACTTTGGTGTACCTCCAACTTCATGCGGAGTTAATTTGAAGTGACTCCGATGACTGGAAATATTTTTTTTAGCCTGCGGTTGAATAAAAATAGCTTTTTCACTGAATTTATCTTCTCGGACGTCCGTATCACAGTGTAACTTTGGATGGTGCGAACCAATTTTGTTCTCCTTCGCAGGAGTGTTTTATCACATCATGACTATTGTGCACAAACATTTTGAAACTACTGCGAAGCCTTTAATGAGTTGTTCCAAAATAAAAATTCGATTTTGTTCCGCTAAATGTCCGTACGGTGCTCCAATTATGAAGTCTACGAACCAAATTTTTTCTTTTTCGCAGCATTATTTTATTTTATCGAAAGCACTATGCACAGCAAATTTGAAGACATTCCGACGTCTCTGAACATTTTTTCCAGGCATTTTCCATTTAAAAATCCATTTTCTCCTGTCAAAGGTCCGTACGGCGCTGCAATTTTGAAACCTACGAACGAATTTTTTTCTAATTTTCAGCAATATTTCATTGCATCGAAAACACTATGCACAGCAAATTTGAAGACATTATAACATTTCTTAATATTTTTATTCTACAATTATTTCTAGTAAGGAATTATTTTAAAGGTTACGTTACTTTAATTTTCCAAAAAACAATTTTTCATCATGTCAGAAAAGAAAATTTGGTTGCGAAAAATAAAACACGAAATATCACACATTGATTTACAAATATTAGCCCTTTTTATTTCGAAAATAATATATTTTGAACGAAACCATTCACAATATTTTACAATACATCATTCACATTCGTAATAAAAATCATAAATTTCACGGGTGCACTGAAAAACTTGGTTATAATTTCACAAAGAAGAATCATCGAATATCCAAAATTATTGCAATTTGCCAAATAAAATTGAAAACAATCGCGACTATTTATTTTTTTTCCGTTCATTCTATCTGTCAAACTTTGGAAGCCGATGACAATTCCATAGCAGACGTGATAAAGTTCGCACACGCCGCGACGTTGATATTCTGTGGCGGGATGATTTGAAATGAAAAAAAAAAAAATCTCAGCTTTTTTTTCATTTTTAATGTAAATTACTTTAAATATTGGGAAACTGTAATTTAATTTTTTCAAATCTCTTTAAAATTTTTTCGAAACAAAAAAAAAATTCAAATTTTATCTCGAATTTTTCCAATCACCCTTCTACTTTCTTTTCAATTGTTTCAATATTTCTATCTTAAAACACACAGGAGGTTCAGGTGAAACGCGCAGCGCGACGTATAAACATATTCGATACGTAGCGCATAACGCGAAGTGTAATCACACTTGGTACGGAGCGCGTAGCGCGACGTGTACCCCCGTGAGTGCCTTAAAAAATGTCCCCTCGGGACACTTTTCGGGGGGTTTGGGGGGCGGAGCCCACCAACAAGGGCCTCTGCGCCCGCAGGGCGCTGAGGCGCTTGTTTTTTTTCAAGTTTTTCGCAAAACTCATATGCTGACGTTCCGTGATATTTCGTGTCAAACCACAGTTTCAAAAGCTTCCTCGTTACTCCAAAATATGCAAGATGCATTACATCGGCCGTGGTGCTCTCAATAAAATTATATACAAGTGCAGCTAGTACAGTGACGCCTTTCACACCAAAAACAGACCAATTTCGTTTTTCGGCTGCTTTATTACGCTGAGCTTTGATACCATTCTGTATTGTCTCTGCGGTTGTTCTCAATTTAGCCGGTCGTTGGAAAGGATAGACACGGGTTCTTTCCACGCACTTGCCTTTCTGCAGGCAATAAGGGCATCCATATTCGCCGACTAAGACCGCCGACTTCAAAGACCGACTAATAAGATATTTTCGCTCTTTGTTCGCGTTTGATAGGGTAATTCATTAACCAGAAGGTAAATTGGTAGCATGCTATATTTCGATGACGCGAATACCGGAAAACTATCTGAGTTCCATGTGAATGTAATCCACGTCTCACCAAAAGCAAAATTCTCTCTGCCGAAATCTTGGAAAATTTTTGCGTCATAAATATCCTCGTAATTGTCGTTGCATTTTTTTAGGCGCGTTGCAGGATAGTCGAGGCTTGTATAAAAACCCGGTCGGGCTAACAATTTTTGGAGCTGCGCAATGAGGTCCATTTCTAGAAAATAACTCGAGCCTTCACTACTTTCACCGCAATTGAGACAAGGAGTTTCTGCATTAGGAAGCGATAAGGTGCACGACGAACAATAATAATGCCTTTTGACAGGTGTGTCATTATTTGCAAGATATTTTTTTAGTTTATATAGACTTTTTATAACGCGACTATTTTTTTTGCAATGCATTTTTATCAGATCCAATGTGCTTGATAAGCAAGAATTAGATTGCTTAAATCGCAACTGGTGCGCCAAAATCGCAGTGACGTTTTCATCTACGGTTATTTGAGCGCCATCGTAAATTAGATTACTTCCTTCATCCTCAACATTCGTGAAATCATTATCGGACTCATTATCACTGCTCGAATCGAAAGATTCGTCGGAATTACTTTCACCACTACTACTGTGGCACGAGAACGAATTATCATTGGAAGAAAACTCGCTTGATCTGTCTAACGTTTCCTCCGCGGCAGTGATTACTTCATGCGAATTATCATAAAAAGTGTCATCGTTTTCAACGCTAGATATTTGGCTACAAGAAGCAGGCATTGTTTCCCTTTCGTCTAAATCCACAGCGTCGAAAAATATGTCATCGTCGTGTTCAATATGTGTTGCGTTTTCGCCGTGAACAGGCGACTCTGCACAATCTTCCGATTCGTCTGACTCGTCCAAACTTGAACGCCCGTTATCACTTGATGGACTATCTTCATCGTCGTTTATTCTTGATTTTTTTGCCCACCGATAACGGGTTGCTCGGGATAAGCCGCTTAAAGTTGTCACCCGCTTTGACATTCTTTCTCCTTTTTTTATGTAGTTTCGTGTTGCTACAGTATCTGTATTAATAACTTCTGCGTGACACGATCGACCCTCAGTGAAGCACCATTCGTACTAAACGATCGATAACTAGACGAAACACTTGGACGTGGTTGTGATTATCACTCAGCAGCTGAAGAAAAATTGGATCGACTTTATATTGAAACTGATATTCCTCCTGATCGTTTCAACATTCACTACAAAATATTCAACTTTGAAATTCACTCATTGTTGAAATTCTTGAACAGTACTACGTTCGATTTTCGGTGTTGAATTTCTCGCAGGGAAACTGGGGAAAAGGGGACTGTTCGCTAATTGCCATTGAATACGCAGTTCTAACGATGTTTGATGCCACGATCGATTTCACGAGGTCGCTTTTCGAAAGGAAAAAAAAACCCAATGATATATGCGTGTCTCTTATTTTAATCGAAAATTTGGTCTGTTAAAACTGAATGCAAAGCTTCAAGTTTACCTGAGAAGAAAATCGATCGAAAAGTGAGATGATAAAATATACGAACGGACTAATTACAACTCTATAGTTTGTACCCCATCGACGAACGAGCCGGTCAACGTGACGTCTGAACGCAGTGTCTTTTTTCGTTGCGAATGAAACATCGACGCTAACTTCCGAGCTGTATCGATCGTAAAATATTAGAAGTGACAGAAACGGAGAAAAAACGACCAACCGTGAGAAATAATAGACATCGATCGTCGATAGAGGAATGTTTTCATTGGTGTTATGGAAAAATCTGAAGAAGAAAACTATTGGCGTCATATCGAGCGACGACGTTAAAAAAAATAGAGACGGGAGTTTTTCGGCGAAGTGGAAGAATCGTATTTTTCCAGTGGAAGTTTTACGGACGGACGGTAAGCAGGCAATACCTTCTTACGTTTTTCTCTTATCTCGATAATAATTACTTGCAAATAAATAAACGTAAAAAACATTTCCTTCAATTATAGATAAGAAGGAGTATCTAGAATCTCTGGACGTAGATGAGGCCAATATGGCTATCACCCCTCAGAAATTGGGAAATTACCGCAATCGACAGGTTCTCGAGAGTGTAGCTATGATGAATCGAAAGAGAAGAGCTGCGATGATTGAGCAGGACGAGCAGCTGATACAGAAACTGGCCGTTGGTAGCGATACGCCAGTCACAAATAATCAACGTGAAGCTCCGCAATGCTCCAGATGCTGTCGATTTTCTCAGTTTTCGAAAGAAACGATTTCTATGGTGCGTGAATTTTCAAAATTCATGGAGGAGAATAAGTCCCGGCAAGATTCAGAAGAACTTTCAAATGTGAATAAAACACTCGTATCCGCAACCAAAGTTCCGCTTATCCCAGGATCGACAGTTTACGTTGAAGGCCGATATTTGAAAACCGTTACCAAAACTTTTAAAAAAGAGCCCCGAGAAATGGTGAGGCGGATAATAAAGGCTGTTGTACCTCCCAATAATTGGGTAACTATTACAAGAACGGGAAGAGGCCGAACAACGAAAATTCAAGATAACGTTCTTGAAGATACGAGAGATTACGTCAATGGCAAAGTTCCGAAGGCATTGAAGTTGAATCAAAAGGAATTTAACGACTGCATCACAGTAATGATCAATACAGTGAAGCAAAATCTGCGTAAAACGTATTCGAAAGACAGTACGTCGATAGAAACATCGCACGATCAACAGAAACTGGACGGCGTCGACAATTCTTTTATGAGCGCTGCAGCCATCCCTAGTGACGTAGACGATCAGGCCAGTGTGGTCACGATTACAAGCGAGAAAGACGAGCAATCAAAAGGCGACAGCGAATTCTTTTTGAGCAGCAAAGAAGACGAGTTCGGAGACGATGAACGGCTGCTAAAATATGTTGGTATTGGCGCACAAATAAACAAAAAAAAAGTGAAAAACAAGGGTTCTGTGGACGGAAAATAACGGAGACACAACAGCAAGAAAATCACGAGGTACCGGGTCAACAGATTGCTGATCAGGAGGCAGAGGACCAAAACTTCGACGAGCTCGAAAACGAGAACGAGAAATTGGAGATCCACGAACAAACGAAGGAACACCTAGAGACCGAACAAGAATTCTGGGAATCAGACAACAGAAAAATGACACGAGAACGACGAATAAATATAACAGGGATCCAAGCGAGATCGATGAAAGGACTTGAGACGCGAGATACGGAAGATTTACATAAAAAAGAGAAACGGGATGAAAAAGAAAAAAAAGAGAGGGTTGAAAGAGAAAGAAAAGCGCGATGAGAAAGAAAAAGAGGAACATGCAAGAGTACAAAGAGAAAAGCGCGACGAGAAAGAAAAGGAGGAACAAGCAAGAGTAGAAAGAGAAACGCGCGACGAGGAAGAAAAGGAGGAACGAGCAAAAGTAGAAAAAGAAACGCGCGACGAGGAAGAAAAAGAAGAACGAGAAAGAGTGGAAAGAGAAAAGCGTGATAAAAAAGAAAAAGAGGAACGCGAAAGAGTAGAAAGAGAAAAGCGCGATAAAAAAGAAAAAAAGGAACGAGAGAATACGATAAGAGAAGCAAAAGATCTAAGAGATCGAGAGGAACGAAATGAGAACGAGAAAAAACAACGAGAGAGGAATAGACGAGAAGAACGAGATAAGCGAAACGAAGAACAACGAGAGAAGAAAAAATATGAACGAGATGAGAAAGGAAGGCTCGATCGACAGCGGTACAGAAGAGACGAACGAGAAAAGTCGGAGAGAAGCCGATACGAACGAATGAAGAGCAACGAAAGAGAAAACAGACGAAATAGAGATCGAGTCGACCGAAAGAGTGAAAAAAGAAGTAGGAGCCGATCACGACGTTAACAACGGGATCCGCGTAAACCGTTTCGATTAATGGAAAACATTTGTACCGAGACTTTTTGATTCTCCACATAATTTTTAAGAATGTTAAACGGATGTTAACGTATATAAGCCTTTTTTGTTTACCGTTCCGGCAATTACATTTGTAAAAACATGTTTGGAAAATTCATTATCAACCTGTATTTTATCGGCAATATAAATAAAATCAGGTTTCTAACGTATAATGCTTTGTCTTATTTATCTATTTGTGTTGTAAAAATATGTCTTTATGACAAGAGTTCGTGGGTTAACCTTGAAGAAGATTCATTGCCTTCGAATATAAAAAGAAAAATAGTTACTTTTTTTAATCGTGAGTGCCTCATGAGTGAAACATGTTTGAAATATTATGCGTTGCTCATGTGTCGTTCATGAGTGCCACATATTCATTGAAACTTACGACAGATATAGTCTCATTTGGTACATGAGCGATGCATAATGTTTCACTCATAATTTTTATATATCTCAAACACTAACAAATTTTTACTCGGGTCTGTCCGTCTGTCCGTCTGTCCGTCTGTTTGCCCCCTCCACTTCGGATTATTGCTAACTTCAGATAGCTACGGTGACCATAGCAACGATTTCCATAGTCTATGGCACCGACAGAGAAGGGTGTGGCATCAGGAACATTCTGCCGGTTTCTGTCGGACGTCCACGAGCGCATGAGCCTCACAAATCATTGATTAAGAAGATTAAGTTTATAAGTAAAACGCTCAATTTCGTACTTTCAAGTAAAATGTTTAGGCTGTCGTTGCGTGGAAAGCAACGTCGAGAAATAGCAATTTAGAAAGGAAGGAGGGTTTCTTCATTTCTCATGGAAAGGCTTTCTTTCGCTCTGATCGCCAGAAATTCGGAAAAAGAAATTAGCAAATTCGATGAAGATTGAATTCCTCAACTGATTCACGGCAAATTCAATTTCAAACATTGTGTTATTACAGTCTATTTACGGTTTAATTCATCGTTCAATATATCTTATAAATTAAGACAAATTTTTTAAAGAATTTAAAGTTTCTATTTTGAATGCCTTGACGTATTTGGGCCAAATGTAATCCTAAACCTCACTTGTGGAGAGTCAGTGGGTCGAATTTGTCTTCAAAATCGGAATAGAAAATTGGTTTTTTTTAACTCATGAATAGAAACTCCCGCTTTCCTCAATTGTAGAGCGTGGCGGAACGTGGGCCGTTCCCGTACGCCGTTAGGAAATGTCCTACGCATGCGTACATCAGCTACATTCTTCTTTTTCTACACGTATATTTGTTTTTCTAAACGCTGCCACAACATTTCCTAACGCGCCCGTCACATTTTTTAATGGCGTGTTGAGGTTAGGGTTAGGTTTCCGCTCATACTCTACAGTCTCGGAAAGCGATCGTTTCTATTCTTTCGTTAAAAAAAGCACGGTGTGCAACTAGTGTCGGAATTGGCGATTGCAACTCGTGCGATTGCAACTCTCGCACTCGTCAGAATCGACAATTTTCGGCACTAGTTGCACAATGTACTATTTTATTTTTGTGAATAAGGCATGACATGGTAATTCATTCAGTATGAAACCCGACATCGACACTTCGAAAGCGTCCATATTTTTTAATACCCGATTGCCCGTGCGGGCAATAAGATCAGAGTTATGCGTTTCTCTGAAGCCTCGGACGTATGTACGGCACCGTCATTTTGAACTGTGTGAACGAATTATGCTCTTCTTTGTATTATTTCATTTTATCAAAAACACTATGCACGGCATATTTGGAAACATTCCAACATCTCTAAATATTTTTTTAAACGCTTTACATAAAGAAAATATATTCCTCGCGCCGTAGGTCCGAACAGCACTCCTATTCTGAATCGTACAAACCAATGTTTTTCTCTTTCGCAGTATTATTTTATTATATCAAAAGCATTATACATACCCAATTTGGAATCATTCCGACATCAACTTTTTTTTTATAATATAAAAAAAAAATTAATCAGCCATTACTTTAAAGGTTACATTCTTTTTATTTTGTAAAAAATAATAATTCATGATATAAAAAAAAAACTGTCCATTGCAAAAAATAAAACATGTAAGATATCCCACGAATACACAAACGTTTCCTCATTTTATTACGTAAATAATATGTTATCACCGAAATTCTTCACAATATCAGACAATATATTATTCCCATTTGTAACAAAACTATTAATTCCTCGTTTGCACTTTAAAACTTGCTTATCATTGCAGAACAAAAATTCATTCAATTGTTGTTGTACCCCCGAGTTTCGCGAGTACAGCCGAGGTTACACTTGTGAAATAACCGAGGTGTGCGAGCATAAGTTGCAGCACCAGACGCACGGTTGACGATTAGCCAACCATTGCATCGGAAGTCCGACGCTCGATGCCGAAGTATCGATGCAACGTCAGCGGAGGGGTAAACCGGCACAACGATTCCGAAATCGAGAATATTCGAAAGCGCCGGGCAACCATCGGCGAGCGAAGGGTTTTGGAAACATCATTTCCAAATCACGAGAAAACGCTGAATTGCTCGCTCCACTTTATCTTCTATAAAGTGCGAGTATGAGCGCGCGGGAGTAGTCTTTAGAGATATCCGATACTGTGCGGCTGGTTTTTACTATGGCCACAATTTATGGCTCATTTTCTTGCTGGAGTATTAATTATGGACCGAGTGCAGGATTTTTTTTTTAAGGTCCCCCGATGGAGCTATCGAATAAAATGTCGAAAAAGAGCATCGCAGTCATGTGAAAATGACATTGTTTTCCACATTTTATTCGATAGCTCCATCGGGGGACCTTAAAAAAAAATCGTGCACTCATTCCATAATTAATACTCCAGCGAAGAAAATGAGCCATAAAAAGTAAAAATTGATTCACTCCTGCGGTCTGAATCCTGCGACAAGTAAAAAAAAGTTTGACCATCTCTGCTTTCGCTTCGACAAACTTGGGGATCTCAAAAAAATTAAAAAAGGTAGTTAATCATATATAGATTATCAAATCATATATAGATTATGAAAATCGTTAAGCTATCGATCGAGCTTTATTTTATTAAAATTTAGTTATGATACTTTCTTTTGGTAATTATCGCGAAAATTTCACTACAGTTTATTAGTTCAGTCAATTCCATTTCAGATTCAGTCTCGTTCCGTTTAGTTGCAACGGTTTTCCCAGCTCTCGCTCCCGGCATCTGTCAGAAGCGCTAAGAGGTTATGTTCATCGCCAAATGCTTTATCCGTTTGATTTTGATTAAACGAGCTGTATGTACCTCGATGCAGGATTGTTACTTTTACCAAAACCCTTTCTTAAGGCACGACGAACAACGTTGAAGAGTTTTAAGCTCCGCGCTCGGGTCCTTGTATGCAAAAAATCGAATTTACCCCGAACACTCTACTCTTCATAATTTTCGTGCAACAACCCTGCTGTCCATAGAAAAGTGCATGTTTTTTTTTACAAAACCCTTCTCTAGATATCAAAGAATGATACCGCGAAGGATCTGTTACGTCCTGACGTAACTCTCTCTATTTCTTTTTATTAATAATACTTTTCGCAACTTATATTTCTGCTTATTTTCGTACTATTTGCAAACCTGTTTCTTCAAAATAATTCCTACATTTCACGAAATTCCAACATTATTCATTACCATTAAACTCATAAAAGGAATGATATTTCTTATCAACTGCTGAACGATATTCCAGGAGTGGATCTCCTCTGGAAAATATTTCCAATGAGATCTCAAATACTCGTCGTGTGAATTAAAATTACATGGGTAAAAGATGGAAAATAGAATTATCTACCACACGAGATAGATGCGGACAGAGGTTTGAATGCCCCTCGACACACGCGCTACCCTCGGTGAAACAGCAAACTCCGCTGCCGACGTCGATACGGTCGACCGCAGCATCGACCCAAGGAGCATAGATCCAAGCTTTTACCCTAACGCTAGCTGAATACCCTAACGGGCTTCCATCGTAAGAAAGGGAATTTACATTACCTTATGTACGGAAGTTAACCCTGCCCATCGACATAGTTTCGGTATTTTAACACCGAACAACGTCGCGTAATATTCCTGAATATATGGGGCACACGATTGAGAGTCAGAACATCCCCTGTACCATTTAATCATTCATCATCATAATGAAATAATTTCTTCACCAACAATTTTAAAATACGTTTCATACTCCCACACGCTTTCTAACATTTAACGATAAACGTTAAAAATGATTAATTGAAATCCGGCAGCTACTTACTAAAAATATAGTATGAATTGAATCAAAGATAATAAAATTGTCCAGGATGATAAGAAAATTAATCGATATCAATATATATGAATTCGAAAACGACAAATATTAAAAAATATAGAAATAAGATTCGGTGTAACTTACCGATTGTTACGTCCTGACCCTTAATCTACACGTATTTTCGATTTTTCTATCCTTAAATGATTTATTTCTTTTTATTATTTTCTCTCGCAAAGGAAATAATCCAGACGCTAAATCATCCGACCGGATATCTAATATCGTATTTCGTCAATTCATATCCGCTCGCGGCTTTTCGTAGAAACGAATATTTCTGTTCTCACTCTCGGAACTCTCGCTCTTCTGTCTCGCGGCCTAATCAGCATTTCGAGGTTTCCCTCATGCAGGATTTACCTCTTGCTTAGCGACAGCGCGTGTCGCGCACTGTCAGCATTTTTGGCCGCCTCGCAACGGCTAGTTTCAATCATTCAAAAATCAGTCTTACTTCAACTTTTAAACTGTTGGACTCATCTTAGAGCGGACACTTCCCTCCGCGATTAAGTTAGATTGTAATTTAGAGTCTCTCATTCACACACGTATACTCTCGCGAATAATATTTGTATCAATCGTAATTTACGTTTGACTTAATAAAACGCGAAGTTTGTTACTCTCGAAACGGGATCTTTCGATCTTATTCGAGGAACCGAACCCCTTAAATCATTAATATTCCTGTCTTACGTTGCCAAGTTAAAAGCGCGCGTGACCGCTGAGACGAACGTCCAAGTCTACGCGTACGCCGGTAAACCTCTGGGACGTAACACCGATAAATACAGTCTATACCCCGAAAATAAATTATAACCGAATAAAGACCGGATAGTAAAATTGTGCGGAGCCATGTGAAATTGACACGAATGAGCGCCACTAACTTCGTAAAGTGCGTTCTAGTTGCAGCTAATTTCCATAATATATTATTCGGCGGCTGAAGAAAAGAAATGATGCTCGAAATTCAAGAGATAACAAACTAGTAAAACAGAAAAACCACATTGCCAAAGCTAAACATTTAAGGAAAGACAGTCGTAAAATTTTTACGAGCCACCGAACCAAATTGCGGTAGCACGTAGAATGCAACACAAGTGTGCCCCAACGGTGACTCACGAGGGCGAGCGGCTCGACCCCCCGAACGAGAAGATGCAATCCACTTCAAAAGACTTATGCACCGCGCACAAAGAAGGGGCTCCCTACGGTCGGGAGAATAAAATAATAACATTTTAAATACGTCAACATTTTAAGGAAGATTTTCTCTATGAAGTATAACTATTATTTTTCCGATTATGCTTACCGTTAAAGCTGAGATTAAGAACAAAGATTTACTTCCGGGATTGCGTTTTCTCGACTTATGGTGGGAAAATTATGAATCGATAATTATATCAAATTAATCAGAAATATTCCACTATTCTAACGCTGTTATTGTTTTTC
Source organism: Buathra laborator (assembly GCA_934046635.1). NCBI lineage: Eukaryota > Metazoa > Arthropoda > Insecta > Hymenoptera > Ichneumonidae > Buathra > Buathra laborator. Next base: position 1,389,973 of record CAKOHB010000040.1, read on the forward strand.
CGAAATTATATGCCGTTTGCGGGAAATTCATAAAACAAGTAGCAACGAAATATTTGTAACAAAAAACGTACGCCGCGTAAAGGAAATCGGTTTCCCCTCGATTTATAATACGAAATATTAAACCGCGGCTTATACCAAAATGTTCAGAAATATTCCACCTTTAACATGGAATTATTACTTCTCCGATATCACTTAACGTATGATCAGGACACACCGCGAAAGACAGAAATTAAGCTAGTATAGGCAAGCAGTAAAGATAAAAGGGGCCCGTGCAAAGGAACGACTTGCGTAAGCCAAGTCGCATAATGTCAAGGCTAGTTCACGACGATAGGGGAAGATCAGCAGGTACACCGAAAGAGGGGCATTTTACAGCTCGCCCGGGCAAACGGAACAGTAGTTCCGAAATGTCCATATAAGGAAATAGGATGATCGGACGACGGCGCTGTTACCAGGCACTTGCAATAGCTGGTGCCGGTTCCCCGGGAGGGGAGCAATGCCCAAGAAATCGGCCCAGTTATGCTACCGATACCTCGAAATATTATGAAAACGTTTTGCCAAATAACAAAATAATTTGTACAAGAGCTGAGATATATTTCAACCTTCAGGCATATAATATTTTGACACCGAACATTTGAATTATTATAATACTATAAAAATTATTGCCGATAAAATGATACACATCTCTCGACTCTTACCATCGGTTTACGGATACGTATACGTATAAGAGAAGTTTACGGACAGTAACAATTATCATATCTTCTCCTATACGTTAACAATATCGAATATTTATTATATTAAATATTTAGTTGTGAATCATTAATGTTAAGTTTTACAAATAAGTCAGGCAAATAATTAGGTATAAGGAAGAACTGAAATTCAATGGAAAATGGATAAATCCCCAACTATTTATCAATAGGAGAAATCGGCAAACCCAAGAATTTCGAACAGGCCGAGAGGAGAATAACAAGAAGCAACGTTACTCATCAGGGGCGTACGCTCCAGGCAAAGATGAGGGAGGGACTTCCTTCCCCCTCTGGATTCCATTTTTCTAGCATATAAGAGGCCGCGGAAAAGGGCGCGAGCAAGTATATTTTTAATAGTCTAGCCCGTAAGGAAGTAGAGCAAGTAGAGAGAGACGGAGGCGCGTAAGAGCGAGCGCGTGATCGGTGCATCCAACACGTAGGCTTGTACTCCGGCTAGGCGACGAGAGAGACAGAGTCAGAGACCGCGTTCTCTGTTAACCACCATACGAGAAAAGAATCGCGGGTCCGTTTTGTCACAACGAAGAAAATAGAGGAACCTTCCGATTGGAGAATTTTGTTTATAACACTTTCCATCTCTAAAAATTGTATTCATTTTTGATGCGACCAGAGTTTTCTTGGGCTAATTCAGTTCACCAAATTATCATTCTCAACTTATCTACTGGAACGGAACCATCTTTCGTTTCACCATCGAATTTTCTTTTACTCGATAGTTAAAAAACATTTTGTACGAATTCCTGTTCCAAGGAGTCATTTGTACTCTCCAATGATCACATTCTTGTACTTTTGCGTTTGCCTGAATTATTTCCTTTGAATAAATCTCGAATATTACGGCATAATATCGCGTGAAATTTGTGTTCAACCAACTCACTACATCGCAAGCAGCATCATCTCAACGAATAACGTAAGTACAATTTAATTCTATTTTCTTGATAAATCTATAAGTGGAAAAGTGTGCAATATCCTCTGTTACTCAAACTCCACGTTAATTCGCCCAGCCGTCGCCAGACATCATCAACACTACTCACCGAATATAATTCAATTATAAAATCATTTCTATAACGCAGTGAAATAAATTCAGTTAATTCAAATCATTTCTATAGCGCGGTGAAATAAATCCGTTTAATTCAAATCATCAGCGATCATCATTTTAATTACGCAACAGATAAAGAAATGTTATAATACCTCTCAGACAAGTCAACGAATAGCATTCCAAGCCCTAACCTTAGTAAATTTCCTCACGGTTAGACTTACAAATGGGCAGTTGCGCCGATAATTGATGCCAGGAGTGGTAAAGGAGTGAGAAATCTCTCTTGACCAGCGCGTATTCAATCGTACTCAACCCAACCTCGCGTTAAAAATTCAGGTGAAAGACATTTTTGACGTGACAGATCCAGCTTCCGCGCTCATTTCTATTTTTTCCAAAAAATTAATTTTTCGACAAACACTCTACTCTTCACAATTTTCGTGCAGAGTGTTTGTCGAAAAATTAATTTTAAAACAGATGGTGGTACAGTATTCCATGCGAGGGTGGAACACCTCGCGCTGTGTTACAGTAGAGAAGAGCCTTGTATCTCACGCATTGACTATGGGAAGCGATAGCGAGGATTCTTCAAAGCTACCGCCTTATAGTATCGCCTCACGATTCGGTAAAGTAACGAGATGGTTTGAGAGGGTCCTGAATTTCAGTCTTTGTTGTAGGCAAATCAGTCTACAGAGGGCTGCCCTCGGCGTAAGTCGAGCTTCTCTCGTGCTCCCGTGGCGATAGGTGAAGGCTATTGTCTCGCGAGTGTTTGTGCGGCGTCTCGCTCGCGCCCCCTGGAACATCGGCGCAATGTTGTCTCGACTTCTGTTCGACTTCTGTTTCCGCGTGTGCTATCCTCGATAGAATGAAATTCCGACAGGAATTCTTTCAAGTTGATTATTCGATCGATGTGTTACGATTACCGCACTCGAGTTGCAGTGCACGTGGGTGAGTTGTCGAGCATCGTCAGATACAGTTCCCGTTAGTGTTCGGATAATTTACGCGATTTCGGTGAGTTTATTTTTGTTTAAAGAATTTATCGATCTCGTGTATCGCTCGTTGTCGTCTGACTCGCTTCGATCTCTCGATCGGCTTAGTACTATCGATGCACGAGCGTGCGATCCCATAGCTTATATAAATAATTTTTCTCACTTAGAAAAAAATCGAGATTTCTGGTTTCGTATGGTATTTTATTGGTGACGGATCGCGACCCTCCTACCACAACCCACATCCTGAGCAACCGCGCATTTCCGCAACCGTTCGCTCTCGCGAAGTGCATTCGGTCGTTATCGTTTATTGAGTCTTTTGGCTCAAAGACCTCGTTATCGTTTGAGTTTTCGTTTCGTTCTTTCGTTTGTCCGGCCCTGCGGGGGTCGGCTCGTTCCACTGTACCCCAGATTAATCCAGTTCGTTAATACCGCGTTTAATTTCGCGTTTTAAGTCACGTTTGGTTTGAGCTTTCAATATTGTTTTTTTTTTGTTCCGACTCAGAGTTTAGAGTTCCGCGTTTCGATAATGAACAATGCGGCACAAATTACAATTTAATAAATACAAATGAAACAAAACAACTCGAGGCTATATTTTCTTTCGATTTTATTCGATCTGTCAAACTTTAAAAGCCGACTACAATTTCATAACAGACGACAATATAACGAAGCAAAAAAGAGAGAATTTCGAGAAATATATGAAAATTTGCATAAATACCAAGTTTGTTTTTCATTTGTCATTAATTTGATGATGAAAAATAATTTTCAAAAATGTCAAAATAATCGATAAAATAACAGCGGAATCGTAACTGTGCGGTCAATTTTTTATCTTATATAGAACTAGATTGCTCGGTCGGTAAGATTCATTAAAATTGTTTAAATTGTCATTTATATCAGTAAATCTTTGTTTCAAATCATTCATTGAAGTTATAATTGATGTTTTCGGGTAACAATTCCGTAAAATTAATAATTTGAAATTAACTGACCTACCGCCAGTAAATTGCTGTTTTTTTCAGTTTTTTCTGTTTAAATCGATATGTCGAGTAAAAATTTGCTAAAAAATCGTCCTTTTCACGAAAAGTTATGGAAAGTTCGTTCTTTTCACGAAAAATCGGAAATTTTTATATAAATCTGTGCAAAACTTTCACGTACTTCTCATTCGAATTACACCTTTCGGTGGAGGTTGGAAGAGTCCAAAAATTGTGAGTCGGCAGCACGAGCCGATCGAATGAACGATGTTTGAAATAAGGAACGGGCCGACTTATAAGTTGATCTCGAGACGTTTCGTGTCTGAAAAACGTTCTGGAAAAACTATCTGGCGGTGAAGTTAGAAACTAATAAGGAAAGTCACTTAAGTGTCCCCCTCCGGTTTTAATAAAATTCAACTATGTTTTAGAACTCAAAAAACTAAATGACATGTTTTTTTTTAATCGTCGGAAAAACACTTTCTGGGGGTGAAACGACCCTTTAAAGTTGTTAATGTCTAGGGGTGATAAGGAGTTTCATCCATAAAGAGTCGACCGATTTCGATGAGACAAAAACTAAATTATTTCTCACGAACAATAATGAAAAGACGCTATTGAGTTTTAGAAAAAAACATCTTGTGTGGGAGTGAACCACTCCTCAATTTTTAGTTTTTTCACCGTAGATAACATTTTTTAATTTACTTGGATGAAACCTGTACTATTTGAAAGGGCAAGTAAAAATACAGTTTACCCGTTTTTGCATTTTCCCGGGTAAACCCATTGTAATATATGTGAGGAGAGATGGTTTGAAATGAACATTACTGCATTAATAATTAATAAGATATAAATTTAAGGGAGATGAGGAAACTAATATAATATAAATTTAAAAAAAAACGATTTTTTAATTATTTTCCTTTCTAAATATACACACTGTGCACTACCTACTCGCCAAGTTTCAAATAAAAATTCCGAAAATTACGAAAGCTAGAAGCCGTTTAGTACGATTACACATAATTGTTACGTGTATTATTGCAAAATTGTGCTTTACACCGCTATAAAAAAATATGTATAATATTTTCCACTCTCAGTCAATGGCCCCGAACCATTCAAACGAAAAACAAAAAAAAAGTAAAAACCTGAAAAAGAAGAACATTTTTGAAAAAAAATTCGGAAATAATGTGGTGACTGGTTGAACGTCACCGTTCGATGGGAACCGTGGGAGGGTGGCGGGGTTACTTCCACCGGGAGGGGAATGGGAAGAGGTTTTGCAAGGTAGAAGGAATAGATAAATAAATTTTAAAAACAGCCAAATAAAAGAAGAGCTAGAAATAAAAGCAAACATGCGAAAGAAATATTCGAGAAAGGAATAGAAGAAGGGAAAGAATATTGAGATTTCGAGACGAGAGTGTCATAACAAGATCGTACATAACATACACAACATACATACCATAACGTGTTCCTATGCAACTAAAAATAAAAAAAAAATGACCCAGGAGATGACGCGCTATAACTTAACGACGCCCGTGCTTCCCATCTATGCTTACTGTTTGACGGGCTCCAGGTACAGTTCGACCCCCTGTACTACGGGGCTCACTCTCGAATTTGTTTTATCTTCTCTACGGATAGCTACGGGGCGCAGCTCGGGTGATCAACAACATAACATAAAAATAAAGTTCAAATCTCAAGACGTCGTTAAGGGGACTGAAACGCCTAAAAAATAGAAAAGTAAACATTTTTTTTACAGTATTTATAAGTGTAATAGAAAATTCTACTTTAGCTTCATAATATATATATGTTCGACTACCGCTGTAAATTTGTGTGAAGACCTGTAGTGTATTCCAGTGTTCTGCGTAACAGTCAAATATTTTTCCTTTGTCGCAGCTTTCGGACTGAACGAAAGATTCAATCTTTGCTTGCGAGCTCTTATTGTCTTCGTTAGAGTGTTTATTGTGGAACGAGTGCGGGGATTTTTTTTAAGCTTCGCTGGTGAAGCTATGAGTTAAAATCTAACAGAAAATTCACTTTTGCCACTTTTTGTCTAGTAATCACTCACATAATGGCTTGCCATTACTCCATTCTTGATCGCATGAAAAATAACATTGACTGTTATGAAGAAAAGAGCCGTCACAATCCAAAATTGGTACAGCCATTTTCTCTGAAACTTGCGATAAGCGAAGAAAAATATAAGTGGTGAAAAATGTATATCACAGATTGATGAAAATAACCGACTTGGATGATGAACAAAAAAAATTCATTTTTTAATTTTCATTGGTCACATGAAAATTTACATTTTTTTTTCTATCTCATACAACCAATAAAGAAAAATTTCATTTTTTTTTCATGTCACAAATCTCATGAATGCAAAAAAAGTTTAAAAAATGAAAAAAAAATACTTTCACTTTATGACACTCTCACTGTGAAAATCATCTTTGCACTCTTTCGGGCAAAAATACAGTATATATTGCGTTCATTCGGAAAAAATGTAAACACTGACACAGAAGTAATTACACCTGCATTACGCCGGTGTATCGTACACTCAAAACGAAGCGCGGTAGCGGCGGTAATCTGAGTCGCATCGATTAGACGTCACGACCATTTGGTCGGTAAATCGTTACCTACCGAACGCAGTTTCGACATAGATTGTTTTTTTTCTGTTCCTTTCTCTATGTTTTTTTTCTTCTAATACCAATATCGTTTTTATTGCTTTTCGGCCTTATCTTTGTTTTTTTTAACGCAATAATTATTTCTAATCTTACTAAAATGCTCCTAACTTCATAATTTTTTAAATTTCGATCTGAAATTTGGTGTGTACGTAGTACACCGTATGTACATGCAGAAAAAAATGTAAAAAAAATATTTTAAATAATTTTTAGGTGACTCAGCCCCATTAAAAGAGTCAACAATTAATGATTTTCTCTTTATTCATCAATCTTTAACAATTTAAATGTGAGTTCGCTAACTCACGGAAAGAACGCAAAATTGCTAGAATTCTTATTCACTGAGACCCCAACGTGGTCGTCTCGAAAGATGCTCGAGCGACCATACGTATAATTAACGAGGGATGACAAGGACGGGGAAGCTACGGACGGCGACCGCGTGTTCAATGTAGAGAGTAACAACGTGCACCAACGTGCGCCTACCTTGATCTCCTTTTCGTATTTCCACGGGATCTACCATCTCAGTGCCTTCTGCACTTGCCTCGGGCGTACAAATACGTTCCTCGTCGTATCCCTCGTCTCGACCGCATCGAGCGTATATCAAATTGTATATCTCTGATCGATTCCGTCGTTTCTCTCACACATATACACTCTGCCGACTGTTCCCTATATTCCTGCTTATCGCTACGGCGTACGACGCGAAATTGTTACTCTCGATTCACGGGCCACACTTCGGACGTCCGTGAGGGACAGGGGTTCACTCTCCCTTCGGCAATATAGGTCTGTGTTGCCTGTTATTTTGGCTCGGTGAGGCAACGGTGCAGGTTTCGCGATCTCGATGACAAACGATTGTGAGCCCACTACAGCGTTTCGTCACGATACATACATTTGTGAGGAGCGATATAAACAGTTGATGTGGGAAAAACAAGAGAGAGTTGTTGATAGACTGAACGAGTCAGTCTATCCCGAGCCTGGTGACGAGAAACATGTATACGATATAAAACATCTTAATTTCTTATTAAAAACCCGCCTATTTCCGTTTACGGCTAATCCTTACACATTACATACATTATTTTACATATATACTGTGACCGAACTTTCCCAACGAGCGGAATCAATCACAAAAGCACAATTGTTGTCAACCGTTATTGGGCGCCAGCCACGGGGATAGAAGTCCCCGTGAGAAAATTATTGCGGATGACAGAGAAAACCAGCGACCAAAAATTTAGAGACAATATTATTGTTTTATTGATCGACAAATTTGAAATTCCAAAATAACAATACGCGTTGTCGAGAGGCGACAAACCCGCGCGTTCCTCTTCTGAATAATCGTTCAATATTTTCCCCGTTCAATGATTACGATTCGCGCGTGTCTGTTGCGCGCTCACGCACCACACGCAAATAATTACCAAACCAAAATAATACAATACCACGGCAGGATTCCACGACCAAACTCACGATTCGATACAATAGCAAATTCTCAATATTAAAGTCAGAAACATAAATTGCCAACAAGTTTTCAATATTAAATTCTCCAACGTAAATTGTCAACGGTGTAGAATGATTGAAGGCGCAACGGACCGAAAAGAATATTCGCTAACAACTGAACTCAACGGTCTCTCAAAGGACGGTGCGCCCTTGACCAATACCGCTACGCGCGCAAACAATTCTACGTGAACCCAAGCGCGGATTTTGCAAAGATGTAATTAGATGAAAATATTTACTCGAACAAAACTATTATGCCCTCCAGAACAAATTAACTAAAATATAACGGAAGCTAATAAATATAAACAAGCGCCTCAGCGCCCTGCGCGCCTCAGCGCCCTGCGGGCGCAGAGGCTCTTGTTGGTGGGCTCCGCCCCCCAAATCCCCCGAAAAATGTCCCTTCGGGACATTTTTTAAGGCACTCACAGGGATACATGTCGCGCTACGCGCTCCGTATCGAGTGTACTTACACTTCGCGCAATGCGCTACAGATGGAGTATGTTTATACGTCGCGCTCCGCGTTTCATTTCGAAAGTACGTATGAGGGAAAACATTTATCAGTTATGTAAATTGATTTATAGTGTTAAACATTCGTCGAATAAAAACATTTCGTTTTAATACAAATTGATTATTATTATTCACGGCGGATATTTTCTTTTTGTTTCACGATAAATTGTCAAATATTGAGACACGAAACAAATATAACGAATTGCATCGCGTAGAACTTGATGAAATTAATTTAACGAATCAAATCATATCAAGTAAAGTCGTTTTATGGGCTTAAAACTTATGACCAGATTTAATGAGTATAAAACAAACACACAAAAAATATACCAATACCAACACGATTACCATTTAGCATTCAGGTCAAATATCCCCTTTAAATCCTTCCCCTTCAATGTTTTTTATCTTCCCCATAATAGATCGAATCAGTTCGTTATCATCCGAAACCACGTGGAATCGTGGAATCAGTTCGTAGAAGACCGAAGCATTGGAGAAGAGAAGTTTAAGAAATTTGCTTTTCTTTATGATTTTCAATGAAATTTTGTCGATATTTATGGATGCTGAAAAAAAATGCTATCTCGAGAACGAAAAAATATATCGTCTTGGTTCCTGTCTTCTATAGAAGAGGAAGTAGTACGTTACTCAAATAAAAAAATTGTCATCTTGGATGGCTCCGAAATATTTTTTACAAATTGATGAAATTCTCGAAAAATTCAACTACGAAGGCTCTTTGACAGTTCTCTTATAAAAAAATTCGTTTCTAACATTTGAGATGTATTTTTTTCGTTCTCATAATACATAGAATTAGTTCGTTATTGTCTCTGTAGAATAGACAAGTATTGGAGACGAGAAGTTCGAGAAATTCGATTTTTTTTTTCGTTTTTCAATTAAATTTTGTTGATCGTCGCTTAAAAAAATCAAATTTAGCATCATATCATATGTAACGAATGGCCGATATCTTCGGTGGAGTGATGAGTCGTCGATGATGTGACGGTAGGGCCAGAAATAAATGATAGAAAATATGGTGACCCCGGGATTCGAACCCAGGTTGATCAGGTACTAACTAAGAGCGCTAACTACTGCGCTATAGTAGTCACTCATATGTTTCTATCATTCGAGTTGTCTACATTATCAAAATATTTTTTTCAAAAAAAAAAAAGGTACGCCAAGTACTGAAAAATCCGTTTTGCAAATATTATTAAAAAAAAAAGAACCAAATTTTATAAGCCAAGCATAACAGAAAAAAAGGACTCTATATAACAAAAAATATTGTTTTTTTTTTTTTAAATTGCTGTAAAAAATTGGCGTTCCAATGCAAATAGTGGTTTATTGTGACGCTTGCAAACACCGGAACGCCAATTTTTTACAGTAATTTTTTCCAAAAAAAAAACAATATTTTTTGAAAAAATGTTCACGCCGTGAAAATACGTGCCGACGATAACAACTGTCAGCTGAGCCGGCTGTGGCGATGAGCGCGCCACCGCGCGAATTTTTCTATGAACTGATGTAAACGTAGACGGCGTATAACATTGCCACCGACAACAGCTGACAGCTACGCCGGCTGTGGCGACGAGCGCGCCACCACGCACATTTTTCGATGAACTGATGTAGACGCAGACATATATATAGGGGACACTTTATAATCGTTTGGACCCTGTGAAATTCCCGACCTCGAGATCTCAAAATAGGCTAAACCAATTGAATGGTAACTAGGCTCTTTCGAAAGATTGACCCAAAATTACATTATAAAAGTGTCCATGAAAATTCGATTCGTTGTATTATTGCGAAGATATATCGATCGAAAGTTGAACGCACTATACACTTCCGGTATATTGGCGTAGGTTACTCAGTAGCGGCACGCCTTGTACTGTTTTTTCAGTACTTGGCGTGGAGGCGCTGCCGCGCCTCTTGATATATGCAATGCTGGACCGTCACAACCCTAACCATTAAAGGGATTGTGACGATCCAGCATTGCATATATGTAGAGAACTCGAATGATAGAAACATATGGGTGACTATAGCGCAGTGGTTAGCGCTCTTAATTAGTACCTGATCAACCTGGGTTCGAATCCCGGGGTCACCATATTTTCTATCATTTATTTCTGGCCCTACCATCACATCACCGACCACCATCACTCCACCGAAGATATCGGCCATTCGTTACACATATCATATTTTTAAAAATTTTATTTAATTACAAACAAGGATAAGTTGCTCGGTCCGGAAAAACTCGTAAAATCGACAAATTCATTTTTTTTCACTTTGTCGATACATAATTGTTTAAAATTGTTCTTTAAGAGTACAATTGTTTTACGTAAATACGATTTCTATGAGGGGAAAGGATTAGAGCCGTCAAATTCGATAAATTTGAAGAAACGATTCGTTTTTTGACGAAAATTCGTGAAATTAGTCGTTGCTTAAAAAAAATCATATCTTGGCAGCGAAAAAAGATATCGACTCTTATCTTGTTTTGTTTTGAAGAGGAGAAAATACGTTACCAGAAAAAAATTAGTAGTTTTTTTTTTAACTCTAAACGAATAAATCGGGTGAACATAATTGATAAAGATTTCGACTGCGATGAATCTTCGACGGTCGAAGGATAGAAAATTCTTTTTTTTATGATTGCACACGTTTTATCTGCGCAATACCGCGTAGAATCAATTTGTATTTGGGTAAAACACGAACAAAGATTGAAACGAGATATCGATTTTTTTTTTATTTGAAAATTATCCCGCCGCAGAGTACGCGCGCCGCGACGTATGACCATCTGTGTATCGTCTGCTACGAAATTGTCATCTGCTTCCAAAGTTTGACAGATAGAATAAAACGAAAAAATATATTGTAATGATTAATTCGAATGAATATGCTAATTATGATTATCGAGATATAGAGAGCGCGATATTCGGCGACAATGACGATTTGTGTACTCGGCTTTATAATAGAGACGCGAGGCTTGTATCTAATAGTTTTGACTAGGCTCTCTCTCTTCTTTCCGAACTCTCGTCCGGTGCGGACGTTTCGCCTATTTCTCGTGTCACATACTTGGAGCGGTTACACTAGTGGGTTACGTTACTCCAAGGAAATTTGATCGATCATCGAAAGGAATCGAACTGAAGCTTTTCTCGGCATCTAGTGTTGATTTGTTTCGATTGCTTCGACGCCTACAACATCTGGAATCTTAAAAGATAAGTAACCACTAACCGAGTGTAATATAAAATACGGAATTGAAAAGTGCACGAGTAATGGAGTTTTTTTTCTCCAACTAATTTATCTATCGGTAAAAGAAGAGCGAGTGATAAAATAATTTATTAAAGAAATATTGTTAAACTCTGTTATATTTCGGAGTCCATGAATCGTCGAAAAGGGTTTTTAATATAAAAAGAATTTATAATTGAAAATGGAAAACGTATTATGTCATATGTTAATTCGGATACTCACGGTAATAGTTATTGGATGCATTTTATATTTGGTAGAAACGAAGATCCAATTCAGTTTTAATATAATTTTCAAAATCTATCTTGTATAAAAAATATTCATTGTTATATTAATCATGCCATATATTTCAATTACAATTCATATTGAATTATTTTGTGCAATTAGTTTTCTTTATTTAATTTTCGCCTATCTGAGACATTGTGTTATTTTCGAAACGATAATATATATTAAAACCAATAAGGCAACATAGTTAAAACGATTATTCTTCATATAAATAAAATCTTACAATATACTCGGGATTTTTTTTAGTTCCTTTTGGTAAATTGTAATTATTTTGGATATTCGATGAATTTTTTTTTGTGAGTTTATAACCAATTTTTTTAGTGAACACGTGAAATTTATTATTTTTATTACGAATGTGAATAAAGTATGATATAATATTGTGAATGATTTTCGGTGAAAATATATTATTTTCGAAATAAAAAGGGCAAATATTTGTGAATCTGTGTATGATATTTCGTGTTTTATTTTTCGCAACTGAAGTTTTTTTTTTTACATGATGAAAATTGGTTTTTTGGCAAATCTCAATATAATAACCTTTGAAGCAAAGCTAGTTATAACCACTTTTTTTGAAGTATTTTATAATTAAAAGTAGATTTGTCGGAATGACTCAAAATTTGTTGTGCGTAGTGCTTTCGATGCAATGAAATATTGTTGCGAAAGAGAAAAGAATTGGTTTCCAGGATTCTTAATTAGAGCACCGTACGGCCATCAGATGTGAGAAAATCATTTTTTTATGGAAAATTGTGATGAAAAAATAGTTAGAGATGTAGGGTTGTCTCCAAATTTGCTGTGCATAATGCTTTTTATAATACAAAATGATGCTGCGAAGGAGAAAAAAATTGGTTCGTAGAGTTCATTATGATGGCACCGTATGGACATTTGACGTAAGGCAAATGCAAATTGTGACCAATCATTTTTTAGAAAAAATACTTAAAGGTCTCAGATTGGTTTTAAAAGTGATGTGCATACTTGCAATAATGTAATAAAAAAACCAAAATCCAAAGTTACAGTGTGATACGGACGTCCGAGAAGAAAAATTCAGTGAATAAGCCATTTTTATTCAACCGCAGGGTAAAAAAATATTTCCAGTCATCGGAGTCGGAGTCGGAAAATCTTACCGGTTAGTTTGCAGCTGCGAGATCCTCTCGAATAAATCCGTAAAAGAGTCCCCTCGTCGAACTTGGCAGACGTCGTAATTCTCGTGCGGCGATATGCACGGATCGGTACGCGGCTACGTCCTTTCCTTTCGGGATCCTATGCTTGAGTCCTCGAGCGAAGTAATGCTCGCAAGCTCGCGGTTACTGTTCTCACTCCCTGCCTACGCGAATCCCTCGCCCTCTACATTAATTTCTCGCGGTTTCCTCAAATTCGGAAATGACGCGATTCTCAGAAGGCCGCGCGATTGTTCGAATCTCGCGAACGGCCCGATGTGACGTCGTAGGAGCGTACAGAGACTATTCGCGCTTCTCGAAAGCGGCAAGTGTCGATCCAACGACAGGCGAGGTTGTGGGGGTTCCACTTCGTGCTCCGGCACGGTGTGAGGCTTCGTGATGGCATTTTTGCAGCCGATGTCTCTCGAACGGTAGCCAGGTGGCTGCGACCGTTCGGGTTCGAAGTTCGCGGCGCTGAAGCGAACTCGCAAGGATGCGTACCGATGTAGAGGTGTACAGTTGCGTGGCGACGCACGCGATGTAATCCGCGAAATTCTGGCTGTTCGATGGCGCCGCACGCTCGGAAGCGAAGAAGAAATAAAATAATCGGGAAAAAATTAGTTAAGAATTCGTTTTCAATAATCTGCCCTGTCTGTCTGTTCTGGAGAGACTCTTCCCCGAGGAAAAATCGTCGCATATCGCGCCGATCCGTACACCGTTGTTATTATTTTCCATTTTTGTGACGTGGCTAAAAAACCACGTCACAATACATACATTGTGACGAGGCCCCGCTCTCGGAATTTCGGCTACAGCCGAAATCGGGGCCTTCGAGACCAAATATAACGGCGCCCTGTTTTAACGTCTCATCCTTTCCTGAATCCTTTCCACCGCTGCGATAGGGCGACAGGTAATTGTATCGACCCCGTATCACCAAGGGTTTTTCTTACCGTTTCCAACTCAATTCCTTCATTTGCCGGCTAGCGGGATAGGGAGAGCAGTTCGGGGCAGATTATAATAAAGTCTCTACGTTACATTTTCGTAAAACCAAAACACAACCAGTCGCTTACTTTATTCTTCAATAACAATCAAATATAAAAGCGGTGTCGTGCAACGCGGTGACGACCGCGTGCTACAAGCTGGACGGTCTCGCGTAGTACAATTATTCGAAATAGCTTGACCCGGGGAAGCCGGTAAATTCGGCGAGATAATCGTGGCACAGACGCGAACGAAAAAAGAGAGATTCCACAGCCGCATGCACGGCAATAGCCGAAAAACGGATTCGACGTAACAGAAAATATGCACCTCGTGCGCCTACCTTTTCTAACGTCGCTTGTTGCCGTCGCACAGCGTATTCCTCTTTCTCTCTAGTCTCGACTCGAGCGTCGACGATCTATCCTCTCCAGCCGAAGTTCCTCCGCGGCTCTATCCTTGACACGCAGGTCTCCTTCTCCGTAAAATAATTGTCGCGTACAAAAATCACTCAGCAACACACACACTCTAACTATCTGTGACTCGATCTAATAACCGCGACTTATTATCGGACTTTACTGAAATCTACGATATTTCGGCGAGACGTTTATCTCCTAAGCCGGTCGCAGCGAGAGTCCCGTCTCTCGCTTCACGCAAATTCGGACGCCCTGGGATGGGGACACAGCCTATCGATCCTACGTCGATCGTCGCTCAATGCTGTGGCACAGCACTTCCTCCCCGCGCTCTCCACTCTCTCCTGACGCCTTGGCTGCCCGCCATTGTCTCTCCTATGCTGAAATATATAGTACCACACATGGCAGTCAAACGTTCTCGACTTTTCTCTTTCCCATCGGTACGAGTTGAGAGATTCGCCGGTCTATCCCTCGCGCGATTCACGAGCGCGTTATAACGCCTCGTCACAACATATATACACTGGAGGTTCCCCGGGCTCGCGCGCTCGCGTTCCTTTTATCGACATTAAAAAAATGTTTTATCACCGCCGCATCTTTTCACCAACCGGCGCTGCGGACGCTTTTCTTTGTATTTTTTATTAGTTCTTCCTCCCCGTACACCTCTCGGTTCCTACAGCCCCCACTTCTGGGGTCTCCCCAATTCCACTTTTCACCTTTACCTATCTTTCGTTTTTTACGGCGTTTTTTCCGTTTTAGCTGACCTAGCTACACTGTACCGCAATTACGACTAAGGGCACGGGGAAACTGCGGAAAACCCGTGCCGGTACAGACGGCCCCTTCCCACAGGGTCCTCGCGTCCCGACCGGAATACTCACAGTCGAGACACGAATCCTCCGCGTTCGGCCTCCCGCTCGCCGGTTGATACGCCAGCTAATGTACGGCTAGACGGTCACCCATCCAAGTAGTGACCGCGAACGATACTGCTTGACTTGGGTGACCGCCGGAGCCACACACCAACCGCTTACCCACCGGTGTCGATCGATTTTTTTTGTATTTTTACTTAGACAGTCCCCTCTAAAGGAACTCAGAATATTTCGGACCGCCGCCGCCACCGCCGCCGTTGCCGTCTTCAAGAATTGAGGGGGGTGGGGAGAGACTGAAATATTCATAGTCCCCCTTAAAGGGACTTAGAATATTTTGGCCTTCCCCTCCCACGCTCCTCCCCTCCCTTCCCGCGTTGCTCGATTCCTCCCCCCCCCCCCCCCCCCCGCCCCGGAAAATATTCTAAGTGCCGCTAAGGGAGCCTTAACGGTTCCCCTGGCTCGCGCGCTACGCACGCTTGTTTGGCAATTGTAGAATATTTTGACCTCAAGCCCTTTTGGGGACAGAATATTTTTCCCCTCTTCCTTCACCGCCGATCACCGCGGCTGCCTCTGTCGATACCCCTTTAGATGGTGTGACGAGGTTTCTTTAATCTCGAGCGCAACGCTGATCTTTAACTGAAAAATGCAAAACTTAAAAAAAAAACGAATGATGATTATTATTTTCGGGATCTTGACCGATAACTACTGCCCTCCCAACCATCTCATGACTTTATCGAATCGAGAGCCGATACTATAACGTGGTAACTTTAAAGGATTTTCGCAATCGATTCGCCTAGTCAATGCGTGAAATACAAGGCTCTACTATAACGCAGTGCAAGGTGTTTCTCCATCCTTGCCTGGACCAAACGATACCTCCGCCTGATCTCAACGTATTGCACTATCCCTTGGTGTGCCGAGATTGCACCAGACTTTAGCGTAATTGCGCGAAACTCAAAAAAAATGTCAAATTTCAATCTGGCAAATCCTGAAATAAAAATACAAGCAATTTAGCTCCTCGGGAAGGACAAAAATGTTGCCTTGGCGACCCTTGATTCGGAGATTACTAAATTGGAAATAATGAGGATGAAGAAAGACAAAGCCGGAAATGGTATTTTTATTGAAAACGACATGACACCCAAGGAACAAGAAATAGCGTACAAGACTCGAATGCGCGCTAAAGCCGAGAGAGAACGCGGCAAGCAAGTCAAATACAACCCACGTACCCTACAAATAGACGGAATTGAGTTTTATTGGAACTTTGAACCACAAGATTTTGTAGTAGTTGACAAAAATAGGAATAATAATGATAAGAAAATCGCCCTATTGCAACCGCAACCATCTACCAGCGGCATCACACAGCCGGCTCCAAAAAACGACGCTTGAACTCGCTCAACATCGCCTTCTGGAACCCGCATGGCGTTAAAAATATTGAACACTCTTTAATCTTGAAGTCTGCACATGTAGTCTACATGTGTGAGACTTAGCTCGACAACAAACCTGCAAATTTACCACCATATTTATCTGAGTACAATTGCAGTTGGCCAAATGCACTGAGAGAGCACAGTGTTGGTCGTGCAAGCGGGACCTCGCTGTTCTATTAAAAAACAACCTTCAATGGACGCTTGTTGACAAAAGTAATTGGTGGATCTTCGGCCTCGTGAGTCACGAAAATTTTAAGATCGTCGTAGGAACTGTTTATTTCAAGCCCAGCCTCGACATTGAACCAATGTTGGAGATGCTGCCAATGGTGATTACGGACATTCAAGAAAAATATACTACAGACTTTTTCGTCATTGGCGGTGATTTTAATGCAAGGATCGGGGAAGTGGACGACGAGCTTCCTGAAGAACTTGTTGACGGTACAATACTATCTCGATGCAGGAAATCGTAGGACAAAATATCGAACGCCCGTGGACCAGCGATTATGGACTTTATGAAATTAAACGGATTTACTTTGATCAACAGGAGAATGCCGAGCAATTCTGCTGGACAATTCAGATATAGCAGCAAAGTTGGGTAAAGTGTCGTCGATCTGGTCATCGTCCGATCTGGGCGAATTTTCTAGGCGCAGAAGCGATCGAAGATCTGCATGTGGTGAGTGATGTATCTCCGTCAGATCATTTTCCTGTATCTATTAAGTTCAATCTTCCCTGGTGTGATAACAACGTACGCATAAATTACAACCCGAACTCAGCTCCCACCGTACACAAACTAAAATGGAAACCGGAATCAGCGGTTTCCTCCCATGCAACGTTACTAGCATTTAGTTACATCGATTTCGATTTCACAAGTAGCTCTTCTGATGAGCAGAATAAACATTTTCTAGGGGTTATCTCGGATGCTGCGAACCAGGCTCATATGATCACGACTATATCGGGTAAACCGACGCCTGGTGCAAACTCGCGAAACAAACCGTGGTTCGATGGGGAGGTTAAACACGCAAAAGCTGCCGTGTCGAATGCCTTAAAAGCATGTAAAAGGGCAAATTTTACCGATCAAGAAATTAAATCGCATTATTTCGCTTGTAAAACTATAATTAGAAATAAAAAGCATAAGTACAAGAATGGTATTAAGAATAAATTTGGCAACATTAAAAATTCTGCCGAGTTCTGGAAAACCGTTGGAAACTGTATTTATAAGAATAAAATTGGCGCCTGCCTAACGATATCTATCCACCGAGGATAGCAATAGTAAACGCAACCTTAGTCGAAGTGGCCAACCCAGTGCTTGATGCGGAGATATCTCTTGCTGAATTAAAGCGATGCATGAACAAATGAAAAATCGGTAAGGCCCCTGGGCTTGACCAGGTTTCTAACGAATTTTTGAGAAATCTCCCACCAAACTGGATTGTCTACATACAGACTATGTATCAATAGCATTATGAAAACGAAGGTTTTAAATGTCCAACGCGGATGTAGACCGGCGCAAAATGTTTTTTTGTACAAAGGCGAGAAATTGGAGGTGGTCTCCTCATACAACTATTTAGGTATTCCGGTCTCTTGCACCACACTTGGCCTTCAAGCTGCAAACGCTGCTAACGATAAGGCAAAACTAGCCACGGGAGCAGTGCTTTCCATCTTAACTAGAGGTCAATCGGACTCTTGGGAAAGCATGATTAAAGTGTCTGATAGTATGGTCTCTGCAATCCTTCTATACGGCGTGCCTGTGTGGGGCCTGAATTACTTTGACCAGATCGAACAAGCGCAGCAAAACTTATTCAAAAAATTATTGTTACTATCGAAAAACACCCCGGTATATGCTCTCAGAATAGAATTGGGTCTCGTTAAAATTTCTTACCAAGCCATGCGTCTTACATGCGTATGGGTACGAAGAGCGCTCAAAATGACTGACGATAGATTACCCAAAATAATTTTTCGTAGAGTAGTTCAATTGTTAAACAACAATGTAGGTCCACTGAAATTTAATTAGGTGACGCAGCTGAAGGGCATAATATCGGAAGTCGGGTTTACTGAATTGCTGTCGAGCCCCAATTCGAATGACTGGGCGCGTGCCAAGACACGTTTCTTTTCTGCATACAAGCAGCTTCTGTATAACAAAGAAATCGAGGACTACTACAGAACTTTATCCTTGCAAATCTGAATCCCCAGAAGTATCTATGTCGTTGTTACATCATCTTAAAACTTAAAAGCTCGTTGTCCTCGGACTATGAAGCGCGTATTGGCATAAGTACGTGTAGCGAAATTCATAACGAATAATATAGTTTTTAACAAAATAGCGTATAAGCTCGATCCCTGCTAGTTGTGTCGTGTGTGCAACAGAAATGAACTTCAGACGTTAGAGCACGTATTTCTGAATTGTCTAATTAACGAGCCGTACCGCAGCAGCTGCTATATTGTATGTATGTATGCTATATTGCTATATGGAAGCCCCAATGACCTCGAACATGTAAATTATTTATTTGCGGCGCAAAATATCGAAGCGATAATGAAAATATTTTATTTTATAACGCGATCAGTAATGCTGCGAGCATTCGCTCTTAATGAATAAGAAACTGTAATTTTAAAGGAATCGAATTGTGTATATTTTGTTCCGTTTTTGGGTTCCTATTACCTAGTATTTTACTGTATTTTGTTTGTAATTTTGTTTAATGGCTAAGATCAATTTAGAAATTAAGAGATTGTTAACCTACGTGGCTCGAAGTGTTGTAACCCCCTTGCTACACGAATCGTTTGGATTCTTGGAAAGCAATAAATTACTATACTATACTATACTAATTAATATTTAATATTGTTAACGTATAAGAGAAGATATAATAATTGTTACTGTTCATAAAGTTCTCTTATACGTATACGTATCCGTAAACCGATGGTAAGAGTCGAGAGATGTGTATATTTTTAACAGCAATAATTTTTATAGAATTATCATCATTTAAATGTTGGGTATCAAAATATTATAAACCTGAAGGGTGAAATATTTCTTGGCTCTTTGGACGAATTATTTTATTATATGGTACGGGCGAGCTGTATAATTCCCCTCTTTCGGTGTACTGTAACGGTCGCTTTTTGGAGGCTTTACAGCTCTTTGCTCCAAAAAGTTCGTTATTGTGAGTTTTTGGCTCATGTAGATGTGAGGGCAGGTGCTGAAAATAAGAAATCTGTTCGTTGATTCGAATTGTCAACAATAAGTTTGTTATACCCCCGAGTTTCGCAAGCATCACCGAGGTTACGCGTTGAGCAACAACCAAGGTATGCGAGCGTTGCGACAGCCGTCGCACAACGCACAGTATCGATACTTTGGAAATTTGGCACAGTATTGCCGCAATTAAAATACTTAAGGCATCTTTCGTAAAACATGCGAAAACAGCTGAATCGCTCGTTCCACTTTATCTTCTATAAAGTGCGAGTACGAGCGCGCAGCGACAGTTCAGAGGGTTATCCGATACCGTGCGGCTGCTTGTGACAAGAATACTTTCTACGGGACTCGTGCAAAGGGTCAGCCTAGTAGTATATCTTAGCTATAGTCGGACAATAGTCCGAGCTACATTTACTGAACTCTGTAAGATTTGATAGTGCATCTTCGCACAATAAATAAAGGGACATTATTACTTGCTACATCTCTCCTGTGTTTCCGACATTCGCTTGGGTTCCAACCCTTAACCGGTATTTCCTAAATTAATAAAGGGGTTCAATTCCTCGCGTCGGGACTCGGCTTAGCTACCCGGGAATCGGCGGTATAACATTGGTGGCAGCGGTGGGATACCGGGAGTGAGTGAAAGGAACCAGAGTGTAGTGAAAAGTGGGTCACTGGCTGTACACCAATACAGACGTGAGAACCGTCACCAGGGGATCGACGGGACAATCAGCCGCGAGGAGGAACTGCAGGCCACCTCAAGATCGTCACCCAGCAGAGGGACGTGGAGCAGTATCGAAGAGGAAGCCGAGAGCATTTTGCACAATACAAAGGCGACCTGTAAAATGGCCATAGGCACACTGTAAGTGCAAGTTGAGAATTTCGTAAAACAAAACTAACACCTACGGGGGCAATATAAACCAGTAAGCGCGTTACTAACCCCGTAAGGGTGAAATAAGGGGCTAAAACCGAAGTAAAAGCGAAATGAGTGACGGGGAAGTTCCGAAGGATCAGCCGGCGGGGCCATCTGGGGAGGCACCACCCCCGCCGGATCCCTCAGCTTCGGTACAAGAGGATCAGCGGGTTGCGGAGGGCCTCGGGGCCGCGTTGCAAGAGATAACGTCGGTCGCGAGGGGCAACTTGGCAGCACGAGGCTCGGAGTCGCAGCAGGGGGCGCAATCTTCACCAAACCCCCTGTTCGGGGTGAATTTACACAGGGGGGCTGCGTTTGACGACCTCAGGGATATCGACCACAGTATATTCGAACCCAGGGGCACACCACCACCGGGGGTCGGTCTCACCCCCCGAGCAATAGAGGCGGAGATACAGCGCCTGAGGACGATATATCGCAACACGCTTGGCGAACGGCGAGGGGGATTTTTCGATTGGGACAGGGACCGAAACTGGACAACCACCTTCGGTGATGGCAGCAGGCTGTACCCTATGGGGGTGGAAATCCCAGGGGTGCGCCGAAATTTATTTGCTGACCTCCCTGCGGAGGGGGACGTCACCGCTGCAGCCGAGGCGCGCGTAGCGGAGCATCTTGAGAGGGGTGATCGCGAACTGGAGACGATACGAGCCGAATTGTCGGAGTACGTGGCTAACGAGGTCGAACGAAGGATGGCAGAGCGTACCAGGCAACAGCGAACCATTGCACCAGAGGACGGCGAGGATTCCCCGTATATTAGCCTGGATTTAGCGTTAAAAAATATCAAAACGTTCGACGGCAATGATCCAAACAGATTAGAGGAGTTTTTATCATCTTGCGAGGCCGTATGGGAGAGGGTGAAACCCCAGCAGAGGGGGACACTCTTGGCTCTCGTGCGAAGCGGAAAATTGGAGGATCGTGCGACGAGGGAACTCCGACACAAGGTGATACGGAATATATCGGAGCTTCGAAGCGAGCTCGAGGCATTGTACGGGAAGCGAAAATCGCTCGCTGCCCTCCAGTACGAATTTTGCTTGCTGAAGCAAGGTGCGAAAGAATCGGTAGCGGCATATGCCGCGCGTGTCGAGAGGCTTACGGGGGAGGTGTCGGAAAAACTGTGTGAGGACACGGCACCCCACGGGGCGAGATATGTCGAAGCCGCTGTGCGACGAAGTGCGCAGATGAACTTCGAGAATGGATTAAATCCCGAAATTCGGATGATTGTGCGCTCGCGTAATTACGGGAGTCTGCGGGACTCTGTAGTGGGCGCTGCAGAAGTAGAAAAAATGCTCGGAACTGGGAGCAGCAAGGGAACCTCAGGGGTGAGTCAACCTCGCAGTAGTACGGGTGGAGGGGGTGCAACACCCCGAAAGTGTTACAATTGTGGTATCGCGGGGCACGTCGCACGTGATTGTACGAAAAAATCGGGTCGACACAGCCTCCCCGCGCCAGGACCGGGGCGGGAAGTGAATCAAGTGAAAGTGACGTGCAATTTCTGTGGAAAAGTCGGGCATCTTTGGAGAGAATGCCGAAAGCGTTTGCAGCAGGAGGGACAGAAGACGCAACAGTCAGGCAAGGGGAACAGTAATAATTCCCCTCCGAAGGCTCAAGGGGGCCAAAAAACTTTGAAGGATTTTCTGGGTAGTGAACAACAGAAATCCGAGGGAAAGGGACAACAACGGGAGGTGTACGTCGTGAACGCCACATCCGGAGGCGTTGCGAGTGACTTCCACATCAAATCACCTGTGTGCAAGGGGGGAGTATTAACGTTGAAAGCGGATACAGGAGCTCAGGTGAGCATCATAAGTGCGGAGGCCCTCAGCGAAGGAACCGAGGCTGAGAAAACGGGAGTGACAATCGTCGGGCTGGGAGGCTCACCCGTACAAGCGAGATGTGCAGTCAAGGTGCATCTCGAGACGCCGAGGGGTACCGCTGCACACTGGTTCCACGTTGTACCCCCCGGGGTGGCGCTAGGGGTGCACGGATTCCTCGGGATGGATTTTATAAGGAAACACAAGGTGGATATACTCCGGGGCAGAGAGATACGGATCTTCGGGCATCGAATGCCTTTGGTGGATGGACGATTAAAAATGCGTTTACCACCGCGTAGTGAAAGTTTTGCGTATGTTGCAACGAACAGTGGGGTAGTAGGTATCGTCGACAAAAAGGAGGTCGCCGAGGGTGTTGCACTCGGCGCCTGTGTAACCACACCGCGAGGCAACAGCTGTGCAGTGTGTGTAATAAACATGACTTCCGAAGAAGTGGAGATCGAGCGACCGACGGTGACACTCGAGCCGCTCGAGTCAGCAGAAAATTCGAGCGACAGCGAAGGCGCGTGCGAGGTAAACACGGCACGCGAGTTGAGCATTGACGAAGGGGGGAACGGCGGCACGCGACTCACGCGGTTGCGGGAGGCGATCGACGTGGGACATTTAAATGCCGAGGAGAAGAAAACATTGCTCGAGGTATGTGAAGATTTCGCGGAAATTTTCCACCTCGAGGGGGACTGGCTGCCGTGCACGACGGAGATCGAACACGAGATTCCCCTTCGTGAGGGCGTGAGACCAATCAAGGTGCAGCCCTATCGTTTACCTGAGGCGCATAAACGGGAGGTAGCGATACAAACGAAACAAATGTTAGAAGACGAAATAATACAGCCGAGTCGAAGTCAGTGGAACGCGCCGCTGCTCGTGGTGACGAAAAAACCTGACGCAGCAGGAAAGGTGAAACTACGAGTCGTCGTGGATTTTCGAAAATTAAACGAAGCGACTATCGGTGATTCATATCCGTTACCGAACATCACCGATATTCTGGACCAGCTGGGGAAGGCTCACTACTTCACAACCCTCGACTTGGCATCGGGATTCCATCAGATTCCCATGGCCGACAAGGATAAAGAAAAAACCGCGTTCTCCACACCCCAGGGGCACTTCGAATATACGCGAATGCCCTTTGGATTAAAAAATGCGCCGCCAACCTTTCAAAGGTTGATGAACACCGTATTAGCGGGACTGGATGGAATAAAGTGTTACGTATACCTCGATGATATCGTGATATTCGGGTCAACGCTGACGGAGCACAACGATCGGTTGCGCGAAGTATTTACACGCTTACGAGAAGCGAAGCTATCGTTGCAGCCGGGAAAATGTCGTTTCTTAAGGAAAGAAACACAGTATCTGGGACACGTCATCTCAGAGGAGGGGGTGCGACCGGATCCCTCGAAGATCGCCGCAGTGAAGGATTTTCCGGTACCACGTAATATGAAGGGAGTCCAGTCCTTCTTAGGGCTCGCGGGATATTACCGGAAATTTATACGGGATTTTTCGAGGATCGCGAAGCCACTCACGGAGTTAACGAAGAAGGAAAATCCCTTCGTTTGGTCGGCGAAGCAGGAGCACGCGTTCGAAGAGTTGAAAAAAGCGCTGACGACGGCACCGGTATTACAGTATCCGGATTTCGAGAGGCCATTCGTCGTGACAACGGATGCCTCCGATAAAGCCATTGGCGCTATACTATCGCAGGGGGAAGTGGGCGACGATTTGCCGATTTGTTACGCAAGTCGCACGCTCAATAAGGCTGAACAAAATTATACAACGACGGAGAAAGAGTTAATCGCAATCGTATGGGGGGTGGCACAATTTCGCCCCTATATTTACGGAACTAAATTCACAGTGGTTACGGATCACAAGCCTTTAACGTGGTTATTTAACGTGAAAGATCCGGGATCGAGACTCATGCGATGGAAAATAAAATTATCGGAACATGAGTTTGATATAGTGTATAAAGCAGGGAAAAGGAATACGAACGCCGATGCGCTGAGTCGAGTGTATGTAACGACGCGCTCGCATGCACGGCAGACGGAGAGAGAGACAGTCGACAAAAGCAGTGCGCGCGAGGGAGAGCGCGACAGCAGCGAGCACGAGGGAACTCCATCGCTACGCAGCGAGGCAGAGAGAGAGACAGCGCGAGCCAGCAACGGTGACTCGAGCGCGACAGACGATGCGTCAGCCATCGTGCCAGGCGAAGCGGCAGCGGCCAGTGCGATAGAAAGAGACGGACGACGCGATAGCGATAGCCACTCGGACGACAGAGATAACGGCGGCCATGCGAGCTACGGAGATAAGAGCCGTAGCGATGGCGAGAGTCTTAGCAAAGAAGAGAGAAGGAAGATACTTTACGAGTACCACGACGCACCCTTGGGAGGACATCAGGGTGTTACGCGTATGCTAAAACGAATACAACTCGCGTACAGCTGGCCGGGTATGCGAAAGGAAGTAGAGGAGTATGTCGCGGCATGCGACAAGTGTCAACGAAATAAAGTACACACAACACCAAAAGCACCGATGGCGATCACCGATACGCCGTCACGGGCATTCGAAAAGGGCGCTATGGACATCGTAGGGCCTTTAACAGTGACGGAAACGGGGAATAAATACATTCTCACGTTCCAGGATTTATTGACGAAATTCAGTATCGCGATTCCACTCCCTTCGCAGTCCGCGAACGATGTCGCACGGGCTTTTACGGAGGAGATCGTATGCCGGTACGGGATACCGGAAGTCGTGCTCACGGATCAAGGGACGAATTTCCTGAGCGCGATATTTAAGGATGTATGCAAGCTGTTGCGAGTGGAAAAAGTGCAAACAACAGCATATCATCCGCAGTCGAATGGGGCATTGGAGCGTTCTCATCGAACGTTAGCGGAGTACCTGAAGAGCTATACAACCGAGGATCAGAGGGACTGGGATAAATGGCTACCGTACGCCATGTTCCAGTACAACACGACACCCCATACGGCTACAGGCTTCACCCCCTATAGCCTGATGTTCGGGAGAGAAGCGGAACTCCCTACCTCGCTAAAAAAACCCTCAAGTACGTTGTATGCGTACGACGATTATTCCCAGGAGTCGAAGGAACGGATGCGAGCATCATGGGCGATGGCACGAGCAAATCTGGAGACGGCAAAAAATCGTGCGAAGGAGTTTCACGATAAAAAGGCCAAGGAAAGGAAATTCGATATCGGGGAAAAAGTTTTGTTGCACGATGAAACGGTGCGACAAGGCAGATCGGCGAAACTCACCGCCAATTGGATTGGGCCGTTTGTCATCGAGGAGGTGCATCCGCCCCTCAATTACACTATTCGGAAGGGGCGGCGGCGTTTAAAGGTTCACGTGGATCGTCTCCGGGAGTACATCGAGAATTAGGAGCCGATTTTAAGGGGGGGGGGGAGCTAGGAGTAGCTGTTGGTTTTTGGGAATTGAAAAAAAATTTTTTGTGTGGATATTTCTGGGAAAAAATATATTTGGGAGGTTATTGTTGGGAAAAATAAATTACGTAGAGTGACATTGTTGCAGGGTGTTGTTTTGTTGCCTGCCGATTATCGTCAACGGCGGGGCTGTTATAGAGGAATTTCGCAACGTGCCGGGAATTTATTTCGAGCACGTAGGCACGCTGTGTTTATACACGGACGTGTGGACATTAGCTGTGCACATGGATCTCTCGAATCTCATGGCGTTGGAGCAGTCTATTCAGTGGCATCTTGAAGGGTATCGGGACCGGTGCAGGGAGTCAGTGGGGTCCGGAGGACACTGTGCCGAGATGCTGATACACCTGGAGCGCCTCTCCGCAAGGGTAGCGGAGGAAATTGGCGTGGTACACGATCTCGTGGGGGGAGAGCACCCACGAGACAAGCGGGGACTGGTAGATGGACTAGGATCGGTCCTCAAAACCATCACGGGGAACCTCGATGCGGCGGATGGCGAGAGAATTGAGAACGAGTTATCGGCGGTTCGAGAGACACAGGAAACTATGAGGGACGGCATGCAGAAGCAGCTGCAAGTGGTCGAATCCTCGATCGATATGTTCAATCGTTCGTCGTACGCATCCGAGAGGAACCTCAATAAATTATACGCCATGCTGCGGGAGGTCAACGGCTACTTCCACAACAGTACCAGCCGTCTGGCTACGCGACAGCAGTTCGACGAGAGTCTGGGATTATTGGACTCTCATTTGGAGGCATTCCTCGGCGAAGTGAGGGGTATCGCCGACTTATTTATGGGAATCGCATCAGGAACGGTGAATCCGGCTATCATCTCGCCGGAGAAGCTCACCAAATACCTTACTGAGGCATTGCCGCACGTGCCGAAGGGATACAGCTTCCCTCGGCCAGTGGCAAGGGAAAACGCAGCGGAATTACTGCGACTGGCAACCGCGAGGGCCTATCGAGTGGGAGAAAACGTAACGCTGCTCCTCGAGATACCACTCGTTGGGGCGGCAGAGTACAGTGTCAGTCGCACGTACCCCCTACCGAGGCGGGGGGAAAACGACACGTACTATTATCAGGAGACGTCGCCGGAATTGGTCATCGTGGATCGGGAAAATCGGAACTACATACGGATGACGGAACGGGAATTAGAGGAATGCAGGAGGGATGGAACGAGATTCTACTGCAACCCGCGGCATCCAGCGTTAGCGGTAAATGAAGCCGCGCCTTGCAACGTGCGAACGTACGTGGGGGGTGCGGTAGGTCGGGAGCAGAACTGTCCGAAGCGTGTAGTGAAGTTGGCAAACACGCTCATCGTAAGTCTACGACAGCCGGGACGATGGCTGTACGCCGCACCACGACCTGAGCCGTTGACCGTCACCTGCGACGGTATGCCGACTCAGCAGTCTGTCTTGAGTGGAACGGGATCGTTGACACTCACCGGGCGTTGCACAGCGACAGCGAAAAATTTTCGCGTAGAAACCGTGAGGCGAATAACGCAGGCGGTAATCGACAACGACTTGGTGCCAACGTACAATCTCACACTCACACCACAGGAGGCGGAGTGCGTGCCGCAGGTGGCCGACCAATACGAGAATATTACCCTCGAGCACGTGGTGAGCACGCCACAGGAGTTGAACGACCTCGGGGTGCGAATACAGCAATTGCGAGACGGACTCGCGACTCGAGTAACGCGCAAGCAACGAATAATAAGCTTGATCGGCCAACATGCGATAGGCGCGATCTCCCTAGCAACGATGATAATCTTCGCCATCTTCTGGCTTATCAGAAGGCGATGCAGGACTCGGCAACCCACGGTGGAGGCCCCCTGTACGAAGGTGGCGAAACGAGGCAGCGAAGAGACGCCGATGGAGCGGCGAGACCAACGAAGGGCATCCCCATCGGATGAGAAAAGGGTGACGCGAGCAATGGGCGCACCGGCTTATAGGCCGAAGAAATAGCCGACGCAGCATCAATGGCTGGCCGTCCGGGTTGGACGACACCCGGATACGACAGCCACCACGCGAATAATTACTATATAAGCGGGATAATAAAATTGGGAATATTTTAACGCGGGATAGTTGTAATTTCCTCTTTCGGGAATACAGTGAAAAGAAATCCATCGATTTCTTTTCCCATAAGGGGGGAGGGATGTTATACCCCCGAGTTTCGCAAGCATCACCGAGGTTACGCGTTGAGCAACAACCAAGGTATGCGAGCGTTGCGACAGCCGTCGCACAACGCACAGTATCGATACTTTGGAAATTTGGCACAGTATTGCCGCAATTAAAATACTTAAGGCATCTTTCGTAAAACATGCGAAAACAGCTGAATCGCTCGTTCCACTTTATCTTCTATAAAGTGCGAGTACGAGCGCGCAGCGACAGTTCAGAGGGTTATCCGATACCGTGCGGCTGCTTGTGACAAGAATACTTTCTACGGGACTCGTGCAAAGGGTCAGCCTAGTAGTATATCTTAGCTATAGTCGGACAATAGTCCGAGCTACATTTACTGAACTCTGTAAGATTTGATAGTGCATCTTCGCACAATAAATAAAGGGACATTATTACTTGCTACATCTCTCCTGTGTTTCCGACATTCGCTTGGGTTCCAACCCTTAACCGGTATTTCCTAAATTAATAAAGGGGTTCAATTCCTCGCGTCGGGACTCGGCTTAGCTACCCGGGAATCGGCGGTATAACAAGTTTGATTTTATTGAAACAATGACGTAGATACAAGATAAATGATTGATTTTGTCCAATTTGACTGGTTTTTTTAACTCTTTAGTATTTTAAAGTAGCGAACAGATTAAAGGGTTATTTTATTGCTGATACGGGAATTTGCTTCTACGTTAACCACCTCTTATTAGATCATAGTCCACGAAAGCGGTCACCAAGGTCCCCCAAGGTAGTTGCCGGCGCTTCTTACAGATTGGCGAGTCGTTGCAAAAACAAATGACTCGATAAATTTACTCGGAAAGATGGAAAACTTCACGAAACCGGTCGCCGAGATTCCCCAAGGCAGTTGCCGGCGCTAGGTTTTTGAGGATAGGGTAACACGAAAGAAAGCGGTTGCCGAGGTCCTCCAAGGCAGTTGCCGGCATCTGTGTTCGGATAGGAAATGTAAAAACAAAAGAGATCTGCTCGCTGAAAAGAAAATTTAATTATTTAATTAATTGTTGATGAATGGCCGATGTTGGTTCTTCCTTCGATTGGTTGGCTTGTCGATGAGATATTTATTCCTTGCTTCTTCTTAGCGTCGGGTTTCTGTCGAGTAAAGCAGCGCTTTACTCGAAAAATGAAAAATGTTTGGTTTTTCGCTATCGAGAGTTTATCGATTAGCACCAATGAGAAACTCAAGATCAAACGAGCCTAAGCCGCGTATGAGTTCCTCTCCATTCGAAGTCTCGGATTGAAGAAGTGACTTCGGTGCTCGCGATCGGCTCTTATATACCCGAGCGCGAGGTCCTTTTTGTGTCGCATGACGCACGAAATACGTAAAAGTTCGCTGTCCTTTCTTATCACTGCCCGGGGTGTGCCGAAACGGCTTACGAAATTCGTGCGCATCGATGATGCAACACCTCTGGGCAGTTCGCACTATCGACCGTAGTCATCGATTGACTGCGCGGTCGGTATCTTTACGCGCTGATTTACCGAAAGCTATGATAAATTGCCGATGTAGCGAATAAACGCGAAAAATGTGAGAGGTAAAAATTTTATAACGTCTCAGTACCTGCTCGATCTTCCCCTACCGTCGTGAACTAGTCTTGGCGTTATGCGGCTTGGCTTTCGCAACTCGTTCTTTTGCGCGGCCCCCTTTTATGTTTACCATTTGCCTATACTAGCTTAATTTCTGTCTTTTGAGGTGAATTCTGATCATACGGTAAATAATATCGGAGAAATAACAATTCCATGTTAAAGGTGGAATGTTTCTGAGCATTTGGATATAAACTGCGATGCGATTATCTGCAATTATCTTATACTATAAATCGAGGGGGCCCTAGTTTCTTACGCGGGCCGTACGTTTTCTGTTACAAATATTTCGTCGCCACTTGTTTCATAGATTTTCCACTGTGACGAGTTTTCCTGGATCTCGAGCGCAACACTAAATTTTACTCAATTAAATTCACAATTCAAAAAAACGAAATCGAAACTAAAAAAAACAAATTGTTAAATTCGGTTTGACGCATTTTGAGTGTTGGTCATCTCTTCGCATTGATGCCTGAACCACCCCCTTTACCATTTCCCATGGCTGCGGTCTAGCCGAGCAATATCTCGCTCTCGGGTTTCGTCGATAAAATATTTGTATATTGTATTTCAGACTGGCGCCCAGAGGAATGCTTTCGGTCCTGCGGGATAGTTGAGTTTACGGGAATTCGCGTGACAGGACATATTGAGTCGAATAAAGTCTGGAGATTATTAAGTGAGAACTTTACACATCTACATATGCAACGGTGTATCCGGCAACATTTAGCTAAGTGCGATTCTTATCAGTGCAATAAGGTGCCAAACCAGCATTCTTACGCTACACAACAAAAGATTGTTCCCGAGAGATCGGGGGATCTCCGGTCCATGGATTATTTTGGACCATTGCCATCGGCACAAGCGGGAATGAGATACATTTTGGTAACGATTGATGCTATTAGCAAATTCGTTAAACTTTATCCTCTAAAGGCAGCAACAGCGCTGGCAACAATTGATCGTATCTTTGATCATTTCATTCCAAACTATGGAAAATCGAGAAAACTACAGTTCGATCACGGAACACAATTCACCTCGAAAAAATGGTTAGACAAGTTAGCTAGCGAGCAGATTCAACCGGTATTTTTGTCGATCTGGCATCTACACGGTAACATTGTAGAAAGGATAAATAGAGAGTTAGGGAGATTTTTCCGATCTCTTTTAGCTGATAGGGAAACACGCTCGAGTTGGTTAAAGTAGACTGCTGCCATTTTGTTCGCGGCTTAAAATGAATAAGAGAGATATATATCGACGCAAACGGAGACGAGTATTCTCGTACACCACTTTTGTGGTGGAACTCTGATTCCCGGGGGTTGGGAATACCAGCTCACCCCCGTGGAATACAGAATCGTTACGGCCGGTATTTGGCTGGGCGAAGAAGGAGGGAAGGTGACGCTGGCACGAGGGTGCCAGACGACCATAAAGGGAAAGACAAAAAACAAGGGTATACAGGCGATGAAGGTAACGGATGAAGAGAAGAGAAGATGGGACGAGGGGAAGTGAAGAATAGAAGAGAAGGAAGAAGAACTTAAGAAGGAAACCGAGAATAAAACAATGTTGAAAAAGATAGATAGAGAAAACCCAGGTCTAACATGAATAGATATAGGGAATGGATTATAAGGAATAGGATGAGGATGAGGAGGGAAAAGGATGATGAAATAAAGGAAGCGGTAGAGGTGTTACAGAAATGGGTAGAGGAGAAGGAGAGGGAATTCGCGGTGGCGGAGGTGTGGGGGGGTTCTCGACACGATCGAAATCGGGGAGATGATGGAGAATCTCACCCTCCCCCCTCCCCCATACTTCTTGCCCCCTTCCATTTGGAAGAAAAAGGAGAAGTTTTTAAGAAACGCCTCATCCCCATCAGTCGCCGCTACAAGAAACTGCGTGTGTAAAAAAAAATCGGGTCAAGTCGTTTTATTGGCTTAAAACTTATGACCAGATTTAATGAGTATAAAGAATCACACAAAAAATGTACCAACACCAACACGATTACAATTTAGCATTCAGGTCAAATATCTGCTTTAAATCCTGTGACGAGTTTTCCGGTATCTCGAGCGCAACGCTAAACTTTATTGCAATAAATTCAAAACTAAAAAAAAACCAAATCGAAACTCAAAAAAACGCGAAATTGAAAACTCACGTCACCTTCGGCCGCTCACTCTTGCGGATGTATCGGCGTCCCGGTGGGCGCCACTTAATTTTTGTTTCGCCGGTAGTAACAACCGGACTAAACTGGAGGCCGGTGGAACGGCAACCTGTGCAGGGTTAATTTTTGTTTCGCCGGAATTACCAAACCGGGCTAATCTGGAGGTCGGTGGAACGGCGATCTCCGCAAGGGCGACACGAACGACACAACAAACGGAAACTAAACGGAAACGAGAACTAACGTCGATGCACTCGCGAGAGCGA
Organism: Buathra laborator; assembly: GCA_934046635.1. NCBI lineage: Eukaryota > Metazoa > Arthropoda > Insecta > Hymenoptera > Ichneumonidae > Buathra > Buathra laborator. The sequence continues at coordinate 1,422,179 of CAKOHB010000040.1, forward strand.
ACGGTTGCGGAAATGCACGGTTGCTCAGGATGCGGATTGTGGTAGAAGGGTCGCGATCCGAGGTCAATAGAATAGCTCACTAAAAACGGAGATCAAAATCTCAACGTTATCTTAATCGGGAACAAAAATTAATATTAATATCGATCCAATTATCAACTCGAAAGAATTCCTTTCGGAATTCTACCGAGGATAGCACACGGGAAACACACGAATCGACGAACGAACGCGCGAACACGAGAGCGAGAGCGATATCGGGATCCAACGGTAACGCGAGCGAGACACAGAGATCACACGATACCTCGATAGTTCGAGCGCGAGAACAATAGACCGAAGCCTATGATAGCGGGAGCGCGAGAGAGACCCGAGTTACCTCGAGGGCAGCTCTCCGTCGACTGTCTTTGCCTACGATAATTCGTAATGAATTATCATTATTATTTTCGGGATCTTGATCGATAACTACTGCCCTCTCAACCATCCCATAACTTTGTCGAATCGAGAGCCGATACTATAACGCGGTAACTTGAACGAATCTTCGCAATCGCTTCCCCTAGTCAATGCGTGAGATACAAGGCTCTACTCAACTATAACTCAGTGCAAGGTGTTCCACCACCTTTGCCTGGACTAAACCATACCTCCGCCTGATCTCAACGCATTGCACTTTCCCCTGGCGTGCCGGGACTTGGGCTTTTTATTTTCCCTTGGGCTTTCCCTCCCTCACTTGGGCTTTTTATTTTCAAACGTCATCCCACCAAGTGAGTTCGAGAATCTCGACCAAAACTGAACTAAACTGAATCGCAAATCTTAAAGGAACTGAACGAAGCTAAATCTTAAAATTGAATTGAACTGAAATGATGAATGATATCGGAAGGAATCGTAATAATAACCAAAAACAGCATAAAGGATAAACTGAAAAAAATCTCGATCGATATATTAACATGAGTTTGACGGTATCTTAAGTCGCTGGGAGAGGCAGTAGTAACTCGAAACTTCAGCACTAAAATCGGTATCTTTAGGCGAGTAACGGTTGTTTTGGTTTTTGTGACGCTGATTCCAAAAAATCACGTCACAATCCTTTCCCTTCAATGTTTTTTTTTTCTTCCCCATAATAGATAGAATCAGTTCGTTATTGTCTCTGTAGAAGACCGAAGCATTGGAAAAGAGGAGTTCAAGAAATTTACTATTCTTTGTGATTTTCAATGAAATTTTTTCGATATTTATGGATGCTGCAAAAAAAAATGCTATCTCGAGAACGAAAAAATATATCGTCTTGGTTCCTGTCTTGTATTGAAGATGAAGTAGTACGTTACTCAAATAAAAAATTTGTCGTCTTGGATGGCTCCGAAATATTTTTTACAAATTTATGAAATTCTCGAAAAATTTGACTGCGAAGGCTCTTTGACAGTCCTCTTATAAAAAAATTCGATTCTAACATTTGAGATGTATTTTTTTGTTTCTCAGAATACATGGAATCAGCTCGTTATCTCATCGTCTCTGAAGAACAGACAAGTATTGGAGACGAGAAATTCGAGAAATACGATTTTTTTTTTCGTTTTTCAATGAAATTTTATTGATATTTATCGTCGATTAAAAAAATCAAATTTAGCATCATATCATATCATATTTTTGAAAATTTTATTTAATTACAAACAAGGATAAGTTGCTCGATCCGGAAAAACTCGTAAAATCGACAAATTCAGTTTTTTTTCACTTTGTCGATAAATAATTGTTTAAAATTGATCTTTAAGAGTACAATTGTTTTTTTTTCGCGAAAAAAAACTTTTCAAGATGTGAGAATATGAAAAAAAATTTGTTTTTCGACGAAAATTTGTAAAATTTAAAAAAACGTTGGAAATACATCGATTGAATAAACATTTTTGCAGTTTTTTTTTATCAGCTGTAAACGAATAAATCGAGCGAACAAAATTCTTCGACGGTCGAAGGATAGAAAATTCAATTTTTCAACATTGCACACTTTTTATCTGCGCAGTAACGCGTAGAGTCAGTTTGTAAATACGATTTCTATGAGAGGAAAGGTTTAGAGACGGCAAATTCGAGAAATTTAAAAAAACAATTGTTTTTTTGACGAAAATTCGTGAAATTAGTCTTTGCTTAAAAAAGATCATATCTCGGCAGCGAAAGAAGATATCGACTCTTTTCTTGTCTTGTTTTAAAAAGGTGAAAATACGTTGCCAGAAAAAAAATTTGCAGTTTTCATTATTAACTCTAAACGAATAAGTCGATTGAACATAATTGACAAAGATTTCGACTGCGATGCATTTTCGACGGTCGAAAGATAGAAAATTCTTTTTTTTATGATTGCACACTTTTTATCTGCGCAATACCGCGTAGAATCAATTTGTATTTGGGTAAAATACGAACAAAGATTGAAACGAGATGTCGATTTTTCTGTGTATCGTCTGCTATGAAATTGTCATCTGCTTCCAAAGTTTGACAGATAGAACAAAACGAAAAATTATATACTCGCGATTTTTGTTAGTTCAATTTGGGAAATTGCAATTATTTTGGATATTCGATGAATCTTTTTTGTGAGTTTATAACCAAGTTTTTCAGTGATCACTTGAAATTTATCATTTTTATTACGAATGTGAATAAAGTATGGTAAAATATTGTAAATGATTTTCGGTGAAAATATATTATTTTCGAAATAAAAAGCGCAAACATTAGTGAATCTGTGTGTGATATTTCGTGTTTTATTTTTCGCAACCGATGTTTTTTTTTTAACATGATGGAAAATGGTTTTTTGGCAAATCTACATAACATAACCTTTGCAGCAAAGCTAGTTGTAACCACTTTTTTTTTAAATGTTATAATTAAAAGTAGATTTGTCGGAATGACTCAAAATTTGTTGCGCATAGCGCTTTCGATGCAATGAAATATTGTTGCGAAAGAAAAAAAAATTGATTTCCAGGATTCTTAATTGGAGCACCGTACGGACAGCAGATGTGAGAAAATAATTTTTTTATGGAACATTGTGATGAAAAAATAGTTAGAGATGTAGGATTGTCTCCAAATTTGCTGTGCATAGTGCTTTTGATAAACCAAAATAATGCTGCGAAGGAGAAAAAAATTGGTTCGTAGAGTTCATTATGATAGCACCGTACGGACATTTGACGGAAGGCAAATGGAAATTGTGACCAATCATTGTTTAGAAAAAATACTTGCAGGTCTCAGATTGGTTTTAAAAGTGATATGCAATAATGTAATAAAAAACTCTGCGAAAGAGAACAAAATTGGTTCGCACAGTCTAAAATTACAGGGCCGTACGGACGTCCGAGGTGATAAATACTGCAAAATGCCTATTTCTAGTGAACCGCAAGCTAAAATAAATATTTCCAGGTATCGGAGTGACTTAAAATTGACTACGCATGATGTTGGAGGTACAGCGAAGTAAATGCTGGAAAACCACGTTTTTTGGAGCCTACACTGTCGAGAATCCCCATCGAAAGCTGTGTGAAGAGGCCTGGCTGCTCATTTTAATAGGCACTTTTTGCCTATTGTTATAGTGAGTGCCTAAAAATAGCACAAAAGGAAACTGTAAAAAAAATGTCGATTGATATCTTAACGAGAGCTTGACGGTATCTTAACTCGCTGGGAGAAGCAGCAAATCAAAACTTCAGCACTAAAATCAGTATTTTTATGCGAGTTACGGTTGTTTTGGTTTTTATGACGTCGATTTCGAAAATTCATGTCACAACTCTTGATAATACTCTCTCGTTAGTCGAGATCCATGAACCCGCCCATGAGTTTGGCTTCAAGGAGAATCTGTCTTTAGAACGACTTGCTGCATGTCCAACTGCTTGTCGTTTCCGGGTATCTCCCATCGGGTGACCTTACCTCATATAACCCCGGTTTCGAATACGGTACAAGAATCGAGACCACCTTTTTCATCGATAGCTTGTCCGTTTCTAGGTTCGGGATATTAGCGTACACGAGATATTAGTTGCCGAAAGCTTCTCGGGCCCGGACGTATTGAGAACGAAGATTTACCGTTTCTTCGTCGCGGAACGAAAAGATTGCATGATCTCCGGAGCTACGCGTTTGATTTCTTATACCCGTTGAGCTGAGCTGGTCGGGTTTCCGCCAACGCTCGCGTCGCGTGATCGTAGGCAGCAAAGGATGACGCATCTCAATCATCAGTCGGATCAAGCCAATGGCTTCGAAGTACATATGGCGCGAGATTCAAGGGCTGTGTAGGGCCGTATTGCGCGGGAGTTCCACAAGACGCTTCCCGCATTAGTGCTGGCTCACAAGTGAACTCGGCAGGACCAGTGTCACTATTTTCAGCCTCATTTTCTGTTTGATCTGGATAAAAACCTGATATACCGCAAAGCATTTTTCCATACAAATTGTTTCGTAATTTCTAAATGACCCACCCTCTAATTCTCAAGTTCAATCAAATAGACAAAAGGCATGATGTAGCGTGTATCCTTTTTTGTCTTACTCGCTCGCGGAGTGCATCGCTCGCGCACACTGAAGACCTAGTTCAGCAAAGACCCCCACTCTCGACCCCTTCTGCAGCTTTGGCGCAAATGTCCTTAACTCAGGCAATTTTAAAAATATCAGTCTGAAATTCAAAATAGAAGTAGACTGTTATCGACTAAGCTTTAGTCTTGGATTTGACGCTAACCCATTAAGACATTCAACATTCATGCCACTTTGAATTTTTTTTCTTTTAATTCAATTTGCTCAATTCATAAGATATCTTGATTAGATTCAAACTACAAGTAAAGTATAATATGAACAATATTTGGAAATAAATTAACTGTGAACCCGTCATTGAATTGGAATCCATTAAAGATAAGACAGCTGAAATAAGGCGCAAGATTTGTCTACAGAAATCAATAATACGTAAATAACATTGCAAAATAGATGCTTGCACAGTTTGTCCTCATTATTTTTAATCTTTTATCGAGCTTCCTCTATGAGGCAGCCAAAATTGATTACCCCACTTTATTATAGGAGGAGCTTCGTGAAAGATTAAAAATAAAGAGGAAGCATTGTGCAAGATTCTACTTTTCAATCTTGTTTTGTACAGCGTTAACGCCGGCAATGATATTGCGCCTTCATGGTCTACAAATGCGAAGCTTCGTATATTAAACTTGAAGTCGATGGTTGAAGTTGATGGAATAAAAGTTTTGTGTATTAACCCATAAGTCACCATCTTCTTGAAGGGCGAAAATCTGGCTAAACCAGTCGAAGTGTACACTGGAGGAATCAAGTAAATTTCTTGGAGTTCGCATATTTCATTTTGATCGAATGATTCCTGAAAAATGCAAATGATTCTGTTCTAGGTACTGTCTAAATTTATAGTTCGACCGAAATAGTTAAACTTCGCGAATTTGCGTGGACCATTTATCCTCAACCAGAAACTTCTGTAAATATGTATTAATGTTATATGAATCAATTTTGTTACATGGAGATCACAATTACAAAAATTAATCGACTCCTGACCGGAAAAAGAGTGTAATAACTAAACTTTTTTTGTTTTTATTTTTTATTAGCCTTTATTTAATGTCGCATCTATATCGAGGTATTTAGCGACCAACCGTATTACATATAGCCGTAGTTTTATAAGGTATTTTAGATTTTGTCGTAACGATTTGCTAGCTTTAATAGTTTGAAGACTTTTATGGACTTTGATGTCTCATTTAAACATTTCTTGAGGTCCGACGGGCGTGATAAGTTTTGACGGGCTTTTAGTGCTGGACATGCTACGAGGATATGCTGTACTGTTAGCGGAGATTTGCACGAATCGCATTTGTTCGACAACAAGAACTCTTTCGGTAGTCGCAATAGGAGATCGGAGTTTTCTAGGACTATCCTACATACAGCATTGTCGTCCATGATTGATCCATCAGTATATATGAATGAGTAGTACGCCAATTTTGCTGACGGTTCGTTGAATAGAGCTTTATATACGATTACAGCTGTGTTTTCTTTGTTTTTTATGGCCAAGTCGAGATTTATTTTGGGGATCGTCGGTTCCCAGAGCGGGAGCGGGTGGAGTATTCTCGTTTGTATAGGCGGAGTAACGAAGGCGATTTTCGAATGGAGGTTTCATAGACGAACGTAAGTTGATTTCGGTGTCGAGCGTCGTTCGTTAAATGTTGCGTCTATTTGGGCTTGCAGCCGTTGATTTGTTGTTGGCGATATCGAAGACATTCCGTAGTTGGAGATCACTCTTCTTCCTCTGATGAATAATGGCGTCTCGTCTGTTTCCGCTAGTATGCTGACGTTTGGGTTCGATCGGAATGCGCCTAGGTGGAGTCTATTCGTTGTTACTTTTAGATTTTTATTTTCGAGGCGCAGTTTTCGGGGGATCCGCATCCCATATGACCTTGAAAAAAAATATGTTCTCTCTTAGATTGCGAAAATTGGAACCCTGTTTTCAACGCCCATTTCTCGAGGTTGTTCAGAGAATCTTGAAGTAATTTTTCCGTGTTGTGGATGTTGTTACCTCTGTGTATTATCGTCAAGTCGTCTACGAATAATAGAGCTTTAACTGGTTTCTGTATCGGTGAGATGATATCGTTTATTGCGATTGAAAACAGAGTGACGCTGATCACTGAACCGTGCGGAATTCCATTCTGTATTTCTATTCTATTCGTGTTTATATTTGACATCTATTCACCTTGATTTTAAAAAAATGTTGATGAAGGCGAGACAATTTCCGTTGATTTGAAGATTGTTAAGTGTCTTGAGGGTGCGATGTTTCCATGCCATCTCGTACGCTTTTTCGATGTCCTTCGAGACAACTACGCAGTATTGATTTGTCGAAAAGGCAAAGCGAATTTCGTTCTCAAGCTTTGTGAGATGATCCATCGTCGAATGGAACTTCCTGAAACCGTTTTGTTCCGTCGCGAAAAAATTGACGTTTTCGAGCCTCTAACGCAGTTTATTGTTCACCATTTTCTCTAATAGCTTGCACAGCGTACAGGTCAGTGCGATTGGTCTGTAGTTTGTAACGTAGGCAAGATCTATTCCGGGATTGGCGATTGGTACAACAGTCGCTGCTCTCCAAATATAGGGAAAAACTTTTTTTTGATAGATGGTGTTGAATATGTATAGAATGTGAGTGAGACCCACGTCGGGTAATTATTTTAGTAGTATTCCCTCTGGGCTGGCACTCGAGTTTTTACATTTCCGAAGGACCGTTTTAAGTTCGTCGAATCGTAGAAGAGGATTCATCGGATCACGTGGGCAGTCTTCAACTTCGATATTATTTTCTGACTCATATTTTATTTTATACTCAATGAAGTCTGGGGCATAGTTTGCATCGTTGAAGTTATTCGCGAATGAGTTAACTAGTAGCCCCGCCCTCTCTTCGAGATCGGTAGTCGTCGATCCGTCGGGTTTAATAAAAATCGGAGAGCGGGTGTTCGCAGGTTTTTACCTCTTGAGATTAGTCGGATTTTCTTCCACGCCGGATCTATTGGTGATTGGAGGTTTATAGACGAAATGAATTCCATCCAAAATCATTTTTTGTTTTGTTTGATGATTCTTTGGATTTTGGCTCTAAGTTTCTTGAAATTTATTTCGTTGAGATCGTTTGGGTGATGTTGGTACATAATAAATGCTTGATGTAATTCCTTGAGCGCCTTGGGGCCCTCCTCGTTCCACCAGGCTTTTTGTGTAGTCCAGTTGACGTTGGGATGTTATCGTTTGCGGCTGTTATGATTAGTTTGGTAAAACTATTGACCACTTCGTCGATCGCTTCGCGATTTCCCTGGGGCGGGGGAGGGTAGTTCAGTAGTGTATTGGAAATATCCTCTTCGTATCCTGGCCAGTTTGCTTTTGTATATTCCATTTGGGCGAAGAAATTTTTTTATTTATTTCGCTTTCGTTGATTTTAATCGAAATTGGGAAGTGGTCGAAGTCATGTAAATCTTGTAAAACTGACCGTTTCAAATGATGAGCGATGTCCGCAATGTTGAGATCAATTACATAGAAAGTTTTCGAGGATACATTCAAATGCGTAGGATCGCCTTGGTTTTATACCACAATATTATTCTGGTCGATCCATTGCTCTATTATTTTTTCTCTCACGTTGCATCGCGAGGATCCCCAAAGTTCGTTGTGACAATTAAAGTCGCCTATAATTATGAAGGGTTTCGGAAGTTGTTTAGAGATACTGGTTCAATCCAAGAGGGTGAGAGGATAGCGGTTGGCAATGGAAACGTTACATTTCGTGGTCTTAAATGGAATGTTGACAGTAATTGCAATCACTTCGAGTTTTGATGTTAGGGGAAATTCGTCGTAGATTATGTAGCTCCTGGTAAATATTGCCACTCCACCGCTAGCGTTTTCGGCCTTCCGGTTTTTTCCGCGCCCTTTATACCCCCATAAAAGGCTACACTCTGTATTTGTAAAGTTCGTTTCTTAGATACATATGAACCCAGGCGCAAGGTCTTTTTTTATCATTTGAAGTCTCTCTAGTCTAGGGTAAATGCCATTTACGTTCCATTAGATTATTATGTCCATATTAACTGTGTTGATTTGTTGTTTGAGTTGAGGCTCGGCGGTGCTCGGAAATATTCGACTTCTATCCGTTTGTCGTTGTGCTAGTCACTTTCGCTTCCCGACTCACCCAAGGCTTTAGATGGCTCTTCCGCATTTTGTAGTTTGTTGGTTAGACGAGTGCAGTGGGCTTCTGACCAACGTTCAGGCAGAAAGCCGTATACGTCTTTAAGCATAATTATGAGTGTCGAAGTGTCGTCTGCGTAGTTTCCCATGATTTCCAGCGGATGTTTCACGCTTCGAGTTTCCTCGAAGACATTTTTGAACTGTAAAAAGTTCAGTGCGAATGCCTCTGGGTTTGTCTTTATTTCAGCTTCGAGCCTCGCAAATTTTTCAGTATATCCCTCATTCGATGTTTCGCCGATGGTTTTTTTGTTTTTGTGCTTGTTTTTTTCTGTTTTTTTTTTACGAGTTTGAACTTGTCGTCGACTTCAGAAGTATCTAATTTAGCGGCGTTCTGCGATTTCGCCGGAGAGCTCGGGCTGGCCGCGGGCTGTGGTCGTTTTTTTTTAGGATGTTTACGATCGCGTTGTCGGTATCGCCGATATTTGCTGAGTCGAGGGTGTCCAGCGAGGCAGCCACGTTTTGCACGGGGGGGGGGGGGGGGGCTAACGCGTTCAGAATCTACACGAGTGGGGTTAACGAAGTTGTAGCGCTTGTCGGCATTTCTGGCAATGTGGCCGCTTGCTTTGCACACATAGCATGCCGTCAATTAGGATGATACAAAGATCCAGTAATTATTATCTTCATACGATACTTGGAAGGAGTCTTGAAGTTTTGCTTCGTCTTCCGATAGAATGCATACTTGCGGGTCGAAACTGAGAGTGTGCAAGAGATCGGGTAATTTTGAGGGAGGAAGGGATTTCCTGAAATCAGGAGTCCCTCGCTGTGATTGAATTTTGTCGTGGGTGTCCTCGCACCTAGGCGCCGGAGACAGTTGTATTGATATTCACACACTGTTATGTAGATCATAGGTACATTTACGTGTCCTCACTCTCTCACTAAGAGAGCTCGCACTAACAAAGTGTTTATAAATACAGCACGGTCTAAGAACACGTCCGTTCACTGCGGATGCCGGTGGGCTACTGAATAACTAAACTTGATTAACAAAAAGGAGTGAAATAACAAATAATTATTCGCTTATTATAGTCGGAATATTTATTTGTTGTTCGGTGTGAGAATCTGCCGACTATGACATGTAAATAATCATTTGTTATTTCATTGTTTTTTGTTAATACAGTTTATTTATTGCACTCTGTTTCAGTTCGGAGTCATTTAATTTGGGTAAAATTATTTTTATTTGATCCTTTTTGAAATGAGAATTGTACCATATGTGGCGACGATTTGACCATGCGATCGGTTATAGCCCTCTGCCGGGCAGTCTTTTTTTCCGCACGTTTCGATTCACCACTACATTGATCCAATCCATTTCCTCCACAAACTCTATCTTACACTCTGAATTTCATTCATATTTTAAATATACATACCATCACACCTACTCCATCAATCGTCTGAACGCACTAAAATTTCTGCGCGATTCAATACATGACAGTCCCAACCAACACATTCGTTCATTTGCAAACTGTATCGTACACATAATTTTTCCTTTACATTTTTAATATTCACTCGCTTTTTCCACGATGTATCGATACTAACCACGTTTTTCACTGACATAACTTTCGACACAAATAGTTTGAACGCGCTAATTTTATCGCGCAATGCGATGCACGATAGCGGTGAACCAATACATTTGTTCCTTCGCAATGTGTATCGTCCACACTATTTTTTCTTTACAATTTTTTAATTCGCAATGTTGTAATGAGACGTTTTATTTCAACTCGAATCAATCATACACTTTCGTTTCCACACATACCTGTAAGATGCACACAATTATGAGACCACACAATCCGATTGTCGCCAAAATCGTTGCGGCGCTTCTTACTCCTTCACATTCGAGATGCTGCAAAGTTTTCCATCACAGTTCGATACTACACAAATGCTGCCGTCGATATCGACTAATGAGAATATTTCACGCTTGTAAGATAGAATCTGCGCAGTTCAACTTGGTGGCAGTGGTTTGCATGCAAACCAGGTGTTTTATTACAGAACCGCGCGACGGGTGTTTGGCATTCAACTACAGCGTCAGAGGCCTGATTAGGAAGTGCTATCGATAGTACAAGGAGTAGCTTCAAATTTCGCTTACACTAATGCGCTTCTCAATATCCCTATGGTCGTGAGCGGAGGGTACTCGTTCAACGATCGCGAGACGCGGAAGCGTCTCGACGCCAAGTATCGAAAAAAACATTTTTTCGTGGCGTGACGCTGCAGTGTATACATACGCCAATATTGAGGAAGTGTATAGTGCGTGCAACTTTCGATCGATATATCTTAGGAACGACACAACGAATCGAATTTAAATAGACACTTTCATGATATAATTTGGGGTCAATCTTTCAAACGTGCCTAGTTATTACTAAATTGGTTCAGCCGATTATGAGATATCGGGACCGAAAATTTCACAGGGTCCAAACGATTATAAAGCGTCCTGTCTTGTCCGAAATATATATGTCAACATCAACATCAGTTCATCAGAAAGTTGCATGCTGGCGCGCGCGTCGCCACAACCGGCTCAGCTGCTCGTTGCTACATATACTATATGCATTAATTGTCAGAATATTAGTCGGTGAAAAATGAAAATGCGAACTTAGATAAAAAGTAATTGAATATTACGTATTGTAATTAACAATGTTCAAAACCTTTTACCTAATAACTTGAAAAAAAAAAATGCTATGAAACACTGTTGATAAAAACAAGTTAAAGAAAAAATATCAAATTTTCTCATTACAAAACTTATTCAAAAAAATAAGTTATATGATACGGACCAAGTTTACAAGAAGAAATAGTTCTATATGCCGAGAACTATTGCTTTTTCAATGCAAAAAAAATTGCTGCAAATAATTGGCGTTTCACTGCTAGCGATTTATTTTGGGGCTTGCAAACACTGGAATGCCAATTGTTTACAGCAATTTTTTTGCATTAAAGAAACAATAGTTTTTGCCATATAGAAGTGTTTCTTCTGTTAAATTTGGCCCGTATCATTTAAATTATTTTTTTGAATAATTTTGTAAACAGAATTTTTAAGTACTTGGCGTATATTTCTTTTTTTTTAATTTTTGGGAATACATTATACATACATTCCCAGTTAAAAGGGAAATTCAGTCCGAATATTGTCTCCCATTCCGATGGAATGGAAATCGAAAAAAAAATTTAATAATTTCCATACGAAAATTTCTATAATAATTTTACGTATAAATAATTTCAAAACTTTATAAACAAATCGTAAAAAAAATCAATGATATTCTGATATATCAGCGTACTTATCGCAAAAAGAAATTATGGAGTGTCTGCGTTTTTCAGGCCAATTTCTTTAACGATATAAACCGCTGTTCGTCGGAATTCATTCAAATTACCTCCGCCTCCTCGAGCGAATGCGATGGTGCGAATTATTTGTTATTCGGAAAGAGCTATGAGAACAGAGTACTCGATAGACATTTGCAATAATAAACCGACACACGTTTTCATATTTTTCCCATTACAGTAACAGCATTTAGTGTTTTATGCTTTGCTCGTAATTATATAAATATACTAGCGGTTCCTGGACTCGCGCGCTCGCTGGTCGATTGTAGAATATTTTAAGCTAAGGCCCTTTTGAAGATTTAGAATATTTTTACTTCTTCCTCCGCCGCCGACCACCGTGGCTGCCTCCTTCGATACCCCCTTATTAGAGGGATTTAGAATATTTTTGGCCGATGGGGTGCCCAAAGGGAGTTCAAAAATATTCTATATATACTGTAATGATATTGCATCGCTATAGAGCCCTCGAATTATTTCGAGTCAAGCCCGCAATTCTCCTCGTTAGACAGGTAGCAATAAGTTCAGTATATTGTCCGCAATACCCCTCGCGCAAGCCAAGACATCCAGCAACAAGGTACGTCACGTCATCGGATGACAATGATGGCGGGAGAGTGAGGTAATGTCATAGTGAGGTGAGTGGGATGATGGTGAGGGAAACAGCCAAAGAAAATATGAGAGCGTCGATGCGGGAAATCGTCGTCGCCCGTAGACCACCGCTTCCGAGTTGCCGTCGCCTCGCCGCTAGCCACCAATGTACGCCATCCATCGCCTGCTGTCGTCACTCGAACGTATCGAGCGACAATTTAATAACTCAGCTGCCGTTGTCTTGCGCAACTCTCATCGATCGCTCGAATATCGACCGATGCCGAATACTGAACTCTCTTGCTCACAGAGATCGCCCGCAGCGCTGGCAACGAGAAAGAAAGCCGAGAGAGACAGCAAGAACGAGACCAGAGCTTCGATCGAGATCCCTCCTCGAGCGCACGTATGCGTGATACAGAGCGGTAATGTATTATAATTTTTGTGACAGAAACTGTTCGGAATCTTGTGTGTGTTTCATCGCCGTATTGCAGTAGCATTTCCCTTCACGACGAGTGGTTATTCCCCGAACCCGGCCCCCGAATAACGACGAAATTCACATATGAAGATAGTTGGAATTATTCGAGGCAACGACTAACGCCATTGCCCGGCGCGGGTTCATAGGTAAAAGTGTGAGCACGTGGTGAGTGACGATTAGCCGTTAACTATTATTTAAGTGAAGTTCCCGTTCCCCGAACATCCCAAAAAATCCTCAAAAAATCCCCGAAACACTCCGACACCCCCGTGAACAGAATTACAAAGACCGAAGTTAATTATTAGAACCGAAAGATTGGTTTTTTATGTCCGTCTTGACCCCTCCGCTCTCCCCGAAACGTTCGAGAGAGTTGTGAGGGGATTTTTACCTTCGACACTTCGGTCGTACTCCGCCGGCCGAAGTAACTCCAGACTAAATGATAAAACAAGATTTTGGGCGCCAGCCATCCTTTTTCACCGGGGATGACGAACCGGCCAATACCTTCGAAAACTCTCAATAAACACTAAATTCCCTAATCGCGAAAAATCCGGAAATACAACACAAGTAACTCTAACGATGGAGACGCGAGCGGTATACCCTGGTTCGCTCACTATGCTAGGTTTGGTGGAGAGGGTCAGGGACGGGGGAGAAAGAAAATTCAATAAAAAAAAAACAAACAACTCAACATTTTGCTTACGTGTTCCACTATTGAAATAGTTTCTTATGGTCAGTGGTACAAAAAAAAATATAAAGAAAATTAATAATTACTGAAAATCGATATAACCGCGAGTCAAAAGGGAATTAACAATATCGTAAAATAAAAGAAAGGATAATGAACAAAAGCAAAAAAGAAAGAATATCGTTAAAGGCGTCCTGAGGGGAACACTACAAAAAAGAAGAACGTACGACGGTGACTCGAATAATTATCGATGGCTTTCGTGCGATGTGTAACAAGCCGCGAATGTTCTCTGGCGAGTGACGAGGCGAACAAAAAAAGTAACAACGGCTATGCCGCGCTTACCGAGCGATGACGAACGTAGAACACCTTTTCACCGTTCTGTAACTTTCGTTACCGGGATCGGGCGAATCGCCTCTCTGCGCTCTCGCAGCGGAGGGTAAGACTCAAACCCCTCAGTTTTACACTCGGTATCATGATTTGTGCGGAGCCTCCTCTCGAAAAGAGGGAGAGCGAAAGCTCAACGTGTAATTTCTTAGCGTAGATTATGGGGATCGAACTCAATCGCAGACCAACAGTCGATCCTCCGATAAAATAGTTCAGCGGTATCTAAATAAATCCAGTAATACACAAAAACAGAAAATCACTACATCGCGTAAAATTCGGAAATAATTCAGCATATGGGAGTCAGATCTCCACGAGATACTCACGGTAATACTACCGGAGACGATCTTGGAGATCCTTTCACCGCGGCGACTCACCCGAGACTACTGAATTCCTCGATCTCTCGAATCTTCACACTTATCCTTTTCAAATGGGCACAAAGAAAGAATGGGAGGGAGAGGTGACGCCGAATAATTCTCACACCTATACGGTGATACTTATTCGCGAATCGGGCGGGTGTTGGGCCCTACGCCGTTACCTCCTTCCTTCCTCCCGCTCTACGATACTGGAGGGATATCCCCGCGGTCACACACACAGAGGCGAGCTCGGGAACCCTACCCTAAGTGGATCCGGCAATCCCTCCCGACGGGGTGATCTAAAACCCGCCGACAGGGCCTTCCATATGCGACATTCGCAAAACATAACGCAAAACTCCGACCTTTGCTCGCCCCTCTATTCTTTGAGTGCCGGTTTTTCAGCCGGACCAGTTAATCCGCGGGAAATCTCATAGGGTGATGGGCGATCGGGTGGCGGGTAGCTCGGCATGCCAGCTCCTTTCCACACCACCCTTTCCACCCACCCTCCTCCATCTAACGGGATGCGTTTAACCGCGTCTCACTTATGGCAAAGAAAATCCAAAACACAACGCCAAAGCGCTTCAAAAAAAGGTCTCTAATCGTAATCTCTAATTTGACTTCAATAATCGTCTTTCGCGTACTCAATACTCCCCTCTCGTGATCCAGACTCTCTACTGTACGACATTATTCTCTCAATACGGTATCGGGTTTTAAATGGCTCTATTTTCTCTCAAGATTACGATACAGCGGCCGAATTCTCCTCGCAATAATGCTTATCTCGAGTCGATATCGCTCATCTATATCGTTCGGTATGAATAACTTATTTTACGTACGTTTTGTTAATTTTTATTTCTGGGGAAAATGTTAATAATGTGGGACGAGATCAATAATTAATTTTTCTGTCGGGAAGGTGTTCTTGGTACAAAACAATCGCGGATGCCGTCGTTACAAAAGTTCTTTCTTTATTTTACCGTCGATACGTATCGCCTCGTCACTAACCTTGCTGTGCGGCGAGCGTGGGACGTCGATGTTGAAAACGGCGTCACAGAGTTCTACAATTTGCGTAGAATGTATGTGCTCACTCCGTGCTCGATCACTCCGTGTTCGAAGGTTGGGATTTTAACCCGAAATAATAAAAGGGATTGTACCAGTTAAGAGTTGGCACTCCAGTGAGAACCACTGAACGTAGACCAAGATGATATTTATTAGAGAAGAACAACAACAGAACAGTTTAACATTCGAATACACTTCGTAATTTGTGACCGAAACTTCCAATGAGTGGCACCCTCACACTCAGAAAATAAAATTCCAAAAATATTAATAAAAACAAAACCGGTACCCCGTTGGCCACAAAAAAATTCGTCTCGATCGCTTCTTTATTTTTGAGGGCGCCAGCCGAGCATCGCGCTCGACGCGATCGGATTTTTGATGTTACGTATTCGGCACAATTGTGACTCGACACAAGAATAAGAATTTCCCTACTAAAATTCTCACCGGTTACTCAATTCGCCGGCTGGAATTTCTACGGAGAAAATTAATATAAATCACACAAATAACATTTCCTATTAATTTCGCCGCTCGACGTACATCTCACACCCGCTGGTGCCGAAAAACGTGTCGGAAAAGAACAAAAAGCTAACTATGCCGCGTGATCAGTCGGCGCGAACGGGCAGGTGGCTCGTTTAATTTTTCGAGTTCGCACTGCAAGATCGAACAGCCAAAGCCGTCGAAGCACGCCTACGATTAACTCCCGCACGTCCGAGCCCTCTGAACCGCTCGCCACACTTATTTGAACGGATCTCTAGCGCAAATGAAATCCCTACTCGTTACGTTACTTTACCAAACGATCTCAAAGCTCAAAATTAATTATGACCAAAATAATAAACTAAACAAGAACAATGCGAGATGGGCTGTCCTACCATTACAGACCAACTTCCCCCTTGACGAATCCCACGCGCCCCAGAGAGAAGCTTTTCCGGTTTGCCTGGGATGAGAACCAACATCGCGAAAATAATAAATTGACAACAAAAATACAAATTAACGCGTCCAAAGAAAAAGGCGGCAGCCTTACCGGCGAGAGAGAGATGTTCGATGAGGAATTATCGGAATTGTGCCCAACACTCCGGCCCGTCGATAATCCCTGAACCGCGATCGGTCCAGTACCGAGGTGATACACTCTTTCGCGCGGAGTCATCCCTTTGGCCATCTCGATCACTCGAGCACACGTCTTCACACCACAAAAGATACGACGAGAGTTCCCGAGGGATATACGCTAATTCGTGTCGCGGTCTCGCTCTCCCCTCCCCTCGGAAATATTTTCGATACCCCGATACCTGGTGACGCCCTACGATTATCGCGAACTATCGCTCGTGCGAAATTAATATTCGAACGAAGACGGCGCTGACGTCACGCTCGAATTGTCGCACGACGTTTCGCTTGAAGAATCTTCGCCGACGTTGGTCCTGAGGTGCAGACATCGATGAGACGATGCTGACATCGCTGAGACGATGCTGACATCGCTAAGCTGCGACTTCTCCGTTGTCGGTGCGCCCAGAGCGATGATTTTCGGTGTTGTTGAGAGATGAAAGAAGATGCGATGACCACGTAGCGGTACCGTTAGCCAAAACGATACTCCTGTTCAATTCGTCTCGAAAATAACGACGCTAAACGTAGATCTCTCGCCGATGAAGATCGCCTCGTTATAATCGTGAAAAAGAAATAAATAAAAGAACAAAGAAATTAATAATTTTATTCGCTTGCTTAAATTTCGAATCCTTGAGATCGCTTGGGGACTCTGTCGGTGGGGAAAACGTGTGCTC
Organism: Buathra laborator; assembly: GCA_934046635.1. Taxonomy (NCBI): domain Eukaryota; kingdom Metazoa; phylum Arthropoda; class Insecta; order Hymenoptera; family Ichneumonidae; genus Buathra; species Buathra laborator. The sequence continues at coordinate 1,439,420 of CAKOHB010000040.1, forward strand.
GACGGGACCAGATCCGCCGATGACGCAATTCTTGTAACGTGCCAAAAAAACCCGTTACACGCTCTTGGATTAATTCACTACAATCGCATACAATTCGAAAATCAGTAACACTCACTGAACATTTCACTATTTCACTTGACGATATAACTCACTCTTCGATAGTACTCGGGTTCGACCCGCTATGACGTATAATACTTGTAACTTGGATTCCTTGCCCGATTCGCTTGGACCAGACGCACAGTTTCAGGAGTCAATTCGGACCCCCTGTATCACGAGTCAATACCAGACTAATGCTCGCGCTCGTATGGATATATACGGAGCGAGCGTGTCAACATAATTTTAAAGACGAAACATTATTGCGATAATCGGTAATATTGTGATCACCGGATATATTGCGACAATCTCCGCCTTTCGTTGCCTGTTGTTTATTATTTGACGCTCCAGATTCTATTCGAGAATTTGGAGGCTCCGCGTTACGTTAACTGCTGACGCGCTGCATTACTTGACCGCGATTGAGAGTCGCGCGCTCGATGCGTCGATTGCTCAATCGCTCGCGAGGCGTTCGGTTTCGGCGATCGCGCCTCACGTGTCGCCTGCATACTTCTATTTATTGCACAATGCACTTTCGGTAATACCTGCGATATTCGGGGTACAACAGGTGGTATTGTTTTCAGTTTCTGGCTTCCGATGTGAAATAAGTATGTACTCGAGACAAAATTAAGATAAAATGACAATATATATCTTTATTAATCGGAGACACTGTAAATGGGTGTCGACAGTCTTAATTCTCAAGTAGTACTGGTGTCTTTTTACAGAGTCATGAAGAAGACGGAAAAGAGCGATTAAAGCGCCACGCTTAGCTTGTGGCGACGCGACAAGGTCTCGCGCATATTGGCTACGAAGCAGAAATGTCCAGAATTGACGGAAACGTTTAATAGCGTTGAAAACGAAGCATGATGCATGCAGTCTCTACATCACTTCCCCTCAAGTAACCGATGTAGGTTGCGAAATGCACAGTTTTTTTTATTTTTTGATATATTTATAGTTTGATGACGTCGATGATGTAGGCAACGCGGAATGCGTCGATGTTGCAGGTAACGCGGAATGCGTCGGAGTTGAAGCCGACGCGGAATGCATCGATGTTGCAGGTAACGCGGAATGCGGCGGAGTTGAAGCCGACGCGGAATGCATCGATGTTGCAGGCAAAGCGGAATGCGTCGGTGTTGCCACAGGCTGCGGCGAGAGTTGGAAATTCGATCGGCTTTCCATCTCATCGTTTGGGTTTCTAACGTTAGCTTCTAGAAAGGCCGGTTTTAATCTTTCAGTAGAAACCATAACATACTCGTCGTTGATTAACAATTCATAAACCAAATTCGAAATACGGCGAATGACTAGATAAGGCCCCTCGAAGAGCTGTTCGAGCGACTTCTTCGCATTGTTTTTGACAGAAACGTGTGTTCAGTCGAATAAGTTTTTATGAACGATCGGTCTTCGTTTCGATTGATGCGCAGTTGGAACGGGTCGTATATCTCTCATACGAACGGAGCTGTTCAACGTAAAGCTGTTGCGGATCGTTTTTCCTCGTAGTCGACAAGAAACTCGCCTGGGATACGTAGCGTAGTGCCAAAAACGACCTCGGCAGACGTCGTTTTAATATCGTCCTTGATACACGTTCTCAGACCGAGGAGAACGATTGGAAGAGTATTAACCCAATCGGTGGTTTTGTGACACATGATAGCGGTTTTCATAGATCGGTGCCATCTCTTGTTGTCGTTCGGATTCGTTCACAACCCACGAATTTGATGAGAGCCTTGAAAAGTGAATACTCGAATTGCGAACCTCGGTCCGAAGCGATAGCGATAGGAGCACCGTATCGAGAAATCCAACACGATAAAAAGGCGTGCACGATGGTTGCAGCAGAGATGTCGATGATTCGAAAGGCTTCTGGCCACCTGGTGAGTCGATCTATGACAGAAAGACAATATCTGTAACCTTGACACGGAGACAAAGGTCCAACAATATCGATATGAACATGACCAAAGCGCACACCCAGTACCGGAATGTGTTCTGGTATGTTCTTATTATATCGCGAGACTTTACTGCGTTGACAAGGTAAACAGGAACGAGCTCACTCGATAATATCCTTCCTCATGGAGGGCCAAACGAATTTATTCTGAATAAGAGATTTCGTTGTCCGACCGCCGGGATGTGAGAGTCCGTGAGTCGCGTCGAAAACACGTTTCCTGAGACTTTTTGGAATATAAGGACGAACGGCGTCGTGAGAGATATCGCAAAAAATCGTTTAATCGGAGGTATAAACTCGAAGCCGATGGAAATCGAGTGAGGTGTTAGACTCAAGCAGGTTCTGAAGTTCGATGTCAGTAGATTGTTCTTCGGCGAGCTCGTCGGTCGAAAACAGCGGAAGCATGTCGATAATCTCAATTCTTGAAAGAGAATCGGCTACGATATTGTCAGGCCCACCAACGTAAACGATGTCTGTCGTGAACTGGCCAATGAAATTCAGTTGGCGAAGCTGTCGTGGAGAAGCTTTGCTGCTGCGTTGTTTGAAAACAAAACCGATAGGCTTATGATCAGTTTTAATCGAAAGCGAACGACCCTTGAGTAGATATGTAAGGCGGGTTCTAACCCACCGGGGCGTATTGAACCAAGCGCTCGGTCGGCGGCGGTTCGAGGCGTGTTGAGTAGGAGGAGGGGGGTATGGGGTGGTGGGTGAGTGGGTGGCAGGTGTGTGGGAGGTGGGTGGTGGGTGGGGGGCTATTGAACTGCTCAGCCTTGGAGAGTATCGCTTGGCCTGTGCTCTGAGACCCATCTGTCACTTATCACCTATGATTGTATAAACAATTATAAATAAACACTTTGGTGTTAAAATCAAATGCTCGTTAGGCGGGCGAGTGGGTGGTTTAAGTGATAATGTATACAAATGCTTTAAGTAGTCTAGCCCTCTTGTCACCCTTTGAAATTTATGACCGCGATAAACATCGATAAATAAAGAATTCATATCCAAAGAATGCACCATGAGTCACACCCTTGTACTCGGAATTTTGTATAGGAGTGGAGGGGTATTGTTAAATAAACAAACATCGTCGCGTGGAATATTGAATTCGTATCGCTCAGTCTATAATTTAACGGCAAGATGAACGCAGCCAATGCAACACCCGTTATTCATAATGTTAAAAATCCATGGAAGTTATCTAAGGCGGAGCTGAAGACTATTTCGAAGTCTAAACTTCTAAAGTATTGGGGAACACAAATTCATCTCCTGTGGGATCAATTGCCCGCACATCTCCGTGCTGATCCCGAAGTAGCATTATATCTAACATGTATGGAGCATTGGAATACACCAGATATGAGAATTCACGTTGATGGTCCAGCGCCTCGCCGATTGCATTGTGAGAAGTGTCGTTCTAAAGCGGTGATTCATACGTGCAGTGAGTCATGAAGAAACAATAACAAAATGCGTGATTCGTTAGTATCGAATTTTCGTTGCTGATAGGGTTAGACAGGAAAAAGGCGGAGTCGATGAGCAATATTGGGTGGAGGGTGTGCTACAGTGCAATGATACAAAATCTGATGCTGCAGCTTGATTGTACAATTCAAAGACGGGATGCAGAGCAAAGACTGGATGCAAAGCAATCGCCGTGAGCTAAAACTATGCACCGAACTACTGTTGAAGAATATCAAAGAAGTACAAAATCTGATTCGTACGAGATCAGACTTGCGCATCATATTGAAGACATTCGACAACATTCAAATCCTCGAAAATGGATCTATCAGCTATCAACAAGGTGGGGAAGATGCCGGAATTCCTACCAACGAAGAAGCTGATCTGTTATCTTGATGTTGAACTGCAATCCGTATCTCATCACTGTTGCTGCATGATGATGATGCGTAAGGCATGAATGAGCTGATGATGAGCATGAATCTCGCAGGGTGTTATGGATTCATTAAAGAGGATGGATGTCTGAATATTGACTATTTCCTCGTCCATCGTATTCGCCAGCAGCCGATACAAAATACGCGGGGTAAATATCGCTTTACAATTTTTTTCCGCGTTGCTTGACTTTGAGGCCGAGATTTTTCAGAAGTTACACGTTCTGATGTGTTAGCACCTTGGGAGCTAGACGATGACTGATCTGCCGTGCACATGGTGGCTTATTATAATTGCTAGGCTTCTGGTTAAAAACTATAGCAATTATTATTATTATTATTGAGATTTAATATGCAACCGAATCGTTATCTCTTCCCCGCGGAAATTAACTAAATTCTCGTCCTGATCTACTATTCGCAGTTGAATATAATCAATAATCTTGTGGAGAATAGGGAGATAAATGACTTGTGATGGTACTTCGATAATTTTATATCCCGGCGGGACAAATGAGAAGAATTCGTGAATAGTATGTACTTTTCGCTCGTTGATATAAGCACCGGTTGTAAGACTACATTCAACTTTTAAAGCATTCACTTTGAGAATATCTACAGGAAGAGCAGACTCGTGGTTTTTATTAGCCGTCAAGATGCGTTGTGCGAATCCTAGTAACCGACCAATACAATATTTAGGTGTGAAATCTATATCATGATCACACCTAATTTCACTGCGTAGAGTATTATTATTTGTTTTAATATCGATAGTAATATTCTTACTGATCAGGATGGGTTTCACATAATTTTCAATATCCTCAATTTCATAGCTACCAGTCGGAATACTTATTACTTCTCCGCCAATGTGAAGTTTATTATTATCAACGTCTATATTGGGAATTGAGTTGAAGGTTAGCAATTCAACCAGTCCTAGAGTATAGTTTTTATCCGTGGAAAGTTCAATAGGAGGAAAATATTGAGCTTCGTGAATGGAAGAAGTTCCAGATATGGTCAATGTAAGAGTATCATTCATGATGCTGTCTGATATAGAACTGAGTGTGAAGCATCATGGTTAGTGTTTATATAGACAATATTTTTCCTTACAATTCAGTTGATTACAAAGAGATTTAAGGCATAAATGAGCGCATTCTACTGTATCATATATCTGATATTGTTTATAGTTATATTTCACGCTACCGACACGTCCATAACTGACAAATTCTACCGGTGGTTGAAGATCACCGAAACTATCAAAGTATATAACGTTGTTATCAAACTTTTTGTATGCGACCCAGTGCGCACCAGTTCCATTCTTATCGTCCAAATTAATAATTGCAGACTCCCGTTTGAATGGACCACTCGTTGGTAAACCATTTCGCACAAAAACTCCACGAAAGTTTGGAATTTCCATAATTTTTGCATACTTTAATAGGTCGGTGTCAGTTAGTGCTCGGTGTAGTAGCGTCACTTTCCGTTTTTTGATTGAATATGAAGTCCAAAACCTTTTTTGTAGGGTTTAAATGCAAGCCTTTACCCAACGCAATAGCCTCCATCGTTTGATTATGTCGCTTATTCTCCTCCAATTCTCGTTTTGCCGCTTGAGTGGCGGTAACAGCTTTAGCTATACTGGTCGCACCACCGGTGCGCATGGTCACACCACCAATGCCCCAGCGACACTAAGTCCCGCGAAAATGGGCACGAGAAATGGTAGAAAACCACATATTTTATTTGGCACAGGTAGTACTCGGGGTGTGAGTACTTTACATTTACTGCCTGCTTTTTTCAGAGTTTTGCGAGCACCCTTAAGAGCTGTTTTAATGACAACGCGTGAATCATTTGTGAGGGGATTTTTCCCTTCACACTTCGGTCGTTCTCCGTCGGTCGAACTAACTCTAAATAAACTCGAAAAATACGAAGGTTGGGCGCCAGACATCCTTTTTCACCGGGGATGACGAACCGGTCAATAACGCAAACAAAAATCTCAATTCCCAATAAAACACAAAATTTCCTAATCGCGAAAAATCCGGAAACACGACACAACTAAATACTAACGACGGAGACACGAACGAGTTTCTCACAGCGCTCACGTAGTGAGGGGTTCGACTCGAGCTCGAAACTTTTATTTTTCGGTATCTCGCAATTCTCGCGGTGTTTCGTCTGGTGACGAGGAAACTCAACGCGCTCATTTTCCTAAAGGAATAAATACGTTGAAAAATCGAACTCGATCGAAAGAACGAGAATTCAAGATTTTTATCGAACGGGATTGGAATGAACCGTCAAAATAATCCAAAGAAAATAATGCACCGCTTAATTGCCCACCTACTTAACACATCGGAAGCACGTCTCCACGAGGGACTCACGGTAAAGGCTACCGGAGTCTTCCTCGGAGATCCTCTCTCGACGACGGTTCGTACCAGAAGACTCGTAAACTCAAGAATTCTCAAAAGCTCACGCCAATCGAATTTCCGAAATTCACGTAGAGAGAGCCGTGTGCAAAATCTCACACACACACACACACACACATTCGTCACTTAAACCCCCCTCACCGGGTTATGCATCGGGCTGGTGTTAGGCCCGATATTTCCCGCCCACCGTCCTCTCGTTCTACGAGGTTGGGAGGGATATTCCCGCGGTCACACACACAGAGGCGAGCTCAGGACCCCTACCCTAAATGGACCTGGGGATCCTTGCCGACGGGGTGGTCCAATCCCCGCCGACAAGGCCTTCCAAACGCGACATTCGCAAAACGTAACTCAAAAAAAACTCCGACCTCTGCTCGCCTCTCTATGAGCTGTGCGCCGGATTCTCAGCCGGACTTGCTGATCCGCGGGAAATCTCATAGGATTGGGGTGATCGGGTGGTGGGTAGCACGAACTGTCGGCTCTTTTCCACGCCACCTTCTCAACCCCTCCTCCTTCAATTAACGAATATTTTCCCATTTTAGTCTCATTCATACTCTTACATACTCTCAAAACTCAACTCATACAACTCGCGCTCATATTCGAAATTCAACCTCAACTCAAAACTCAACTCAAATCTCAAATCTCAAACTCAATTCATACACTCAGTCAACCTCACTACATTCCCACAGACTTCGTAATCGGCCTCTCCACTACGCGACATACTCATGCGGTATCGATAATTTATGTGCCAAACTGTACTTTTTGTTATTTTATACATTTTATTAATTAATGCGGGATCAATTATTTTTTTTTTTTCGGGAACAAGTTCCTCGTCTCATCATCGCTCAACGCGGGTTTTGTTGCGTTTGTCTCTTATTTCGCCCGCCATTGCCATGTCTCGTCACTAACCTGGCCGCGCGGGGCGTGTGTGACGCTTGTGGCGAAAAACGGCGTCACACATTACTATGAATCATCGCTTTCTTAGAAGCTCCAATTATCTTTCTAAGTCCAACGTTGTTAATTTTCTTCGAGCCCATACGAAATTTTCTTTTAGCTTTCATTATGTTTGTTACGACCCACGCGGCTGCTTTCTCGCCTATACTAGTATCAGCGGCGAGCACACTTTTCCAAGCGCCCTCAGCCAATACGGTGCCCGCAGCGCTTCGAGCCGTGAGATTTTCACGATTTTTCGAATAAGCGATATCGTGCTCCTTACAGGCTGCGTCGAGCGGGTTAATTCCCGGATCGCCTCGTGCAAGACGTTTCGCTAGCTTTGTTCCTGGTCCGCAGTACTGATAACCGGGCAGATGTTCGACAGGGAGATTATTGATGAGACTGTTAACCAAGCCTTTACCACGCTTTTTAGAACGTTTCTTCACGATCTTATCCATCGGAAGACTCATGAGCCACTGAGAAAATTTGTACATATAAACGATTATTTATAAGGTTTCTCGTTAGTCTGCATCGGGATGAAGTTCAAGTCACAATCCACCAATTTACCTGTGATCAATTTCGATCGGTTTGCGCAGAATGAAAAGATCGCAAAACGTCATGGTAAGTTATTACCAAATACCGTTCGTGCAGTGTTCTGCGGGCCATCAAACTGTGGCAAAACTAATGTGTTGCTTACACTCATCACTCATCCCAATGGATTGCGATTTGAAAATATTTATATATACGCGAAATCTCTTAAGCAGCCAAAGCATATGTCATTAGAAAAACTGCTTGAGTCTGTAGACGGTGTTGAATATTTTCCCTTCAACGAGAATAAACAAGTGGTGCCACCAAGCAAGGCTCGTGCGAACTCAATATTTATTTTCGATGATGTAACATGTGAGAAACAGGATAATATTCGAGCATATTTTTCAAGGGTAGACACGAGCACGTTGATTCATTCTATCTCTGTCACCCGCGTAGAAAACATTAGTATGGAAATGACTCTGGGAGGACGATGGGCGAGAGGCTGGTGTTTGTTTGGGATTGAATCTGGGAAGCAATATGGGCAGTCATCTGGGTTTTTGGACCCGGTTGGATGGTTTACCAGACCTTTTCCCATAGCGTCAGTGGACCCGGGGAATCCTCGTGCGATCAATCCCATACGCCTTTCCAGATTCTCTCCCAGCCGTCGCATACAACCGGGGGAATTCTCGTAACCTTCAAATTGTGTTGCCAACGCTCTAATAAAAAAATGAGAATCGTAGCCCGATAAGTTGTGAAAAATGACTGGCACAACGTGCGATTTTGTGTATTGCAAGTTGCACCCGTTATGCGCGGCCCCTCGATAGGTGCCCGTAAAATGACAGTGATCTCGGACTCTTATCTCACCTTCATTAAACGGTTTCTCACAAATATGACAGATTGTTCGTGTCTGAAATTCGCGAATCTGATCGACCGTCAATTTTTTCATTGGAATAGCGGTCAGCACGCTCGGTGTAATAAAATCAGCTAACGTTTGCAATTCTCGCATGAACCATTCGATACAATCTATGCCTCGGTATGAGTTGTACTTAGAAATATCTTTGGAATACGCGCAATACAGGTAGTAAGCGATACTATGTGGAACGTGCTTCTGATCACCAGGTGTCGATTGACTGGGCTCTAAAAGACATTCAAGGTCCGCGTAAATGGCAAATGGAACATTAACTTTATTTTTAAAATATTTAAATTTGAGAATCTTATCTTCCTCCGTGGGAAGTTTCACTTTGCAGCCGTTTATATTGAAACAATCGATTTTATGTTTCCATGTCATCGCGTTGTGTCTCGATAATTGCGAGCTAACAACTGTTAGCTCGTTAACGACTGTTAACGAGCTGTAACTGTTTATGTTTGCAAGCCATGTCATCGCGTTGTGTCTCGATAATTGCGAGCTGACAAGTCGATGAGAGATTTTTAATCCACGCGAAATGATGTATCGGATTATTCTCACCTACATTTAACGTTGTTTCGAGCATAAGCAAATGTATTTTCGGACGCTCGCTCTTTTTTTTACTTAAATATATCGGTACAATTTCTGATATAATTTTAGATTTTCGCTTCTTACTTTCTACGGCATACACATTAATCGCTAATCGATTTACTTTCTCAAACCTGGGGAAGTCTTTTAGCTTCATTGGATAACTGAAATCCTTATATTCGAGAACTTCCCGAAAATGTCGATACGAACTCTTGCGATCACTATGACGTTGAGCCGGCGGAGACAGCGCTGTTGTAACGGACCACATGAAGCAATACTCATCGTTGTTGGCGATGTTGACAATGGCTCGTTTCAGTTGTAGATCCCGCGCAACGCTGACGAATGTGAACAATGTGGACTTTATGGAATAATTTTTCCTTCCCATGATCCCTAAACCACTCATCGATGTTCGTGGTGCGAAGAATAATTTTATTTCGCGTATAAAAAAATGTATTCTCCTCCAGATTTTCTGCATTTTTCGTGATTCTGAATTTGCATCCGAAGATGACGTTAACTTTTAGCGAGCGTCTCCTTCTTTTCCTTGCAGTTCCACTTAACATTCGTTTTAATCTCACGATGATGAGTCGTTTAGCATCATCCAAGAATTCCGTTAAATCCTTGTGCTGCAGGTTTGTAACGACGCCCGTACGTACGCGCCGCGTAAATGCCGTCTCGAGGTCGGACCACTGCACTTTTTTTGAAACTGCACCGGCACCAGTCGTTTTAAACCTTTCGGTCATCGACTTTAAATTCACTATCGTTTTCTGAATCTGAATTTTATCATGCTCAAAAGTATCGAGCTCAAAAGTTTCATATTTTTTTCGCCGATGTCGATCTACTTTTGCTTTTCGTCGGGTAGTGTTCTATCGTTGAGAGTCGAATATGCTCTCTCCATCAGATGCACAAGTTTTTTACGCTTATTACGATCCATTGTCTATCACGCACAGGTATGAGAACACACACTAATCACATCAGAGGAAATCTCAACAGTAAATACTTTACGCGGAAAGCTCAACTATAAAGTGTTCGCGATGCGCTCGAAGCTGCAGAATGATTGTAGAGTGATCAACTAATTTTCAAAGTCAAAGATATTCTAACTTCACCCTCTCTACCAATTTTAAAAAGCCAATCACGAGGATGCTCGCTATCAGAAAGAAATGGGAGAAAAGGGGGTTTTTTGGAATGGATGCTAAACCTAAACAACGCTACAGCATCTATTTATTTTTCGTCGATTGATATTTTTCGAGACATTCGATGCCGCCAGAGTGTGAGATGCGAACAAGGCGCTTACTTCACCACCACACATACACTTGACGAGGCCATTGACGATGGGTAAGGTGGCGAGCGAGCCATCGAGTCAAAACTTCACAGCCGCTTAAAGAGCGTGATTTGATTTTAACACCACTGTGTGTTTATGAGTTTCAATATTACGAATGAGCGATAAGTGTTGGCCCATTAGAATATATATGCATATTATGCTCTCAATATTCGCAGGAATGCACGCTGCATATAAAGCTATCGATATTCTTCGCGACGATGTTTGTTTATATAACATTCCCCGGTAGTGAATGCCGAGAACGAGAATAAGGGTCTGACTCATCGAGCATTCGATACATGCAGCTATTATATTAGTATTTGTATGTAGATGTTTATAGCTTTCATAAATTTCAAAGGGTGACAAGAGGGCTAGACTACTTGAAGCATTTGTATACATTATCGTATCGACCACCACCCACCTAACGAGCATTTGATTTTAACACCGAAGTGTTTATTTATAATAGTTTATACAATCATAGGTGATAAGTGACGGATGGGTCTCAGAGCACAGGCCAAGCGATACCCTCTAAGGCTGAGCAGTTCAATGGCCCCCCCACCCCACCCCACCCCACCCACTCACTCACCACCCACCCACACACACACCACAGGGGGAAACTGATCCCTACGTGGCGCGTCCCCAGGTGGCGGATAGGGGAACGCTCTCTAGATATAGAGGGTAAGAGGCAATTAAAATACCTCCCGCGGACCAACAGTCGGGAGACAACCCCGTCAACAAATCGGTATGGTAGGCAAGAACGAAAAAACGTTTACGGTGCAGGGGTTCGGATCCCCAGTACCGCCGTCTGTCAGGGGCGGTGGGCCATCTCGTCAAGCTGCTCGACGAATTGAACAAATTTATGGAGGGGAAGATTAACATCCACAAGAAGATCAAGAGCAAGGTGACCAGAATAACGGACACCGCTAATGAGATCTTGGCTTTAGACAATCAAATCGAAGCTGAGGCTGATG